>CM077816.1:54795946-55467821 GCA_039764185.1 Tamarix austromongolica
AAGAAAATATGAAATCAAGATAATTAGGTAAATAACTTAAGGAAAAGAACAATAATGTGAGGAGCAAAGCTTAGATTCATAGAAATTTAGATGTACCATCATTAAATACCATAAAAGAGAATTCACGTTGAGAAAAGTTAAGGTAAGGCAATGAAGGAACAATAAATATTAGTGCCTAGTATTTATGAGTAATAAATACTATGACCCTATATTTATGGAAATATAGTACATATTTTCTGGTTTCTCTTCCACATGCACCATTAATTTAATCCAAATGCATAGTGTTATGGAAAAAATAAGAGTGCTCCGTATTTACTAATACAAAACTTATTTTTTCCAAAGTTTGGATTTGATTAGTAAGACCTTTTGTCTATATATATATATATATATATATATATATATATATATATATATATATATATATATATATTGGGTCGAATAGAACATTGAAGAGCAATACCATTAGAATTTTGACTTCATTTTCATTATTTCAAAAGTATTATGGTTATTTTGTAAGATTTTGTTAGTCCATTGTTGTAATTTAAGGATCAGAGATTGTACGATCTCTATGATTCTGCAATCTCTTATGTTCCTTCTTTATTTTATCTCATATATTTTTTTCATACTTTTAATTGTGTTAAATGAAATTCTCGATATTGGTTTGATTAATTAAGTTTGTGATTTTTTGTAGTTTAATTTAATCTTTTTTATTTTAATTATCTATGTTAATTAAAGTTATAATTTTAATTGTGTTTAGGTTTTGCACTTTCTACTTTTATCAATATGCTAGGTTAGATTAGTATGGGGTAGGAGAATAATCAAAGGTTATGGGATAATTAATCATGAGATGTGAATTGGAATTAATTGTTATGTGTATTTTTTGTTAGATTAATAAGCCAATTTTAAGGATCATCGATCCAAGATTAGAAATTTATTATCTATATCAACCACTTGGTTAATTTCAATGCTAGTTGAATGCTAGGGTAATATAGTTAATCCATAATTCTTAACATATACTTTCGCAAGTAGCAAGTAGGTTATTGATTAAATCAATATTTATTTATCTTTATCACTACATGATTCGAGCTGAATATAATTATGGTTATAGTTAGCTACTCCCTAATCGTTAATTCTACCATTGATTTAATCTAGAGATCTTATCCTAGGTTATTTATTGGTTAGATAATAAATCATAAACAAACTTATTTTATTTGTATAAGGAAATACTAGGAAGAAGACATATGCGAACTTCTATAGGTTAACATCAAAAATATTATATGACCATTTTATTCAATGATCGGTTGATATCCCTATACTATACATGTCCTCTGACCCCTATTATCACATTATTGTTATTCAATTATTTTTTTAATTGTTAGTGTTCATTCCTTTTATTATTAGTTATTAGTTTTTCCTAATTTGATAATACGGTGAATTTATTTAATAATAAAAATCTACAAATTAAATTGCAATCTTCATGGCACTGACCCCTACTTGTTACTTACTATTTGTTTGATTGTTTAGGATATATTTTGGAGTGTCTATGACAAAAAACTAAATTTTGGAGGCGTAGCTGGGGACTGACAACTTGAATTCTTATTTCTATTAACATTTATATTTATTTAGTTATTTATTAATCTCTTCTTCTGATTACAACTCACTTTTCTATTCTAGTGCATGTCCATCAGGAAAGTGTTTGCTAGCAAAAAAAAAAACATCAGCTCTTTCAATCAGTGGATCCTAATTCTTTCTCTCTAATGGTGAACAAAGCTCAAAGGTGATACATTCATACTAATCCTTTACCTCTAAGTGATAGTTCATCATTGTTTGAAGAGAGTATTAAATAATTGACGGGGAACCAAACTTTGACGGAGCTTATAACTCCTATTTTTAATCTCAATCTTCTTTGTATTAACTCTTCTGATGAATAGGATAAGTGTGAGATTAGACTTGGACAGATACATACACTTCCTATATTTACAGGTTTTTGAGATACTAGATCTTGTAGATTAAGTTGCATTACTGATTTAAACAAATTTAGAATTTCATATAAAATTAGCTGGAGTAAGTGTAGATCAAATTAAATTAAAAACTTTCCCTTTTGCTTTAACTAATGCTACTAAGGAGTGGTTATATGATTTTCCTACTACGTCTGGTTAATACATGGGCTGATATGAAAAAAATTGTAACTAGAAAAGTACTTGCCATCATCTGGGGGCAAAAACATGGAAAAGAAATATGTGGTATTAGGTAGGATAAAGGAGAGTCTTTACATGAATATTGGAAAATATTTTAAAAATGTGCACTAGTTTTCCCAACCATAAAATTAGCAAACAATCATTAATATAGTGTTTATATGAATACTAATGCCTATTGACCATAATATAATAGATTCTGCTAGTAGAGGAGCATTAGTAGATAATACCCTAACCAAAGCTAGAAGGTTAATATCTAATATGATGTCTAATTCCCAGTATTTTGGTACTAAAAATACTATCTCTTCATCTCACAATGTAAAGGAGATAAGTATAATAAAACTTAATGAAAAATTAAATAATTAATCTTCTTTAGTTGAAAAGGTAGTGAAAGGGGGAGTATCAACTCAGGTATATATAATTTGATCCTATGTGGGCAATGCTACAAACACATGTCCTACTTTGCACGAAGAGAAACAAGTTAGTACAGTGGGTTGACCTCAAGGAAACCCATAGTATGATCCCTATGCCCTAAATTAAAAATCAATATGGAAAGATCATCCCTACTTGAGATATGTGTAACATCCTATCTTTTCACTATTAGAAAATTTCAATTTTAAAACATTACGGAAGAGGGAAAATACTAGACACACCTAGGAAAAATAAGGTGCCACCGTTGCACCTAAGATAGGATACGTGTCAACCACCTATCCTACATTAGATCCGAGGGTGAGAAACCCAACCAAATCAAACAAAAGAAAAGTGTGCAAGAAACACGATATATAGATACTTAAGGAAAATGTTTACATAATAGAATGCCAATGGTCCTCGAAATATTCAAATATACGAGAATAGGTTAAACTAAAATATAGGACTAAAAGGGTAGGAAAATAGGGTAGGGAGTATCCCTAACCCTTTTTCATTGGGGACTGGATAATATTCTCTAGATATCCTCGCTCTCAATCCCCAAGCCCAAAATAAGGTAGGTCCACCACTGGCCATTCCCAAAAACCTATACATAGTCCTCTAATTATGGGAATGAGTAGTTTTGATGCAAGGGAAAACACCCAAGAATTTTCTTTCATAATTATGGAACCAATTATTCTTCATTTGAAAAGTGTCTTCCATAAATTTTAAGACCAACGGATGGTTACGTTGCTTGAAATGTAACAAACAAGCAATTAAATGTCTACGTGCATATGCATGGCATGTATGGCATGCAAGGAGGGAGTAACCACGTTCATGAGAAGGATTTTGCCATATTTTCATGTACTATTAAGTTATTTAGCTAATTTATTAATTAAGTAATAAAGTACGAGAATAAAGTTAGTATAAAGTAGTATAAAGTTAGCATAAAAGTAGCATAATATCTTTTAGCTTAGAATCTTTTGGAATATGCTTTAGCCAGTGGTATAAAGGTTGAATTATTCATAAATGTCCAGCATATGGCATGAATAATGATTATTGAATGAATAATTGAAGTTGAAGATCAATATTGATTGAATTTTGTGTGAGTTCAAGTTCAAGCAAATTTTGGCTTGAAAGTTTTAATCTCTTCGTCTTTATGAATTAGAGATTAATCCATATCTTTTGTACTAATCTTAATCCATATTTCCTGCCCTAATTACCATCAAAATTCTACTCTAATTCGTGATTAAACCAAACCCTAAATCGGTATACAAAACCAAAGCCGTAAACCATTCATTTGAAACCCTAAACTATTCATACCAACCGAACACCACCTTATTTCCTCTTCTTCGAGCCAAACCCTAAACCATGACCCTAAACATCATCCAAACCCTAAATTTAGAAACCTCATCCTCATCATCTCATCACATTCATCATTAATTCATCACCATCTAATCATCATCACCATCAACGAATCACCATCATCATTTTTCTACCTTAATTTGAACCACCAACATCTTATTTACATCACTTTCAAACCTTTATTCTTTAAAATGACCTTCACCGAGCCTTTATCATCTCATCCAAACTCCATTCAAACCATTAGATCACACATCAAGGTGACTGAAAAAAATGGACACATCAATATGCTTCATGCAAAGAGCTAAGTTGTGTCTTCTTTGGGAGTCATAAGCAAATGAGTTCCTAGCATAATGGGGAGATAATACTAACATATATCATGCTTATGCCATATAATTAGATATACATGCTCTATCACAGTCATATAATGCATCTGAATTTCATACCATACACGAGTCATTAAGGACCCATCATGATAATCAAGATAACATAAAAGTCATGGATAACAACATACAACTAAGTAAGCAAGTTATTTGAACAACTTATTAGGGTTTTTACCATCTATTCACATAGTTATCCATTGGATATATTTTCCAAATCCCATAATCTATTAGGTCATTTATTTATAAGCCATTATTTCTTTTCTCGTTCTTTCCTTTTTTTTCTCTCTTTATCCACGTCCATATTCTAATTCTTATCTAGTGAAATACTGTGTAACACCCCATGATCTCACACTCCATGGAATTCCATCCAAACTATGGGACATAAAGTATGTCCAAAGTTAATTAACCACTAAAGGACATGATGTGGTTTTATAAAAGTAGCTAGAAGGTTGCAAAATAAATGAATGATTAAGAGGGATTATAGGTGAAAAAATCAAGTAACAAAGATGAAGGTGCTCGACAGATTTGAGTTGGTCTTCAAATGTGTCAAGTTTGAATGTTAATTGAGGAAGGTAATATCCCAGATTTTCCTTGCCCAATGTCAACCCAAATGGGAGATATAAACTTCAGCTAGCTATGCTCAAATTTGATCAAAAATCATATTCATTATTCTATGCAAATCATGCGTACAAGTGAGGTATATATAGGTAAGTTCCAGCTTGAAGTTTCGAAGCTTCCAGTTGGCTCTTATCCTTAATTCAGCCCATTAATCATGGTTGAATTAATCCCATATTACCTTAATCCTAAGAATAATATCATTGGTTAAATGATACTAAGGATTAACATTACAAAGCTATACAATTAACTAAGATACATACATGAAATTATATCAAACCCTCACTTACTTAACATACACTTAGGGTCAGGGTTTACAACAAGTTAATAAAACTAATGAATATCATCACTATATATATCTTCTTGTTGTAAAGTATCATCCCATGTATGTCATAGTCTTTAATGCTTTGAATACTTGTACACATTAAAGTGTATTAACATCTTCTTCTTGCAAATATGTGACATACCTACAAGAACAACTTGAATGTTTTTCAATATCAAGCATATAAGAATTATCAAGAATGTTTAACATGATAGGCTCCAACATTAAGAAAGCTAAATATTTCCTACCTTGAGAATTAATATGAACATCATTAGGTTCATTGGATGCTCCTGCATCACTAGTAATAGCCATCACACCACAATCCTATAAATTATCCTACCTTTCACCCTAGTCCCATTATAACCAAATAAAAGACCTCTTGATTTTTACGTGTATTGGTTTTCAAGCACTAGCAAATAGAGAAGATTAACAAGTCTATGATTGATCATTATCATTGGTAGATTTGTTTAGAGTAGACAGAAATATAAGATACATAAGATTGGAGTGCTCACACATGCCTAAACTAAGAACCCATTGGCCTAACTATTCATAGTTATTCATGTTGATTACTTAAAAGTTGGATTGGGATAATTATTTGATTATGATTTATATGACCTCAAATGAGTTTGAAAATGATTTTCTATATGTTTACATTTTAGTGTTTTGAGTCATGATGAAACATGTGCATTTTGTATGTCAATTATTGATATCTTTTGTGAACTATGAGAAAGAGGGTCATATGTTACTTGGTATTTGGGACTTCTTATACTTTTTATGGTTGTGTTGCATGAGGGAAAGAAACATTTCATGCATTAGTTTGATTAATATGTTCATATTTTATCTCTATTAGCCTAATTTTAAAAGAAAATATGAAATCAATACAATTTGGGTAGATAACTAAGGAAAGGAACCACAATATGAGAAGCAAAGCTTGGAATCATGTAAATTTGGATTTACCATGATGAAAGACCATAAAAGAGAAGTCATTTTTAGAAAATCAAGAAAAGGGGATAAAGGAATAAGAAATAATGATGCCTAACATTTATGAGTAATAAATACTATGGACCCATATTTATGGAATTACAATCTCTAAGTATCTAAATAAGGTCCATATTTCTTGGTTTCTCCTCCCATTTGTGCCATTAATTCAATCCATGTGTAGATTATTATGGTAAAAAATGAACCGTATTTACTGATATGGACCGTATTTTTACTAATATGAACCGTATTTTTACCAAATTTTGGATTTGATTAGTATGATCCTTTATCTATATATATAAAATATATAGGTCGAATAGAATATCAAAGAGAAACATTGGTATAACTTTAACTTCATTTTCAATATTTCCAAACCACTAGGGTTATTTTATTAGATTTATTTAGTTCATTTTTGTAATTGAAAGATTAAAGATCATACCATGTCTGTAATTCTGCAATCTCTTAAGTTCCTTTTTTCCTTTTTCTTGTTTAATTTTTAAATTCTTTTTATCGTGCTAAATGCAATTTTTTTTATCTATTTGATTAATTGGGTTTTTGATTTTGGATAGTTTTATTTAATCTTTGTTATTTTATTTATTTATTTTAATTAAATCTATCATTTTTATATGAGTGGATTCTATGTTTTATGCATTTTTCAATATGCTAATCTAGATTAGTATTAGGTAGGAGGATAATTAAAGGTTATTTTATAATTAATCATAAGATGTGAATTGGATTTAGTTATTAGGCGTATTTTTTGTTAGATTAATAAACCAAATTTACTGATCACAGATTCAAGAATAAGACTTTTTTTTACATCTAGATTGGCCTCTTGGTTAATTTGAATTCTATTTAGATGATATGATAGTATAGTTAATTTGTAATTGTTAACATATATTTCTGCAAGTAGCAAATAGGTTATTGATTTAATTTGTGTTTATTAATCTTTAAAATTACATCATTTGATTTGATTATAATTATGGTTCTATTTAGATGCTCCCTAATTTTTAATGCTATCATTAATTAAATCTGGAGATCTTATCCTATATTATTAATTAATTAGACAATAAATCATTAGACAACCTTGGTTTATTAGTAAAAAGGGATGCTAGGAAGTGAACACATGCAAGATTCTATAGGTTAACACCAAAAATACTATATGACCATTCTATTCGATGATCGGTTTATATCTCTCTACAAAACATTTTCTCTAAATCCACTTATCCCACTATTGTTATTCAATTATTTTTAAAATTTTTAATTTTTATTCTTTTCATTATTAGTGATTATTTTTTCCTAATTTGATAATCGGAGGAATTTATTTGATAATAAAAATCTATAAACTAAAATATATTCTTTGTGGGATCAACCCATACTCACTACTTACTATTTATTTGTATTTAGGTTTTAATTTAGAGTGTCTATGGAAACACACTAAATAGATGGTTGGTGTAGGCCAAGGGTTATTACCTAGCATTGACCTGCTATAAGGGTAAGGACATTATGGTGGCAGATGCTCTTAGTCAGAAGATAACACACTCCTTGATTACGATTCTAATGTCAAATCCCTTATGTAAGAATCTTAGGAATATGGGGATTAAGTTTATCACAACCAGTTGTTTGGAGGTAAGAAAGAGTTCCCTCACCATGACACCTTTCATCTTTGATAAGATTTAAGCTAGCCGTCTTAGTGATATCAACCTTAAGAGATTCTGACATAGTATTGCCAAGGGTGGAGCAAAAAGATTTTGGATCCATACCGATGGGGATATCAGATGTTGGGGTAGATGGTGTATACTACAAGGATGTGAATATCTAAAGAGACAAATCATTGAGAAGGGTCACTGTACCCTTTATTCCGTCTACCCTGGTGAGGATAAATTGTATAAGAACATAAAGAAGGTATAGTGGTGGCCTTGTATGAAGTGGGAAGTTATAATTTTAGTTGCCAAATGCTTCATATGTAAAATGAGCTTATGTATTTGGACTTTGGTGGCCAGTAAGATCTTCTAGACTTGATAGAGTTATCTTACAATAATAATTACCATGCAAGAATAGTGATGGAACCTTTTAAGGCCTTATATGGGTGGAGGTGTCATAGTCCATTGTGCTGGAGTAATATTAGCATGTTGAAAAGACTATGAAGCAGATCACATTGACCCAATATTATATAAAAGTCACCTAAGATTAGGAGAAGAGCTATAAAGACTTAAGGAGGAGAATGGATGGTTATAAAGTAGGTGATAGAGTTCTTTTTAGGGTCTCCCCCACTAAGGGAGTGATGAGATTTTATATGAAGAGCAAGCTTAGTCTGAGATATATTGGACCTTGCAAGATCTTATAGAGGGGCGGTTAGGTCACCTATTAGATAGATTTGCTTTATGGAGTTTTCTTCTGTTCACAACATCTTCCACATTTCATAATAGCTAAATTTAAGTTGTAGACCCTTTGCACATCCTCCAGCAAGAGATGATGGAGCTTAATGAAACTTTGACTTATGATGAATGCCTAGTGAGTATTCTAGACATGAAGACTTGAGAGACACATATGAAGATCATTCCACAGGTCAAATTCTTTGGTCAAAACATGGTGTTGAGAAGGCGACTTAGGTGGTTGAAGAGACAATTTATGCAAAGTATATTAATTTTTTTTATAGGTGTGTTATTACTTGGTTTATTCAGTTCTTCATGGGAGTAGTAACCCTTTCACTTGGTTTTTTGTTAATTGTGATATGTGCTTTAGCATGTTGGTTGATAAGGTTTGGTTAAATTATCATTTGGTTTTATTAACGCAACCTCTTTTGAGGGGTGTTGTAATGCCCTATAAACTAGGCCTATAATGTGTGAAAAAGTATATATTTGATGATGATTTGATAAGTTTCATGATCCAAAATACTATTCTATCATTTGTATATTGATTTTTGGTTTAGGATAACCAAACATCTAGTTCTAGAAAAATTAATGACTAGTGGAACTAGTTGATGGGTACGGCAAACCCATTGACCGGTTCACCTAATTTGTGAGATTTTCGAATTCACCTTTAGATTAAAAATTTTCTATAATAATCTTGGGACTTGGTAATCAAGTTATGAATTATTTCTAAATTATCTTTTATAATTTTTAGTTGTTAATCTGAGCTTTTTCCATAGCTCGAAGGATTCAGGGGATTAAAATTGACGAAAGATGGTTGATTACCTCACAACCATTGTCTTCTTCTTCCTCAATTTTATCCTTATTATGTGCAATCCTAGAATTTAATATTTTATTAACTCTCTTCTCTCTCCTTTTTGTCCTTTTTCTTTCTATGTTTTAGATTTTTTAGGGCATATCACCCTAGAATATTTCAAATATCATCATACTAGTAATAGAGGAATTTAACCTTGTTTTCTTGAGAAATTCACCCAAGTATGTTTGATTTCTACCTAGTGAATTAGGGTTTCACTATTGTATACACCTCCACCTAAATTTCCCGATAGATTTTGGGTATGTCAAAAAACATAACCTCTCTTATTTTCTCATTTTCTCTCAATCTCTGAGTATCTTTATTTTTCCTTCTCTTATGACTTCACTATTTTTTCCTTCATGTTTTCCACTTTTTATCTCCTAAATCTCTTTTAATCATTCCACTAAATCTTTTTGTGTTTTAATATTAAGCAAGATAGGGTTATATTTAGGAAAATATTGAGGATTGATGGCTTTCCTTGGTGTTCACTTTGGTAAGGTTGTACTTTTTTTATTATTGTAACCTTTTGTTTTATTCCATTTTAACATAGTGTAAGAATTGTTTTTCTAAGTTTTAATATCTTCTTTTAAGCTTTTAAAGGCTTGGACATTTTTAGACAATGGTATTCCCTTCAGTGTGTTTTTCTAAGCTTCAGTTGAGGTAAGTTATTCTTGCCTTAGAGTGTGGAGTGGTTGAGCATGTGGCTTGGTGTAGGGTTGGAATTTTGATTACCATATGCTTTGTGAGCAATGTGTTGAGGTTATTTTGGGGAAAATGTAACATATGTATATTACTTGATGATTAATTATAAATGCAACATAATTGAGTGGTTGCACATGATTAATTGTATTTCTGGCTTAGCATACCACCCTAATATCAATTACACGGCAAATCAATTAAAACATAAAACATGATATATAGAAAATGATATAACTTTCATAAACTTAAATAAGTGTTTGGAAAATAACTCTGAGCACTATATCAAAATAAATAAAAGGAATACCTTAGGATTAAGAGTCTAAAAAGTTATCTAGGCTAAAACAATAACTAGATAACATGACTCTACACCCAACCCTATACATAAATTCACTACTCCACACATGAGGCATCATATGTAGCAAAGCCATCTATAGGTTCCTCATCAACCTTCACAAAAGCATCAAGGTTTCCTGCTCATGAGAATGAGTAACATCCATAAAAAGAATGATTAGTATGTCACGTACTGAGAAAAGTAACAATATATTTGAGTAAGGGATATAAAGAATTACATGAGTTCACATTAGAGAATAAGCTTAAATATGTGATACATAAAATAAGGTAAGATAATTACTGACTCTGGATCTCATTATTAGATATAACATATTCCATTCTTTTATGTATGTTGAGTTCATGGACCTTACTATTCTTAATCTAGTGGAACAGACTAAAATCCATCTCAGGGACAATACACCTGAGCTATATCATCCGATGGAATGGAACCAAAATATACTAAAGCAATATGCTCTTTCCCATTATTCTTAAAATATTGAAATGGTTTGAAGTACCTTTCGGAGAAGAACACACCTGAGCCACTATTATCGTTTAGTGGAATAGACACAACCCGTCAGTCCTAACTCACATATTCTTTTTCTTTAAATAATTAATGTCTTATCCATTATTTACTTATCTCAAATCATATTATCCTTCATTTTTAGTTTAGAAATACATTATTATTAATCTGGTGGAACAGACTAATGTACTCTTAGGGAAAAAAACACACCTAAGCCGTTATTATCATCTACTAAAATGGACCCATAAAACACTTTGGCCCTACTCATATAATCTTCCAACTTAAGTGATTATTATCTTATTCATATTTGGTTTGATATTCACAACTAATAATTGAGACATGTAAGTCATAAACACATAGTTATCAAGGTTTTCCTCAATGAATAGGTTCATAATCTCCCTAAGAAACCCTAATTTCACATTATAGCTATAAATTCCTCTATTTTTTTCAATTATCCACCAAATTTAGTAAATATTCATAAAACATTGTTAAAATTAACATACTCTAAAACCAAGGTGTAATTCCAAAATCTTAAACATGTAATTAGAACCCATCTCAAGAGTTACTATTTATAATGCTTACAAAACCCTAATTTCACAAGTAAGTCATAACTTTTCCTACAAGGCTCATGTAGTAACCAAATTCAATATACATTCATAAAATTCCAATATTAACCAAAATTGTTTTTTCTAACTCTAACATTTCACACAAACGATAATAACCTCGTTCCTAGGGTTATTATTTCCAAATTATGTCATTTTCTTTTTTTATTTAGACTTAGGATATTCATAATTACCCAAATGTTCCACATATTTTAACCTATTCAAAACATTAAAATACCAAAATCTCCATATTTAAAACATATTGGCCAAAATGCCCTGAAGGATAACCAAACACCCTTCTTTCATAAAAATATTATATATTCAATGTCATTATTTTCAATTCTCAATTCATACATTGCCATGAATATTAAAAATAATTATTTCCAAAATTTTATCAATCCTATATTAAAACCATGCATTATAACAATTTTCTTAGGGTTTTAAACATAGTAATTATTGTCACAATATCACATGCTTCTCAACTTACCCATTTACATCATACAATATCACATCACCACATCTTAATATTAACAAATATGATGTTAAAACCATAATCATAACTATATGATAACCATCACACCCATGCATAACATTTAGCACATGCACCCTATTACGACTTATATACTCACTGAAAAGGACACCAGTCTTTAAAAACATATATCCTATCCCACCTCTTCTGGAACCTCCATAAAATCACCTAAGAAAAAACAAGAATAAAATAAAATAGGAAATTAGTGATATAATTTAGGAAAGGATAAGTTAAAGGAAAGTGAAATAATTAAAGAAAACCAAATGCAAGGCTCAAGGAATCTTGGCCAAACTTTGTGCCATTGTTTGTGCCATTGTTAACAAATGTGCAATGAAAAGAAGGGAAAAAGATGGGGATGAGGAGCGGTAGAAATGGATAAAGAGTAGTAAAGGGTTTTGGTGAGTTTCTCTAAAGTGATTCGGTGGGTTTTACTAAAGGGAGTAGGGTGTTTTGTTCGGTTTTAGTGATGGTAGGGGTGAGGGAATGGTGAAAGTGGTTGGTGGTTGGGGGAAATGTATGGCTAGGGTTATCGGAACAAGGAAGGGAGGTACACAAGAAGCACTAATGTTTGGTTGTTGTGGTGTTTTTGTCTACAACTAGAAGAAGCAAGGGAAGGAAAGAAAGGAAGAAAAAAATTACGTTTGGTTTTTATAATTAGAATTAGGTTAAAAAATTAATTTAGGATATGAAGTAAAAATAATTATGGACCATCCAGGGTTAGGTTTAGGTTACAAAAAATATTAATAACTCAAAATGAAGATTAGGATGAGGTTAATATTTAAGATTTGAGAATTAGGGAAAGTAAAAATATTAATTTTCTAAGATAACAAGTAGGTTAAGAAATTAATTACTCAGAAATAGATTATCTAAAATTTGGGGTATTATAGTTTTTGTGCAAGTCGATGAAGACCCTCTAGATGATTTCTCAACATATGATGCTTTATTTGTGGATGAGTAATTCATCTATATCAGGTTCGGGCATAGAATCATGTTATCCATTTACCACTTTTGGGTTCAAATACATTTTGGGGCTCTTAGTTCTAATGTATCCCTTTCATGTATTTTGATATTATACTTGTAGTTAACCTCTAATTATTATATATGTTTATGAAAGATTCTCCTATTTTATGGTTATCATGTTTTAAGTATAAATTATTTTACCTTGTATCTAATGTAAGGATGAAATGTGAAGCTAGAATTATGTCGATTATAATGGTAACATCTAGCTATTTTGTTATTATGCTTCCGCTAAAACAATTTTATTTGATAATGAATTTTGGAGTTCAACAAGTTTGCAACAAATCTTGGTTTTAATTACCCTTTTTTAAAATAATTTAGTTTTTAAATTATTTTTTATCTAATTTATCGGTCTATTTCACATTTTAAAAAACTTGATTCTTAAAAAATATAAATTGACTTGTGAGGAATCGAGAATGGTTATCCCAAGCGGCCTTTAAATTTTCTTATGTATGATATATGTTAGTATGCTAGGAATGTTTATCCTAAAATTTTTCCTATCTTGTTGGTCATTTAGAGGAGGCTTTCAAGGCCTTCATTTATTTCGTTAAGTGTCTACCACTGTTAGTTCATCCTTAGTCGCCGACACCACCTCCGCATTACCCACAGGAGGGTATTAGAGAGGTTTGGCTTTAAAAGGATATTAGTCATCACCTACTGATCCATGCTAATGATGAGTATCTAGTCATCTTAGAGGGATGGATATGGGACATGGATAGAATTCACGAGGTAGTTGATTGTCTAGCTACTTCAAAGGCAAGCATAATAGTCTTCTTTCTTTAGGGACCCACCGATACTAGGGAGTTGGTCATCGCGCGTAGGGAGGACCATCAATATCTTGGAAGGACTTCAAGACAGTGATCCACACTAAGTTTTATCCCAAGAGACTTAAAAGGATAAGCTTATGGAGTTCATGAAGTTTACCTAATGGAGTATGATAGTGTGATAGTACCACGCTTGGTTCATGGAGCTACTGATGATTGCACCAGGCAAAGTAGCTAGCAAGTCTACTATGGTTTATCAGTTTGAGCAAGGGATCCATTTTAGTATTTAGAGGATGATGGGTGTCATGGTTTTCTAGGACTTAGCAACATTGTACAACCGGGCACATGTTACCGCTACATTAGTTTGGGAGTAGGCTTTCATTCTCAGTTTTGGAGAGGTAAAATTTCGAGTTATCAGCACCATGGTTAGATAAGAGGAAAAAGTAGACCTACAAGATAGGCGATATGGTTTATGTGTTGTTCATGTAGTCGGGATCATCCAAGATGAGATTGCTAGGGCACTCCTATTTAGTGTATGACTTGGGATAGTTGGTCCCTAATCATTTGAGCTCTAATGTCACTAGAGGGATTAATTCTAGCCATAAGGTGATTGGTACTAAAAGAAGGGACAACTTGTACCTTAGTAGTAGGCCTACCAAAAATGGACCCATTGGCCACATTAGTAATAGCAAAGGGCACCTACTTTAGCAAGTACACATCCTAGGGAATTTAGAGGAAACCATAGAGGCCTTGCTAATTTCCCCATGGAGGACATAACTAGGGTTTTAGAGGGTATCTTAGAGGATACAAAGAATGACAGTTAAGTGGGTGCCTAAATATCATTATCCAGGTAGAGGCTAATCGCCACTGGTACATTTTCATCCTATCATTACCATTATATTTTTTATTTGATTCAGATAAATCCTTATTGCTTGCATATACTACTTTTATTGCTAGACTTGCCTTTTCTCCTTATACTAGTGTCTCTATATATATATTGTTACCTTTTTTTGGATAGATTAGATTGCACTAGAGTCTAATCATGTGTGTCCTTAGAAATAGGCAGGGTAGACTTCCTTTTAGATTTAGTCAAGATGGATCTATGAGTCTTTAATATTATCCTTGGGACTAAGATGTTGGGGAGGTATCGAGGCATGATCGATTTTGTTTAGGAACAAGTTATGTTACAAGGAACTTAGGGTGCTAGAGTCTCTTATAGAAAATGCAAGCCTAGGCCTATAACGAAGGTTGCATCTGCCCATACGGTGTTTTTTTGTGTAAAGATGTTACCCTATGTATTTATGCGGAGTTCAGAAGCTCAACAAGGATGTGTCGGTGTTTGAGGATATTCCGGTTGCTTGTGATTTTCCTAATGTATTTTTAGAGGAGATAACAAGTATGTCATTAGTACATGAGATGGACTTCATCCTTGTTGTAGAAGGTTGAGCTAGTTTTAAAGGTTCCCTACCAGATGGCACTAGTAGAGTTGTAGAAGTGAAAGTCACAGCTAGAGGATTTAATGCCTCATGAATACATCAAGCCTAGTGTGTTTATATGGGGAGCGCCAATTCTCTTCATGAAGAAGAAGGATGGGAGTCTGCACTTGTACATCAACTATCAGGGTCTAAACCAATTGACGATGAAGAATTAGTATCTGCTTTGGAGGATCGATGACTTGTTTGATCAGATTTGGGGTACTTCAATCTTCCCATAGACTGACTTGAGCTGAGATTATCATCAGCTACACATCATTGAGGAATACATCAAGAAAATGGCCTTTAGAACATGGTATGAGCAATATGAGTTCATGATGATGCCTTTTGGGCTCACCAATATTATATTTATGGAATTAATGATGAGGATATTTCCGCCATTTGAGGATCAGTTCGTGGTGGTCTTTAGAGATGATATTTTGACATTCTCTCAAAGTGAAGAGGAGTATGAGTAGTATCTTCACATTATTTTATCATTCCTTAGAGAGCACAGGTTGTATGCCAAACTCGTCAAGTGCAAGTTCTTGATTTGAGAGGGTACATTATTTGGTAATTTGGTTTCAATAGAAGAAAGCATCATGTATTTGGCAAATATTTTTGCCATCACTAAGTGGAAGGCACCCACTAGCATTCCTGAGGTTCGTGATTTCCTTGGTTTGGTTAAATACAATATGTCTTTTGTGTAGAACTTCCTATACATAACTCATCCCTTGATGAACCTTCTAGAAAATACTAATAGGTTTTAATAGGATGATGCATGTGAGGGTGTATTTTATAAGTTGAAGTGGTGTCTAATTACAACACCAGTTTTGAATATACCATCGGGATCAAATGGGTTTGAGGTCTATAGTGATGTGTTGAAGTGCATAATGGGATGTGTTTTGATGTAGCATGGTAAGGTAGTAGCTTACGCTTCTCGTTAGTTGAAGCAACATGAGAAAAACTACCCAACACATGATTTGGAGTTGGTTGCAAATGTCTTTGTACTAAAGATTTAGAGTCACTATATATGTGGGACTCAGTGTAGATTTTTTACTAACCATAAGAGCCTTAAGTATATATATTCACTCAAAAGAAATGAAATATAAGGTAGAAGAGATGGATAGAATTGGTAAAGGCTATGATATCGAGTTAATTTACCATGAGGGTAAAGCCAACACCATTGTAGGTACCTTAATTAGGAAGATATCACACTCCTTGAATTCTTGTGTGGTGCCTAATTGGTTAATTGAGGAGCTAAGTGAGATGGGGATAGAGTTGATCCAGTAGGGTAATTTTAAATGTTTGGGTGAGTGCTTTGATGATTACACCAACGGTATTTGATGAGATTTGAGCAGAACATCCTGAGGATGTTAAGATCGAGAAGATTAAGTAGAAGATACATGACAAATAAGCTGATGGATTCTAGATTCATGAGGATGGTAACACTCGCTACAAGGGTCATTGATGTATACCTTAGAGTTGCATTGATCTAAAGTGCCAGATTTTAGAGGAGGGTCACTATACTCTATATTTCATCTGCCTAAGAGGGGATAAGTTGTATAAGGACCTCAAAAGGATCTATTGGTGGCCTCATATGAAGCGATAGGTAGTAGAGTTCACGTCGAGGAGTTTGACCTAACAAAAGGTCAAGATCGAGCATGGCAGACCTAAAAGGTTTTTCTAGCCCTTAGATGATCTAAGATAGAAATGAGACTACATATCAATGGATTTTGTGAGTGGAATACCATGGAATCGCATCGGGTGTGATAAAATTTAGGTCATCCTTAGCTAATTATCAATTTTTGTGCCAATGAAGTTGTAACACCCTAGAATTTCATAATCCTATTGTCACACATTTCACCTTTTGTCCAAAATCTAACCTTTCATTCTCATCTTAATTATTTTGTTAACCTTGACTTGCAAATCCATATAAATTCTTAGATTAATTTATCATGATTATTTTATCTTTCTTTTTTTTATTTGAATCTACCCTAAGTCAATAATTTTACTCAATTTATTATTTTTTTTCTAATGGAAGACCCTAAATCTGGATAAATTAATTTTATCATAGTCCTAAATCTGAAACTTATGTTAATCCTAACCTTAAATTTAACTATTTTCT
Source organism: Tamarix austromongolica (assembly GCA_039764185.1). Classification (NCBI taxonomy): domain Eukaryota; kingdom Viridiplantae; phylum Streptophyta; class Magnoliopsida; order Caryophyllales; family Tamaricaceae; genus Tamarix; species Tamarix austromongolica. Next base: position 54,813,487 of record CM077816.1, read on the forward strand.
TTTTCTTATTTTCCCTTTTAATTTTTTCTCTCCATTCTTTTCCCCTTTTTATTCTTTCTTCTTCTCTCATTCTTGGCTAGCAAACCCAGCCCACCTCTTTTCTCCACCTTAGCTTGCTAATTTAGGCTACCCTTTTTTCTTTCTTTCTTTCCACTCTTTTTTTCTTTTCCTTTCTTCTCCTTCTTGCTCAACGAGCCTTGCCAATCCCAAATGCTCCCTCTTTCCTCTTCTAGTAAATTAGAGCTACCCCTTTCCCCTTCTAGCTAAGTAAAGCCTCCAATTTCCCCTTTTATAACCCAAACCATCCCCTACATGCTCCCTCACGTGTCTTTTCCCTTTCCTCCCCAACCCTGCACATAGAGCCCTACACACCACCAATGCCTCATCATCCTCGCACCATCCTACCTTTGTCATACTTCACCCCTACATTATCCATGCATGTAGTAGTCCCTAACCACAAGACCAGCCGACATCAAACCCCACCATATCCTAGCATGCCTCTACACCGCTCCAGCTTGCATGCTTGCATTTTCATATACATACATACATATACTCTTCACCCTCCTATTTTTTTCTCTGAACCTAGCCCCTTGCTCCTCTCCAATTCCTCATTTGGTTTCCTCAACAACCCAACCATGAGTCATTCCTTCCTTTCTTCTCCCTTCTTCTTCTACCCCTCCATCCTCCATTCTTCTTCCTTATTTGTCTCTATCATTGACCCTCATCTCTTCTTATTTCTCCTCCTTCTCTCTTCCTAGTTATGCCCTATTTTGATGGGCATCACATGACCATGCACCACCCATGCAAACCGTGTGACCCATTACATGCCCAACATGTGCCCTTCATATGCCCATGCCCATCCTCGCACATGTCCCTCATTCAAATCATTATTTCCCCCTATGTCTCATGCCTCCCTAGACCTTGCTCTCTCTGCCTCAACCTTCCCTAGCCTTGCCTCGAAAATGCATTGCAAGAATCAACATTCCTCACCTCCCTATCATAAGCCTATTTTCCTTTATGCCATAGCCTACAACCAACCTTTACCTCCCTCATAGCAATTTCAACCACGACCACAACCCCTACCTAGCACCAACACTCACCATCACTACCCCCACCTTGCAACATCATTACACCACTATTGCCTCTTTCCCATCTCCATTGTAGCCTACTTTTTCCAGTACCACCATTGCCACTAACTCACCACCACGCCACTAACTATGCAGCTCCCTTCATCTATCACCTTCACCAAAGCCATCATACACCGCTCAGTTCACACTGTATAAGCAAACTGAGATTTTTATTTATTTGTACCCCTTTTCAACATTAGGGGCATTTTGGTAATTTTTTATTTAATAAATATTTTAATAAAATTTATTATTCTATTGATTAACTACTAGTATGTTAATGTGATATTATATTTAGGTACAAAAGTTTGATTAGTAGAGGCTACTAAAATTTAGTAGGTTGCCTATAAATTGTGCTTTTTCTAGAGATTTATACTCCACTAAAACATTAATATACATTAAGGTTTTGATGTACAAATTTTATTAAGCATGTTTATTGCATTGTAATTACTTTCCTAAAAGTGATAGCATCAAATTTGGTGAAATGGAACATGATGGTCTGTATAAGTTTTTATGTGTATGGAAGTATGTTAAAATAGTTTAAATGATGGGAGTAAATTATTTATTCCATGCATGTCCATTATTATAGGTTAAGTATTCTTAGGAAGTATTTTTAGCATAATTATTACTATTAAATACCCTAGGGACAATTTGGTCATTTAAGTGTATCATAATACTTATTTTGGTATGAATATCTAATATGTCATAATTATTGTTAAGTATGGCAGTACGTTATTTGATATTTCAAAAATGCATGTTTTAGCATGATTGCTATTATTATATGCCCTAGGAATATTTTTGTCATTTTAAGTGTATCATGATAGTTATCCCGATAAGCATGCCTAATATGTATTATTTATTATTAAGATTTTTTTTTATTATGATTGTCTTAAGTAATTTGAAAGGAATAAAAATGGTTAAGTATGGAAGTTGGAAATAGTTGGTATTATGTGATTTCGTGGTCACCTTAATAAAATATTAATATTCAAAGTGAAAAATCTTGAGATTGGGGAATGATGGTTGTTTAGGGGTTGCTACCCTAAAGATATGGTCTAACCCACAATTGAATATGCATTCTTGCTAGTGCGACTTAGTGTCCCAGCTAGACCCTATATATTACTCTATTTAGCTCTACAAACTTATTGAGGGTATGCATACTTATGGAGTAGTTGTCATTATTGATAGGGTACTATGCTATCTTTATATACCAGTATAACTAGGGTACTTTAATGTCCTAGGGTTGATAATCGGTAGGATATGTGTTTTCTTGGTGCATTGATATGACTTGAGTACCTTAGTGTCTTCAGGTTTGATATGATATCCCCTCAAGTAAATAAAAAAAATGGAAATTATTATTATCAGATCCAAATGATTATTGGAGTGGTTGGAAGTAGCATGGATGCCTACTTATGGTTTGGTAGTAGCCTTCATGCCTACTTATGGTTCGGCGGTAACTTTTGTGCATACCTATGTTTGGTATTATACCTTTGAGACCTACTTGTGATATTATAGATTTTATTAGTATTGCGCCTTTGAGCCCTACTTGTGGTTTTATGGATATTATTGGTTTTGATGTTGAGATTGATCCTAATCATTATTTTAGGGAGCACCTCTATAATGCTTGGTTGGTAATTTTCAATATGTTCTAAATGAACAAGTAGGAATAGTATAAGGCTTTAGTGGTGATTATTTAGTTATCTGATATGAATATTGTATTTTGATCATCTTGTGTTATTTTAATTTTTTTATAACATGTCTTGCCGTGATGTCTTTTATGTGTTCCATGCAAGTTTTCATATTAGTTTTATATAATAAGTTACTCAGTACCATTGTATTGAAAGATTCCTTTTCATGAGCTACTACTTATTCAATAGGCCATGGTATTTGTAGATTAGCTTGTGAGATTAGTTAAAGGCTAATACTTAGGTTAAGTGTTAGGGCTATCCAATGCTTTTCCTAATATATTTTAATCCGGATGTTATCGTACTCCTATGTCTTTATGTAGTTTCCTTCCACTAAATTTTGTAACCACTGACAATTGGTTTTATTCAAAATGATATTAAGTTACTTTGATTCCCTCTACCCTGGTTGTTATAAGCATGTGATTAAAATAAGTGGAGTAGTGTTTTTAGCCTTAACACTTGGTATGAGAATGGTAGAGGAAACTAGAATTGTACCAAGTTTGGAAATAACACCCTATGTTTTTACTATTTTAGCTTCCACAATTTTAGTCCTAAATTTTGGGGGTACTACATAAGTCAACTTGGAGTATGGATTAATTGTCTAATGCTTTATACAGGAGCATCCATAGATCACCCTCAATCTTATTCTTCAAATGATGAAGAACAAGTGGAATTAGCATACTTGGAGATGGAATCTATTATGCTTGAAAATTCTTATACTTCTAATGTTTTGTCGACTAATTCTTGTAGGTATTGTATATGTTTGCAAGAAGTTCATATTATTGAATATATTTGATGTACAAGGCAATGAAAATGGAATTACAAGGATTACAGAGTGCAAGGAAGAACAAGGCTACAATACTACAAAGTTTAATTACATATGATTACATCTATGTATTACATTATTAAAGTTGTGTGGCTTTGTAATTTTGTTGTATACTTTGTAATACTTGTAAATTATCATTGTAACTTTTTAAATATGTATTATACCATGCATTAGATGTTGATTTCATTAATAAGGGCCTCTGAGTGGGCTTATTAATGAAAGAGCCTGCGTTGGTGCATGGATATATAAACCCTTGTACTTCATTGATCTCGTAACGACATTATTCATATGCAAATGAAATAAAGAAAGATAGAATTTACATAAGAGAGTGTGTTCTTCTTCTTCTCTTCTCTTTCTTAAATTGAGTGCATTGGAGATTAGTAAAAGTGTTCTATTAAGAAATAGAATATTTCTCATTAGAAGGCTTTAGATCTTAGTATAGATCTACCCCACCCTACCAAAGCATTCAAAAATCATTAAAATCAAGTGAAGAAGTCAATTGGTTGGAGAGCTTTGTAACTATTTATCTCTCAAATAAAAGTTCCTAGTAGTAGAAGATTCTTTGAAGATAATCATCCACATCAATGCTTACATGAGTTTTGTGGTGAGTAAGTGTGATACACTATCTACGTAATCTCTGATAGGGATTTGAGTTTTCTTTTGCACTTATAGGGAAAGTCTTAGGAGGTTATAGGCACAAAAATGAGGATGAGTACTGCCTATCACTCAGCAATAGGCAGGAAGACTGAAAGGAATCTTTAAAAACTCGGGGGCATGCTAGAGGCGTATGTTTTGAACTTCCTAGGTAATTGGGAGGATCATCTATATTTGGTGAAGTTCTAGTACAACAACAATTATCACACTAGTATAGCGATACCATCATTTTAGGCGTTGTATAGAAACAAGTGTTAAAAAACCTTATGTTGGAATGATATTAGTGAGGTTGTTGTGCTTGGACCAAATATGATTAAGGAGATGAGTCAATAGCTTCGGTTGATCTAGGACAAGATGAGGGTAGCTCAAAGTTAATGGAAGAGCTACGCTAATTAGAGGCACCATAGTGATGAACTTGAGATGAGGGTAAAGTTTTTTTTATGGTCTCATCAATAAAGGGGGTGCAGAGGTTTGGTATGACGGGTAATTTGAGCTCGAGATATATTTTTCCTTATGAGATCCTTGGTAGGGTTGGCAATGTTACTTACTGCTTGGCACATCCACCAAAGTTAGCCTGATTTCATAACATTTTCTATATCTTGCAAACAAAGAAGTACATTGCAAAATCTTCCCATGCGATCAAACCCGATGAGATCGAGATCAACAATTCACTAACCTATATAGAGGTACCCTTGAAGATTCTTGATGCCCAGGTATGTAATACCCCAAATTGAGTGGAGTACTACAAGGATTGATATGGCTACTTATATCAACATGGTATACCATCTTTTTGGTGATTCCATCCTAAGAACTCCACAGTTAAGCATGCTGGCCGTGTAGCAATTTTAGGATTGGTGACCTTCTGGGAAGTTCTGAAAAATTTCTTGGAAAGTGCGTGAGTGAGGACAAAGTGCACTGAAAGGACTCGTGTTGATCTGTGGGGCCAACTGATCAATCTGAAAGCACTTCAAGGTAGCCCCCGTGTGGTCGTATCGACTCGGGGTGTTACAAGTGGTATCAGAGCGAAACCGCGACCGTGAGCTGAACTTGGATGAGCCAGTTAGTCACCTAGCAGGACGATTCTTGGGATGAACTGTATTGAAACAGTCATTGGTTGAGGTGCAACGAGGATGTTGCGTTCTTTGAGTGGGAGTGAATCTAATACCCCAATTTGAGCGGAGTGTTATAAGGATTGATCTGGCTACTTATATCAACATGGTATACCATCTTTTTGGTGATTCCCTCCTAAGAACTCCACAGTTAAGCGTGTTGGCCGTGGAGCAATTTTAGGATGGGTGACCTTCTGGGAAGTTTCAGAAATTTTCTAAAATTCTCTCAGGAAGCACGTGAGTGAGGACAAAGCTTGTTGAAAGGACTCGTGTTGATCTGTGGGGTCAGCCGATCAATCCGAAAGTGCTCCAAGGTAGCCTCCGTGTGGTCGTGTCGACTCGAGGTGTTACAAGGTATGCCGAACTCAAATGAGCTCCATTCCACCTGTGAAGATTCTTTGGAGTGCCATGGAGTACAAGAGGTAACCTAGGATACATAGAAGGACATGCAAAATTCACATCTCAAGCTTTTCAACACAAGTGTATTAGGTTTTAGGGTTATCCCTCTTTTAAGGGAGTAGTATCTGGTGGCATAGTATCAACTTCTCTAAAATTTAACACTAATATCGCCTTCCTCACAACAATTTTCTCTTCTTCTCCAAACTTGACTTAATGACTTAGGGGAAAAAGTCTCTTTAAGGGGGAAGTGATTTCATACCCGAAACTTATCTAATATTAATCCCAAGTAATTAATAACCTAACTAAAACCAAATGTTTATTTTGGGTAATTAATATTTTAACATAACTTTAATCCAAGATGATTAATATTTTAGTTCTACCTTAAGTCCTTGATAAATTTTTTTAAACTTAATCCTAACCATAAAATCCCACACTTATTTTTCCTTTCTTTCTTCCTTTTTTTTCTCCTTTTCCTTTTTCTTTTTTAGCTCAATTTTCTTAATTTTTCAGTGGCCTTATGTGTGTTTTCTTCCCCATCCCAACCAAATCCCCTTGTATAGCTTCCACCCTTAAAACCTACCTTCTTAAATTCATTATCACCACCATCCCCTCCCTCAACCCATGGGATCTATGGTTGAAATTGTTACCCAAACTCCCCAACCTAAACACACTTCCTCTATCCCCTCTCTATTGATCCTTAACCTCACACCCGACAATGCATCTATCTCTATATACCCCAATAATCTCTCTCTCTCTCTCTCCACTTCATCTAATTTCCTCACCTAACTCACTCCCTCCCTCCATTTCTATCGAGCATCACAACCCTGAACATACCCCTTCTGATCCTTCCTTTCAAACCTTATGTGTTATCACCATTCAACACCACATCATTCACCACCATCAACCAAAAGCACCATTGTTTCCCTATAAAACCAACCACCACTACCTCCCAATCATTCCCCCTCGTCATAGCCCAACCATTACCACCCTATGTTTTTTTCATTAAGGCACATGGTTGTGCACCGTCATAATTCGTATCTATACCTCTCTCACACATCTTTGCTCACAACATGTTTGCCCTTTTTCTTATTTCTCATGCATTTTACGCATAACTATACACATGCTTCACCCTTTTCCCATGTGTGTTCTGCCCTCTCAACCAGTGCATATGTTGCATGCTTCCTATGCCCTTTCAACAATTCCCTTGGCACAACCGTGCTTGCTTCTTGCATACCCTATACTCCACTTTACCACCATACTCCCATGTAGCCTAATCTTTTCCACTTTTTTTTGTTATCCCCATTTCCATCCATCTTTACTTTAACTTTCCCTTGATTGTATTTTTAAGTTCTAATTGTGTTTTATTCTCATTTTCATAGATAATTTTTTGGTGATCTTAGAGGAGATGGATTAACCTTACATGATTAGAGATCGGTGTCCTTTTGATAAGGATACATGGCGTAGTTAAGTCTTTTATGTGCAACATGTATTTTTTTTTATGTAATATCATGTTGGTAATGATTATATGGTTGGTTTACTTATGATAATGACATTTTATGATATCTTATGGTGTATGATGAAAATGTGAGAAAATATGAAAGTATACATTGGTGTGTATTGTTAGTTCAAATGAATATAGTTATGTAGTATCGGTATATAATAATTGGGGTTATGTATTTCATGACAATAAAAATATTGGAGGCTGAAATTCATTAATATTAGGACTCATAAGGCCTTTTGTGAAAATATGAGTAGTCCAGCTTTTGTGAGGGTATCATGGTCATTTAATGATAATATGGGAAATAATCATGGCACGATAAGTTTAGAGGGTATTATAAATTATTCATAAGTAATGTGATCAAATTATGGTTGAGTAAAATACAAGTTACCTAATATGAGATTTTGAGGCTTTTAGTAATAGAAGGGCACTTTGGTTAATAAGGGTTGAATATGGAATTTTAGTGATTTTAAAAGGGATAATAGACTTCAAATATGATAAATAAGATACTCAAAATAATTGGGATAATGATGAGTAGCATAAGTACAAGCAAATGAGAAGTTATGCTCACCTCGTGACGTTTGGGTTTCTTAAGGAAATTATAAACCTCTTCCTTGGACAATGCTCTAATAACTATGTGGTTGTACTTTATATGTTTTCAATTATATCTACATGAGTATTGCATGATGATATTGATATAATCATATATGAATAAGAAATTAATTGATTAAAGTGAAAGGTCACGTAAGTCAGACTAAGGTATTGTGTATCCATTCCATCAGACAATAATAGTGGCTCAAGAGCTTCTTCCCTGAGAGGTGCATCAGTCTGTTCCATCAGATTAAGAATAGTGGAGCTATAAACTCAATTAGAATGAGATTATTATTTTGATACAAGTTCTAAGAGAAAAGACATTAATCCTTTAAAGTGGAAGATAACACGAGCCAGGACCGATATGTTCTGTTAGTTCCACCAAATGATAATAGTGGCTAAAGTGTGTTTTACCTTGGAAAGTGCTTTAAATCATTCCATTAGATTCTGAATAGTGATCAAGAGCATGTTACCCTAGTATATATTAGGTTCGTTCCACCAGATGATAAAAGTGGCTTAGTTATGTTATGCCCTAAGAGATGCTTCAATCTGCTCCAATGGATGAAGAATAATGGGGTCCCTAAACTCATTATAAATAAAAGTATGAATTTTATTTATATCTAATGATGAGCTCTAGAATCAATACTTACCTTGCATATCTTTATATTAACATGTATGTATGCTTATTCTCTGATGTAAACTTATGTAATTCTATATAACCTTTCTTCGAGTATATGGTTACCTTATTCAATATGTAGCGCATTGATCATAATTTTCATACATGTTGCTCATTCCTAAGAGCATATGGCTTGGATGTTTTTATTAAGGTTGATGATTACCCTTTGGATAGTTTTGTTACATACGATGCTTTCTTTTTAGACATTCCTATATATTGGGGTTGGGTGTAGAGTCGTGTTATTTGGTTATTACTTTTGGGTGTGAATACCTTTTGGAAATCTTAGTTCTGATATATTCCTTTTATGTATTTTGATATTATACGCATAGTTAACCTACACCTCTTATCTATATTTATGAAATATTCTCCTATTCTTTTTTATCATGTTTTAAGTCTTAATTAGTTGCCATTGTATTCAATGTAAGGATGGTATGATAAGCCAAACTTATTTTGAGTATGGTGGTAACACCCAACTATTATGGTATTACGCTTCTGCTAAACCAATTTTTTAGCAGTAAATTTTTTGGTGTTATACTCAATGATATGGAATGGTTTGTATGTTGCTTATGCCTAAATTTTGTATGTGATAATGGTTTTGTAGACTATTATGTACAAACTAATTAACTAGATCTATGAAATCAATCAACTAGCCTCTAGAATAGTCGAATAGTTGGGCCAACTTATTAACTATTTTATCTGTGGTACTATTTGGTTTTGTCTTGGCTTGAACCCATTAGCTTGTTTGGATTAACAAATCAATTGGTCTCTAGAATAATTTATCGGTGAGGCAAATTAATTTGTTGATTATGACAAGGATGCTAAGGTTTGGTAGTGCTAAACCAATCTATTGGTCTATAGAACCAATTAACCGATTTCAGCCAGAATGCTTCCTTTGATATTTTTTAACATTTTTAGAATTTGTAATTTGATATTATGTTATGATATGATTTTTGAATGATTAAAATCCACTATTTGGCATGAAATGGTGAACTCAATTAATGGATTGAATTGGTCAATTATTGATGATATTAGCACTAAGTGCTATTGATAGGTTATGATAGGTAACTTGGAATAATTATGTGGTCATGGTTGGCATGGTATACTATGTTGGCCTTGTTTGGCATATGATTTGGTAAATAAAATACTAATAACTTAAAGTGGAAAATAATGGAGCATTATATGAGATTAGATTATCCGATCCTCGATTATCTACTGAGGGTTAGTCTAAATTTGAGTATTTTTGATATTTGTCTTTAGGTAGGATCCTATTTGATCACAGTGTATTTACTACTCTAGAAATTAATGATGTACTAGGGGTTATCGATACTAAAGGGTTTGATCACCTAGGTGGTTTATTTGCCTTCAGCCAAACTTTATGTCCATTGTTGGTTTTCTTTGCTTTAACTAGACTTATATCCTCTTGTTATTGGTTTGACTTCCATAGGTAATGAGAGACTAGGTGGGAGGATCCAACCCATTTATCAATGAGAAATAAATAAATAAAAGGTCATATAACATGGAATTAAGAATGTCACATTATATGTTCATATAAAAAATGATTAAATGGAATAGACCTTAGAGTTTACTTGAGTGGCTCTCATCCTTGGTATGTCACATTATATGTTCATAAGTTGTCATCAATGATTCCTGAAGTTTTTGGTAAGAGTTATAAATTATAAATTATAAATCCTCTACATATTTTTTAAAGTATGATATTTCCACAAATTCCATGTCTAGTGTTGATCATGATGCTATCTACTTCCATATGCATGTATAGAGTGCCAAATCGAAAGTTCCCTGTTAGTAAAATATGTCCATTGGCATGTTACTGCATAAGCATGAGAATGTGTGTTATTATGACTTATATGCCTATTATGACCATATGCACATCATAAACTCCCATGATTAGGTAACTTGGCTTATTTGGTATGTGCCATACTAATGTACTCGTTAATTAGTCACCTACTCTATCCCATGAGTGAATAACCTTGTGGAGGTAAAGGAGGGTGGTGAGTAACCAACAATTTTGTGTGTTGGGCTTAGATAAAGTGAGCATGGAGCTTTTGGTTGTCATTTTTTTTTGGTACTTTGGAGACCTAAACTCTTCTTATTTTAACAAACACTCTCTTATCATCCTTTATGATATTTATTTCATGCACCCCATTTCTTGTGTTTGGTTGGTTGGTTATGTAGCCTTCAATCTAACATGGGACAGATGTCATGACGTTTATCCAATTTTAGGTGCGGTAGAAACAACTTGTTTTTCCTAGATGTGTTTTTGTATTTCTTCTTCCCTAATTATTTTAAAATCAAAAATTTTAAGTAGTGAAAAATGAGGGTGTTACGTCTACAATCAACATGCCATTTACATATAAGAATAAGATGATAAAAGAGACATTAGACCTCTTGAAGATCTTGCTCACTATTTTTAAATTTTCCCTTATGCAAAAATGCATTAAACTTCAAGTACTCGTATCTTAACACCTACTTTAATCTATACAAAACTCTTCATGAGCTTACAAACTAAGCCCTCATCACTTGGAACACAATATATATGTGCTTGATGCATGTATAGCTCCTTAATCAAATCAGCATGTAAGATTGTAATCTGTACATCTATTTTCTCTAAATGAAAGTTCTCATATGCCATGATATTTAGCATCATATAATACTCAACATCATTCTAATGGTCATCATTATCACCACAAGAGCGAATATATCATTATAACTAATGCCCTTTTTTGAAAAATACCCCTCGACCACTAATATAACCTTGAATATTTTAGTACCATCGAGTTCTTCTATCACCCAATACAATCATTTGTTGAGTAGTGTTTTTCTTAGCTAGAAGTCTAGTCAATTACCAATTTTTTTCCTCAAAGGAGTTCATCTTATCATCCATGGCTTGTTCACTTAAATAAAGCATCTATATGCTTATATTTCTCAAAAGACTCTTGCTATCCTACATCAATCAATAATAAATATTACAATATTTGAGAATATTTAGTAGTTACATAACCTTTATTATTCTCAATCAACCTCCCTAATGTTGGTGCTAGAATAATAGGCTTGGTGACTATACCCATAAAGACTCATCACAATCAATAATTGTTTCATCATATTCAACAAGATCAAGTAGTTCAACTTAACAACAACATGAACCATCATTTTTGTCCTTATAAAACATAGATTAATAAAACATTACATCACAATGTCTCATTACCATTTTATGCACATTATCCTATAGTCTATAAAGAAACTTACCAATACCATAACCTATAAACTAATATTTTATGGTCTTACGATCAAGTATATCATTACTATCATAATCAACATGCACATATGATGCAAAATCTTAGGTTCTCAAATGATAGAAATTTTCCTCTTTTCTTGACCAAACCTCATTTGTTATTCCATTATCAAATGGTACTAACGAGGTCCCATTTATGAATTATATAGCAATACTAACTACATTACCCCAAAACTACTTCGGTAATCCCAAGTGTTACATCATGCACTTCGTATGCTCATGTTTATACATTTAGCAACCTTATTCTAATGCGACTTGTAATACCCACTCTTTTTGAAAGACTATTTTTTACAAAATTATCATTTTTGTTTACATAAATTAATTTTAATTTTATATTATATTGACTTTCCTTATTTAAATATATATTTTCTAAAATATTTGATTAGGATTTCTAATTTTTCGGTGTTATTATTTCTTCAACGATTATTTTGCCAAAGGTTTAAAATATATATGCGTACTTGTGAATATTTGAAAACCAATTTTCAAATTTAAAGTATGAATTAGCTAATGTTTCTTTGATTTTTGAGTGAAAGAATCCCTTATCACAAAAAACTATCGATTTCGTTAAATGATGCATTTGAACAATATATCACTTTATTTATGTCTTTGGAATGAATTTCTGTTCTAACTCGTGTATTTATGACTATGATTTTATTTTATATATTTATTCGCAATTTCAATTTTTTTGTTGGAGTTATAACTAACCATTTGTCACTATGAATTTACAAATTTATGTGTGCCTATGATATTATTAAACTCTTATGATCCAATTACTTTGTCACAATTAATTACTCCATTTAATAATTTCATGAAGTGATTTAATGTTATATATTTATTTTGATTATGACTTATTCCTAAGAACATTTTTCCTTTAAGTCATATTTTGCTTATGAATGTAATATTATCCGAAGTTATTTTTTTTTATGATTGTATGTTTATTTTAAAGATTTATTGCAATTGAGTTTCATTTTGGGTTTTAAATTCAAAAGCTTTAGCAATGCGGATTCAATTTTCTTTCCGACACTAAATGCTACTAAATTATATTAGTTACAAGAAGACCAAAACTTTTATGCCAATTTTTAACTTGGAATTTTTCCTAGAATATTCCATTAAAATATATTATTTTTATATGTTAAGAAACTTGGTATTTAAATTTCAAATAAAATATTCTAATATTATAAGTTTCACTTAGGTGTTATAAAAAAAATAGATGTATAAGGCTATTAAAGTTACTTTTAATCATTGGAATTTTTAATTAAAATTTGAAAAATAATATATTCTTCTTTCAAACATTAATATATGTTATATTATGGTTTTAAGACAATAAAAATTTGTTTCAACAATTTTTTTTTTAATTTATCCTGAGACGCATCATTTTATGCATTTAGTATTCATATATTTAAGGTTTTCATGTAAAAATTTTAAATTCTTACAATATATTTTATATTTATAAAATTGGGTCCCATATTCGTCATAATGTAGATTTATATATTTTTGGTAGCATATAATGATATTTACTATTTATTTGTGATTTAATGCTTAAAATGTACATTTAGAAATTTTTGTCTTAAAAATGCGAATGAGCTTATGAAAAATTTTGAAAACTTATATTTGATTATGAAAATTCTATATTGGAGAGTCTTGTGAATTTCTAAATACTTTTGATATTTTTTTAAACAAAAATTCATTAAAAAGTTGATGCTTCTTGTTTAGCACTATACTTTTTGTACCAAATCTTATTATTATTTCATAAACATTGGCAGTTTAGTTTAGAATATTATTTTGAGCCTTTCTATACTTTTTCATAATTTGATAATTTTATTTAGCATTTTGTCTAAATAGAATCCTATTTATTTAGTGACAATTCCTTCATTAAAAACCATTTTAATTTGAGAGAAATAATTTCGGTACATGAAAAATATCATCTACACTTCTATGATCATATTATAAGGTTTCTTGTATTTATTTCATTTTTAAGCAATTTTTAATATTAAAACATATTGTAAAGTATAATACTTTATCTACTTTATACACTTTTACTTTTCTTTCTCCTAAACAATGATCATGACAAGCCATGGTAGACCTTTAGGTCTGCTTCACTAATTAGCATCCCTCATCCTCTCTTATCCTTGCTTTTGAATGTTTATCACCAATTCCTTGAGAGTTAAACTTTGGTAATTTTTGAAGAAAATGTCTTGGTTTTCTCTTGATTTCAAGCTATTCATTATCAAGCAAATGATTTCTTCTTCACCCTTTTGTTTTATTCTCCTAACTTCATCTTTTCCTTTATATTTAAGGTATGTTCTATATATAAAGGTGGTCAAAAGTCTTTAAAGGTGGTTCTCAAGCTTAGGAGTTTTTTTTTTCTTTTTGCTTGTTGGAGCTTAGGAATTTAGTGATATAGTCTTTGTTTAGATATACAAAAATTAGGTGTTATGTGTTCTAGTTTATTTCACTTTCATGACATATGTTATATAGTTAAATTCAAGAAAAGTATAAAAATGTGTTTGTGGCAATAAAGGACATGTTTGACGTGTTTATATATGAAAATTAATTATATTATGGTGAGTATGATATTTGGCCACCTAGGGCTTTATTCATTGTTTTTTGTATTTTCACTTATTTTTTTAGGCATACAAATATATTTATTTAAATTCATATGTGCATAAATATAAATATGGTAAAGTTTTGATGAAAAAATATGTATATATTTGGCATGACTTTAGGACTAAGCGCCATTTCTTGAGTTTTTTAAGGCAAAAATTATTTTTAATCATGTTAATATATGTATATTAGGGAATATATGTTAGTGTTTGATTTTGGCACAAAAATAATGAAATATGAATATTGTGTTTTATGCATTAGTCTTGGTCTAAGGGTATTTTAGTCACTCTTGACCGTTTTACTAAGTTTTGATGATTTCACTAGATTCCTCAAAATTTTAGGTAAACTTTCATATATGATGTGTTTAGATTTGGAATGCTTTAGGATTAGTTATGTATTTTTCAAAGTTTAAAAGTGTTTAAAGGAATTTTTGACCTTTTACATCAATTTATAAATTTCAAGAAAAACGAGTGTACTTATCTATAAAATTATTCCAAGTGTAAATGTATATTATATAAAGTATGTTATATATACACACACAAACATACACATATACATATTAAAGTTTTGTGCCTTTGCAAATTTTTGTCGTTCCCAACTTCCAATGGGAGCTAGGGAGGTTCCACATTTAATCTATAGGCTTTTTACAAACCCTATAAGGAATATTCATTCTTAACTATAAGTTGAACTTTAGATTTTGAAGTTCTGGTTATAGTTCAAACATTAGAAAAGCTAGTTATGTTCAAGAAATATATTAGTATTTTTGTGGGAGTTCTAGTTGTAGTTTTGGCATTAGAAGATCAAGTGTCATTTGAGTATTAGGTTAGTTTAGCCCTTATTCTTAAAGTGGATGAATAACCAGATTTTATGATCTCCTTTAATGAAATATAATAATCATTTTGGTTCTAAGTATATAGTGTAGCTTTGGCCTTAGTCACTGAAAGAATATTTCCATTATCTTGTATTTTCTCCCATGTTAGTTGTATTACATGTTCTTCATGCCACATGTATCATGTATATCTATATTTACATATTCAATGATCAAAAGCTTTTATATGTCATCATCATCACATGTTTAACAATTTATGTTAATATGTATTACCTTATAGGAGTTAGTGTGACCTACGTATTACATGCTACCTCTTTAGGGTAAATTTAATTACTCAATACTAATATTGCCACATTTTAGATGTTGTGTTGAAAGAATCTCACGATGAGCTTGCTAAATTTGATGGTGCGTATGAGGAAGTCTTTAGGGGTGTAAGATTAGAGTTATAGGTATCCGAATGGCACACTAAATTTATTCTTTTGGTGTAAATATCTCATTTGGACCTTTAGTTCCCTTATATTTCCCCTAGGGATCCCTATCTAGATCATGTTGTAATTAGATTTAATGTCCTTTTGAATAAGTAATTATTTTTTATGTTTATCTAATTTTCTATTTTTATTCTTGTACTTGTGTAATCATTTAAATTTAAATTGTTTGTCCTTGAATTTATCACAAGAAATATGTAGATTACTACTCATACTAACTGTGGTAGTAATATCCAACAAACTGTATTTATGCTTCTGCAAAACTTATTGCAAAATAATAATAATAAATCAATAGTGCTTTTTGGGGAGTTACATGGCTTCCCAAGAATAATCTTATCCCACTTGATCCCATTGTCAACAAAAAAATTCTAAAAACACGTATTACAATGCTTACCCTCATTATTTGACCTGTGGCACTTGAGCTTCAATCCAGTCTTATTCTCAACATCAACCCTCTATGTTTTGAATATCGTGACATTAGACTTGCATTTTAGAAAGTAAACCCACACTTTTCTACCGTAATCATCAACGAATATAAAAAAATACTAAGAGCCTCCAACTTATGGTACTTCTGGTGTAGACCTCAACACATCTATGTATACTCACTCCAATCGTTTTGCCTTAGACTCTCTCTTTTCCTTTGTGAAGCTAACCCTTATCTGTTTATCATAAACTCATATCTTACAAAAACCTATGTTGATATCCTTTATATTGAAAGATTTCCTCGTAAAGCAAGAATTTTTCATTCCTTTTTTGCTCATGTGACTGAGCATATAATGCCACGATTTTGAGAAAACCAGGGTTTATATCATAGCTAACACATTTTTTAACTCAAATATGGAGTCTAAAGTCTCTCTGTTGGATCCCCACGTTATCGCTATGGCACCCTTTGTGACTTTCTAAGACCTCTCGCCAAATGTGGTTTTGAGACCTATATTGTCTAGCTGACCAACATATATTATATTCCCTTTAGTTTTGGGATGAAAACAACATCTTTAAGCTCCCACCTACACCCAATAAAAGTCTTCATTATCATATTATCCTGACTAACAATATTCAAGCATTTGTTATCTACAAAATATACCTTCCCAAACTATCCTGATGCAAAATTCTTAAATAGTTTGATGATGCCTATAGTATGAAGTGAAACACTAAAATTTGATACCCATGAATCCAATGAACTCTTCTCACTACAAACTAAATGTAACACCCTCCTTTTAGTAGTTGAAATTTTCTTTTTAAATAGTTAATTGTGAAATATAAAACATTAAAAGCGTAGTGTGTTATTGCTACATTTAGTATAATTCTGGATTCCTCTATCATTTTTATACTAAATAATAAGACTAAAATGTTACTCTAATTAATTTTTTTTTTAAATCACAAGAATCATATAATAGATTATATTATAAGGTTACACCACTCTCATATATATATAATTGGACAAAGGTTATAATAGTAACAAAAATAAAAAAATATAGAAAGGGACATGAGATTCAATAGGATATCAAGATCAAAATAAGTTGGAGTAAGAATCGGACAGTTCTAACTCTCAACTTCAAACATTATCCATGAAGAGGTACCCTTAAAGAAATGCTACAAAGTCACAAGTGTCCATTGAATAGATAGGGAACCATAAAATAGAATACATTAGTATGACAATACTAAGTAATTGATTACAAAACACTAAACGTACAAAAAGGTCACATGAAGCACATAGAAGGTAAGACAAGGATATTATAGCATAAAAACATCAAAGAATACATGCAATGTTGAGGTAAAATAAAACATGTCAGAACAAAAACATCACCTAGACCACATGCTCATCATACCATTACACTTAACCATATTACAACTCAATAAACCAATTTTACCAAGGATGTTCCATAGAGGGAAGATGCCAAACCATACTTAAGCATTTCCAAAAGAAAAACATCACTCATAATAACAATTATAGTGTGCTATGACAACTATTAACCACCAATACCAACAAATTCCAATACCCATAGATAGGGCACAAAGGTAACTATAGAGACGATAATCTAAATCATACTATAGATCATCAAACAAAGTTACTTCCTGTTTAGTTTGCTCAAGAGAAAAAAAGAGACAACCTAAAGGCACATATAGTGATTAGGTCATACTAATGCACAAGGGGAACATAATACCCTCCCAACCATACAATCTAGAGACATATAAAGTACGCCATTCATATTGGAGTACTAAGGCAACATAACATCCTCCTACTTAGGTCACCTAATCATTAATTATGTATACCCTCTATAAATTATCATGAACTAATTAAAGTAAACTAGGACCTTAGTAGGAATGTCAAGACATCCAACCAAACCAAGGACTACTACTATGTCTCTAGGATAACTAACCTTAAATAGTAAGCCATTCTTGATCTCAAGGTCTTCCACTTTATATATTAATATTTTTTATGATAAAAAATATCACATAATATATATAAATTATCAATTTCCATAATTGACCCCTTTTCCTTTAATCTTAATTATTCATCTTGACCCTAGGGTCAATGATCAAATAAAAAGTCAAGTGTCAATGCCAAGGTTAACCTAATAATCTTCTAAGGTCATCTTATGCCTAGTGATTTGCATTTAGTCACATTAGATCATAAATGACTAAAATACCCTTAAATATTATTTACTAATTTTAACCATTAGACACTAGATTTATTATAATTAATAATTTATCATAAAAAGGTTGAAGATAATAATAATATCACATTTGCACAAGGTATACCTTTTGAAATTTCTAACAATAGTAAAAAATTTATGTCACCCCTACACATAGATTAAGAACCCTAACATAGATATATAACTTATTATAACTCACATTCTTTTCATACTTTACATAATATAGCTCATACTAGGCAAACATGTTGGAAAACTAGAGGCATAACACACTTAAACTGAGAAGTCTACCCTAGAGCATACAAGTACTTAATCATCGAAAAATAGGCCTGACATGCTTAACCCTAACATGTTATATATTGACATTCAAATACATTAGGAAAAGGATATAATGGAACCTTAAAATACTTGGGAAAGATTTAAACAAGGCTAATAACCGTAGGACAAATCCTACACCTCACATGTTTAATAAATTTGCAATATTAACCCTATTCTAACATGATATAATACATATATGCAAACACATAAATAAAGCATGCTTAAAATTTTTATTTCATGCTAGTAGAATCAAGAAAAGATTATGACAATCAAGATACATTCATATAATGTAACACTCATTATAAGCACAAAACATACTTAATAACATAGTCAAAATCCTAATATATTATCATGCGATTTTCACATATTTAGTGGAGCATATGAATTACCATAACTCTAAGAAAAAATAAGAAAATTAAAGGAAATAATAACCAAGCTTAGCCTACAAATAATATACTTTTTTCACATTAAAAAAAACGTATTAGAATCTATAATATACGAAAAACATAATAGCATCAATAATCTAGAAAAAAGCTAATTAAGAAATGCCCAACATGGGTTGCATTTGCTGGGGTGAATTGCATGGACAATTCATGTTGACAACGGGATTTAATGTGATCTTCTCATGCTAACAATGGGGGTAGGACATGAACAACTCACACAAACACAAAGGGGATAATGTGAGGGCTTAATGCAGTATAAGGGGATGAATATTAGGGAATAACCCTACATAAGGGTTGGGAATGTGAGAAATGTATGTTAGGTAAGATTCATTACATAAGTTTAGGTAGGGATCATGGTGGTGTTCCATGAAGATGGAGAATGTAAGGTGGTGTATGACTAGGAAAATGGCGGTGTAAAGTTGAGGGAAAACAAAGGAGAAAGCTAGGAAAGAGAAGAAATAGAAGAGAGCTTGGTTGGGAATTCAAAGATTAGTCAAAATAAAATGAAAAAGGAATAAAGTAGAGGTTAGGTCAGGTGAGAATGGACAAACAAGGGAGCTGGTGAAGGATAGGTACATGTCACTCAAAACAAAAGTAAAGGGGTAGGTGCATAGATGACATAAAAAAATGTATGGAGGGTTATATGAAAATAATGAGGGAGGGGGTGGAGTGATAGGTTAAGCATAGTTAGGAGTTCCTGGTTTGATCAACCAAACAAAGATGAAAAATATAACCGAGGAAAAGGGATGGGTAACACGTGAGAGAAAGGGTGAGGTGAGAGAAAAAAGGAAAAAGAAATAGGAGGGTTTAGGGCTAGGATAAAATGTTAAAGTCATGATTAGGGTTAAAAAATAAGATAAGGTTTAGGGTTAAGTTTTGAATTAACAGGTTAAACACCTAAAAAATAAGGTTGACAAATTTTTAATATGTTACACTAAAGCATTAGAATCATTGGTAAAATAAATGAAATTACCACTCTCATCATCATAGTGTTGTTGATACCTCTTTTTAGGGTTCTTGTAGTATTTCTTGAGATTCTACTACTCACCACAATTCCAATCAGGCCCTTGACCAAGAATCTTAGACTTACCTTTATATTTTGATCTAACACAATTATAAGATCCTTCTTACAACTTCTTTCCTTAATATTAGCACATATAGTACTACATGTAGCATCTTATCTAATTCCTCATTGTGGATACTTTTGCTAAGAACTAGGTTCCCAACCTCATCAAACCTCAATATAGTTTTACCATAGAAATTGGTTATTATAACAGTAAAAGTATCTAAGCCCAACCTTAGACTCTTTGAGCCCCGAAGCGAAATTTAGCTCAATAAATTAAAAGGTTATAAAATGTTTGAAAAGGCCAATATAGGGGATCAAACCCAACAAACTTGTACCTACTCCAAAAACCAACATTACATATTTGTAAGAGAATCAAAGGAGCCTTAAATGAAGAGGGAAAATATGTGGGCTAATATAAATATTCAAACCCGAGCATGGAAGTCTCTTGAATAATTCTTTACCGCTGGACTAACACAAAACTTTGAATATTTTACACACACATGTGCTCGCACGCACACGCACACACACACACATTTAGGGGCCTAAGATTTTGGGGTGCTATGCCTAATCCTTGTGATAAGTTAGATAGTATCCAAAATCTTTGGTATAGAAGAGAACAAAATCAAATATTTGACCTCATCATTAAAAAAAATCTCAATATAGCTCAACTGACTGAATACCACATTAAGTTCATTAATGTGGTATATGATAAAAACACCAAAATTCATCTTTGAATTAACCATCTTTCATATACGGAATGTATTATTCATTACAGAGGGTTTTTCATATATATTAACAAATTCTTTTGTTATACCTATATTTGCCTTCTAATCTATGATGTTAAATGCAATGTTCCAAGCAAGGCTTAACTAGATAGTACTTAGATCCTTCTTGTCTAAAGCTTCCCACTTTATCTTGGCTATCAATTTGGCTTGTCTCTTTTAAGGGGTCACTAGGGGATGTTCATGATACATATAATCATTAGTTTGTATCTTCAATAAAATGAAATTGGATCATTAAATTTCTTAATCTTGATGTTTCCATTAACCATTGCTAATTTTCCCATATTAGATCAACACATCTCTTATACTAGTTTTTGTGATATGAAACTACCAAGAAGTAAAGGGAAACAAAGAAATCATGGGATTGGAAAAAAAAATACATATGGTTTAATGAATTGCTTAATCCACAACTTATATTTGGAAGTTTATTAATGAATTGATGAAATATAGTAGATCGTAAGATTAGCTAGATTTAAATCTATAGTATTCTCTTATTTATCTATCAAGAACAAAGGTTTCTTTGTGCGTTTGCATGGGCACCCATGTTCACACATAAAAAATGATGAAAATATTACATATATAGAAGGTATAGAGTAATGAGATTGAGGCAGAAAAAATAATAATAAAAACTAAAAAAAACACAAATTGCATTTAATAACACAAGCCAGCCATATTTCTCTATCACAATCATGACTTCAACTACAACTTGCCCATTTTCAATGCATTTTCCATTATTTTAATTCCAACTTCAAACTACACGTTTTCCATGTTTCCAAATGCACTCATGTTTTTGACCTCATCCTAGCCATATTTCTCATTAAGAAACATTAACCTAAAACTCATGCACAACTCCATGGTGCTCTTGCATAAGCTTCACACTTCATGAATCTTAATTTCTCAGGGTCTATCATATAATAGGTTCTTGTATCAAGTGAAATGTGCCTTTTTTTATTTGAGAGGACATAGATAATTATTATAATTTTGATATGATAAGAGCCTTATTTTAGTAGAAAGAGCAACAACAACAAATTGGGATTAGAGGGTAAGGGATGATGAACACTAATATCAATAGAAAATCGCGTATAGATCAAATAGTTTAATCTTGGGGAAGAAAATACTTTTATACAAATCTACAGGAGAGGAGACCACTCAAACACATTATTAACCTAGTTGAAGGTTAAGATAATGTTCTATATTGAGTATAATTCATTGCTCATGAACTTATAGGGTTTTTCCATGCTCTTTTAAGCCTACTCAACCTCCTATCTTCATTGTATATTTTAATCTCATGAATTTTTTATGTATGTAAAGGATTTACTCTTGTTTCATATTGTTGAACTTTGTTAGTTATTGTTGAAATTTTTCCTAATGTTATTCAATTAGGCAAGTAGAATATTGATTGAAATAAATTTAAAAGACAAATATAACTTTTTTGTATTATAAAGGGAATAGTATAGAGCAATAGTGTTCTAATCAATTGTTATATCCTACTACTAGTAATACGATACTCAATAATTATAGTTTTTACAACTATAAGATATAAATTTTATCTTTATAAAATGTGCATTTGCGACTATAAGATGTGTGTCTCGTAAGGATATGTATTATTTTCAATAAGATATATACTTATAACATGTTTATTTATCCCACATTGCTTTACAAATGAAGAATTCTATAAGATGTATATCTTTCAATATAACATATGTATTCGTTGCTATATAATGTACATTGAATCTTTATGAGATGTGTATTTCTCAATATAAAATATGCATATGCACCTATAAAATATGAATTTGTCATATAAATATGTGTATCTTTTGCAATAAGATGTGTATTCATAACACATTTATCTATCCCTTATTGTTTTATAAATAAAGGATGTGTATTTGTATCCAAAATATGTGTGTTTTATTGGATTACATGTGTATGCTTATAAGATATGTATTTATATTATGGAATATGTGCATATTTATTTTTGGGTTTAAGATGTATTAATATAGGTGTCTATTTATCAAAAAAAATATTGGAAAATAAATTAAATTATGACAGGTAATATAATTTTCTCTATAATTATTTTTTCTCTATAAATAGACACTTATATTACTAAAATAATATATTATTTTCTAATATTAGTATAAATAATATTAGTAATATATTACCTATCATAAATTATAAATAACTTTAATAATATATTATAAATTATAAATTTATAAAGTTAGTATCTTTGATAAATTATAATAATATTAGTAACATATTACCTATTATAATTGTGTTTTTTTCCGCAGCAGGCTATATAAAAGTTGACATATAACCTAATAGTTAGCATAAAGAAAATACATTGATATTGCATTAGGGGATTTGAATCACCCTGTGGTGAGTCTTAAGCACTACACATCCATTACTTTATTGGTCCAAATTATGTACTTTAAATTATATACGAGTATTATTTAACACAAAAAAAATATTAAAAAATAGTATTATTATTTAATATCAACATTATGTTAGTTATTATAATTATATATTATATTTTTTAACAACATATCATTATTATCTAACATTATATGCTATAAAATTTGAACATTAATATCGTATTAGTTATCAAAGGTGTACAAACAAAACTGTTAGAGTTATAGTCTAATAGTTAAGGCTAAAGTCTTGGGTACCAAAGGTCTAGATTTGATTTTCCCTCTTATGACATTTGAAAGCTTTTATGGTAATTGATGAATTGTACTTACCTTTATAGGCTTGCTATAAATAAAATTATATGTGGTTATAATAATTTAAAGTAAAAATATATATGCATTTTTGTTTGAGAAGAAACCTACAAGTAATTTGTAGAGTTATTTTAGGTGGCTAATTAATGCCAGTTTTAGCGTGTTATAGTTTTAGGGAATGAATAGAAAATTTAACCTTATAAAGATAATCTAATATATTAGAAAAACATATATACTTTATAACTTTAATCATATAAGTTCACACAAAAATTAGGAGTGTATAAAGTCAGATATATGTATCCATTCGTGTGTGTGAGCGTATATATTGTATATTTCCTACATGTTTGTTAGACAAAATATTTAAAAAATACAGATTAAATATAAATCGGATTTATATATATTCTATATCCACATAAAAATAGTATTTTATCAATTTTAATAAATTTTGCAAGAATAATTTTAAAAATAAAGATTGTATATTAATTAATATTTATATTTATATTCATATTATTATTTTTTATCTAAAAAATTATTAAAATATTATTATAAAATTTTAAATTATAAAAATAAATAAATTTTGAAAACTTAAAACTATAAAAATATAATATTATGATATATGATTAAAATAATCAATAAAGCATCATATATTTTTTTTAGATCAAATAATTCAATTATAAATTAAATATTCTAAATAGAAAACATCGTTTTAATTAAAATCGAGTGTACTATTCTAAATCAATTTTTATACGAAAACGACTAAAGTAAAATTTTTATTAGTAAAAAAATCCAATTCACATGGGGAAGTGCTAGGTGGGGCCTTTATTTTAGTTTCCTGATTAAATTTGGCTTTCCTCCTTGCTTCCTTTCTCGTTCCAAGCCAACGCTCCAGATACGTATGTCTCCCACAATCTCATAAAACCACATCTTGACCGTCCCCACACATATCTCCGTCTACCTTTGCGCCTTGAATTAAAAAGTCTACCTTTTTGCCCGTCCCTCTCCTCTTTCCCATCCAATCCATCTCTTGGGCGGCTGTGATTGTCTCTGTTTTGTCCCCCATTCCAAAAGGTACTCCCCTTAAAAGATGCTGTCATTGCAACCGACAACATTGCCTTGACTTTGTCCCAATTTCTAAGGAACCTTTTTTTATAAAAAAATAAAATAAAATAATTATATACATAAACAACTGCACCCTCCTCCTCCACTCATCGCCTCATACCATTACCAAACCTAACATCATCATTATCATCACCACCATTGATCCCCACCCTACCTCCTCCTTCCTCCAACTTGTCATTACATCCCAATCCATAAAAATATAAATATACATATCTCCTCTCCAACATCAAATAACGTACCCACCAAAAAAGCTAAATTTCCACGAGAAACTTGGTTATCTAAGCAAGCCTATCCCATTCATATATAGGATAACTCGTCTCAAAACACTCTATACCAACACCCCTAGCTATATTCATCTCTTTCGATCTAGCTTAATTAGATTCTCGTCAAAAGGTTATATAATCTTAAAGAGAGAGAAAATGGAAGGGAAACTACTTAGCGGTGACAGCGATATGAACCTGATGAAGGACACGGAGCTTAGGTTGGGCCTTCCAGGCAGAACGGATGATGGCGAACGCGAGAAAGAAACGACCGTAAGAACCAACAACAAGCGCACATCTCCTGATCAAGAAGATGGGCGAAAAATCAACGATGGTGCTGCCCCTGCAGCGAAGTAAGTGATGTCGACTAGATCTACTGATGTATGCATAGATTCAACAAATCTCATCTATCAGTTGCATTGATTCTGATTAATCTTTATTATAATTCTTATAGGGCACAAGTTGTGGGATGGCCACCAATCAGGTCATACAGGAAGAACAACATTCAACCGAAGAAATCTGATGCAGATACTACTTGTTATGTAAAAGTAAGCATGGATGGAGCACCTTACTTGAGAAAGATTGATCTTAAAGCTTATAATGGTTACCCTCAGTTACTTGAAGGTTTGGAGAACATGTTTAAGTTGAATATAGGTGAGTATTCTGAAAGAGAAGGTTATAAAGGATCAGAATTTGTACCAACTTATGAAGATAAAGATGGTGATTGGATGCTTGTTGGTGATGTTCCTTGGGATATGTTTTTGTCTTCATGCAAGAGACTCAGAATCATGAAGGCTTCTGAAGCTAAAGGTTTAGGCTGTTGTGTCTGAAGTTATATCATCAATCCCCTAGTACCCCATGACGAAAACTGAATCACGCACTAAGGAAATTGAAGGAAGAGGATCTTCTAGATCAACTTCCTTTCCCTCTCTCTCTCTCTCTCGGCCCAGGGACCTGGTAGGGAGGAAAGGAAAATCTGATTTGATTCTTCATTTCCGTGGGCGGGCGGGAGGCCGGCTCGGGTTCTCCCTCAAATTATTTGATCGATGAGCTTGGATTTTTTTCGACTTCATTTCATTGAGTTATAGCTAGTACCATTTGCATCTGTAGATGTATCCAGTGATTGTTCATATAACTAGAGCATGCGGGCAGAAGCAACATGGAGAAGGAATTGCTTGCTGTGGAAAACACCATGGGTCTTTTTTTCTTTTTTTCCTCTTCTTCTTCCTTCTCTCTTTCTTTGTTGCTGGCATGTATTGATGTTATTTTTTCCTTGTATTCAAGTTTCTTACATCAAGATTGGGCAGAGGAAAGAAAATGGTTTCTCCCCTCCCCCCCCCCCCATGCAAATGTACAAATCCCAAAACAAAAAAAGTACCCAAGATCTGGTGCATAATGAACAAGTATACTGTTTTTCATTGCAGAGATACCGGCTAATTACAGTAATCAAATGCTTATGATCCTTACCGATACTGTACTTTACTCTTCTCCAGTGTTTCAGTATATTATTCATGAATCTGTCCATTTTGACTAAGCAGGATATCCATTTATGTTTTCCTGATGTTAATATGCTCAGTCGGAGGGAGAAAGCACAGATGATGATCAGCATTTTGTTGCTAAACTAATACCTTGAGCCATATATCAAACAAAGAAGCATGCTGTGTTTACAATTAATAGAAGGCAACCACTGATTCTGGGTTTATGAATCTCTAAAACATAATAGAAACTTCGCCAAAAGAATTTCGAGGGAACCTCAAACATACTTCACAATCTTCTATCATGAACAGAAAATGGTTCATGTTATTGCCTACATAGAAAGCAATTGTGTTTCTAGATTAGAAAACTACAGACAACAGCTTAGAACCTCACAGTTTATTTACAGAGGGTTTGATATTTTCAGGGATAAAAACATCAATCAACGCTAAGAACCATTCGCAAACTAGCTTGTTAGCGAAAGGAAACAGAATATCATTGATTGGTGAGATATATTACAGTTGATTAGTAGCAATTGAAGATTTTAATTCCTCGAGACATTATTTCCTCTTTTTTTCCTTTTCCAATTTTCATATGTTCACACAAAAGATATCATATCTAAAAACGGTAGTGAATATCCTAAAAGGGATAATGGACTTGGGAGTATATATAGCACAATAAACTATGACCATGTTCTAGTGGAGCTAACTATAAGGAGCGAATTACAAGTTAGAAATTTGAAGGGATAAGTTGGAGTTTAACATCTGAAGTTAAGGATGTCAAAGACGATGCTATAATGCAGGATAACAAGATAAAGATAACGTACATAATAGTACCTCCACAAAAGCCGGCCAATGAGGATGTCATTGCTTCGTACAAGTACAAACTAATATTTTATCTATTATTTATTGAAAGGAAATTAGTGATATTTTTCAAATTTCTTAAAAACACCTAGGTAGAATGAAAGATAATAAAACCTTAAAAATTTACACGATAATTTATAGTAATTCAGGACCCAAAAAATTTATAATATTTATTTATTTATTTTGTGTTAATGATTATCACTCTTCTACATTTATAAGCCTACAATGTTAATGACCTCTTTAAGAGTTTGTTTACATATTTACCTAGTTAACATCTTTAAATTTATGGATATACAAATCTAATGACCTTTCTAAGAATTCTACACACATACAACTTCTTGATAATGGATTTTGAAGAGTGTTGGTGTGTTTACGATTGATTTCTCACATATAGAAATAAATTGTATAATCAAATGTGAGGGAATTAAAAAAGTTAGATGAATAAGTATTACAACTGTAAGAAAAATCTAGCTAAATAGAAAGAATAAATTACAGACTAGAGAAATTTAATTTAGATTTGAAAATATAAAATCAAAACTCTCTTTGATTTTTGTAAGTTAAGAAAATGACGATTTTAGAAGAGTTATAATAGCTAGATCAATCTTCTTTAAAGTTTAACATTTTTTTTATAGTGCTAAAAGATGAGAGAGTTTGATACTAGCTATTGGGTATAAAAAGTACTTAAACGAGCAAAAAAATTTCAGAAATTCTCATACCAGTAGATCGATATTCAAACTAGTTGACTGGTTTAACTAAGCAATCAATGTGTTGAAGATAAGGCTAAAACATATTTTTTTAGAGAGTAAACCAGTCAGTCGATTTGGAAACTAGAAGATGGGTTTGATAAATCAGTCAATTGGTGAAATAGCTTTTAGCATTGCGTATTTTTACAAAAAAAAAAATTACCATAACTTGAGTTATAAAGCTTAAAATTGAGTGATGTACTTTTTCTATAAAGTAGAAATCTTAAATTTTATAAAGAAATATTATTCACGCAAAAATAATGCTTATGAAATTTATAGTGAATTTTTCAAGTCAAATAATATGGCAAATGGCATAAGAAATGACCGATTTGAACATCCTTTTATATAAATGCATATAAATATTTTTTGATGCATGATATCATTTTAAGACCTTTCAAAATTATGTTTAAATGGAATTATAAACATGAAATCATTTAAAATTCTAACACCTTAATATGTAAGTCATATGTACATAAAACCTAAAACTATAACATACTCCTTGAAACTTAAGTCTAGGTTTCTTGAGCACACTTGTTTATCCCTTCATGATTTATGTATTCTAAATATAAAGTAAACAAGCTAAAAAGTAAAGCCCATTTATTATCATCAAGATAAGGTTGGTTGACCTATTAAGTTACATTTCTCTTAGTCACCAAAGTACAATAATACCACCAACAATTTTGTTAAGTTATCAGATGATCAGGTATCCACCTTTAACCCAATGGTCAAGAACAATGGTTACAAACTCATGCCGTAGCCGACACGTAATTTAAACACTCTTGTTGTCAATTATAACACTGGTAAATAAGGGTATCGTTCTAGGCGGGGGATTGAGAAGACTCACCTCTATTTAACTAGCTTAAAAATAAATAAAAATAAAAATCCTAAATAACACACAATAAATAAATAAGAAAAATACTAATGGGGGTTATAAAAATAAAAATAATAAAATAGTAAAAGCAATAAATAAAATAAAATAAAATAAGAATGGAAAACCACAGATATGATAAATATGCCAGGGAAATTGAAATCCACCCCTAGATTAGGTCAAAATATAATATTAATTTCTAAGTCATCTTTTAATCATGAGAAAGAGATCCACCAAGTTGTACACCAAAAGCAGGTCCATACACCTTATATTACTTCCCTTAATTAATTAATACAACAAAGTACCAATATTAACCCTATTAAATACTAGCAGTATAGCAGCAACAAGCGGCTTCTATATTTAACTAGATTTAATGCATTAAGTATAATTGAAAGGCTATCAATATAAATACCCAAACTAGTACACAAAGCATGTCTAGCAGTATTTCCTTTCCTTGACCCACACGTATCTAATGTTTTACTACTTCGGTTAGAATCATAAAACTATTAGGTGAATTATTATCTAACCTTGCTGTAATTTATAAATATAAATTCTAGTATATTTATATGTCCACTTAGCAGGTAAATAATCCTATATACTGTCACTTGTGAGGAAACCAGAATAAGGCATGCACTAAATAAATTATACTTGATAGAATTATATATGTAAACGATAGTAATTAAAATAGAGTCAAGAAACAATTTCACGAAACAAAGAAAATAAAATTATAATTCAAATCCTAATTTAGGGTTTCAATTTATTCCCTAACAACAAATATTTAGTCAGCCATAATTATTAAATTAATTACACAGAAATATATATCTAAAATATAAATTAAAAATAGAGAAAGAAATAACCGGAATTAATTATAAATAAAATATCAAGAATTTATTCAGATAAAAATTAATTTTATCTAAAATAAATTCTACTGGGTAAATTTCTTCCTCATTGATTGTCTTTGATTTTTGTGCAAATATTTCTTTTTCTTTTTCTTTCGTTGCAGCCGTACCTCTCCTTATGTGTGGCGGTTGCTCCATCCTATGTCTTTCTTCTTTGGTTTCTGTGCGCTGACCTCCGCCTGACTGCTACTGTGTCGTCTGTGTCCTTTTCCCAGCCTTCGGTCGAGCCTCCTCTTTTCGTGCCTTACAGCTGCCCTTCGCGTCACCCTCAGCGTCCAAGCCTCTGAAGGCTCTCCCTATTGTTTTTTCCTTTATGTGGCCCTCTGCCGCCCTCTCCTTTTATAAATTTCTGTGCACTGATCCTTCTATATATTATTGCATCGGCGCCCTCCTTTCCACACCAGCCCTACTAACTTTTCCTCTCGTCGCAGTCGTCCGATCATTTCTACTTTTTCTTTCCATGTAGCTCGGATGGCTTACCGTGTCACGCCCTTTTCTTATTCGTCTCTTTTATGTCCGTGCGGCTTGTTTGTTCCTCGCCGTTGCGTTAATTTTTTCGTTTCTTATTCTGGGCCTTTGGGCCTTTGGGCCTTCGGCTCTTGGGTCGTTGGTCCAAAGGTCCAATTCTTTTTTTATTTTTTTCTTTTATTTAAAAAAACCTATAAAATAAAATTAATAAAAATTAATAAATAATATTATATTCTAAATTTACATAATTTATATCACTTTAGCTTAAATAATAATATTTATGCAATTATTACTATTTAAGCATAAAACCATAATTATTCACTTATATTACTTAAATAAAATACTAAAAGCTAATATTATAAGGGTATAAAATATGTCAAAATATGGACTTATCAAACAACTTTGTTAAGTTATCAGATGATCAGGTATCTACCTTTAACTCAATGGTCAAGAACAATGATTACAAACTCATGACATAGATTTGATCCCCACTTGAGACATAGAGGCTTTCCCTCCTCTCAATTTAAATAAATTATCTAAGTTAACTCTTCAATATTTAGATTTTATTATTAGTTAAATCCATATTAAGTTTCCTCATTTTTTTAATATATTTTTTCTAACACCAATTTATATATGAAAAATAATTAATTAAGCCTTTTTCATGCCAAACAAATTGGGTTTTGCTAAGATTTGATGGTGAAACTTGGGTTTAGCTCTAAAAAAAGAGAAAATAGAAGAGAGGATGAGATAGGGAAGTGGATTTGATATACAAGTAACCCTTGAAATAAAATACTTACAATCACCACTTAAGGTATCAACTCTTAAGCTAAATATTGTAAGATTTTTTTATTTGCAACAAACCATGCACTATGTTAGCTGTGGAACAAAAGGCACAACTTTCTCTGCACAATACTCAATCAATGGCTGCTTTATTTGTTTTTTTCATTCATTTAACACCCATATAAGAGTGTAAGAAGTTGAGAGAAATTGCAACCAACCCTTAGATAACTATAAGGATTCAACATAACCAAACTTTACTCTAATGCATGCTAACTATTGTAGGACTCAAACAATCAATATGGGGACTAATTTTTGAGCCTCACACAGCCTTTCCTCATGCATAACTACTAAATTAATTTTAAGCTATTAATAGGACTTAGGAAACATAAATTATAAGAAAAATAAAATTAATACATTACTCATGCCCATGCTTATTTAAATAGAGAACAATACCTCTTCTCCCTCTCCTTATAGCCAACGGCCAAGGCCACTTTTCTAGGCCATTGAACCCTTAACTAATGCTAATTAAGGTCTTGGAAAACAATAAAATCAATTCCAAAAATCTTCTATAAGAAGTGAGATGGTTGCATGCATGGTTTGAAAATTGAGCACTTCATGGGGCTACTATGCTAGCTGGTTTTATTAACAAAAAAGTGTGTGGCTTGTTAAGCCATATTTTTGATTCATATTCAATCCATAATGAAGCCAAGAAAAGGTGGTGAGTTGGTGGCTTAAAATTTTTGTTACATGGCTTGCATGGCTCCTTATAATCTAGCTCATATTTTAATCCAAGTAAAGAGTGTTTTTTATTCTCCTAACTTAGAAAAATTTATGAATAGATTATTGTTATCACATGATGGGGATACTCCTAAATCATCCTCCCCCTCTTGCAAAGGAACTCCCTTATTTTTATAAGGCTCATCGTTTATGTAAGGAAGTAAATTTCTACATTAAAAGTGGTTGATACGTCTCCTAGTTTTAGTGGAAGCTCCAGCCTGTATGCATTATTTCCATCTTGCTTAAGTACTTTGAATGATCCATCACATAATGGAATTATTTTGTTGTTCCTCCTATAAGGGAATCTCTCCTTTCTAAGGTAAAGCAAGACTAGATCTCTAGTCTTGAATATTTTCTCTTTTCGATGCTTGTGTGGTTTTCTTTTTATTCATCTTATTAGCCTTCTCAATTCTGGACCGCACTTACTCATATAATTTATTGAATTCATTGGCCCTATCAGTTGCTTCAAAATTGACTTGTGTTTCAATGGGGAGAGGAATGAGATCAATGGAGGTAGTGGGAATTCATACACCACTTTAAAAGAGGAACAACCAGTGGCATAAGTGGGGGACATATTGTAGGCAAACTTTGTGTGACTAAGTGTGATATCCCAATCCCTTGTGAACCAAACTCCTCAAAAGCATAGTGATGGTACAGTTAGTGACTTCTATTTGACCACCTGCTTAGGGGTGATAGGCGGTGCTAAAAAGAAGTTTAGTATCAACCAAACTTCACAATGTCTTCTAGAAGTAGCTAAGAAAATTAGTATTCTAATAAGAGACAATTGATTTAGGAATACCATGTAACCTAACTATCTCTTTGAAGTATATATCGGCTATGTAAGATCCATCATTTGTCTTCTCAAAAGGGACAAAATGTGACATCCTGAAAAACTGATCTATCACCACCATAATGACATTATTTTGCCTTTGTATTTTAGGTAATACCACTATGAATTTCATACTCACATGAGCCCAAGGATCATATGGGATAGGCATAGGAGTATAAAGCCCTTGGTGGAAGTGAATCTAGGACATTTAGCAAGTAGAGCACCTTACCACAATTGATTATACATCCCCTGCCATTTTAGGCCAATAAAAATACTCCTATAGTACATCATAAATATTATTAATGCTAAAATTTCTAGCTAGCCCTCCTCCATACATCTCTAGGATTAGTAACTCTCTGCTATAATTCTTGGGCACAGCTTGTTATTCTTGAAAAGGAAGCCATCTTAAATCAGGCAGGGACTTCTAGCCTTGCCTTGATCTTTAAAGTAGATTGCAAAGTCTTCATCTTATTTGTAGAGCTCCTTCAAGCACCCAAATCCCAGGAAACTTACTTCAAGTAATGACAACATTCAATATCTCCTAGAGAGGGCATCTACTAAAATATTAGTTTTGCCACTCTTATGCTTTGCTACAAATGAGAATGATTGTAAAAACTCTATCCACCTAACATGCTTAGGGTTGAGCTTATGTTGCTCATTTATGTATTTTAGGGGCTCATGAGAAGTATGAAATGCAAATTGTGATGGTTTAAGGTAATGAGACCAATGATCTAAAGCCCTAAAAATAGCATAAAATTCCTTGTCATAGGTGTTGTAATTGGATCTTTATCCATTGATATTTTCACTAAAGAAAGTTATCAACTTTCCTTCTTTTAGTAAAAACACTCCAATTCCAACTTCTCTTGCATTACATTCAATTTCAAACACATTTTTAACGTTGGGCAATCATAGTATTAGGGCTTCACTCAACTTACCCTTGATGACTTCAAAGGCTTCTTGTGCTTTTTGGGTCCATTTGAATTTTCCTTTCCTAACATACTCTGTGATAGGTGCTAGAAGTGTACTGAATCCTTGGATGAACCAACTATAGAAAAATCCAAGTCCATGAAAGGATCTAATGTCAGTGATGGATGTAGGTGTAGGCCACATTCTTATTTCCTCCACCTTTCACTCATCCATGGAAATACCATCTTTGGATATAACAAATTCTATAAAGGTTACTTTTGGCATAAGTAAGTCACACTTTTCTAATTTACCGTACAACTTGATTCTCCTACGAGCTAAAAGTACAAGTTTTAAGTGCCTTACATGATCATCACTACTAAAGAGAATACAAGAATTTCATCAAAGTAAACAACTTCAAATTTAGAAAAGAAGGTTATTAGGACTTCATCCATGAGCCTCATGAAGGTGCTTGGTGAATTACAAAACCCAAATGGCATGACCATACACTCATATAGGCCTCCTTGGTCTTGAAAGTAGTATTACATTTATCTCCTTCCTTCATCCTAATTTGATAGTAACCACTCCTTAAGTTAATTTTAGAGAAAAAACGTGCCCCGTGTAAATAATCCAACATGTCATCAAGCCTAGGTATGGGATATCTATACTTGGTAGTAATATTATTGAGGGCTCTACTATCAATACACATCCTCATTGATCCATCCTTATTTGGTATCAAAAGGGAAGGTACTTCACATGGACTAAGTAATTCCCTAATTTAACCTTTTTGCAACAATTCTTCAACTTGTCATTGCAACTCCATGGCCTCTTTAGGGTTAAATATATAAGTCAATTTGGTGTTATACACCTCTTATGGGAGGAAACTCACTAGGTAGTTCATTTGGGAAGAAATTCCCACACCCACCTGGCTATGTTTTGACCCTTGGGTCATGTGAACTACCATTCTCATTATTTTCAAGCATAAAAAAAACATGGTTTTTCCTTTCCTTATGGCCTTTTCTAACTCCTTCCTATATATGCCATCTATGAACATAGTATTTTTACACTTTGGACCCTCCCTAACAAGTGAGGATCAAATGTTAAGGGGTGTGAGTACAATATTTTTTTTGGCATACTTCAAGCTATAAGTGTTCTTCCTACCATCATACTTGACATGCCTATCATATTGCCAAGTCCTACCCAACAAAAAATGGCATATATCTATAGGAACTACATCACAAACAACTTTATCTTTATAAGTCTTACAGATTGGCTCTGCCTCCAGAGTTAGCACGAGTGCATAACATGTTCCACATTTCCCAGCTACGGAAGTATGTTGCTAATCCATCATATGTAATCCAGCTAGATGAGGTTGAGTTGGATGATTCATTAACTTATGAGGAGCAACCGGTGTGGATTCTCGACAGTAAGCTGAAGAAGACTCGTACGAGTTCGGTGCCTCTTGTTAAGGTCTTATGGAGTCGGCGTGGAATTGAGGAAGCTACTTAGGAGACCGAGAAAGATATGCGAGAAGCATATCCGGAGCTTTTTGCTGCAGGTTAGATTCCTTTTTATCTAGTTTGTCCCTAAGGGGGTAGTTGATTAAAGTATAGTTAGTAATGTGATATTCTAGAAGCTTAGAATGCCCTAGCCCTAACCATAGAGAGCTGTAGGAGACTTCGGAGGCGAAGTCTATTTTTAAGGGGGTAGTATTGAATTTCCCCATAATTATTTATTTTAAGAGATATAATTAAATAAGCATTTATTTGGGAATTAATTTAATTATTTATTTTATTTGGAATAGGAAGGATTTATTTAGGGCAGATTAATAAGAATTTAAAAATATTTTGTAAGGAAAAAAATTAGGTTTTTTGCTAATTAAAAAGGAATTTAAGAAAATTTTTTAAAACAAAACCCTAAATTAGCCTAAAAAGAAAATTTAATATTGTCTTATTTAAATATTTTTATTCTAAATATCCAAAATACTCTAATTAATTTATTTAACCCCAAACCATTTAAATTTTCCTTTTTCCCTTTTCCTTTTTCTTTTTCTTCCTTACTTTTTCTTTCTTTTCTTCTTTTTCCTTCTTTTCTTCTTTTTCCTTCTTTTCTTCTTTTTCTTTTTCTTTCCTCACCGATTGGGCAAGCGACGCGGCCCAATCCTTCTTCTTTTCATCCCTTCTCCCGCTACACAGACGGCCCGCGCATCCTCCTTCCTATGGCAGCCAAGACACCATGTATCGTGGCCTTTTCCCCTGGAACGTCGCGTTCCATTAACAAAATTTTAACTGCACTCAACCGGCCCGGTTCCTCCCCTTTTTATTTTCTTTCTTTTTCCCTCTACCTCCCAGCACACTTTCTTCTTCTTCCTCCTTCCTCCGACGTCATCCACTTGTAGCTTCGAGGGCCGAAAATGGTGCTGCTCGCCACACGTGACGTGACCGTCCTTTCTCCCTCTCTTTCTCTTCCCCTCAATGCACACTCCAGCATGAACTGCCCCACTTCCCTTTTCTCTCACATGATCTCCCTATTTTCCCTCAAGAAGGTCGGGCACGTTTTGAAATCTTGCTGACCAATCAACGCCACATTTACCCCAATAACTCACCGGCATTGACCCCTTACCAACCTCCAGAACTTGAACCAACCCTCTAACACTATAAATACCCCTCATGTAGTATGATTTCGAGATTTTTTTCCCCGAAACCCTAAGTACAAACCTGTGCACCACCGTGACTTCAGACACACCATTCTCCACCGTTAACCAACCTCGCCGCTGCCTCTGCCTCCCAAACTCTTCCCTACAGCACACTCCAGCTAACTAAACTATCCACCTCCTTCGATTCTTCTCGCATGAGCCACTATAGCCATGCGAAGTTCCCTGTCCCTCTCACAGAAACTTTTACCATGCAACCTTTAAACTGCTTCTGCCACCACATCCACCACTCCTACTGCCTTTTGCACCACCCAAAAACTTCTACTAATTCTCCTCCACCGAACCATAACCTTATTTTCTCTTTTTCCCTTCTCTTTCCCTCTTTTTCTTCATCTTCTTCTCTTTTAGAATTATTTTTCGGCCACCGCCGTACACCACCACCGGTGCCACCCATCCCCGCCGACTCAAGGTGAAACCCTAGACTCTCTCATCCCTTCCTTTTTATTTATTGAAATTTATTCTATTTTTATTCTAATTTTTAATGTTTATTCAATTTTAATTATTATTATTATCATTATTATTATTGTTGTTATTAGCTGTAACATTATTGATATATTTGGTTGGCAGGGTTAAGATTATTCTTGATTTAATTATATTGTTAGTTTCAAATTATAGGAATTAAATTGAATTATTATAATTTTATTATCATTATTAATACTATTATTAATAGTATAATTATTTTATTATCAATGTTAATTAATTTAGGAGTGCCGAGGCCTTAAATTTTAATTAAGGTTCACACCCTTGTATTTTTATTACTATTATTACTATTATTACAATTTTTACTATTATTAATATTATTATGATTATTATATTTACTAATTTAATATTATTATAAGTATATATATTATTAATATTATTATTACTGTTATTGAATAGTAATTTTATTATTTGGGGTAGGTTCAAAATCCCACCTTGTAATTTTAGGGTTATATTATTATTATTATTATTATTATTATTATTATTATTATTATCATCTCTACCAACATTATTTTGATGAAGTTTAGAAACCCTTATATCACCATTCGTTTTAAATTACATTAGTATTTTATTAGTATTTTTACTAGTATTTTGTATAGTTAATTCTAGCATAGTATTATTTTAATTAAAAATCAAGTCTTAGGATAAGTTAGTAAATAATAATATTTTTAGGAGGGAACCTAATTCTAGTATTTTTTCCATAATAGGTGAGCCCAGTCAAAGCCCTTAAGTGGTATAGGAGTGTGCTCCAAGACCGGTGACATTTTAGGCAAGGGGTGCTAAGGCCATATGTGTAATATGTGATTTTACACTATGCATGCCATGTGATATGAATCATAGTGTATTTCATATGTATATTGTATAATTGTTATGAATGCAGCATGCTATGGAGTTGAAGTATGTTGGTGTGAATAAATTATGGCATGAGAATTATGTGTATAAGTGTGTTATTATTATGGTATGATGTGGCCTTAAGACATGCATGATAGGGTTGTAAAATAATGATGGGGAGTGTAACAATGTGGTGTTAGGGTTTTGCATGGAGTTGTGGGATGCATGGTATTAGGGTTTGTATGGAGTTAATGTTGCATGGTGTAGGGTTTTGCATAGAGTTGTGGGATGCATGGTATTAGGGTTTGCATGGAATTGCATGGTGTTAGGGTTTGCATGGAATTGCATGGTGTTAGGGTTTTTCATGGTGGTATTAATATTGCATCGTGTTAGGGTTTTGCATGGTGGTATTAATGTGGCATGGTATTAGGGATTCCATGGGAGTTAGGGTTTGTATGGAAGTCTGGACGAAAGTTTGTGAATAAAATACTTAAGACACTAATCATTTAAAGTGAAAGATTATTAAGCCAGGTCCAACCGATCCACCGGTTAGGAATAGTGGTTAGGGTTTTATTCTATAAGTGACCGATCTACTGGCGAATAATAGTGGTGTGGACATCGTCCCGCAAGTGATCGGCCCACCAACAATACAAGTGGGGTGACTTGAACTCAATAAACACAAACCAGAGTTGCTCAGACTTTTAAAAGATATTAATTACTTAAAGTGGAACACCGTGTGAGTAGGAACCAGCCGATCCACCGATAATGAATAGTGGTGTGGACTATTGTCCCGCAAGTAACCGGCCCATCGGCTAAAATAGTGGGGTGTTCCTGTACTTACATGGATTTGACAAAAGGCATGGTGTGCATCAACTTCCGATAAAAAGATTAATTAAATAATTAATCTGAACTATTTGGGCCTTCATGTGTGGGCTTGATCATTTATAAGCTGTATACTTATCTATATGACCTTATGCAATATATGTAGCCTTGAAAGTGTAAGTTGAATAGTAACCTATATGATTTTATATGAGTATGTGTTGGCCTTAGTACTCGGTTACCTTACTTAGTACGTAGCGTACTAAACACCCGTTTCATGGGTGTTGTTCATTCCCACGAGCAGAAGGCCCGGCTGACCTGTTGCAGGTAGGAGACGCTTATTTTGATATTATTGATGTCTATGGGACATTAGGAGGGGCCGAGTGATTATGGGTTGGATCGCTTCCTAGAGTGGCGTAGCCGTTTCCCTTTTTAGATTGTTATTCATGTTTTTTTATTATGTTTGAGTTGCAGAAATAATGTTGTTTATTTATTACCTGAAAAACAATAGCTAGTATTTTGAATTATAAAAAGACTTACGCGTACTCTGATTTTTGTTTTTATAAATGTAGATTATTAATGATGATATTAGTAGTGTTTTCTTAGCCTTACACTTGGTACTGGAACAGTAGGAGTGAACCGGTATGGTACTAAGTGTGGTGGTAGCATCCCTAGAAATTTACTGTTTTAATTTATAAGTATTTTTTTTAAATGTGTAAATTTTGGGGGTGTTACACACATAGCCTCCTACTCTATGGCTGAGTGCTCCCTTCTTCTTTTGCCTCCAATGGAACCTCCTCCAGGTCATGCAAACTCATCACCCTTTTGTTTGGACATTCATTTTGATAATTCCCAATCCCTTGACACTTAAAGCACCTCACTCTCGTGCTCCTATTTATCTCACCTATTTCAAGCCTTCCCTTCCCCTTAACATCAAATGTTTTTGGTGTGGGAGATGGATTGGGTGCCTCCCTTTGAGGGTTTTGGTTCAGATTCACCATGCCAAACTTCAAACCCCTCTTTTTTTTAATCCTCTCCACCTTAATGACTATATAAAACAATTCATATAGGATGTAATATTTGTAAAGCTCTACCTTCCTAGAAATGTCACTTCTTAAACCACTTAAGAACCATAACGTTGTGTTCTCCTCCACCTCTTCTAAACTAAGCCTCATAATGAGATTTTCAAACTCCTTAATATACTCTTCTACACTCATAGACCCTTGTCTTAAAGAAGACATTTTATTATAAAGGTTTTGGGTGTAAAAAGGTGGTAAAAACCTCTCCCTCATCAAAATTTTCATTTTTTTCCATCTCCTTACCTTATACTTTTCTTTTTTCTCCCTCTTGTGTTCAAATTCTTCCCACCACAAGGAGTAATTACCTTTTATCTTAAGGATTTCTACCTTGAAAGACTTCTCATCATCATAAGATTTGGATTCGAACATCCTATTACACCTCAAATCCCAATATAAAGAGTCTTCTCAATTATATGACCCATAAAATTCCATAATATCTATTTTGATATCATTAGAAGACTCCATTCTAACATGTCTCCTCCTCCCTTGGAACCTAGGAGACTCACTAGAAGAAGAGCTAAAATTACTAGATTCTTCCTCTAGGTTCGGTTCCTCCCTTTCAACTTGAAATGATGGGACTCTTCTTAAGTGAGGAATGTTAGCATTTGGTGCAAGTGATTCCAAAATGCCTAGAAATCTCCTCATGTTTTCTTGTAGGGCCTCTATAGCCCTATCTCTCCTCAAGTTTTGTGCTTCTTCAAGACTCAAATCTCTAGGATCTTGTTGGTTCTCCATGGTTGTTTGAAAAAGAAGTGAAAACAAGTGTGGAAAAGTTGGGTGAGAATTGAATAGTGAGATTTTTTCTGGTGGCGTTTGGTTCAAATAGGTGTGGGAGGATAAGAAAGGTTCAAATGGGGTAAGGTAGGGGATGATGGTTTGAATGGTGGTAGGGTTAGATGAAAATATGGCCAAAAGAAATGATAAGAAAAGTTGCGGTGCTCAATGGTAGGGTGGTTGTAGTTGATTTATTAATTTTTTTTAAATATATATAGAGAGAGAGGGTTTTATGGTTGTTAAGTGGTGGTAGGGTATCTAAAAAATAGGGATTGAATAGGGTCAAAACAGGCGTGGGAAATGGTGGCACAATGTGCATAAAAATAAGAGAAAACAAAAGACCCAACTTTATCAACCTTGAGCTTTGATACCAATGTGATGCATAAAATGCCAAACGAGCTGGGTCTTGCTAAAAGTTGATGGTATTGGATTTAGCTCCAATAAAAGAGAAAATATAAGGGAGGATGAGATGGGAAATTG
Source organism: Tamarix austromongolica (assembly GCA_039764185.1). Lineage (NCBI taxonomy): Eukaryota > Viridiplantae > Streptophyta > Magnoliopsida > Caryophyllales > Tamaricaceae > Tamarix > Tamarix austromongolica. Next base: position 54,854,409 of record CM077816.1, read on the forward strand.
GATTTGATATTCAAGTAATCCTTAATATCAAATACTTACAACCACCGCTTAAGGTATTAACTCTTAAGCTAAAGATTGTAAAATATTTGATTTGCAACAAACCATGCCCTATGTTAGTTAGGGAACAAAAGGCACACGACCTTGTTTGCACAATACTCAATCAATGGATGATTTTTTTTCATTCATTTTAAACCCATATAAAAGTATAAGAAGTTGAAAGAAATTACAACCAGCCCTTAGATAACCATAAGGGATCAATTTAACGAAACTCTACTCTAATACATGCAAACTATGGCAAGACTCAAACAATCATTATAGGGGATGATTTTTTAGCCTCACACAACCCTTCCTCATGAATTAAGTACTACATCAACTTTAAGAAATTAATAGGACTTAGGAAACATAAATTACAAGAAAAAGGAAACTAATACATTACTTATGCCCATACTTAATTAAATAGAGGAAAGTAACTCTTCTCCCTCTCCTTATGGCCAATGGCCTAGGCTTCTTTTCTAGGCCATTGAACCCCTTAATTAATTCTAATTAATTTCTTGGAAAATACTAAACTCAAGTCCAAAAAATTTATTGCATTAAGTGAGGTAGCTTTATGCTTGGTTCAAAAATTGAGCACTTCTTGGGGTTGCTATGCTGGTAGGTTTTGGACGAAAATTATGTGGCTTGTTAAGCCATATTTTTAAGTCATATTCAAGAAATAATGAAGCCAATAAAAAGTGGTGAGTTTGTAGCTTAAATTTGTTATTGCATGGCTTGTATGGCTCCTTATAATCTAGCTCATATTTTAATTTAAATAAGGAGAGTTTTTTATTCTCTTAACTTAGAAAATTTATGAATAGATTATTGTTATCACATGGGGGGATGCTCCTGCATCACTTTTTATATCAAAAGGTTGACACTTGTTAGTTTCTAATGCAACAAGATCAAGAGAGATTCACGTTAGCATTTAGGCATAGGTGTGTGAGTTAAGATGATTTAGAATTGAGGAAAATGAAGAAAAGAAAGATGTTTATAGATCAACACAAGCTAGTACTATCTGGGAATGCACCCATGTTGAAGAGAAGTGGAAAAAAGACGTTTTTTGTTTAAAAAAATTGATTATTGTTGATAAATAAAGTAATACTAATGAATATGACCCCTTAGTGTTGATCAACACACCTATGTTGATGCCAAATTTTTTTTGGGGTTGTCCATTTAGGTTGTTCTTTGTCGTAACTTCTCTTCTAGGTACAACTTTTATCTTTTCATTAGCTCTAAAGGTCTTATTAATCCATATAAAGGGGATATTTGTATCATATTATACATAAGGAATAAGAGAAAAATAATTTGGAGAGATAATTATTATATTCTAGATCTAGCGCATGATCTAGGAAAAAAATCTTAATTGGGAATAGGGTTATTATTTGAGTGCATTAATCAAAAGTATTATTCTTGATAATCTTGGTGAGGAAATAATGGGTTTGGGTGCTTTTGATTCTTTATATTGCTTTAGAGGATAGTTCAATTTTTTTCTAATCCTTTATTGGTTCACATTTTTCATAGTTCATTATTATTTGTTATATTTTATTGTACAAGTTACTCTATTAGGAAGGGTTGCTACAAGTTGCAAGACTGATCTTACAATACCAAAGACTCAAGTTTTAGCTATGATAAATAAGATATGCGGCTTCCATTGTAATACCCCAAAAATCTAAAACCTAAAATTTAGTAAATAACCCTCATTTGGGATAAAATTAACTTTTAACTTAATTTAATTTAATTATTTTGCTGATTTTTGAGTATATAAAAATAGATATGAATATTTAATAAATTAAAATATATATTTTGTTATTTTATTATGCTCATTTTATTTAAATAATTTTCCAAACCAATATTTTACTAAAATTACCCTTTCTAAACCAATATATTAAATTCTAATAAATTAAATTATTAAATTAATTTATCTATCAAAAATATTAAATGCCATTATTCCAAAAAGTATTTAACTTTATTTTCTCCCCTTTTGTTTTTCCTTTTTCTTTCTCCATTTTCTTCTTCTTTTTCTTTCCTCATTTTCCTTTTGTTATTTTTCCCTTTAGGTCATCAGCCTGTGTCCCTCCTTCCTACCTCACACTAGGCCACCGGCCAACTACCTTTCTTCCTCTCCCTCCCCCTCACTTCAAGCCACATCTCCCCCTCTTTTTTCTTTTCCTCCCCCCCCCCCAGTTGGGTCAGCCCAACTCCCTTTCTTCTTCCCCTCCTCCTTGCTCGCGAGCTGACCTATTCCCCCCTCCTTTCCTTCCTCGCCTGACTGGCTTATAGCCCCCCTTCCTCCTTTCTTCTTCCCTCTTTATTCCTTCTTCGTCAATGAGGCCATGGAAGCCTACAACCGCCACCTGCCTCCCATATAACCTACCATTTCAGTCCTACTTTCTATCCCTCTCTCTCCATCCCCTTCCTTCCATTTTTGGGCTATACACGCCCCTGCACCCCTCTCTCTCGTGTTCCTTGTTCTTTCTTTTTCTTTCTTCCTTCCCCTTGTCACCACCTAACCCAGTGCCCCTGCTTCCCCTCCTCTCCCTCTTCTTTTTCTTCTCCCTTACCCATTTTATTCCCTCAAGCTCCTTCCTTCCCTACTTGCTAAGCCTTCTTTCTCTCCCTTCTTCCCTCTTCTCCTCCTCCCTTATTTTTTCTCTGCCACCCTCAATCACCACCTTCGCCACCTAGCTGACCATCGAAGCCACCTCCCTACACCACCACATCACCTTTACTCGCCCTGCAGCCTCCTTCCCTTTGTCTCTTTTCTTCCTTCTCCTCCTTGGCCTCCATTCAACACCGCCACCGTTCCTACCCTTCTTCCTCTTCTGTCACCTCTAAAGCCACCAATCCACTCCCTAACACTTCCTCTACCACCCCACTTCCTCTCTTTGGCAGAAAATTCCCTAGAAGCCCCTCCTTTCTCTTCTTATTTTCCCTTCCTTCTTCTCCTCTGCCCAACCTCTGTCCCATTTTCCAACCCTACAACCACCAACTCCGCCGCCCTGAGATGCCAATCATCAACCCCGGACCACCACCTACTCCTCTATTCCATCCCTACACCAGCCACTACCCTAACACCCCTCCACAAGCCCTCTAACTAACTCCCAAAATCCTAATCCGAGCTACCCTTTCCCTTCTCCCTTCCTCCCCTCTTTGACCCCCTTCAACTCCCTTCTTCCTTACCATCTTGCATGCAGCTCACGCTGCTCATGCAGGGTGAGTTTGTTGCCTTCCTTTTAGTAATTTTGGCTAATCTTTTGAGGTTAATAATGGTCAATGTTAGTATGTATTTAATTAATCTTTTGATATAATTATTATTTTGATTTCCTACTTATAATATGATAAATGTTAATAGTATTTTTAGGTATTGATTTTACTAATCAAAGCTCAAACCTTTAACCGGGGTATTGATAAGGTTTCATTATTGTTGCAAATAAGGTAACTATTATACCCTACTAAAATATTTGGATATATGTATGCTAGCACATTAGGGTTTTTAATATATTTATATGCATAATATATGTTGTCAAGTATAATGTATTTAGTGGCATATGTTGTGGATGAAAAAAAATTATATTAATTTATATGTTATGTGTAGGAAATTATGATTAAGGAAGGAGCCTTATTATTAATAATAATGTTAAATATATATGTATGATATGATGTGCTAATGTGGCCATTTGTTACATAGATAATGTTAATATAATCCTTAAGGGCATTTTAGTAATTTTTCTTGTATAAAGGTATGGTCTAAATAAGTATATAAAGTAGGTGGTAATGAATATTCATAATAAATAAGAATGGTTGGTGGTGTTGGATGATGTATATGGACCATGTATAGTAATATTTTATGTGGTGAGGGTATAACACCCCCAAAATTTACAATTGAAAAATTTTATTTCATTTAAATAAAATAATATAAGCAAAAGGCAAGGACCATAAATTTCGGGTATATTATCGCCACACTTAGTACCAGACCGGTTTTCTCTTACCGTTCTAGTACCAAGTGCTAAGGCTAAAAGATCAAAATACAATTTCCTCAAAAATCAAACTTTATTTAAATCAGAGTAGTACAATAAACACTTTACAAGAATAAAATCCACCAACACTGGTTATAAGAATCAAGATCATTTACCAAGGAATTAAAAAGGTGGAAGAGAACCCTAAAAATTCCTGGATAATCCTTACGCCCATACCCAATACCCAATTGAATTGTACCTACAATAGACCTCCAAGGGACACTGTCCATTGAATAGGCTAGGCCCATAAATGGAATCCTTCAGTACTATGGTATCGAGTAACCCTTTATACCAAATTGAATGGCAAGGCCTGCATGCAACACATGATACAAAATGAGATATGACAAGATCATATGCGGGCTTAAGAAAATCACAATCAACACTAGAACCAATACATAAGGCAACACCACATATGATAAAAGATGCATAACATACAATCCGTATGCTTAGCAATTCCATCATATGTCCAAGCAGGGACAAGCACTGAAGCCAAACTCATGTCATATCAATAGAACATCATGTGAAATCAATACTCTTGATCTTAAGCCATTAATTAATCATTATTCACCATCATTTTCTAAATTCTATCCATGTAAGTATGGGAACCCTACTATTATAGCTAGTGGATCAAAAACATATAGTGCAACATGCACCTGACCACTATTATTCGCAGGTGGATCAGTCTCTAAGGCTCCCTACACATGGCTACTATTATTTTCCAGTGTATTGATATAGCCCCAATTCACATGGTGTTCTATTATAAGTGATTAGTGTCTTCCCATAATTTATTAATATCCCACGTTTGGTTTATTGACCTCGGGATGCCCCACTATTATAGCCAATGGAATCGAAAACATACAATGTAGTATGCACCTGACCACTATTATTCCCTCGTAGATAGATCCCCAAGGTATCTTGCATCTGGCCACTATTATGCCGGTATATTAGTCTAGGCCCAGCTCAATAATACTTCACTTTATGTAATTAGTACTTTATTCATATCTTATTCAACATACCCATTTATTTATTTGAGGGAATGAAAAATGTCAAAAATCCAAAGACACAAAGATATACTAGCCATAGAATCAAGCATTCCATATCGAGGATCATGGCATACACCAAACCCTAACACGCACTTCAACATATCCAACACACATTTCCATGTATACTTACAAACCAAGCACCTCTTGCATAATTATGAGATAAAAACTACATCACACCCTTAATTATCCATCTAACTTTAGGTTATGTCCTGCTCTTATGAGACTCACTAACTTACCGAATACCCTTAAGTTATTATTCACTATTACGTATGTCTCGTTATGAAACTCATTTAATCTATTGTCATGTTAAACAAAAGTTACTGATTTACCCTTATCATCTTTACAAAATTACTAAAATACCCTTTGTCTGTAAAATTATCAAGTCATCCCTTTTTATTTGCCAAATTGCCATATTACCCTTCATGTTGCATAATTACCAAAATGCCCCTTATATGTGTTAGATTACTAAATTATCCTCCATACTTATTAAATTCATCAAATTGCCCTTTTTGTTAGCTAAATTACCAAATTACCCTTCTCATTTATTAAGATTACCCAACTACCCATTTGGTTGGTTAATTTACCCTATTGCCCTTCTTACTTATTGAAATTGCTAAAATACCCTTTTCCTTTATTAAATTATCATTTTACCCATTTACTTACAAAATTATCAACATACCCTTTATTTTATGCCAAATTACCAAATTACCCTTCTTCTTTATTAAATTACCATACCCTTTTATTTTATTAAATTACCATTTTATCCTTTTACTTTCAAAATTACCAATACACCCTCTCTTTTATGCCAAATTACCAAATTACCATTCTCCTTTATTAAATTACCATTTTATCCCTTTCTTTACAAAACTACCCACAAACCCTTTCTTTTATGCCAAATTACCAAATTATCATTCTCCTTTATTCAATTACCATTTTATCCCTTTATAAAATTACCGAAATACCCTTTCTTTTTTATTAATTTACCAACATACCTTCTTACTCCCAAAAAGTACCAAGTTATCCCCTTTTCCATGTAAAATTTCTAAAATTCCCTCCTTGCTTATCCATTTACCATTTTACCCCCTTTACTCTTATAAATTACCATTTGGCCCTTATCATACAAATTTTACTCAAATACCATCACTACATAAAACATTGATATACATCTCCATACTCGTCATCCAACTCCACTAACTATTATTATTTATTAATACACATTAGCGGCTATCATATATACTTATTTAGGCCATGCTTTTATACACGAGAATTTACTAAAATAACCCTAGGGCATATATTAATATTATCTATGCAAAAAATGGCCACATTAGCATATCATATCATACATATACATTTAATATCATCATTGATAACAAGACTCCTTCCCTTAAGCATTATTTTTACATATGGCACATAAATTATCATGCTTTTCTTTTCACCAACCAATATATGCCACTAAATACATTATACTTAACAATATATATCATGCATAAAATCATATTAAAAATTGTAATGTGCTAGTATACATATATATACACATTTTAGTAGGGTATAATAGTGCCTTATTTTCCACAATAATCAAACCTTACCGGTACCACGTTTAAAGGTTTAAGCTTTGATTAGTAAAATCAATACCTAAAAATAATATCAATATTTATCATATTAGAAGTTATAAAATCAAAGGAATAAATTTTATCAAAAACTTAATTACATACTAGCATTAATCAATGCTATACCTAAAAAGATTAGCTAAGATTATCAAAGGGGATAGCAGACTTGCGCTGTATGAGCAATGTGAGCTACATGTAGAGGTAAGGAACAAGGAGGAGAAATGGGAAAAGGAAAAGGGTGGCTCGGGTTGGGGTTTTAGGGGTGAGGTAGAGGACTTGTGGAGGGACTTATGGTAGAGGCTGAGTGCAGGGATGGAGTAGGGGTATAGGTGGTGATTATGGATCGGTGATCGACAGCTTATGGCGGCAGAGGGGTGGCTGCAAGTTGGAAAAAGTGGATGCAAGGGTGGAAAAGGAGAATAAGGAAGGAAAAAATAAGTGGGAAAGGGAGGAGTTGTAGGGGTGGGTTTTAGCCAAGGGAGGCAGGGTGGTGGTAGGGGAGGTTTCGAGGAGTGGATTGGTATCCATACCTTTCAGTTTGGTATAAAGGGTTACTCGATACCATAATAATGAAAGGTTCCATTTATGGGCCCTTACTCATTCAATGGGCAGTGTCTCTTGTAGGTATATTGCAAGTGTTATTCAAGCTCATATCGTGTAAGAGCATAAGGATTGTCGGAAAATTATTTTAGGGTTTCTCTTATACTTTTTTATTTCCTTATTAAAATTTTTATATTCTTGTAACCACTAATAGTGGGTTTTATTCTTGCAAAGAGCTTAATGCACTACTTTAATTTAAATAAAGTATAAATTTGAGTAAATTATATTTTGATCTTTTTAGCCTTAGCAATTGGTATTAGATTGGTAGGAGGAAACTGATCTAGTACTACGTATGGCGGTAGCAGCCCCAAAATTTATGGTTTTTTTCTCCCACTAATATTTAAATAAATTGAAAAATTTTAATAGTAAATTTTTGGAGTATTACATCAATAAACATACTAGCTAGGTTAGTTCTAGTAATTATTAGATCTATAAATCTAATTTAGAAAGATGTACAAGGTATTTTTTTTAGAAGTTTGATGAGAAGAAAAAAAAAATTATTATGGAAAAGTATGATCAAGGATATTCATATGTAATAAAGTATGAAGTCTACCTTAAAGGATAAGAAACTAGAGGATCTAGATGTTTCCAAGTGGGCATATGTGAAATTTTATGTAAAAAGTTTAATTTAGCCACCCCATGCTCTAGAAATCAAGTAAAATGTTCTTGAGGTGACAAGTCCAAAAGAATTATTGGAAAAGGTAGCAAAAACATATGTTTTAAGATCATTGACTAATAAGTTATTCTTCAAGAATGAATTTTTCTCTCCCTTAAGATGGTAGAAGATAGCAATTTATAAAATTAGCTGAATGTATTTAATGGTCTTAGCATCTAATTATAGAGTTTGGATGAGGATCAAGCTCTTGAATTGTAGGTTTCTCTCCTGAAGAGGTGTAATTATGCGGTAACAAGCCTATTAATAGGGTGATGCGTGGTGGATACAAATTGTATTAAGCTAGGAAATAATGGTGCTAAGGGTTGAGACCACTAAAACTAAAAGGAAGTAGATAGGGATATGAGGGGATGGAAAATATAATTAATTGGCTCTTCATTCATATACTTGAATCTACCACTCAAACCATTGCAACATTTGAGATAATATAGACAAGATTTTTTTGAGCATTATTCAACCCAACATGCATAAGGTAGGAGTAAGTTTCTTCAAAATGAAGAGGATAATGGCAACCAAAACATGTTTTTATTTCAACATTCTCACACTTATAAAAAAAAAAGGTGTGAGAGTATTTGGTCACAACTGAGCATATACTTCAAGTAACTAAGTGGAAAGCTAGTTAGAAAATAAACTAACTAGTTTGATTATAATTATTCCTAAAATTTAATCCAAATCTTCCCATCAACCTAAATTTCTATTGCACTCTCCCACACTTCCTAAATCAAATTTTGAATTATAGTGCAAGCAAAAAGCTACATAATCTAGATGGGTGACATCATTAGAGTCACAAAAAGTGGGGTTAAGACCTTAGCCTTTTACAAGGGAAAATTTTTAAAGTACAAAGGTGTGTAGGTTCTTACAAATTGCTGAAAATGGCTTGGAAATAATTTTGCCATGGGTTGTCTACTTGCCTTCCCTTGACTTTTGTGCCTAGGTTGTTGATACCTAGGTGGCCCCAATGACTATGGGAGTTGTGGTATATGGGTTTGAGTTAGGTGGAGTACCCTATTAGGTTGTTTTGCTTGTGTTAGTTGATGGCAAGATGTGCTAGAGTTGGATCAAATTAAGTGAACTACAAAAGGTAGAAGCTAGTCGAGTTGTTGCACAAGTGCATGGCCCATGCATAGCTTGCTAGACATGGGGTGGTGATGCTCAAAAACTTCTATAGTTGTATGGATTATACGATTCCCATGCTTGTGGCTATGAAAAAGATTTACATAGTGTAATTTTTTCCAAATTAGAAGGGTTTTGGGTCCTTTAAATTTTGAATGATAATTAACTAAGGTGGTATGATGTGATGGGGATGCTCCTGCATCATCTTCTCCCTATGGAAGTATTTCTCCATGTGATTAAAAGGTTTATTGTGTATGTAGGGTAGTAAATATCCTACATTAAATGTATTTGAGATATTCCCATGTCTTGTGGTAGCTCAAGTTTGTAGGCACAATCCCTAATATTCTCTAGCACATTATACGCACCATCATTCCAAAACATTTATTATAACTCCCCATTATTACCACTTAAAAATTTTGTTTTGTAGAAGTTTTAATTACCAAATTACTAGGTATTACTGCTACACTTAGCATAAGTCTGGTTCTCTTACCTTTCCTATGCCAAATGTTAAGGCTAAAATAAACCCTAACCAAGGTAAATTAGCGGAAATAGAATACCATACATAGGTAGTAGTTATAGATAAATATTATTATTCTAACAAGATAACCAATATATAACAAGGGACATAAGAGTCCAAACAAAAATCAATCACAATCAAAAGCTAGAACCTCTAGGTACGACCGTGGTTTACCTTAACTCTTAGATCCGAAGTCCTACTCTGAAAAAAGGGACCTCTTCTCAAAGGCACCACGTTTCCGTCCCACTTTTCTTCATGTTACTCCATGGCCCTTGTGTAGTCATCTATAAAAGTAGTATCAATACGACTTCCTTGTACTAAATAAATCATAATACCTCTAAAGAGGTAGCATACCCACATTGCATATAGTCACACAATGGTTCAAAGTCATACAAGAGAACAAAGCATGTACCATAACCACATGCAATAAGCATAGAATATATATACCATTGAGTTTCAATCTCAATATTAAAATATTCTAGTTTACTTCACATCATTTCTAGGTACAATAGATATATCCGATTAGTCAAGTAAATTTCAAAAACCCAATATAGGGCACTGAGGCAACTACTGAGACAGTTATTCCAAAACAATATCAGGGTTGGGTACTGAGGCCTCTACTATGGCAACAAATCCAAAACAATACCAAGGTAGGGCCCTAAGGTGATTATCAAACCAACACATCCAAACTAATTCTAACTACCAAGGTAGGGCACTCAAGCGACTACCAAAAAAACAAGTCATTTCTTTTCATTTTCTTACACAACAAATGCTTCTATTTTTACTTACTCGAGGGGGATACTATAAACTAAGGGACATTAAGGTACATACCCTCACTCTTGAACCTAAGGACACAATGGTATGTCTGGTCATACCGGTGCACAAAGGCTACAAATTATCTTCTAACCTTGATGACCTAGTCCTTAAATATCAATACCCCCTATAGAGATCGTAAGTCACCTATAGAGTAGAGTAGGGTCTTTTTAGGGCATAGTGGCAGACCAACGAAGCAAAAAAAATGAGGTCTAACACCTCACCTCTAGAGTAGCTAATCCCAAAAAGAAAACCATTCCCAAATCGGAGTCATTCTCTTTAATTATTAATATTTTATGAGGTCATCACATATGTTACATACGACAATATAGTTTTCACTTTCTATACTTAACCATTTTCCATTTTATTTATAATTTTAAAGGTAAATCCTAAGATCATCCATCTATAACAAGACAATTCAATGCTAAGGTCATCCTATCAAAAGTATAAGGCTATCCTAATATCTAATTATTCACAAAAGTACATTAAGTTAAAATTACCAAAATGCCCTTTAAAATCCTAATTTTGCAATTTTATTCATTTTTATACCAAAAATTAGTATTATTATGAGAGATTTGTCATGAAAATTATAAAAGGAAATATTTTACATTATTTAAATACGTAATTAATCTTTTTATTTTTGTAATTAACTATATTTTTTATTTTTCATGCATTTAGTAGGTTACACTCACAAAAACCATTATCATGTGACCCTCTCGTATCACATATTCCATGTAGCATGTACATATATATTTAAATCATAATATATCATCTACATAAGAAAATTATCATCATAGTACATATATGAAAATATCCCTAACCCTAGGTCATGCGAATAGAAATCATCATAAGCTAACCTTAATCCAACATATAAGCTTCCATGCAAACCATTGTAACCTTAACTGCCATGAATTAGCAATCATGAGGCATTTATCATGGAATTTAAATCATATATTGATAAAAATGAAAATCCTTACAAATCCCTAGACATGAAAACATAAATCATATAACATATTACCATGCATATATCTTAACTTTCAACAATTATATGTATCATCCATTTAACATGTTGGCATTTGATCATACATGCCATAATACTTGAAAAACATAAAAACCTATCATGATTCTAGGTCTAAATAATACTATCATGCTCCCAAATAAATTCTACTATCTTATGAGTGATTGGATTTACCTAAATCCAAGCTCACACAAAAAGTTTGTTCAAATATCCTCAAGAATTACCTAGGAATTTAACACCTAAATAAATATGCATTAGCATTTAATATTACATAATAATAAACCAAAATTACCAAAAACAACTCAAGGATTACTATCCAATTGAAACAAATAAAGGGAATCCAAACAAAACTTGATCAACCAAAAGGAGAAGGATCAGTGGATATTGCTAAGGAGGGGGGAAATAGCAGCTGTAGCTGAAGCTTGGAAGTGTCTTTGGTAGGAATGGATGGTGAAAGGGAGGGGAGAATTGGAAGAAAAGATGCAGCAAAGGGAGGAGTAAAATGTGACACAAAAGATTGAAGGTGGAGGGAAGGGCTTTCGTGGATGATAGTGCAACTAAAAGGTGGAGCTTTGGCAAAGTTGGCTAAAGGTAAAGGGGTGGAGCTTTGGTGAGTTTAGCTGAAGGATAATGGGTTAGAATGGTGGTTTTGGACAAAAGTAGAAGGGGGAAGAACAATAGGGACTAGCAATGGTGTGGTGGTGGTTTCAATGGGAACAATTAAAGCTAAGGAGAGGAGAATTTTGGATGGGGAGATGAGGTTACTTCAGTGAGGTAGTGCATTGGTGTTGGGGGTGATTTTGGTAGGAGTTACTAGTTTAGGGGTGAGGGATAAATGTCAATGGTCGATGGAAAGAAAAGGAGGATGATGGTGTAGTGTGTTGTGGAGAAAAGAGGTGGTGGAAAGGGAATGAACATCGAGAGTAGCGATGGAGAAATGGAGAGGGTTTCCTTACATTAGGGAGCTCAAAAGGAGGAGGGAATGATTTAGGTTTTCTTGGGGTTGATGTATGCCACAAAATGGGAGAGGAGAAGGAGTTAAGAAGAGGATGGAATGTAAGGAGATGTGGAGAAAAATAAGGAGAGGGAAACATGGGAGAGAGGGTAGTATGGTATAAGTGTTGTGTAGGCCAATAACTCACAAGAGTAGGGTGTGCTAGGTAGAGCGAGTAAGGTGAGGTAAGAAAAATATAGCATTGATTAGAGGATAGGTTATGGTAATTTATAGGTGAAGAACCAGAGTAAAATATCCTAGTAAAATTATGAGGTTATCAGAAGTAGGGTTCACTCAACACAATGTATATTAGTTAAGATCCAACTTAGGTTTAAAATTAAATAAGCATTCTCTAGCAAATTTTAACCTAATTAAATTTGATATCTAATAATTCATAATAATAATACACATATTTATAATATATTTATCACCAAATATCCTAAGGTAATCATTACATTTAATACACATAATAACATATTTATAATTAGGGTTTTTGGAAATGGGGTATTACATCTATTTGTTATTTCTCCTCATGAAAAAGCATTCTTTTCTTAAATAAAGACAAAATAGATATTTGGGTTTATATAACCATGTGGTGATTTTTTTCTCTTGCCTTATTTATTTCATTCACCTTTCTTTTTTTCTTTGGCCTTACTTGTTCATGTAATTTCTTCACAGCTTTGGCTCAATCTTTAGCTTCATAACTTGCAATTTTACTTGTAGGAAGAGGTAATAGGTCTATGGAAGATGTGGGATTCAACCCATACACAACCTCTAAGGGAAAGTGACCTATGGCATTAGTTGGAGATCAAATGTACACAAACTCAATGAACCTTAGTTTGGCATTCTGATCCCTTATGGATTTGTGAACCAAACTATGAAGAAGCATAGTAAGGATTCTATTTATTATCTTAGTGCCTATTAATTTGAGGATGATAGGTGGTACTAATGAGAAATTTTATTCTAACTATACCCCTTAAATTATTCCACAAAATAAATAAAGAACTTGGAGTCCCTATCTGAAATAATGGATTTAGGAATACCATATAACCTAACAATTTCTTTGGATAAGAGATTAACTATGTAAGTGGCATCATCTATTTTGTGACAAGTAATGAAATGAGTCATCTTAGAGAACCGATCTACCACCACCATGATAGTATTATGTCACCTTTGTGTTCTAGGTAATGTTATAATAAAATCCATATTAAGATGAACCCATGGTTGGTGGGGTACGGGTAAGGGAGTATACAACCCTTTTACATCTCCTACCATCATAAGCCACAAAAAGTGCTCTTAAATTAATACTGAAATGACTATCAAGTCCCCCACCATGCACCTCTTGAATGAGTAACTCTCAAACAAGGCTCATAGGTACACAACACTTGTTTTTGAAAAAGAAACCATGTTGAAGCATGAAGGAGCCTTTGATCTTGTCTTAGTTTTCCCAAAGTCTTCATCTTTTTAATAGAGCTCCTTGACATAGATAATATAACACCCAAATTTTTAATAATAAAAAATTTTGTTTGTAGCGAAAGTAACTGGTGTGGCAGTAGCCACCACGTAATTTAAATCCTCTTATTGTCAATTGTAGCACTAGTAAATAAGATTATCGTTCTAGGCCGAGGATTGAGAGGGCTCACCTCTATTTAACTAACTTAAGAATAAATAAAAATAAAATTCCTAAATAACACAAAATAAATAAATAAGAAAATACTAATAGGGGATTATAAAAATAAAAATAATAAAATAATAATAAGAATAAATAAAATAAAATAAACTAATAATAAAAATAATAAAAATAATGGGAAACCGCATATATGATAAATATGCTAGGGAAATAAAAATCCACCACTAGATTAGGTCAAAATATAATATGAATTTTTAAATCATCTTTTAATCATGAGAATGAGATCGACCAAGTTGTACACCAAAAGCAGCTCCATACACCTTATATTACTTCCTTTAATTAATTAATACAACAAAGCCCCAATATTAATCCTATTAAATACTAGCAGTATAGCAGAAACAAGCGGCTCCTATATTTAACTAGATTTAATGCATTAAGTAGAGTTGGAAGGCTGTCAATCTAAGTACCCAAACTAGTACATAAAGCATGTCTAGCTGTATTTCCTTTCCTTGACCTACACGTATCTAAACATTTTACTACTTCGATTAGAGTCACAAAACTATTAGGTGAATTGTTATCTAACCAAGCTGCAATTTATATATATAAATTCTAGTATATTTATATGGTCACCTAGCCGGTAAATAATCCTACATACTGTCACTTATGAGAAAACCAGAACAAGGCATGCACCAAATAAATAATACTTGATAGAATTATATATGTAAATGATAGCAATTAAAATATAATCAAGGAATAATCTCATAAAACAAAGAAAATAAAATTATAATTCAAACCCTAATCTAGGGTTTCAATTTATTCCCTAACAACAAACATTTAGCTAGCCATAAGTTTTGAATTAATTACACAGAAATATATATCCAAAATATGAATAAAAAATAGAGAAAGAAATAACCGAAATTAATTATAAATAAAACATCAAGAATTTATTCAGATTAAAATTAATTTTATCTTAAATAAATTCTACCGGTATTAAATTTCCTGTAATTTTCTTCCTTCTCGGTCATGAATTTCCGTGTCATTCTTTCTTTTTTTCATTTTCTTTCTTGGCCGACGACTGTTGCTTTTGTGCTACCTCGCCTCGATTTTCGTGTTGCATTGTTGTCCGTCTTCTAACTGCGGGTTCTTCTTCTTTTTTCTCCGACACTGGCGCACTCTCTGCATCTCCCCATGTGCCTCGCATCAAAGCCTACGCTCTCCCTTGTCCCCATGTTTCCTTCTAGCTTTTCCGTGCGATGCTCCTTTCTATTTATTCTTGCGTCGGCACCCTCCTTTCCACGTCAACCCTCTTGACGTTTCCTATCATCGCAGTAGTCCAATCCTCTCTACTTTTTCTTTCCATGTGGCTCAAATGGCTTACCATGTCACACCCTTTTCTTCTTTGTCTGCTGGTCACCATTTGGCGTCGTTTTGTTTCGTTTCCTAGCCTTTGGGCCGTTGGTCCAAAGGTCCGATTTCTTTTTTTTTCTTTTATTTAAAAACAAAACCTAAAAAATAAAATTAAATAAATATTAATAAATAACATTTTATTCTAAATTTACTTAATTATTATCATTTTAGCTCAAATAATAATATTTATGCAGTTTTTACCGCTTAAGCATAAAACTATAATTATTCACCTATATTACTTAAATAAAATACTAAAAACTAAGATTATAAGGGTATAAAATGTGTTGAAATATGAACTTATCAGTAACTAAGTAAAAATAGTAAGGGTTACTGCCGTGATCAACATAATTCTGGTTTATGGAATCATCCTTACATCAATTGCAAGGCTAAAACAGTCAAGGTAATATAAGGAAACTAGAAAACAAAAGTATATTTATAGTACAAATACCAATTTTGGAGTATTGCTCTAAGTTTTATAATACCAAAATACAAAAAGGGGATATCGTGGATCAAGAGTCCAAAAGAGTATCCAATTTAATACATAACCTAGATAACAGATACTCTTCACCTGACCCCGTCATAGATGGAGTCACTCATCCCCACATAAGGTGTCATAGGCTGTAACGTCATCTACCTAATCCTCTGAAACCTGCACATAAGATCTAGGACCTTCTGTTCGTGGGAAGGAGCAGCACCCATAAAATGGATGGTCAGTATGCTACGTACTGAGTAAGGGAACAATACTATCAAAATAGGAATACAAATAGCACATGCTTTCACATTAAATGATAAAGGAATATAACCAAGTGAATGAACATCTCATAAGGCATATTACGATCCAGATCCTTTTATTAAGCATAGTCCATTTTCATTCTTTTATATACGATGAGTGCAGGAACCCCCACTATTCTTAAACCATTGGAATGGTCTAAAACTTCTCAGGGACAACACACTCAAGCCACTATTCTTTCCAGTGGAACAAAGGTTAAAACATCTCCTCGAGGCAAAACACTCTCGAGCTACAATTATACTTGGTGGAACGGGGATAAAACCTCTCCTTTGAAAGAACACTCCCGAGCCACTATTCTATCTAGTGGAACATGAGTAAATCACTCTAGTCCTGACTCATGTATTCATTCACTATAAATCATTAGTATCTTTCCCATCGATTATGAAGATATGTTTTATTTCACAATGAGTAGGGACCCCACTATTCTCAACTTGTGGAATGGTTTGAAACTTTTCAGGGATAATACACCTGAGCCACTATTCTTTCTAGTGGAATGGAGATTAAAAACATCATCTCAAGGCAGAATGCTCTCAAGCCACTATTATACCTGGTGGAACGAGAATACATATATATATATATATATATACGAAAAATAATCACTATGGTCCTACTCACTTGCTCTTTCACTTTAGGTGATTAGTATCTTATTTAAGATTAATTCTCAGGTATAGAACATGGTCAAACAAATATGCATATAATGTAGATCCAAACCCTAAAGTCTGGTCAAACCCTAGTTACACTTCTTTTAGTGTTCTTTCTCTCATGTTAGTTATTTTACTCACATTATATTATGACATCTCCCAAATTCCATCATTAGTATTATAGCCAAAAGCATAAGCTAATTCCCATGAGTTTGATTTAGTAATCTCACCCCGATATATATATATATATTAATCAATGAAGTATCCAAGTCCAAATCCCATAAAATTGTCATAACACTTCACATAAAATTTTCATCATTTCTAATTCCAATAGATAACATCTAAAACCTGAAGATGGAATAATAATATTAACATATCAAGATAGCTTGCCCCAAATTTACTATTAAACATTTATGAATCCTAAATAACGATAATATTTCCATGAATTACTCAAGTTATTATTGTAATAATTTAAGTCTCCTAACACATAAATTACCAAACTTCCTTAATATCCCATAATGACCAAGTTACCTTTTAAGCACAATTAACACCTTTATTTTATAAAATATTATACCTTCCATACGTATTATTTCTCCAAATCCCCATTAATCATCATACCTCATGAGAGACCTTAAGCTCAGTTACCACAACTCATTCAACCCATATTTCATTCCTCAAGATATAATTTCACAAATATGACGTTATCACTATTCAACCCATAATTCATATCTTAAGTTGTATTTTCAAAAATATGAAATTCTCCTCATTCAACCCATATTTCATACCTTAAGATATATTTTCACAAATATGACATTATCATCATTCAACCCATAATCCATACCATGGATACATTTCCACAAGTGTGATATTAACATCATTCAACCCATATTTCATGTTATAATATGCATTCTCATAAATATGATATTATCATCACAAATCATAACTTAATGATATCTCTTACCAACTCTTATTTTCTTTCAACATAACATTTATATTAGCACAAATTTTCAATATCAGCATAAGATGCATAATACAACAACAATATTATGAAAGACACATTTAGCCATACAAAAAATATCATGAAAAGTCCTAAGCATCGAATAGTATCCTTTCCAAATAGGGAACTGGGCTCTAAACACACAAAATCCTAGACTTCCTCCTCCAAAGCTACTGAAAAACCACATACGAAAATAATAAAATTATGGTTAGGCTTGAAGAGTTGAACCAAAGGAAAAATCAAGGTAAAGAGGGTAAAAGTAGGTATAATCGTAGTCAAATGAGAGCTTAAAATGTGTGGATGTGTAGAGTAATGTGTTGTAGAGATATTGTTAAAATTTGGTGGTATTTGGTTGAGGTTTGGGGGTGAAAATAGGGATGCACGACCAAGTAATGCCAAATGTACACGGCTATGCAGAATCAGGCCAAGAGAAAAAAATTTGGCACGATTAGAGGGTGTAGGGATTACATGGTTGTGTAGTAGGGGTTTTAAGCGTTACACGGCTATGCAGTAGGCTGTGCACCATCCATGCATTCTGTAACACTGCAACACACGAGAGGGAGAAGGAGGAAAAAGAGGTGACGATCGGCGGCGATGGCTGGCAATGATGACCGGGAATGATGAAACTTGGAAGGGTTTCACAAATTTTCACCGGATCGTAAATGGAATCAAGCGCGGGGTTCGACTTGTCAAGTAATCAGCCTAAGGATTTCTCCAAAGGAAGATCAGAAACTCAGAGCGCAGTTGATTCAATGGCTGCTGAAGTTATGAAGTAAAGAAGATCAAGAATAGATCGAGGAGAAGAAGCAAGAAGAATGCAAACGAGAAGATCGCGCGAGAGAGAGGGAGAGTCGAGAGAGAGAAAAGAGCAGAGAGAATTTTCAGAAGTTTCCAAAACTTATTCAGCCAAAAAGTGTCGATACATATGTTCGAGGCCATATTTATATGGCGTATACAATACAAGGTAAGCGTATAAAATACATTGCAGGCCTCTCAACAGCATACACGATTCAGCCCAAAAATCCAGCCCAAGAATCAGCCGGTGCACAACAATGGTTCGACGGTTGATCAAAGTAATAACAGCCCAAATACAAATGTTACATGCCATAATAATACAAGGAATGAATGATACAAATAATTCCCATCAGCTAGAAATTAATTTAGCTACTCATGGTTACCAAGGGACGAATAACCCACAGTCTAACTAACCCAGTTAATTATGGGTCGGGTGGCGGGTCATACAGCCAACTTAGTCCCCATTAGCCAATTTTGCCGGCGAATGCATTACATGGGATTTACTAAACATAAAAGAAAATGTCTCCAACAACTCCTCTCAGCAGCTACAGCAACCTTTGATTCCATTCCCCATGTTCTGCATTAATTTCCTAATCAAGCACACAATAAGAAAAAAAATTATTAGCCCAAAGAAATTTATAACAATTAATAGAATTATTTAAATATAAATTTTGGAGATTCATATCATTCCCCTCTTCTTGGAAAGGTTTCGTCTCTGAAACCTGATTGATGCCAATAAATGGACTAAGATCAGCAACATTAAAAGATTCACTAACATTCCCAAACTTAGCAGGTAAATCAATTTTATAAGCATTATCATTAATTCTTTCTAATACAGTAAAAGGTCCATCTCCCCTAGGGTCTAATTTTGATTTTATAAGGTTTGGAAATCTTTCCTTCCTAAGGTGTACCCAAACTAAATCCCTAGGTTTGAAAACCATGTTTCTTCTTCTCTTATTAGCATTGTCAGCCATTTGTTGAACTTTCTTAGTAATTTGTTGACTCACAAATTCATGCAATTTCTTTATATTATTAGCATGAGATTCATCATCAAAGTTATGTAATTCAGCATTAGGTAAAGGACTTAGATCTAGAGGAGTCAAAGGATTAAAACCATATACAATTTCAAATGGAGTCTTTTTAGTTGTAGAATGTAAGGTCCTGTTATAAGCAAATTCTACCTGAGGTAAAACATATTCCCACTGCTTAAGATTCTTTCCAAGGACAGCTCTTAATATATTACCTAAGGTCCTATTTACTACCTCTGTTTGTCCATCTGTTTGAGGGTGACATATGGTGGAAAATAATAATTTATTCCCTAGTTCTCCCCACAAAACTTTCCAAAAATGACTCGGGAATTTAACATCTATGTCTGAAACTATTGTCTTAGGTATTCCATGCAATTTAACTATATGAGAAAAAATAATTCAGCCACAGTCACAGCATCATTTGTTTTATTGCAAGGTATAAAATGAGTCATCTTACTAAACCTATCCACTACAACCATTATTGAATCTTTAGCTCTATTAGTCCTAGGCAAGCCTAAAATAAAATCTAAAGAAACATCAGTACGGGGTTGATTAGGCACGGGTAATGGAGTATATAACCCAAAAGGTTTTGTTGTGGACTTAGCCTGTCTATAAGCCACACAATTAACACAATATTTCAATACATCCTTTTTCATATGAGGCTAATAAAAGTGATCAACTAATATGTCTAAGGTCTTTTGAAATCCTAAATGTGCCATTAGTCCACCATTATGAGCTTCTTGAATTAGTAACCCTCTATATGAACACTAAGGAATACATAACCTATTTTCTCTAAACAAATAACCCTCCGATATATAGTATTTTCCCTGTGTAGCAATTTCACATTTCTTATAAATTTCTTTAAAATCAAGATCCTGCAGATATAAAAGCTTGATACAGGAAAAACCCAGCAAACTAGTATCTACAACATTTAACAAAGCATGTCTCCTAGATAAAGCATCTGCAACTACATTGTCACCTCCTTTCTTATACTTAATTATGTAAGGAAAGCTTTCAATAAACTCAATCCACCTACCCTGTCTTCTATTTAATTTTGGTTGGCTTTTTAAATATTTAATAGCCTCTTGATCAGTATTTATAACAAATTCTCTAGGCCATAAGTAATGTTGCCAAACTTCTAAGGCTCTTACTAAAGCAAAAAATTCTTTTTCATAAGTAGAGTAATTTAAAGTACTACCATTTAATTTTTCACTAAAATAAGCTATTGCTTTACCCTCTTAGGAAAGTAAAGCCCCTATTCCTAACCCAGAAGCATCACAATCTAATTCAAACATCTTTTCAAAGTCAAGAAGGCTTAACACAGGTGCTTGGGTTAACTTATTTTTGAGAGTTTCAAAAGATTTTTGCTGTTCTAAATCCCACTTAAACCCATTTTCCTTTTTTGTTATGGCAGTCAAAGGAGCAGCTATTGTACTAAAGTTCCTAAGAAATCTTCTATAAAATGAATATAAACCATGGAAACTTCTCACTTCAGTCATATTCTTAGGTACTAACAATACTGGAACTGCACATGGACTCATTGATTCCTTAATATATCCTTTACTTAATAACTCAAAAACCTGTCTCTTTAATTCCTTAACCTCTTCAAGATTAGCCCTATAAGTAGGTCTGTTTGGTATAACAGCTCCTGGAAAAAAATCTATTTGATGTTCTATTCCCCTTAATGGAGGTAATCCACTAGGTATGTCTTCAAGAAATAAGTCACTATACTCTTCCAACAATTGCCTCACATCAGTAGGTACTTCTTCGCTTAATTCTAATTGACACTCATAACATTCTTTGTAAACCATCAAATACACACTTGCATGTCTCTTAATTGCCTTTTCCACATCTTTACTCTTAACATAAAATCCAGATGTCCCCTTAACTTCCTTTGAACTAACCTCAGTCTCTGAACTCTGTTTGGATAGTTCCTTATAATTAGATTTAATTTTTATTTGATCATCAAAAATCTCTTTTGGATTCATAGGTGCTAAGACAATCTTCTTATCATCCTTATGTAAAGTGTATCTGTTTTTATAACCATCATGTGTCACTCTCCTATCATATTGCCAAGGTCTACCTAACAATAAATGAGCAGCATGCATGGGAATTATATCACACAGAATGGAATCTTCATATTTCCTTAATTTTAAGTTTACTAAAACTTGCTAACTAACCTTAACATTCCCTAACTCATTTAACCACTGTAGTCTATATGGTTTTGGGTGCTTAGTTGTTGGTAATCCTAGCTTAGATACTAATAAAGTACTAGCAGTATTGATACAACTACCACTATCTATAGCCATGTTAAAACACTTATCATCAATCAAACATCGAGTATGAAATATATTTTCTCTCTGTATTGCATTTGAATCAGGTATTTTGTTACTATTTAAAGCCCTACGTACTACAAAAAGATCTCTACTTATTGGAAGTTCTATCTCTTCTTCTGACTCACTAGTATCATCCCTAACCAAACTAGTCTCCAAGTCTTCCTCCTCAGATTCAGACTCTATATCTCCAGATTCTCTAATTAAAATATTCCTCTTGTTTGGACACTTAGAAGCTATATGTCCAAATCCCCTACATTTAAAGCATTTGATATCCCTAGTTCTATTGGGACTACCAACAGGATTACTTGTTACATTCCTACCCTTCTCAATCTTATTTCCTACTTTAACCTCATTATTCTTACCTCTAGGTTCAAATCTCCCATTATTATTCCAATTCCCAGAAGTAGTTCCTCCAAAATTCCTTCTTACTGTACTCTTAATCCCAATCTCAGGGGGTTTATATTGCCTAGTCTTCTTTATCTGACTCTCTATTTTGGTAGCTATGTTCACCATTTCACTTAAAGTCCCATAAGGATATAATTCTACTTTATCAGCTATGTTAGAGTTTAATCCACTTAATAATCTAGCCATGGTAGCATCCTCATCCTCAACAATTCCTGTTTTAATTATCAAAACTTCTAGTTCCTTAAAGTACTCATCCACCGACCTAACTCCCTAATTTAGTGTTTGTAACCTCTTATGTAATTCTCTATAATAATAACTTGGAACAAATATTTTCCTCATCAAAATCTTAAACTCATCCCATGTTTGTATAGGTGGTTCTCCACACCTACGTCTAGTTAAGACAAGGTTGTGATACCAAGAAGACGCATATTCTGTAAAATCCACTACTGCTACCTTAATTTTTTTTCTCCTAAGAATAATTATGACATTCAAATGCTAATTCTATCTTTCTTTCCCACTCAAAATAATAATCAGGATCATTCCTGCCATTGAATCTAGGTATACTAAACTTAAGATTACTTAGGTTCCTATCAACTAAGTCTAAATCCCTTTCTTGTCTATTATTCTGTCTAGGCCTCCTATCACTGTTATTGGATACTTGATCCTCTAATTCTACTAAATTAGTCACAGGTGGAATCCTAGTTCTAGGGTCCATAGGAGCCCTTCCTAATACCCCTGCATGTTGAGTATATACCCTATTATACTACAATTCATTAATTCTTATTTCCTGTTCTCCTATTCTTTGTTCTAAATT
The DNA here is from genome assembly GCA_039764185.1 of Tamarix austromongolica. Classification (NCBI taxonomy): domain Eukaryota; kingdom Viridiplantae; phylum Streptophyta; class Magnoliopsida; order Caryophyllales; family Tamaricaceae; genus Tamarix; species Tamarix austromongolica. Next base: position 54,877,682 of record CM077816.1, read on the forward strand.
AGCAGACAACACGGCAAGTTGGGCAGTCATTTGTTCTTGAAAAGTCCTAAGGGTTTCTAATAAGTCATTACTAGAAATTGAGACAGATTGATTAACAGATTGACTGTTATTAGAAATTATTAGATTTATTTCATTCAATATAAGACACAATTAACAGACAGTTTAGAACTAATTTACTTTATTATGAAATCAAGCAGACAGCAAATTAATTGCTCTAATTATAAAGATATCACAATACTAGACAAGATTAAGGATATAGCAGAACACACAGACTACACACTAACTTCCAGATAATTATTAAATCAATTAAACCTGAAGAGCTCAAGAAAGAAACGACATTACCGCAAGCAATTTAAGCAATTAACCCAATTACTAGATAGGGACCCCTCTTCTTGGAGTCCTTACTCCTTTCTAGAATTAAGGGTTCACCGGTTCAATCACTCCTGCGCACTTCTATTAATCGTGAACAGAAACGATAACTTGTAATAAACTTGTAATAAAATTGTAAATTGACTGTCACAATTTGCAGTAAGTAACAAGATAAGGTTCGAAGTTACCAATCGAGGAGTGATCCTCGAGTATCGTCAAGATTCAAGAATCTTGACCAAACCCTAGCGGAAAATCATCCAAAGCTACTTACGGTTTCCCAAGTAGTTTTGAAGCAGAAAACACAACCCTCTTGGTCGCCGACTTAGACGAGATAAAATCCTTTGATTTCCTTCGTCAATCGCAAACCCTAGATTCACGCTTCAGAAATATGGGTTAGTGAAGTAGAAAATGGTAAGTAAAACAAGAAAACTTGATAACAAGCGAATTAAACCACGAGCACTCGAATAAATGAGGCTCTAATACCAAATGATGAAACCTGGAAGGGTTTCACAAATTTTCACTAGATCGTAAATGGAATCGAGCACGGGGTTTGACTCGTCAAGTAATCAGTTTAAGGATTTCTCCAAAGGAAGATCAGAAACTCAGAGCACAGCTGGTTCAATGGCTGCTGAAGTTATGAAGTAAAGAAGATCAAGAATATATCGAGGAGAAGAAGCAAGAAGAATGCAAACGAGAAGATCGCACGAGAGAGAGGGAGAGTCGAGAGAGAGCAGAGAGCAGAGAGAATTTTCAGAAGTTTCCAAAACTTATTCAGCCAAAAAGTGTCGATACATACAGTCGAGGCCATATTTATATGGCGTATACAATACAAGGTAAGCGTATAAAATACATCGTAGGCCTCTCAACAGCATACACGATTCAGCCCAAGAATCAGCCGGTGCACAACAACGGTTCGACGGCTGATCAAAGTATTAACAACCCAAATACAAATGTTACATGCCATAATAATACAAGGAATGAATGATACAAATAATTCCCATCAGCTAGAAATTAATTTAGCTAATCATGGTTACCAAGGGACGAATAACCCACAGTCCAACTAACCCAATTAATTATGGGTCGGGTGGCGGGTCATACAGCCAACTTAATCCCCATTAGCCAATTTTGCCGGCGAATGCATTACATGGGATTTTCTAAACATAAAAGAAAATTTCTCCAACAATTCCTCTCAGCAGCTATAGCAACCTTTGATTCCATTCCCCATGTTCTGCATTAATTTCCTAATCAAGCACACAATAAGATAAATAATTATAAGCACAAACCGATTTATAACAATTAATAGAGTTATTTAAATATAAATTTTGGAGATTCATATCAAGAAAGGTTGGGGCGATATTGGTGGTTGGTCCTCCGGCCAAAGGACGGCGAGTGGTGGCCGAGGCGGTACACGGTGGGGGAAGATGGTGGTGCAAAATCCAAAACAGGGAAAGGAAGGGGAAGAAGAAGAAGAAGGGAAGGAGAAGGGTGAGGGAGCTCGGTAATGGCTCTTTGGCACAAATATTAGTAAAGTGAGGCACAACCAAAGAGAAGTAGGGAGAGTTTGAGGTATATATATATATATGTTCATGTGTGCTTGTGTGGTATGAGTCGGGAAGAATAAAAAGAACAGGGAGGAGGGTGTAGGTGTGCAAAGGGGATGATAGGGATTTTGTAGCTATAGGGTGAGGGTGATGGAAGTGTTTCATGAGAACAAGAAAAATGGCAGAGGGAGATGGGTGTGCGACAGGGTGAAGATCTGCAAAGATGGGAGAAGGAGGAGATGGAAGAGAAAGGTGATGGGTGATGGATGAGGGTGCAGAAAGGTGATGGGTGGTGCAAGTGGATGGTGCAGGAGTTGCAGCATGAGGTTGGCAGGATAAGGAGAACAAGGAAAGAAAAGGAAAAGAGAAAGGATTATGGGGATTAGTTTAGGGTGATTTTAGATTAGTTAAGGGTAATTAGGATTAGTAGAAATTTTAGTAGATTTGATTTTGCTTTACGAATTATGGTTTATCAAAGTTAAGGTTTTTATAATCGGTTAAAGTTTTGGGATTAAGGATGGGTTAAGACTAATATAGGATTTATTAGGATTAGAATCAAATTAGGGTGCTAATGATGCGGGATTAGATTAAGTAAATATTTGGGGGTATTACAGATTAATCCTAGGACTCTTGCTTCTAATAATGAAAGCATACAATATCTCCTAAAGAGGGCATCAACTACATCATTAGTCTTGTCACTCTTATGTGAAGGAATGTAGAAACTCTACACATTGATCATGCCCAAGGTTGAGGTTGTGCTAACCATTAATTTACTTAAGTGATTCATGGTCAGTGTGTGATATAAATTGTTGAGGCCTTCGATAGTGTGACTAATTATCTAAGGCCCTTACTAGTGTATAGAAATATTTTTCATATATGTTATAATTCATGCGAGACCCCTTGAGTGTTTTGCTAGAATATGCAATAGGCCTTCCTTCTTAGAGAATAACTACTATACCCACTCCACTAGAATCACATTCTACTGCAAATATTTTCTAAAAGTTGTTTAGGGTTAGGAGTGGTGTTTTACTAAGCTTGGTCTTGGTCACCTTGAAGTCTTCTTTAGTGGCCTTGGTCCACTTGAACTCTCCCTTATTTATACATTTGGTGATGGGAGCTAGGAGAGTGATAAATCCCTTAATGAATTGCCAATAGAAAGAAGTAAGCTCGTGGAATGATCTTACTTGTTTTAGGATGTTTAGAGAAGGTCATATCTTGATAGCCTTAACCTTAGTCTTGTCTTAGCTATACATTCTTTGAGTACAAAAAATACTAATAAAGTTACTTTAGTTACAAAGAACTCACACTTTTCTAGCTTAACATACAAACGTGTTTTTTATAATGGTTGGATGTACAAGTTCAAGATGTTTTACATGCTCCTTTTCATTTGAAATATACACAATTGCTAATGAAAGGCATAAGTACACAATTCATAAGTCTTATGAATGTACTAGAGCCATTTGACAAACCAAAATGCATTACCCTCCATTCATACAATTAGTTTTGGGTTTAAATGTGGTTTTCCACTCATCTTCTTCTTCCATTTGTATTTGATAGTAGCCACTCCTAAGATCAATTTTCCAAAAAAAAATAGATGCTCTATGTAAACAATCAATCAAGTTAACAAGCCTAAGTATGAGATATCTATACTTGATGGTGATGTTGCTGATAACTCTACTACCAACACACATCCTCGTGGTTCCATCCATATTGGGTACTAGCAAAGCCAATACCGCACAAGGACTAAGGAATTCTCGAACTAATTGCTTAGATAGTAAGTCATCCACTTATTTTTGAAGCTCCATGGCTTCTTTGGGATTGTAATGAGAGGAAACCTTATTGAAGATGAGAGAACTAGGTACAAGATTTATTTAGTGCTCTATGCCTCATATAGGGGATAATCTATAGGGTGTATCCCTAGGAAACACATCCTTAAGCCCCTATAACAAAGCCTTAACCTAAGGGCCTATTAGTTGAACCCCCCACATTCACTTCCAATAATAACAAAAAATACATCATCTTTCCCTTTACAATATGTCTAGTTATACATTTTCATCTACAAATAAAGGCTTTTAATAATTAGTAGCACCTCCTCCTACAAAAGGGTGTATTTTTAATGGTGATAAGATGATGTTCTTCTTGGCATACTTCAATGTGTAGTTATTCCTCCTCCCTTCATGTGTCACAAACCTATCATATTACCAAGGGTGCCCCAAAAGTAAGTGACATATAACCATTAAGACCAAATCATACAATATCTAGTCTTGATATGTTTTCCCAATTGAGAATGGAATGAGAACCTTCTTGGTGAACTCCACCAAACTACCATTATTCAACCATTGGAGCTTGTATGGCCTGGCATGGGGAGTAGTAGGAAGACCAAGCTTATCTACCAAAGTGCATGATAAAACATTAGCACAACTCCCACCATAAAAAATGAGCCAGCGCACCTTGCCCGTGATGGTACATTTTGTTTGAAGAATATGCTTCCTCTGTGTGTCACCAACCAAAACTTCTATGACACCCCCAGTTTTTATGACTAGAAATTTTCATTTTTAAGACTTAATCATAGAATCTAAAACATTAAAACAAAGGATGTTACCACCACACTTGGTATAAGTTCGGTTTCCTCTATCATTCTCATACGAAGTGTAAAGGCAAAAATCATAACTCCACTTACAATTAAGAATATGGTTATGAGAAATAGAATAGAGAAGACAATAGATAAGTATTGTGCTAAATAAAATTAACATTAATGATTACAAAACTCGAAAGCGAAAAAGAGTATGAGGATATAAGCATCCAAATACAACTGAAATCGAAATATTCAAAAAGGCACTGAATAGCCCTAGGCTCTCAATCCGATCTACTAGCTTTCAACTGTTATAAGCTAACTTGTAAAGACCACTAACCATTGAATAGGCAGGGACCCATAAAAGAAACCCTTCAGTATAGTGGTACTGAAAAACCCTTTATACTAAACCAAAATGAAAACCCAACATGGGAAATATATAAGGCATCACAATAATACATGGTATAAAACATCAAAATATATAGGTGTTAGTTGAAATATGATAATCATTCATATAACCAAATACCACCAAGGCCATATATTATTCATACTCATTCATCTAGAAGAAAAGGAAACTTACTAATTAAACATCCAAGATATGCTCTTTTAAGTATAATTAGAAATAACATCAATCTAAAACCAAGGCACTAACAACATATCACATATCTCATTATCAATATTAATAGATCTCATAACACAAGTAGGATCAAAAGAAAATTCCATTAACAATCTATAACATTATAGGTAGGCACGAAGGTTACTATCGAAACACAAGTAGGCATGAAGGCGACTATCGAACCACAGGTAGGCATAGATGCTGATACCAAACTACAGGTAGGCACAAAAGCTAATATTAACCAATTTAATATTCTAATAATAAAATAATCCATTTTTATTTACTTGAGGGAAGATCAATCAACCTAGAGATTATTAATCTAAGGATAAAAAGGTACCCTAGTTGCACTAATGTATAAAGATAACATAGTATTTTACTGATAAGGATACCTAATCCATAAGTATGTTGGGATACTAAGGCACTCCAATAAAAATATAGAATTCACTATGGGCTAAATCACATCTCTAGGGTATCAACCCCTATGGAACCACCATTCCTAATCTCAAATTCTTTTACTTTAAATATTACCATTTTAATAAGGTGAATACAAAATTGCATACAATTACGTTGATCTAATTCCATGATTAGTCATTTTACTCATTTATAATTATTCCAAGATATTCATAAACAATTTCATTACCATGGTGAATCATAAAAATATACTAAGGTCGTCTTAGACTCAATTATTCACCTTCGGGCAGTTTAGGCCAAAAAGACCAAAATGCCTCTAAGGTTAAGATTAATACATTAACATCCTCTTTAATTACAAATTATATTTCATTTATCAAAATTTCATGAAAATTTTAGACATAATAATTAAATTAATTTATCATGCAAATAAATTATCAGATAAGTCAGATGATCATTTTGCCCTTATTTAAGATTCTTCATATAAAACCCTAGCATGCATATCTAATACATTTAAAAGTGCATAATCTTATGCTCTACAACATATAATACACATTGGACATGATTGTGAGGATAAATATCATATCACATATAAAATGACCAAATTACCCCTAGGGCACACATTCATAGTTATTATTCCACAGATTTATCTAATCATGGTCATCCTATCATTTTCCACATAAATTTCATACATTATCATAAAAATCATATTATCATACTTTCTTCCTCAAAATATTTTACTTATGATAGTATGCTCTTTTAACAATTTTCATGATGTAATAAATAACACATAATTATAACATAATGAATCATATGTAACATATTTTAGATACAAAAATCTTAATGTGCTATCATATGATGTTTAACATTTTAGGAGAGTATAAAGTTATCTTAATTTCAACAAAAACACAAATTAGAGGTATCCTACTATATACCACAAAGTCCCATTAATCAAACCTTTGTACTTAAATGTAAGAAATAAAAATACCAAATTAATATTTAATAAATAAAATAATAATTATAATACTAAAAATTTTTATTTTACTAAGATTAAAAAAAATAACCTTACATTTAAAAGTATGTAACAAAATTCTTTTTAAGGAAAAACTCTCACGTTGCATATGCAATATAAGCCACGCATAAAGAAGTAGAGGGTTGGTTGTAAGGTTAGTAGTGGTGCCGGTAAAAGTGATGGTTGTGGGTGGTGGTGATGGTGGTAGTGAGGTCAAGAGAGGTACAACCTAGTGGTGGCTAGAAGGATGAGGTGGAGGGTAAGGCATGGGTGGAGATGGTGGTGATGGTAGGTGTTGGTTAGGACGATGGAAGGTAGTAGTGGTGCATGAAAAAGAAGGGGTTGTTGGGTGATGTGGTAGGATGAAGGTTATGATTGGGAAAGAAGATAGGGGATGGTGGTGATAGCTCGAAGGGGGAAGATAGGAAGAAGGGAATGGAATGCATGGTGGAAGGGAGTTGGTTTAATTGGTTAGGGCTAGAGTTGATGTTGAGGGAGTGGTTAAAGGTATAGGGTGGCTATAGAGTAAAGTTCCAAAAGAATGGGGGTGCAAAGGCAAATACTACCATTGCTTAGGGGAAGGTTATAAGAGGAAGTGTCGTAGATTGGGCCATGGATCAACAAAAATTACCTCAAAGAAGGATAAGAATAAAAACAGGGGCGAGAGAGGAGAAGGAAAAAGAAGAAGGGAGGTTCCTTTGTGATGGCGATGGAAAAGAGAATAGAAAATGAGGAGGGTAGTGGTGGTGCTAGCAATGCACAGCATAGTTGTGTTTGGTTGAGAAAGAACATAGGGTGGCTTGATTATGGCTTATTGGGTGGTGGGGAATCAAATGAAGCAAGGCAGGGGGAATAGGAGAAGGTTGTGGGGCTTGCTGTGGTGCTGAAACCAAATGGAACTAAGAGAAGGAGTTGGGGAATCTAGGCAAAGGGCAATAAAGAGTGGGCATTAGGAGAAGGGTGAATGGTGGAGGCTGGAATGGACAATGTAAGGAGCTAGATTTGGTTGAGAGAGGAAGGGGTGTTGTTTGAGTATGAATATAATTACATAGAGATGGAGATTATGGAGGTGATGAATTTGTGGGGTATAGATTGATAGAGATGGGCAATGTGCATTATATGAGGTAAGAAGAAGATAGGGAGAGTTATTAGGGAAGAAAAAAATGGCACATAAAAGTGGTAAATCATATGGTAAAAATGGTAGGGTAGGGTATGGATATATTTATTATTTTAGGGTATCGAGTAGAAAAATAACCCAAAAATAATTTGGTTTAGTATAGGTTTAGCAAAAAAGGAAAGAGGTAAAATAATTGAGGGAAAATATTTAATAATTTATTTGGGTCAATGGTCAATGGTTAATAATGAAATAATTAGGCTAAGTTTTAATGGTTAGTTTTGAATAAAAAAGGCTAAATGTCTGAAAGCAAAGGTTATAAAATTTTGGAGCATTACAACTTCTTTTGCATACAAGATCCTTCTTATCATCAATGATTCTCTAATATCTAGGGGTACTTTTTCCTCCTCCTCTTCTTTATGGAACGAGCTTCCTTCTCCTCATTCCTCCTCAAGAATTGCTTCATTAACATCTACAAAAGTTATGTCCCTTCTATTAGGACATTTATTTTGATAATGCCTTACTCCTTCGCACTTGAAGCACCTTACATTTCTAGATCTACTAGACTCACCAATTCATTCTTTTGCATTCCCCTTCACAATAAACTTGGGGGGATTTGAGGGTGTTTTGGCTATTGTGGCAACATTCTTGGACAAGATTGCACTTGGTACGCTAAGACTAAACTTAGTGGTCTGCTTGTCCCTTTTGTGTTTTTCGACTTTAATAACCAAGAGGAAGAGCTCATCCAAGGTATATTACCTTTGCATTTCCACCTGTCAAGCAAGGTTTTATCTTAGACCTCCCACAAATCTTAACACCTTGTGCTCTTCATTCTACTTAAAAACGAGCCTTAGTAATAATTTTTTGAACTCATAAATGTACTCTTCTATACTCATTTGTCCTTTTATCAAGAATGATAATTTATTATACAAATCTTGGGTATAAGAAGATGGAATGAATCTCTCCATTGTGAGCTTGTTCATTTTGAACTACTATCTCACCTTCAATTTTCCCTTTCTCCTTTTTTGGTTGGTTAGATTCTCCCACCAAAAAGAGGTATGACCTTTGATGTTAAGTGTGGCTACCTTGATACTCTTATCATCCTTATATTATTTGGCCTCAAAAAGCCTCAAGCACCTTAATTCACACTCCAAAAATTCTTTCAAATTATGATAACCTTCGAACTAAGGGATTTATACTTTTATATCCCCAAAGTTTATTCTTTTTTCTTTCCCCATCTTCCTTCTTTCTCATAAAGATTCAGTTGATGAGGAACCACTTTCATTTGAAAAACTTTCAACATCAAAAGATTCATCCATTCCAAGAGGTGCTCGGTTTCTCCTCTAAAGTATGAGGTTTAGATTTGAGATGAGTAGTTGTAGACTTGTAGTAGGGCTCGAATATGACACATTTATTCTTACAAGGCCACCAACATTTAGTCTATTTTTGTGTATCTTTTTTCAACAATTCAATGGCACGATCTCTCCTTTCATTGTGTGCCTCAAAAAAATTCAATCCCCTAAGTGGTGGCTAATATACCATTGTGGTTTGACTTTTATTGAGGAGATAAAAGGGTCAAAACAATAGAAAGGAAATATGTATTATAATTTTAGAAATGTTTCATGAGTATTTAGTTTAGACATGTTGTATAGGATGAAAGGAACTTTGAAACCTAATTTAGAACAACCTAATCTTTAATACCAATCTATACATGGTGGATAAAAATTGGGTTAGGCTAAGAAATAATTGTGGTAAGGATTGAGACCACCAAAAATAAAAGGAAGTATAAATGGAGATGAGGAGTTGGAAAATATGAATTACGTGACTCTTAATTCATATACTTGAATCTATTACTCAAATATTTGCAACATTTGAGATAAAAAAGACAATATTTTTGTGAGTCGTATTCAACCTAACATACACAAGTTGGGAGGTATTTTCTTCAAAAATGAAGAGGATAATGGCAATTAAAAGTCGCTTTCATTTCAACATATTCTCACACTTATAGAAAAGGTGTGAGAGTATTTAGTTACAACTTACCTTATACTTTAAGTAACTAAGAGGAAATTTGGTTAGAAAATAAACTAACTAGTTATCTAATAATGCCTAAATTACTTAGTTTGATTCTAGTTAATCCTAAAAGTTAATCCAAAGCTTCCCATAAACCTAAATGTCTATTGCCCTCCCCTGTAGTTCCTAAATCTAATTTTAAATTATAATACAAGCAAGAAAGTTATATAATCTAGATATCAAGCATCATTAAGAGCTGTAAAATGTGAGGCTAAGACTTTAGCCTTTTATAAGGATAGATTTTTAAAGTACAAAGGTGTATAAATTATTAAGAATTGTTGAAAAGGACCTGCAACAATTTTTTCCATAGGTTGTCCACTTGCCTTCCCTTATCTCTCATGCCTAGGTTGTTGACACCTAGATGGCCCCACTAGTTCTGGCTATTAAGTTGTTTGGATTATGTTGGTTAATGGTAGGTTGCATTGGAGTTTGATCAAAATAAGTGAATTAAACAAGGTAGCAACTAGTTGAGTTGTTGCACAAGTGCATGGCCCATATATAACTTGCTAGACATGGGGTGGTGATGCTCAAAAACTTCTATAGTTACATGGATTGTATGGTTCCCATGCTCATTGTTGGCAGAAAGATTTACTTAGTGTTATTCTTCCCAAATTAGAAGGGTTTTAGGTCCTTTGATTTTTGAATGATAATTAACTAAGGTGGTATAATGTGATGGGGATGTTCCTGCATCATTGAGAAGAAGACATTTTCTTTGAAAGAATTTTTGTTGGTTTTTCTAGAGGTATGCAAAAATTTAGCATGTAAATAGGTATTTACTTTAGCATATGAGTCTTGTCTACATAAAGGCGGGTGATCCAAGAATAGTAAGAAAAAGACTATCCTAGATATCAAGTGTTTTTACAATAATAAGTTTAGACATATCAAGATGAAGTGCCTTATAATATCCTAATATTTTTGGAAAAAATGAATATATAAAATTGTTAATTTTTGTATTTTTAATACCCTTATTATTTTATTAATCATATCTTTATAAAGTTTTGAAGCCCTAATAACATTTTTGAAAATTTTTATTTAGGATTCTTTATCCTTTCATAAAAATTTATGGTCTATGAGACTAGTGAGATATTTTTGGCCTACAAAATATTTTCATATTCTTTTTTGTGTCTATAATTAAAATCATCATATTTTTCTAATTCTCCTAAGCTTTTTCAAAATTTGAAACAGATTCATTGGAAAAAAGACATTATTTATCACTACAGTGGGCCTTAATAATGCATTATGAGTCCGGTTAAGCCCTTTGTGGATATCTAAATTTTATAAAAATGTTGGGATAGTATTATTGTATTATTATTGAGACAAATATGATCCAAAAATATTTAATTATTATTTATATCATTTTTGGAATTATTCAGATACTTCTAAACTATAAAAGTTACCAAACTGCACTTTTTCTCATCAAACATTATCCATGAGACTTGATCCTAACCTTTTATTATGTTTTATTATGTATTAGAAAATATTATTTTAGACTTATTAGTTTAATTTCCCTTGGTGGTTTTAAGTAAGTTGAAATTGTATTCCATGTTCAATATTTTGTAAAATTATCTCAAGGTTAACCAACGTTTCCTCTTTCATCCTCCTCCACTCATTTCTTTGGTGTGGTGGCTCAAGGATAAAACCTCCTTCTATTCCTATATATGTGGATCCACTTTAGATATTTTTGGTAGCTAAATTGGTTTTGGTTTCCCAAGTTAAATGGCATTTATATCCTTATACCTATAACTTAATTCATAAGTACTCTAACTTTACATTTTTCTTTTCTTCCATGACCTTCTCCTCACTCAAAATCTAGGAATTGTCGCTTAATTTCTCCCTTAAAACTCTGTGGATTCCATAACCATCTTCTCCATCATTGAACCTTGATATTGCTTTCAAACTTTGATGGTAAGTTCCTTAATCTTTTCTCCTTTAGTGTTTTTTCATTTGCAGTGTTTTATAAGTCTCATTTATCTAATCTCTTCTATGATTTTTCGAAGTTGTATTTTGTTATGTTCTTAGTGTTAAAGCTTGGGGTTAAAGGTAAACATCTAAAACCCTTAGCAAATAGAATATATGGTTGGTTATATGGCTATGTTAAGTTTAACTTACGCTTGTGCACCTTTGATGGGTTAGTTTTTGGGACAAATTTGGTGGTTTTTCTTTGTTAGAAGTATGGTATTTTTATGGTGGAATTTTGAGGTTATTTTGGTTCATTTTGGTATATAACATTACTAGATTTAAGCATTTTAGAATTATGTTTATTTTGAATGAAGTTTGATGGGCTTTAGGCCTTTTATTTAGATTATTTATTTTTTTTAAATATTTTGAGAGTTGTGGATGTTTTTGTGGAAATCTAATGATTCCATTATATTTGTGAGCATATCCAATATAAGTTTCAAGTATTACTTACTTTGATTTGGCTATGTTTAGGTTGCTTTAAATTTGGTTATTGTTTGTGTTGCTAAACTTTCACATTTTGGGTTTGATTTTTAAATTGGAACATGTTTAACATTTTTAGGTATTTAAGTGGAATAATATTTTACAGGATTATTATTTTAATATTAATCGTATTTTAACATGAATAGTGATTCAACATAAATTGTATCTATCATGAATAGTATTTTTTATGATTAGTTATTCCTAGTCATAACTTTTTTAGGTTTTTAAATATAAACTTCTTAGTATAAAATGGTATTTCTCATTGTCTATAAATAGTATAAATAGTATTTTTTGAGAAAAGTTTTCGACTGACCTATTTTGACATTTTGAGCTACTTTTTGGCATCAATTTTGTATTTTATGACATCGAATGCAATTCTTTGAGCTTTAGAGCACTTTTAGTATTTTAGATTAAAACAAGTTGACTTGATTGAGTATTATTTTAACTTTTTTGGATTATATACCTTTTTTATATATTTTAGTTGTTCTTATTTAGGATTAAGGCCTAAATTCATTTTGGTTTGAGTTCCACCCTTATTAATTATTTGTCAGCTTAACTCTTGATTTGTTTTGGGGATTCATGTTGTTTTTGAATTTGGATCCTTTGAATTCTTTTAAGTGGATTTAATAGTCAATAAGTTGTGACTCATCTTATGTAAATGTGTTGCGAAGGTTATGACTTGATGTTGAACTTTAACTTTACCAAGATAGTTATTTGTGACCCTGAGTGGTCAAGTTTATTTGAAGACTTGTTAGATTGTTATATGCAGACATTTATGTTCATTGGTGAATAATATAGTATTCTTGAATAAAATATTAATTGTTAAAGCAAAAGATACTTGAAGTTGAAAAAACATCTCCAGCCTTGGTCAGTGCTGAATGGCAAAGGCCTTTGGGTCAAAGAATCATTTCTAGCTTCATAAGTAAATCATCAGCCTTATAGGAAATACACATACTTATGGAAATCAACACTAAGATTTAGCAAGTGGCTAGTCAGTTTTAGTGCTGTTAGTTGTTGATTGCTAAGTATGAAGACCCACCCAATATATACCCACCCACTCAACTGAGCATTTTTAAGACCGGAAAATGGTGAAACCATTGCACAATTAGTCACGTGCGAGGATTAACAGTGTGTGTTTTGTTCACAGTTGGTTAATATAAGATTATATTTGATTAATTTCACCTTCGGACAGAACCTGTCGTCCGTTAATCATTTTTTACTAGCAAGGAATGGAATGTCGGTTCCCAATGCCAGACATTTTAACCTTTAGGATTATCAGCGCAAGATCAACGACCCAGAGTGGTACAAGTGCACCTTCAGGGTATTTATTCAGAATTGCTACAAGGAATCGAACATAGCTGAAAACGTCATCCTATATGGTGGGCGGGCACAATATACAATTTTCAATTGACCAAAATAATAATTACCAACTACAACAGCAATAGCAAAGCAAGGGATAAGGATCGTCTGTAACAAATACAAGCTCACCTACTCTATAACAACTGGCTGTTCCCCTTCGAGCTCTGATATTACAATCAATGAATCTGTCATTTCAAGCGAAAGCGGTTCTAATTTAGGGCACGGGTTTATAACCTGCAAAAGAAAGATTCCAAAAATTCATATACGACAACTTTCAGGACACATTTTGAAAAACAAAAGCGAACGAGGAGCCCACCGTCTTGTTGTTTTTCACGTAACCTATGGCAACTTCGCTTCGTAAACATGCTCTTTCTGACAGCTCAAAGAATGACGGATTTTCTCCTTCATCCATGTAAAGGCTGATATCCTATCAAAGGTACGCGCGATTTTATTTATTTAAAATTCTCCCAGTGCGTGACTGCAATTTTGCTTTAAAAAAATGAAACTGAAGTAGATTCACCAGACACAATACAAGTCATAGGCTTTGCTGATCATGATCAGGCGGCCGAGATGGATCAAAAGGTATTATTGAGCCAAAACACCATAATACTAGATCTATAAAATAGTTATCCTCAATTCTTCCGAGCCTAAGCAAATGATACAAGTTTAGGAAGTTCCAAGGAATTTTGATAGCATAAATATCCTCGTAAATATAAAATTAACTCCTGCATACCAAAGATAAAGACTAACTTTTGGGTACCAGAGATCACAAGTTTAAATACCTCTCTTCCTCTCTCTATATTGTAACACCTTCATAGTGTCGGCACCTATATGATAATTTGTACTTACCTTTATAGGTCTCTTATTAATATACATACATACATACATACATACATACATACATATATATATATCCCCATATGTATAATGATTTATTTTTAAGTTGCTACCAATAATTTGATTCTCATATGAATGTTAATACGATATATCATACGTGTTCATATTGTTGTTGATACTTTGACCTATATATTAGCCAAGGCATGTATTTCTCCTCGTCCTTGAATGATTACCAGAATTATAAAAACTCGTATTGAATATTAGTGAGCATTTGGTGCCAGACACTTTCATCAATTTCTATATTATAGACCTTAGAACACCAAGCAAGGTGCACTTAGAGCTATTCTTTGTAATTTTATAAAATTTACTTAGAGATGTATGAAATGATTTTTATAATTTATGAATTTCATTTACATACATAGGATCATTTTTTATAATTTAAAATTATTATATATAAAAACAGAATAATTTTTGTAACTTATAATTCTTATTTATAGACATGGAGTCATCTGTATAAGTTCGATTGGTAGTAGGCGTATAATAGTATTAGAAAAATAAATATTATAACATTAAAATCATTAATAACTTCATCAAAATTTTATCTAAAAACAAAGTATTTGAATTTAAGAATTTTTTTCCCATTGCCAAAATTAGTCGCAGGGTCAAATTTATCAAAATTCTAAAAATTCTTTCAAAGTCCAATTTTCATTCTATCAAGTTTGGTTTATAGTATGCAAATAATATTATAAGAAAAAAATATAATGACATTAAAAACTTCATTAAATTAATCTAAATTTTATCCTAATTGAATTTAAGAATTTTTAATCAGATGTGAAGCTAGTCACAAAGGCAACTTTAATGAAATTCCAAAAATTCTTTAGGGTATTTATTTCTGTTCAATTTGTTGTATATGTAATAGTATTAGAAAAAGTATTATAACATTAGAATCATTATTAAATTGATATAAATTTTATCCTAAAACAAGTTTATGAGCAACAAATATTAACAATTATATGCATAAACCCAAATAGAAATAGGTTTAGCAAAAAAATTTATGCGATAAACATATAAGTTTTATGTAATGAACCTAAATGCTTGTTGGAATAAACCTAACCATTTTATGCGATGAACCACATTTATTTATGTGATATATTTATACAATGACCCTAAATGTTTCATGCAATCAAATTAAAATATTCTACATCTGTCGTTTCAAAGAATCTCTCTCTACTCTTGCGTGAAGAATTTTGAAACTTGTTCATCCTCTCCACTAACAGTTTCCATCAACTTGATCAATTGAGAATAGTTATCATGGGGGGGAGGGGGAGAGTGTTCCATTTCATTATCTTCAATTTGCTCCGGAAAGAGTGATAGTCAAAAAGTTTTGATTAGGGTTTCCAGTTACTTGATCTCTTTGATTCATTGTATGTTTGTACTAAGGGTGAAGAGTACAGAAGCATTTATCAATGGCGCAAAGGATTAAGAACACGACAATTATGGAGGAGCTAGAATGAATGAGAAGGACGATCCTATTTCGATCCTTATATTTTTTTTATAAGTGTAAAAATAGACACTATGAAGGTGTTACTGGGTGTATAATATAAAATTTCATACTTGAGCCTAAAATCACCCAAATCAGAATCTGATTGTCAGAATTGGCAATTCCACGACCCAATAAAATCATCTCCACCAAATTTGGAATCCCTAAGCCCAAAACCCCATCCGTCACACATGAAATAATATAGCACAAATATGCCCCAGTTAGATCCTAATTAAAACTTTATTCAGCCAAATACATTCCCAACCCAAATTGAAGAACCCTAACCTGAGTATCCTCCCAGCCAAAGATGACTAAACACACATATGAAAGTGAGAGTGAGTTGAGAGTGGAATGAGTCTAAAAGGTATATGCATAGTTCATGAAAGTTAGGCAAATTTCCATGGCACTTGACTTTCCTAGTAGGCAGTAAAACCACAGTCATAATCGGTTTTAATATTTTGAATGACAAATAATATTTTGTATGTTGCAATTGTACAAACATATTTTTTATATTTTGTCACAACAAATATCGGTATATATCATTAATTATAGATAAATATAATATCAGAATAAATTGGTTAAAACATAATGTATCCACCTATATACATGTGATTTTATTTTTACACTGTGTATGAATATTTCACGTCAAGCCAAAAATCTAATACATATTAAGATATATTGGTATATCAAAAGATATTTTATTCCATGCTTCTTGGCGCTCGCGAAAGACAGGGCGAACGCTGACATCCATCACCTTACAAAGACAGCGGATGACATTCTATTACAAGCTTCATTTTATCGAATCCTTGCAATGAACAATGTAATTAGTCTCCCTAGAGCACAGGTAAGGGTCACTTATGCGAGAAAGAGAGGCAGGGGCAAGGAGGGAATACTCTGTAATTCAGTTAACAGACAGTGATGAGGTGGCAGAGAGTGAGCGGGGAGGGTAGCTTTAGACAGTTAGAGACACGGGTATAAAAGAGGGGAGAAAGGGGACCGAGAGGGCAGGAAGAATCTGGAATGTAATAGGAGAGATTGAGCCTCTCGAATTGCTCAAACTGTGTATTATGCTGGCTATTGAATGTCACTAATTTGAATTCCCCATTGTTTCATTTACAATTCTCGAATCAGGGTGGGTTGGGAAATCATACTGGGTAGAGGGCAGAAGAAGGAATTATCGGTTCATACCAAATTGGTATCAGAGCTTACCGATCCATGGCCCCTTCTGCGAACCAGAGAATGGAGTCCCTGGAGGAACGGATGACTTTCTTAGAGGAATCCGTCTCTGAGAAAGTGTCAGCAATAGTGGAACGGGCGATGGGAGTGATGAAGCAAGCTTTGATGGAGCAGCTCACGGAGGATCTCCAGAAGGCGGGAAAGAAACAGGGAGAAGAGCTTCAAGCAGTGGCGAACAGACTGGAGGAGAGGATGATGGGCAATCGCGAAAACCATGAGGCGCCGCCGGCATGGATCAATGAGGGGATCCGAGGAGGACTTCCAGGAGAGGGAAGCAATGGAGGTGCAGGATCGGGGGGAGTTCCCGGGGACTGGGGAGCGAGTCGAGGATTTACAGGTGGAGGTGGGGCATGGCGATACCGAAAATTGGACATGCCACCATTTGAAGGTAGTGATCCCGACGGATGGATCCTGAGAGGAGAGAAATATTTCTCTTTCTACCGCTTGAACGAGGAGGAGAAGCTGGAGGCGGCGGTGGTAGCCATGGAAGGCGACGCATTAAGGTGGTACCAGTGGGAAAATAGACGCCGGCCGTTAAAGTCCTGGGTGGAACTAAAGGAGCTGGTGCTTCAACAATTCCGACCGGCAAACGCCGGCTCACTCCACGAGCAGTGGCTGGCGACAGCTCAAGTGTCGACAGTGGTGGAGTATCGACGGAAGTTCATCGAGACGGCGGCCCCTTTGAACGACATTCCTGAGAGCCTTTTATTGGGCCAATTCATCAATGGGCTGAAAGAGGAGATAAAGGCTGAGATCCGGTTGCTGAACCCCCTCAACCTAGACCAGGCCATGGATTTGGCGGTCCGGATCGAGGAGCGAAACCGAGTGAATGGGGGAAAGAAGAGTTATAACGGGCCTGTGAGATCTGGGCCTTATTCCTTTTACAATCGAGCGGCCTCTTCTGGATTCCAAGGTAGTGGGGGATTCACGAGCCACGCCCCACCCAGGAGTTGGACTGCGAACCTTAGCGAGACCCACTCTTCGGCCAGTAGCCCAACGGTCTCAGCCCCTACTACCAAACCCATAGGCGAGGTCAAAAGATTGACCGAGAAGGAGCTGCAAGAGAAGAGAGCCAAGGGGCTCTGTTACCGTTGTGATGATAAATGGAGTATCGGGCACAGGTGCCGGAAAAAGGAGCTGAGTGTACTGCTGGTGGACGAGGAGGATGGAGAGGAAGAAGAAGAGGACCGAGGGAA
Source organism: Tamarix austromongolica (assembly GCA_039764185.1). Classification (NCBI taxonomy): domain Eukaryota; kingdom Viridiplantae; phylum Streptophyta; class Magnoliopsida; order Caryophyllales; family Tamaricaceae; genus Tamarix; species Tamarix austromongolica. The sequence continues at coordinate 54,895,991 of CM077816.1, forward strand.
CGGGGAGCTCTCATTGCCACCATCGGAGGAGGTACCAACGGAAGTCTCATTGAATTCGGTAATTGGCCTAAGTAACCCGAAGACAATGAAGCTGAAGGGAAGAATTGGGGGACGTGAGGTGATAGTGATGATCGACCCAGGTGCCACCCACAATTTCATTTCCTTAGCCACCATTAAGGAATTGCAAATCCCTATCACGCCTTCGCAGGGATTTGGCGTATCTCTGGGTAATGGTGAGGCTGTAAAAGGATCGGGAGTCTGCAAGGGGATACAATTAGAATTGGAGGGAGGGGTAAGAGTGATAGAGGATTTTTTACCCCTCGGGTTGGGAAATTCAGAGTTGATATTAGGCGTGCAGTGGCTGGAAAAGCTGGGTTCGGTGGTGACCAATTGGAAGACACAAGAAATGTGTTTCCAACAGGGAGGGGAGGCTATCTGTTTGAAGGGGGACCCGTCCCTGACTAGAGCTAAAATTTCCCTGAAGGCCATGATAAGGACTCTGCGCAAGGAAGGGGGAGGAATCTGGTTAGAATTGAACCAGGTAGAAGGGGAACCAAAAACAGAGACTTCAATACCGGAGTTCTTGGAATCCACTGTGGCGGAATTTCAAGAGGTATTTGCCAAACCAGAAGGGCTGCCACCTCAGAGGGGACATGAGCATTCGATAATACTCAAGGAAGGCAGCAACCCAGTTGGAGTGAGGCCCTATCGATACCCTCAATTTCAGAAGGATGAAATTGAAAGACTTATCAGAGAGATGCTGGAGGCAGGCATAATCCAACCGTCCACAAGTGCCTTCTCGAGCCCTGTATTACTGGTCAAGAAGAAGAATGGGTCATGGAGATTCTGTGTGGATTATAGGGCCCTAAATAAGGAGACGGTGCCAGATAAATACCCCATCCCAGTCATTGATGAGCTACTGGATGAATTGCAGGGAGCTGCCATGTTCACTAAGTTAGACTTGAAGGCTGGCTATCATCAAATCCGAGTTAGACCTGAGGATATTCATAAAACAGCCTTTAGGACCCATGAAGGGCACTATGAGTTCCTGGTCATGCCCTTCGGACTGACCAATGCCCCAGCCACATTTCAGTCCCTCATGAATGATGTCTTTAGACCCTACCTGAGGAGGTTTGTGTTAGTGTTTTTCGATGATATCCTAATCTATAGCACCACCAAGGCAGAACATGTGGAGCATGTGAGGGCAGTGTTAAAAACTTTGAGGGAACATACATTGTTTGCAAATATCAAGAAGTGTGAATTTGGGAAGGCAGAAGTAGCCTACCTGGGACATGTGATCTCTAATAAGGGGGTAGCAATGGACATGGATAAGGTAAAGGCTATAGTTGAATGGCAGACCCCAAAGAGTCTGAGGGAACTCAGGGGATTCCTGGGACTCACCGGGTATTACAGGAAGTTTGTGGCACGGTATGCTCAAATTGCACAACCCCTCACAGATCAACTCAAAAAAGACAGTTATGGGTGGACACAGCAAGCTACACACGCATTTGAAACCCTCAAAGCAGCAATGGTGACTGCCCCAGTGCTGGCAATGCCCAACTTCCAGAAACCTTTTGTAGTGGAATCGGATGCCTCAGGTTATGGAATTGGGGCGGTATTAATGCAGGATCACCAGCCCATTGCTTATTTTAGCCGACTTCTGGGCCCCAGAAATCAGCTGAAATCTGTGTATGAAAAGGAGCTAATGGCCATCTGCCTATCCATACAGAAATGGAAGCATTATTTGCTAGGCAGACATTTCTTGGTAAGGACTGACCAGCAGAGCCTAAGGTATATTATGCAGCAAAGGGAGATAGGGGCAAATTACCAAAAGTGGGTTAGCAAACTGCTGGGGTTTGACTTTGAGATACAATACAAGCTTGGGGTTGCTAACAGGGTAGCTGACGCCTTATCCCGCAAGACTGAAGGGGAAGTGGAGTGTGGAGCCCTCGTTACTACTCAAGGAGTTATGTGGGAGACATTAACACAGGAGATAGCTGCTGATTCCATGCTCCAACAAATTAAAAGGGAATTAGAAACCGGGGAGAAGCAACATGTGGGGTTCCATGTAGTGGAGGGCAGATTGATGTACAAGGGACGTTATGTTATTCCTAAATCCTCCACTTCAATTCCTATGCTGCTAAAAGAATATCATGATTCACCTGTTGGTGGTCATGCAGGAGATCTGAAAACCCATTTACGGATGGCCTCAGATTGGTATTGGCAAGGCATGAGAAAGGAGGTGGCTGCCTATGTCAGGAATTGTCCAATCTGCCAACAACAGAAAGCCTCAACTCAGCACCCTTCAGGGTTACTTCAACCCCTACCCCTACCTTCAATGGTTTGGGATGAGATAAGCATGGATTTCGTGGAAGGATTACCCATGTCAAAGGGAGTGGACACTATCCTGGTGGTGGTTGATCGACTTTCGAAGTATGCCCATTTTTTGGGGCTGAGACACCCCTTCAGTGCCTTGTCAGTCGCTGAATTATTTATCAAAGAAGTGGTGCGGCTCCATGGATTTCCCTCATCCATTGTGACAGACAGGGATAGAATTTTCATGAGCAAATTCTGGACAGAGCTATTCCGTCTGCAAGGAACGGAGCTGAGACGAAGCACAGCCTACCATCCCCAAACTGATGGCCAAACAGAAGTAGTCAACAAGGGACTGGAAGCTTACTTAAGGTGCTTTGTTGCAGGACAGCCTAGGAAATGGTCACAATGGCTTCATTGGGCTGAATTTTCCTACAACACTTCTCCTCATCTCTCCACTAAAATGTCGCCCTTCAAGGTGCTATATGGAAGGGATCCTCCTCATGTCTTGAAGTTGGGAAGAGGACATACAGCAGTTGATAGTATCGAAGAGTATCTGCTGGAACGAGAAGCAGTACTGGATGAATTGCGTCTGAACCTCCTTCAGACACAGCAGAGGATGAAGGCTACTGCAGACAGAAATAGAAAAGAGGAGTCCTTTGAAGTGGGCGATCAAGTGTATCTGAAACTGCAGCCGTATAGGCAACAGTCATTGGCTAAACGCCCCTATGAAAAGCTGGCAGCCCGATTTTATGGCCCCTTTCAGATTATTCAGAAAGTGGGGCAGGTGGCTTACAAGCTAAGTCTCCCGCCCACGTCTAAAATACATCTTGTATTTCATGTGTCTCAGCTTCGCAGAGCTATTGGTGCCACTCAGGTCTCTCCAACAATTCCAGCACAAATGTCCACAGACATGGAGCTAGTAGTCCAGCCAGAGGGACTTTTGGACATCCGCACGATTACCAGGGGGCAAACAGCAAAGCAGGAGGTATTAATCAAGTGGAAGGATCTTCCAGCATTCGAAGCCACTTGGGAAGATGCAGCTGTCATACAGGAGAGGTTCCCGGCTTTCCACCTTGAGGACAAGGTGAAACTTTGGGAGGGGGGTAATGCAATGAACAATGTAATTAGTCTCCCTAGAGCACAGGTAAGGGTCACTTATGCGAGAAAGAGAGGCAGGGGCAAGGAGGGAATACTCTGTAATTCAGTTAACAGACAGTGATGAGGTGGCAGAGAGTGAGCGGGGAGGGTAGCTTTAGACAGTTAGAGACACGGGTATAAAAGAGGGGAGAAAGGGGACCGAGAGGGCAGGAAGAATCTGGAATGTAATAGGAGAGATTGAGCCTCTCGAATTGCTCAAACTGTGTATTATGCTGGCTATTGAATGTCACTAATTTGAATTCCCCATTGTTTCATTTACAATTCTCGAATCAGGGTGGGTTGGGAAATCATACTGGGTAGAGGGCAGAAGAAGGAATTATCGGTTCATACCAATCCTATCATAGTATCTATGGTTCTCATAGCCACACATCACATTATGTCCCTCGTGTTAGAAAACTTAGACCAACAAGTTACCACAACCAACCTAATTTCGATGAGTCTGTGGGTTAGGTTACCCATTGAAGACGAAGTGGGTTCCCTACATAGAAATCGTAACACCTCGAGTCGATACAACCACGCGGAGGCTACCTTGGAGTGTTTTCGGATTGATCAGCTGGCCCCACAGATTAACATGAGTCCTTTCAACGCGCTTTGTCCTCAGTCACACGCTTTCCGAGAAATTTTCAAAAAAAATTTAAAACTTCTCAAGAGAATAGTCCATCCTAAAATTGTTCCACAGCCAGCATACTTAACTGTAAAGTTCTTAGAACGGAATCAACAAAAGGATGGTATACCATGTTGATATAAGTAGTCATATCAATCCTTATAACACTCCGCTCAATTTGAGGTATTATAGAAACTGATAGGAATTTGGAAAAATGTACCAAACAATCCTAGACAAAAAGTATGAAGCAGCCCTAAGTTTCTATTAAGTCATCACATTGTCTAAATCTACCATGAAATTCTTCGTCTTCCTGTCTCCTCCACCTTCACAACCAGGGTCAGATTGGGCAGTGGATGACAGATTTGCAACAACTAGCAACAACACAACCTTCTTCTAGTGAGGAATCCAGAGCTCATAACCGACTCCACTAAGGCATTTGCCAAAAACAACAACCAACTAAGGTTGTTTTTGCTTTACGAGCCCATCTCGCCCTCGCCCTTCTCTCCATTTTGGCTTTTCCTTCGTTCGACACCATCACAACCACTTTTGCCGTTAGCTGAATCTCCCCGAATCGTCAATTTTCATGGGCAACTTCGATTCTCTTCCATTCATGCGAAAATAGTAAATGAGAGCAAGAAAAGGGACAAGAATAACAAATTGTATTTGTTTAAGTTCAAAATGAAATGAAGTCGGAGAATGGAGGTATGAGAGCCCTGCACGCTTAAAGATGAAGTTAGGGGAGGGAGAGGGGAAGTAGAGAGTCTCAAATTTGAGAATTTTTTTTTTTAATTTTGGAATTTTATTAATTTATCAAGACAAAGTACTCTTTTTCTTTTTTAAGAATAGGAAAAGGAAAGTAGGGTGGGGATGATTTAATGGGAATTGGGATGGGGATAGGGTAAAGGTGAAATGGAATTTTTTTGTAAAACTTACACCATTAATTGATTAGACTTATAGAAGGTTATCAAATTTGTAACCTTTAAATCTTAGGATTATCTAAAAAAAACTTTAAACACTCAAAAGATTTTTTCATATATTTTGAGGTTGTTTGATGTATTTTTCCTAGGAATTTTAACTAGTTTGATAAGTACTCTCCTCTTAGGCATGAGGATGATATTTCTAAATGGAAAGATTGGTGTAAGATCCTATGAAAATACTCTTGATCCAAATTAATTTGAAATCTATTCTATAAGTAATATTGACATAATCCATTTAACTAACAAGAAACTCAGGTTCTGCTCAACTTATATTACACTTTATCACATCGAATTAATTCAACATCAATAAGATCTAATAAATATAATAATAGTAATAATAATAACAATAATAATAATTCATAATATTAATAAGAACAAATACATCATATAACCTTGAGTTTTGACAATTATATATCAAATAACCTTTCATACACTTATACTTCATTTGGTTCACGGAAAGTTTTAAAAAAAAAGAGGAAAATATTTTTTTGTGTTTGATTTACATAAGATAGTGAAATAGAAAATGAGTAAGGAATAAAATTGTTAAAGATTAATTATTTAATTTTCTTTAAAGAAAGTACGTTGACTTTAAATTTTTTTTCCTTAAACTTTCTTAGAAACAAATAGAGTCTTCAGGAATTGATTTCATATAACCCCAAGTATTTAGATGATAAATCGGTCCATGATCTGCTCTAAGTAATAAATTAAAATAATACCATGAGATAATACTAAGGGCGTTCATGGATCAGATATCCGGTAAAAAGTTTCGGGATCATTGAAAGATCGGATACCAGAAAAAAGTTTCGGATATTCGAAGTTGTGGATCGAATAACAAATAATCCGTTGGATATCCAAAATTATTAAATGAGCCACAATTAAAAAATATTGGATAAAAAAATATTCAATTGAAAAATAAAAAAATTGATACAATTTGAACATATATGACCTAATGATTTCATTTGATTATTAAACTACATTATATCCAATTAGTAATTTCAATTTTTAGATAATAATTAAATATTTAATCAAAATAATAATCAACAAGTAAAATTTACTCATAATAAACACTCATTTCAAATTATACACACGTACACACACATACATGATTATATAAAATAAAATTTTATGAAAAACAAATAGTATTTAGAATGTATATGCATATAATTTATCAAATAGGATATTATTTGTATTTGTCGAATTGGATATCTGATTTATTTAATCTTTTATTTATCGGATCAGATATTTGATTTAAAAAAAAAAATTATTGAATTGGTCATTTGATATTTCAGATTGGATCGATTCGGATATCGGATTGGATCATCCGATATCGGATAACATGAACAGTCCTAGATAATACATATATATCTGATTTGTTTGACCTTCCATTAAATGGATTGATCATTTGATCATTTAAAAAAAAATCATATAGGTTATATATTTTTTTTGGTCAAATCGACTCAGATATTAAATTGATTCATTGGAGATCAAATATAAAAAACAACACTAGTAAAATCCTATAATAACACACATCTAAATTAGTTGTACTAATAATTGATTTGATCCATTCATGTAAATTTAGTTAAAATTAAATGAAGAAAAATAATGTCACAAAGACGTAATAAACTAAAAAATTCAAAATATTTATTGTAAAAAAATTACAACTAATGTTCATTTAATTTATGGACCGATTTTACCCGGCCCATACCCAACCCAACCCAAAGTCTGGTAACCCAAATAATACTCAAACCAAATAACACCGATAGAATTGATATTGGTCCAGCCATAATCCATCTAAATCAATATTTTACTAGAACTAAAACTAAAATAGATCCAAAATTAGTACAACCTGAAATAAATATGAACCAAAACTGACCCAATCCAACTTGAACCTTAATCAATTGTATAGCACACCCAAACTTCCTTAATGTGAATAATCACAACTAAAACCAACCCCAGTGACATGTTTGTCACCCCTAATCAATGTTACACAGTCAAGGGAACACAGTGATGAAGAGAAATGGAAAAAAAAAGTAGTGGTTAGAAAATTACAAAACAAACACGCTATGGACAGCAAAAAAGTAATAAATTTATACTAATTATATATAAAAATAAATATATAATAATCACATATATAATATAATATAATATGATATATAAGTTATGCTTATATCTACTTTGTTTTTATTTTGGAAATAATATTAAGTTGGTTTTAACATTGATCTAGTATGGCCTAAGCATGGCCCACAATCTCAAATCTTAAGCTAATAAAAATCCTAACCTAACTCCTAAAAAGTACAAGTCTACCGCATATGGCACAATAGGTGAGCGGTGAGCTCTGTACCATGCACCCATGCTTGCTATATCACCTTCTTCCTCCAGAAGTCCTCCACTTCCTTCTCCTCGATAACTACCTTCTCTGTTCCTTTCTGATCACTATTAGCGAGCCACTGAGTAGGAGTTGACAGAAAATTGTTTTAGCTCTCCAAACCTCCCCTAAACCGGGAGGACATCAGTTGAAAGAGGCAAGGACGAGGCCAGTCCAAGCTTGAGCAGTGATGGCAATGACTTTAAAACAAGAGCCAATATTGAGAGAGATCAAAAGACATCTGGTAAACATAGTCACTGAGTTTTAATTTTTTCCTTCTACAAAATGTTTCCACCCCATATGTCTGTGTCTATCTCCGTTCCCATCTTTGGGTTGTTTTTAAGACGTAAAACAGCACACCTCCAGCGTTTCTATGCAACAATAACTCTAATTATGCCCACAACATCATGCTTATAAAGCATGACTAGTGACCCACCAATAGAAGATCTAGTAGTAAACCTAGGTGAGTATTTGGGAGATGTGAAGAGTTAAGAGAAGACACCACCCCACAACGTAGTCTCTTTGGGAGCTTTGACTCTTCTTCAACCTAATCCATTTACCAAAGATTGGGTTAATAAGACTACACTTTCACTTAATAATTGTGGTATAGTTCCCATCCATTAGGAGTTCTTTGTATGGGGGGACACTATAAGGAGGAAATCTACTCTAACATACTTCCCATGAATGTTACTCATCTTTTGTTAGGTGGGTCTTAGCTATACCACCACTTAACTAAGTTTGACAGTGAGCCCAATATTCATTATTTCCTTTTCTAAGGCAAATGTATCATTCGTAAACTCACTAAGCCACCCGAACCATAATCTTCCAAATCTATCCCATATCATACAAATAGGATTAAAATCATCGCTATTATTGCTTTTTTAAGAAGCAAGCAAGCAAAGTGACCTAATGTTAGCCATAGTCAACCCCAAACCCTCTCTCCTCCCCTCCCCTCCCCTCCCTTCTTAGGTTGTTAAGTTATGAGAGATTTTCTAATGTTGCCCCCAATGAGTTGCCTACCACCCATACCGTATGTTCAACATGTGCATCGCGATCCCAATTGCCTATGAAACCCAATGAGCAAGCTTAACTTGAATAGGCAAGTTCAAAAGCTCCTTAGTAAGGGTTTTATTAACCATAATCTGAGTCATTATGTTGTACCCATCTTATTAGCTCTAAATAAGGATAGAACTTGGAGGATGTATGTTGATAGCTGAGCCATAAACAAGATCACCATAAATCATCAATTTCTTATTCAGACTTGAGTACATTTTAGACACACTAACCGGTTCTAGCTATTACTCTAAAATTGATCTTCGTAGCAAGTATCATCAATTTTGGATTAGGCCAAGGGATGAGTGGAAAACTACTTTTTAAGACATAGGATGGACTATTTGAGTAGCACATAATGCCTTTGGGAATATCCAATACCCCTACTACATTCACGAGATTAATGACTCATGTTCTATAGCCATTTATAATGAAATACCATGTATTCTACTTTGATGATATTATAGCCATTACAAAGTCTATAGAGGAACACCTAGCCCATCTCAAGAAACTCTTTGCCACTTTGGCACGTGCCCTTTCTTGGTGGCTGGCCCTCTTGCCAAAACATCAAGGCAGGCAACTACATTTTAAATCCTCTAGTATATTATCTTGTAGCTTAGTATTAGTATTTTTCCTTCTAAATTGTTTATTTTCTTCAATTACTTACGTAATTTGGCTAATTTTGATAGATCTTATTAAGATATTATTCTAAAATATTAGGAAAGTCAATTAGTTTCTATCTTTCGAAAGGGGCCTAGCCCATATGATGTGATAGTATAAACAAGCTTCAGCATTAATGCTAATGGACAGCAATTGGGAAACTAACATATTAGTTAATTCTTTGATTCCCTCTCAAGCGTGCACGAGCGCTTTCTCTCTCTTATCTTCACTGCTAGCTATTTCCTCCTCTCCATCTCTTATACCTTCAATTCCTCCCCAATTCACTCAAATCAATCATCCCTATCAACTCCTCTCTTTATTGACCGACTAGTATGGATCGTAAATGCATTATTTGCATGAAAAACAGACCTAGTAATCGTTTGAGAGTTCAAATGCAACCCAAACTCAAGGAGTCAACCACAAAATAGAAATTTGCAATTAATGAAGAAAATAATCCCAAACTTACCAAATTGGTATCCGAGTCCAATTTCGTAGTTGTAGATCATCAAGAGACTAATCAAGCTTTGGAAAATGAATGAAAATGTTCCAGTATAACTGGGAACACTAGAAAAAGTTATTTGAGGAAATATGTGCTTTAATTCAGCATCCTTAGCTTCAAGAGAAGATGGTGGAGTCATTACAAATCCTCGCCCCACCAACCGAACCACTGTAAATGAATGGCGAAGTCACCAACAACATTGTCGGCCTTTGCCTAGTTGTCCCTACCTCTACCTCTAACCTTACCCTACGCCTTTGCTACTACACTACCCCACCTAGCCCCTTGCCATCCTCAACCAACCAAGACCAACTCACCCTATTATAGCTCCACCATTACTTACAGCACCACAATTATTGCCACCACCCCCTTCTGTTTTGTCTCCTCATCGGGTGCATCTATTCGAACCCCTGAGTGGTATACTAGTCTCTACACTTCTCCACCACCATCCCCACTCTATCTAGAAGGCATCATGTTTCCGAGCATCTTCCTAATACAGCTAGCACTCCAGATCAACACAATTTATTATCGGATCCTTCCGCTTGGCACCAAACGTGCTCTAACAGTTGAGCCTTCTCCTCTGGCTTATGCCAGGAAGACCCAAACACCACAAGACATTGTTTCTTATGTCAATAATTATTTTATTTGGGACATCCGTGCTGGGGATGAGATGTTCACATAGGATAACCTATTTCTACTCCCAGCCTGACCCAAATCAATTTTAATAGCATCAACTAATCCTTTCATTATTCAATTTGACTCTATGTTACAAAGAGTTCCTCGAAGGAGATAGAGGACCCTTTTGAGCACTCGACTTCGCCAATGGACATGGCAGACTTTCTCAACTCTAAGAAGTCTTCCTAAAGTTACTAAACTCGAACCATAACTTCTCTTCATATTTGGGCACCTATATTACCTGGAAGGATGATCCCTCAAGGACATTTCCAGGTTCTTACCATGGCCCTACAGTGCCCTTATCACCACTAGATGCTTCATGGATTGGTTGAGTTCACTACTATTGACTTACTTCACTAGAGTAGTTGGACATATGATTCTAATCCAAATCAAAGTTGTTCATGCTACTAGTTACATCAATTTGTTTTTCATAGCTACTAATCATGTCTAAGTGACACATAGATAATCTAGACATGCTAAGTTCATAGTAGTGAGTGCAGACACCTACAATTGCCCCAGAGTTTATATTCAATTTATAGGAACCATGTTATACGCAGACCTCAACATTCTTCAATAGGATGAGATTGTTGTGATTTTAGGCCTCCCTTAGCTCGAACCCCTTTGGCCCTATTTTTGTCTAAGCTAGAGGAAGAGCATATTTCTCCATCCAAGCATACCAAACTTATGGAGAAATGTTATTACTTGTTTAGTATAGGGATGTAAACGGGGCGGGTTCGGGTCGGGTATACCATACCCGTATCCGTACCCGATAAGAAAATCCATACCCGAATCCGTACCCGTACCCGAACGGATATCCGTTGACATATCCGTATCCGTATCCGTCGGATATCCATTACCCGACGGATTATCCGTTTACCCGTTAATGGATATTGTCCAACGGATAAATCCATTACCCGACGGATAAACCCATTTATAGTTAAGCCAAATGACAATTTTAACCTTAATTTATACTATATTTATTTTAAAATTAAGGGTAAAAGGGTAATTATATATCGGGTAAACGGGTACGGATATGGATACGGGTATGATTACGGGTACGGGTATGGATATCCCATACCCGTATCCGTACCCGAACCTGACGGGTATTTTTTTCTATCCTCCATATCCGTATCCATATCCGTTTATCCATATCCGTTTAAGTATCCGCCGGATAAAATCCGTCGGGTTTCGGGTAATACCCGCCCCGTTTACATCCCTAGTTTAGTACTAGAAACTTAAATATTTTGCTCGATGGGTTGCATGTGCAGATTTCAAGGAGAGACACCCTGACTTCAAGCTCAAGGGCAATCTTGATGAGAAGGATGGGACTATTGGCACAGACCCATCCTTGGTGGCCCTCTTGCCAAAAAGCCTAGGAAAACATCTACTTTTTAGATCCTCTAGTATATTATCTTTTAGTGTATTATTAATATCTTTTCTTGTTAATTAGTATTTAGTTATTTGCTTTAACTACTCAAATAAATAGGCTCATTTTATCAGATCTTGTTAAGATATAATTCTATAAGGTAAAGCAAGTATATTAGTTTCTCTCTTTTGAAAGGGACCTAGTTTATATGATGTAATAGTAGAAACACGCTTTTGCATTAATGCAAATGGACAAAAATTCGGAAGTTAACATGTCAATTAATTTGTTGTTTCCCTCTTAATCTCTCAAGGTCATGCTCTCTCTCTCTCTCTCTCTCTCTCTCTCATATCTTCCCTATTGGATGCCCACCATCTCTCCCTCTCTTCTTTCAATTCCTCCCTAATTCACTCAAGCAATCCTCTCCATCAATCCTTCTCTATATTAACCAACTAACATGGGTTGTAAATGAGCTATTCACATTAAGAACAGAACTAAGAATCATTCTCAGTTTGAATGCAACCCCAAACTCAAGAACAAGGGATGGCCATGGAAGAAAGATTAGCAATAAACAAAGAAAATAACTAGGAGCATGCCAAACTTTGTGATAGGCTAAGTTTTATGCTAATATCAAGAAATGTCCATTCCTTCAAGCCCAAGTTCTTTTCCTAAGCTTCATTGTTTCTTCTCAAGGCATCTATATGACCCCCGATAAAGTGAGGGCTATTAGAGTGCCTTGAACATAAGACTATTTTTGAATTTTGCAACTTACATGGATAGGTCTTGTTTATCATCATTTTATCAACAGCTTTAGCTTTATCATGCATCTCTTCATTGAATGTCTTAAGAAAGGACTATTTATGTGGACCCCTAAGGCCTCTAGAGCTAATCAGAAGAAAAAATGTATGACTGAAGCCATTTTTCTTAGACACCCTAAGTTTGGAGAGGTCATTGAAGTTTAGAGTGATGCAAGTGACTTCGGGATAGGAGGCGTGTTGAGTCAAGAGGGCATCCTATGACATTCTTTGTGAGAAATTTAATGTTTTTGCATCAAAATATATAATCCACCTTTAGGGACTATATATTGTGTTTAGATCCCTCCACCATTGCCATTACTATCTCGTAGCACAAAATTTTAGGATGTACTCCAACCATTTAGCGTTAGATTGTTCGAATTGCAAGAGAGAACTTCCAGAAAAGTAGGTTCAAGTCCTAGTAGAGTATACCTTTGTCCTAAAGCATTTTTTTAGTATTAATAGAGTAGTGGATGCTTTTCATAAGGAAGGTGTTATCCTTCACCAATGGCATATTCAAGCTGCTATCAGATGAAAGAAGAGTACTAATATTACCCTAGCTTTGTCCATATCTACTAGGAAGTCACAAGGGCTAACTACATTAAGTTTGTGCGTTATCCATAACTTTTTCTCCTCAAGGCTACTCGTCTTTTCATTCTCCATTCTTCTTCATATGAGAATTGTACATTTTAGTAGAGATTGCACCAATTTATCGTGGTGAGCAATAAATTTCATTAGCCTTGGTGAGCAATGGATTTCATTAGCCTTCATGGCAACTCGAAGTCAAATGAGACATAAATCCATTGGCCTTCATGGCAACTCAAAGTCAAATGAGACATATTCCAACATCATACTTGCCAATTAGCTAAACCTACGAATAGACATGGGTTTGAGCAAAGGAAAGATCTAAGCATGCACTTCATTCTAGGTATTACTTGAACTTTTCGAGGTCATAATTCAATTCTAGTTGTGGTTAGTAAATTCTCTAAGATGGTCCATGCTCGTGTAGTAAGACTTTTGATGCTACTCATTTTGTTCAATTAGTTCATCAAGGGGCAGTCTAACTCATACAATTAAATATCGATCCCGATACGCAATATCGGCTGATATTTATCGGACCGATACGCGAAATTGGCGATACGCTACAGATTTAGAATTTCACATATTTATCGACGATATATCGGTTATCGATCGATATTTGCCGATATTCTACCGATATTTACCGATATTTGCCGATATTTACTGGTATGTGCTAATATTTATTATGAAAAAAAAATAAAAAATCACACCGCGGCATATAAAATATCATTCGCGATGCTCCGATACTGCGACCGCGATTTTGTTGCTTGGTCTAACTACATGACCTCTCATCCTATAGTGTCAATAAGGATTCTAGGTGTGTTTGGAATTGGTTTTAGAGTACAATTTGGAACCATAATAAGACCTAGCAAAAATTCTTTATGGCTCATCACCGTTAAACTGATGATCAAATAAAGCAGACAATAAAGGTTTAAGTGACTTTCTTTGTTGTTTGGTAGGAGGTAAGCTTCACACTAGGATTTAAAATCATGTTGCATGAAATGGATGTCCATGATAGAGATCATAATTTTAATAAAGGTGACTATGTCATGATACACAAATTTTCCAAAAAGATAGTTTTAAAAGGTTGTGTGCGAAAACCATTGAGTCATGTAAGATTTCAAAGAAACAACAAACGAAACCTAATATGTTGATTTACCTGATGATTTAGATGTAAATCCAATTTTAAGGTTAGTGGTTTGTTACCTTACAAAGGCACCTTCAAGCCTCCTATTTTTCCATGCAAAGGAACTTGTGTTACCTTCTATACCTCTACCTCCAAAAGGAATTGACTCTACCATCGACATTGAGTTTGTTGCTTCTTCCCAGCAAGGATTTTATTGTTTATAGATCAAGTGGAAGAATTATCTTAACGGTGATGCTACTTAGGATTTGCATCAAGACCCCCTACTTTGCTAGATGATTTCCTTTGATCTTACTTGTTAGAGTCAATCTCTTTTTCAGTGGTAGAGAGCAATGCAGATTTACAAAGTTCCTAGGTGTTCAAAACGCATAAATATCCCCACAAAATATAAGTAGGGAATTCTAGGATATTCTCTCATACAATGATTTGCTTTTATTCTATTATGAATACACTTTTATTTCTGGTATGATTCTAATAAGATATCATAGCATATTTTTTTATTATACTTTGTTTTTGGTAATGGTTTGATCCATATATATGGCCCTAGGTCGGTACTTCTCAGATTTGAGCAAAAAACAAAGTTTTTTTTTTCTTTATTAGTATCAAAATGGAAGAATTGCAATCACCAAAAGCATCCAGCACCTACATTCAAAGAACACACATAGCATTCACAAAAAGATTAAGCCTATGGTAGGATTTACATTTATCAAACATTCAATGCAGTATGCCATCTCCCTTAGTATATCCCGGATCAATTGCCTTCCATCTCAAGATTTCCCTTGGTGCATTCTTAGGTTTCTTTCCATCATAGATGATAAATTACAGCAGAAAAAAGGTATTGAAATACCATCCACCTCTCTTTTGATCCCCTACCACCCAAGCAATAAAACTACGGTCGTGGCATTGCGGTCTTAGGGTATCACAGAAGATATTTTATATGCCGTGCTTGTTGCGGCATGAATTTTTTTTATTTTTCACAACAAATATCGACAAACATAGGTCATATATTGGTAAATATCAATTATTATTGGTCAATATCGGTCAGTATCGGTCAATATCAGCGATATATGGTATTTTTTCTCTATTGCATATCGCCGAGATATCATATCGGCGAGGCCAAAATCTGATACATCTTGCCCGATATTTTATTGTATGCTGCCATCTCTTTCCATCCATTGAACATTACTATGGAAATTTGATAAAGCATGAGGACATCCAAACCCTTTCATGATCTAGTACCACACATCCTTGGAAAATTCACATGCAAAGAACATGTGTTCTATGCTTTCAGCAGCAGAATGATATAAACAGCATATACTGTCCACCTGGATTCCCCAACTCAAAAGTCTATCTTTCGTCACACTAACCAAAGGAAAAATTTATGCCTTGGTAAAGTTATTATTTAGTAGTGAGCATTTTCATTCCAATGTCACTTAAAATTCCCCTCCCCCATGAACGAAGCTTCATCCTACAACTAGTTGAAAATAGACAGAGAAAGCTACTAGATTTATAGATAGTCATTATCCCTGTTCTTTTTCTTCCTTTTTTCCCATATGGATGGGTTACCCCTCTGAATACTAACCAGGTATTAGTATATATACATGTACGGAGCACTTACGACTTATGAGGTTGAAACTACATCCATGATAAGGTTTTCCTCTGTCTGCAAGCATTTAAATAATTACAGCATGAAAGTATGAAGACAAGCCTTTTAACCACCAGAGTAACTTGTTAGCAATCTCGTATAATTTATAGCAGTCACCTCAGCTGATTTCTTCCACCATTTTATGTACTGTAGATATTTATACTCCATTACACAAATTTGGGAAGCCACAAATTTATTTGATAAATTGACTTATATGAACGGCCCAAAACCATTTCCATTAGCTATAAGATATACCCTATGTCATACCGCAATTCAGGTCAATAGATCACTTATTAATGAGCCAATGTCCTATTGCCTCTTTATTTTTATATTTATTTATTTTTATTTTTCAGTAAGAGGCAAATACATGATGAGAAAATAAATGAAATAACAAAAAACATCAATGGCATATTAAAGTGGCCTCCCTGCAGCATAATGATATACTAGGATTAGGATATGTACCTTGACATATATTTCATCACCTTCAGCATTCAAAATATCTTTCCACACTTCATTCAGTTCATTGTTTTCAGCAACTGCATGCAAAACCAAAGAGTTACCTCAAGACAAACACAAGATGGGAAATGTGATGCTCAATGATGCCAAGAGAAAGAACCAATGAACAATTTGACA
Organism: Tamarix austromongolica; assembly: GCA_039764185.1. Classification (NCBI taxonomy): domain Eukaryota; kingdom Viridiplantae; phylum Streptophyta; class Magnoliopsida; order Caryophyllales; family Tamaricaceae; genus Tamarix; species Tamarix austromongolica. Next base: position 54,912,450 of record CM077816.1, read on the forward strand.
AGCAAACCTTGTGCTGTAACAAGACTCATCACTTCCTCCGCAGCAATGTAAGAGAGTGAAGGTTTGATCCTGGTGATCTGTTGGGCTTGTAGGACTTAGATAAACTAGCATAAGCAAGATATAATCAAATGTACCTCAATCTCTATCTATCACAACAATTTACCTGTTTGCCAAGATTTGAGTCAACAATTTCTACAACAAGATTTTGTACCTGTTAATCACCACAAAAGACATCATCTTCGAAAGAAGGGGGGAAAAGAATATGAGAAAAAAGGAAAGAAAAACAAATAAATATTTGCATGATTGATTAGAGTACATAGTTGATGGACCCACTACAATCTTCATTAACATATTCCAGTGATCTATGTATTTCCAAGCAGTGAATAAGCATCAAATGAGGCTTCAAAATATGTGAATGGTTCGATAATAGAGACATACATCATCAAAAGCCAAGTTTCACTAAGACACATTGACATGCCAGTTCACAAGAAGATTATGATGTTGATCAATTAGAAAAAATACATAAATCAGACTATTAGATATCTAACACTCTATTGACAGAGGTTAGGGATTAAGACTACATGCCTTTACTCCAAGTTCATCGCAAATATTTTCAGCAACAAAAAGAGAACATGCTGCTTGCTTGTCTGCCCTGGATGGGCCTGGACAGAATATTTAGTCAGATAATACCTTCAGCCTGATGAATTTAAAATAAAATAATCTTACCTCTCAAAAGCAACTCTCGATCGGATATTACAACAATTGAGAATGGAATTGTTTCATCCCCCCTAAAAGAATTGTGAATTCTCATTATTGCTTCCCGCAAGCTATCATAATCCATGGGGTTTCCAATCTGGAAAAGAAGCGTACCAAGTGAGTGGAATTGATGAGAAATGGAATCAAGTATGTACAGAGAAATGGTATAAGTACAACTTCTGTGATACCGTATGAGAAACTTGAACATTTTGAAGCTTAGTGGAGCGATTTCTTGCCTTGTTCCTTTCATTTAAAGGTGCATCGGATAATATTTCCTGTATCAAACAAGAGATGAGTCAACGCCAAGAAACCGGATCAGATCATTACTACTTAATATAAATCAAAATCTGATGAATGCATAGGTAACACTAGTGCTAGCATCCAGGTTCCCACAGAATATGGCTAACAATATGTACTAATGCCAAGATAAAGGCCAACAGAAATTTTCATTAGTTTTTTTTTTTTCTTTTGTAACTTTATGCAAGTGGATTGTAGCAAGCTTGGATGTTTCACAGTTTTTCTCCTCTTTTCACACTTTGATGTTTTTTTGTATCTCCCGCCATATGATTGTTTAAAAAATGTAAAACTAAAAATGCCTCAGTAATTCAGACTCAAATAACTAAGTACTTCAGATTTGAGTTGTCCAATTTTGGGTATGCCTCATCATTCTCTCTTTTACTCTTATGATGATTGAAGATTCTGTTTGCTTACAAAGCAGCTTTGGAGGTACATAATCTTTTAGCGGAATCAGAAAGATATAATCAGAGCCAGAGCATACCATGGAACTCCCTGGTCCAAGATAGTTATCATATTCCTTGATCATTTCTGAAACATCTGGGCGCCAACCTAGCAGCAGTATGCATTCTTTGGGTCCTACACCGCTTGATGCCTGAAGAGTACCAAAAACCAATCAAAAACTTCCCTCCTTTGTTAATTTAACCCCAGCTCCATTTTGATGACACATTATACCTTTGATTGTTTTGAGAGGTGTCTTCCCTGGTGTTCTTTGATCCGTTCTGAATAAAAAAAACGGCCCTTTTTTGCTAATTCATCTATCATTTGGATATTTCTTGTTCCTTCGTTAACAAGATCTGAAAAGGTAAGTTTGGGACACCTTTTCCCATAAACTGGGCCAATGAACAAAACCTATCAACAAAGGTGTAAGCGTGACTTAGTAGACATTCAGTCATAGCCTCAGAAGTAAATGACATTGAAATTGACCTTACCACCAAGGGTGTCTTATGGGCGAAAGGTTTTGTATATTCATCTGCTAATAAAATTACAAAGATGGTTGTGGTGCTGGAAATTTTAGAAGGTCCATGATGGACAAGCTTACGATTATTATAGTCTAATGTCATAAAACGCTGCTGTCAAATAAAAAATTTAATCACGTTTAGGTATCAACTGTCATAAGCTATCCCATGATGTGGAAGCCTAAACAAATCAGCTAAGCACTAATATGTCTAATCAAAAGTGTTTTGAAATAGAAGAAATTGATCTATTTTTATTTCGTTGCCAATCAGCATATATGCATGCAGTAAGCTGAATAATAAGCGGTAAATAGAAAATATATTCCTGATAAATAGAATACAACTTCCTAAATTAACCGCTATAATTAAAGGATTCTACCAACTATTTTAATTCGTGTACATAAGTGATTATAATCTTCCCTAATCTTAGGGATCCACGTTACCAAATATAGATGCTAACTAACTAGAAAATATGCATTTGCACCACTAAAACCAAGTTTTACAACAACCCCTCAAGCTGGTGAATACACCATTCCCGTTTAAAACATGAGAATTGAGTGATAAATTCTCACAAGAAACAAATTTAGATAAAGGGTATAAGGGTGGTTTAGTACAAGATCTTACACCCTTGCAGGTAGCAATTGGGAGATTCAAAAAGGAGGAACAATTATTAGAAGTATCATCATTCTGAGATGGAAGATAGTGACTTACTGGATTCCTCCTTGTGTACACTCGTCCAAACAGTTCCCCTTTAGTGTTACCTATTTCTACTCTTGGAGCATCTTGGTCATCTTGCGATAATATGAGCCAACTAAGATCCTCATTTAAGTATTGTATTTGCTCAAAATTAGGTTCAACAGAACCTTCCCGATTTTTAGGCAAAGATGAGTCAGTTTTAGAGAAGTTTTCTTGTAGAAAAATAGGATTGATAAATTTGGAATGGTTTGAATTGTGGGAATTATTGTTGTCCAAAGCTATTTCTCTTCTCTTTTAACTGAATCTTCTTTAGATGTCTCCCCCTGAAGAGATGGTGTAAAGAATGGTTTATCTTCAAAAAATATAGTGTCCATGGTAACAAATATTTTACAAGTGGTAGGATAAAAACATTTATATCCTTTTTGAGCTGGGGAATTGCTCAAGAAAATACATTTTCATACCCTAGGTTTCAATTTACTATTATGGTTTTCATGAACAGAGATAGTGCAGCCAAATATGTGAATGGACAGATTTGAAGCAATTCTATTTGTAGAGAAAAAATCATGAAGAGTATCCAGAGGTGTCTTGAATTTAAGAACCTTAGAGAGCAATCTATTGAGTAAGAGACTAGTCGTTAAAATAGAATCTCCTCAATAAGAATTAAGAACATTGCAGGCAAACCTAAGAGCCTGTGAAATTTCTAGAAGATGTCTATTTTTACATTTGTCTATCCCATTTTGTTTTGGAGTATACGTATAAGAGCTTTGATGAATGATTCCTTTATCTTAAAGAAGGTTCCCAACATGTTATTAATATATCTGGTTCCATTATCACTCCGAAATATTTTGATGAGAGAATTAAATTGCATTTGAACCATATAATAAAAAATTTTAAAAACTCCCCCTACCTTTGATTTTTCCTTTACGCCCAACTAACTCTCATGTGATCACCAATAAAGCTAACAAACCATTTTTTTCTAGAGTGTGTGGGGATACATGAAGGGCCCCAAACATCATTGTGAATAAGGGAAAAAGGGGTAGTTGGTTGATAAGGTCGAGAAGGGTAAGAGGTTATGTGATGTTTTGCCACAGAACAACTCTCGCATTTAAATAAAGACACATTCTTATTGATAAATAATTTGGAAAATAACCGTTGTAGATAATAAAAACTAAGATGGCCAAACCTATAGTACCATGATATAACATCATTTGTAAGAGAAATAGGAACTGACTCTAAGTAGGAACTATGAACTGAGCGCACAAGTTGTGAATCATCCATTAATTGATATAAACCTCCAACTTTCCTAGCATTGCCAATCATCTTCCCTATGGGTATATCCTAAAAATTATAGGTCGAAGAGGAAAAAATAATGCAACAATGAAAGTCTTTTGTGAGCTTACTAACAGAAAGCAAACTGCAAGATAATTGAGGGATGTGAAGAACATTTTCAGGTTAAGTGAGGTGAAATTTTGATGGACCCACTTCCAAAAATTGCTAAGAGTGATCCATCAGGAACTTTAACCTTCTTATGACTAGCACTAGAGGTATAAGATGAGAACAATGTTGAGTAATTGGTTATATGATCAATTGCTCCTGAATTAATTATCCAAAGGATAGAGGAGACGCTAGACAGACAACTTATATTACCTTGGTGGGCTAAGGAACAAGATGAATTTAGAGGAGTGAAGTTGAGTGAAGTAAATTTTAGTGATTGCAAGAGTTTAACAAGATACTCCAACTACTCTTTTGTAAAAGGTGATGCTCCATAATTGACTGATTACTCTTGATGTTCATCGAATATGGTCTGAAATAACCTACAGTTACCGCCTATCATGTCCTTTCTTCTGCATATTTGAGGGCTTGCCATGGAACTTTCAGCAAGTATCACGTGTATGCTATGGTTTGTTGTAGTAATCACACCAAGGCTTTTTCTTCTTTTCTCCTTCTAAACCATTACCATTAACAACTAATGCTGAGCTTTGTAATGTAGACTTTGCAAAACCTGGTATAGTATTGAGCATCACTCTCTTTCTTGCTTCTTCCTATCTCAACTTTGAGAAGACCTCTCGTATTGAAGGTATTGGCCTACAACTTAAGATGACCCTTTACTTCATCAAAACTATAATTAACACCGACCAAAAACATGTACACTCTATCATCCTCTTCCCTCTTTAAAAAATATATACAGTCATTAGGATTCTCCCACTTATCATCATATCATTGATCAAGCTCTTGCCACCATGCTACCATCTCAGTATAATAAGAAGTAATATCATGCTCTCCTTGCTTAGAGTTACACAACTTGGACTAATTCAAAAATCAGAGAAGAATTCTCCAAATCAAAGTAATTGGCGCAGATAGAGTCCCAAATCTCCTGTGCATTTGTTATGAACATATGTGGCTTTGCAATGAAAGATGTCATTAAATTTAAAATCCACACAGTCACCAGAGAGTTCGCAGACCTCCATACTTTAAATCTGGGGTCACTTTCTGTCAGTTTCTGTACCTCTCCATTCAAGTATCCAAGTTTTCCCTTTCCATCTATGGCTAGTTTGACTAATTGAGCCCACTCCAAATAATTTTTGTTGTTAAGAGGATGAACGGTAATCTGAAAGGAGTGAAATAAAAATGGGTCAACACTACCAGCAGATATATCTTCTTGTTGAGAAGTAACCTCTGCAGAATCATTCATTGCTTTGATACCGTGTAGGTTTTAACGAGAAAATTTGATACTTCTCATTCATCTTACTCAGCGTAAGTTTACAATGATATATATAATATTCACTAACTAACAATTGTCCTATAAAATAGGGACAGATCTAATATTAACCTACCACCTATTTAAAGTGAATAAATCAACCGGTCAATAATTTTGGGTCATTCCACAATTAACTTGCCTGAATATTCTGTAGATCAACAGTATGAGGATGAGAATTCATTGCTCCTTTGTCAACTTGGACAATAGCACTTGTTGCACTCACATCAGACATAGTCAATGGAGAAAGAAGTAAGATAAAACAACGTACTGATAACAGACCAACAATGAAGGCCAGGAGGGAAGGGGAAAAAAGGCTAGGAGATCTGGCAATGAACACCAGAAAATAGGGAAAGTTTTGACAATAGAGGCTATAAAGGAAAACAAATTCAAAATTGGTAAACTTAGAGCCCTGACACCATGTTTCCAAATGGAAGGAACTGATCTAATTTTATTTCACTGCCATATATATGAGCTGCTAAAAAAATATCTTCCTAATTCTACCAACTATTTTAATCATATATTCAAGGGATTATAATATTCCATAATCTAAGGGATGCACATTTACATAGCTACAAATATAGATGCTGACTAATTAATATACATTTGGATCACTAAACCCACGTTTTCCAACAAAAAGATTTGTCACATGACTGTTCATATTTTTTGCTCCTTGTATCTGACCATAAACAAGGTTCTGCAACGTCTAACCCTAGAGCCTCATACCTTAAAAAAACTAGAAACGAATAAAAAGAAAATCTGAACCAAAAATATAGTACTTCATCAGCTTTTATGGTGCTGTATCTTTCTATCCTTTCGCATTGAAAGTCCAACTGGAGCATGAATTGAGACATCAAGCCACAATAATGAACTTTGATATAAATACAAAACTAGAAGCATGATTGACCATTAAAAGGCTGGTATTCTAGATACTGAGTAATACTTCCATAAGCTGCAAGCAGCAAAAACTATTCAGTCACTGAAGACGCTTTATTTCAGATTTCTACATGGAACAAGCTGTTTTCCATGTGTCAAAAGCCACTTTTGAGTTACTAACACAACATGGAATCGAGAAAGTTCCAAAATTTGGGTACCATGACATACTTGATCTGATTCCTTCAAAACTTCTTGATCATTAGGATGAAAATATGCTCTTCCATCACGGAAAAGACCGCAAACAACAGCCTGAAAGAGGAAACCAACAGATTCACAAACTGCAGAGGAAATTCCCAGCAGCGACGGTTCCATATAGTAGATAACTTACACTTATAAATCCACGCCTTAATTGCAAATACGTATGTCCAGCTTGGTCAGGAAAGCTACACAGATTGAATACATTTTCTGGGATATGAAATGCCAATTGTAAGACCTATGCAAATATAATAAGAACTGAATGGTATTCAAAGTAAAAAATAAAATAAAATAATAAATAAATAAATAAATAAAGTAATATGTAAGGCCACGAAAGTCAGGATAAAGCTATGGAGGTACTGGATTGAGGCAGCAGCTATATTTGCAATAGCAAGACACGTACTGGTGCCAATAAGCAATTCAATTTGGATTGTTTTAGACGAGGATTCCAGTTTGGGCAGTATTAGATGTTCAAAGTGGATAAAATCTTAGGTCATCAGTTTTCAGATATCTATTTAGAAATTACAATACACATCTCTTAGAAACTAAGAAATAATCTGACTCAATTCAGAAATCATTGCCAATGTATACTTCAGAGGAATATCAGAGACTTTCAAGTAAATTAGTTTATAACATGTGTTTTGAACTCGTCTTCTATTAAATTCAATAAATCCATTCACAAATTCCATTTCAGTGATCATCTAAAGTCAACAAGTTCTGCAATCAACGAATTAGATTTTCAACACTATGATGCATGAGCCATCAAGGGCTTTAAGAGTCGCATCATTTTGTTGACCATCACTACACGCCTTTCAGACATAAACAGTGTCATTGACAAAAGAAATGAGAAGCATAAACAACCACCATGACTAATACAGATGTGAAAATGTTTTGATAATTCTACAGACTGACAAAACATAAGCACTTCAAGCATTTGGTTAGTCTAATTGAGTTCTATAAAAAAAATGAAATAATCAAGCCTCTAATAGCCAAGCAATTGTTTCACTAATCTCATCTAGAGGTGAAACTCCCACTGTTAACATCTCTAGTTATGGATCTATTTAAGGGGTGATGTGAAGAGGGACTAGGATTAGGCAAAGAAGGGGAATTAGGGTTTCTTGATTTACCAATTAGGCGAATTAGAGGAAAGGGAAGGAGAAGAAGGACCAACCGCCACCGCCTTTGGGTGGTACCAATCGACGGTAGAGGGAGCCCTAGGCTACACAATGTCGAGAAGAAGAGAGAGAGGGGCAACAAGTGGGAGAGTGAGGAGTTGAGGACAGCTAATTCCCTAACTTCTTTATTACTAAGGTTGTAGCCTCTTAGATCTAATAGGCCTTTAATTAAATAAGACCTTACTAAACCCTAACCTCATACATAAATTCCTCAATAACCTAAGGTCTACTAAGAATTAAATCAAACCAAGGCCTGCTACTTATTAGTGGGACCAAGCCTAACCCATTAGGATTGTGACTGGACCTACTCTTGACTACCTTGGCTCTGACCCAATTATAAGCCAACCTACAAAAGAACCCCTAAAATTACTCCCCTCCCCAAAATCAAGCTTGTCCTTAGGCTTGAAAGTAGGGAAGATACCTTGTAATTCATCAATGGGTCCCAAGAAGCATCTTATAGGAGTTACCCAAAGAACCATTCTAGGAGAACTTCCTAAGTACCACAATTAAAGCAGGTCCTTAGATTTGTGCCAGCTATAGGGTAGCACTACCATCTACAATCGGAGGTAATAGGGATACCGACAACGAAAGAGCCCCTAAAATTTCTTGAGCTAAGACATATGAAATAAGGGGCGGAGCTAACTCAAGTCTAGGAGAGCTAGTCTATGGGAAACCTTGCTAATCCAAACTAAGAAAGGCCCATGGAATCTCAGAAAGAGCTTCTAATTAGGCCATCTCACAATCAAGAACCGAGATAAGGCTACCAATGTATCCATACCATATCCCCCTATTGGAAATCGACTTCTCAACAAGTATGCTGTGTAAGTTATTTCATTCGGTTTTGGGCTTGTAACAACTTCTTGCGAGCCTTGAGCAGCGCTACATCCCATTCTACCAGATTGAGGGCATTCACCTTGGCAAAGCCAAAGGGTTACAAGAGTAATTTTGGAGAATTGTGACCACATACCAACTTAAAGGGCGTCGAGTGATAAGAAGTGTTGTGACAATACACAACCCAAGGCACTCACTATACCTAGTTGCCAAACATCATAAATACATATCCACTACTCAATTGAACACCCTATTTAGCCCATTTGGTCAGGGATGATATGCAGAAGAGAAGGATTATTGCAGCCCGCTAAGTATGAAGAGCTCCTTCCAGAACACAATCACTTACAATTGATTTTGGCACACCAAGTAGCCACACGAGCTGAGTGAAGAACACCTGAGCCACATGAGCTATTGTGTAGGAGTGGCAAAATGGAATGAAGTAGGCTACCTTGGAGAATTGGTCAACGACCAACAATAAGGATTCCCCTAGGATCTAGGCAACTCCTCAATGAAATCCATCGACACCTGCCCACATCTATGTTGGACGTACATTCTCAACCTTATTCTATTGCCATGTGGCACAACCTCGGATGTGTTCTTGAATAGTGGAATCCTCAATAAAACATCCCTGTCAAACATTGGAGGGTTTTGTAAACCCTTCTCCACTCTACATCCCAACATCCAAACTAAATTTCCTATCATTAGAATATGCCACTTGGGCTCATAGGTCATTCAAGATGGATGCCTTGAGTTGGAAGAGGGCAAATAGTTGCCCCTCCTCTTCATCCTTTTAAGATAGGGCATCCATAGCTTGATTAGTCTTACCTAACTTGTATTCAACTTAAAGTGCATGTCTTAGAGCCTTGTGCACCTCAGATGCACCTTGTTAATGTCGCCTCACTTAGGATTAAAAAAAAAAAAAAAAAAGCTAAACCTTTGCGCCTTAGGCACGCCTTTACAAACATTATCTAGGACCCATTCAAGCCTTGGGCTTCCCAATTTGAGGGTTTTTGGTTAATTTGGCTACTTCCCTACGTATCATTTCAACAACGTTGTTGGTCTTAACTTGTTTTTCCTTCATTTCCTTGCAACTGTCCTCTACCATGGTCTTAAGACACTTCTAGCCACCTATCATCTGTCTAGCAAGTTCATCCTATTGTATCTTGTCGTTTTTTATCTAGCCAACAGTCTTAGCCAAATTCACTATCTACCAATTAGCTCTTCAAATCAAAATCCATAGTGGTTTTTGTTAAGGTATCTAGTTACGGGGCAATGTGAAGGGAGATAAGGTTAATCAAACAAGGAGAATCAAGGATTCTTGATTTACCTATTGTGGGAATTAGGAGAAAAGGGAAGTGAAAGAAGGACCAGCCGCCGCCACCCTAGGGTGGTGCTAATTTGCATAAATGGGTCATGTAACACAAAGCAAGCAAGAATGAGAGGGGTTGATAGGTGAGGGAGAGAGGAGGAGCTAGGGAGTCGCTAATTCTCCAACTTCTTTATTACTCAACCTCTAACCTCCTACTTGTAGGGAATACAGACTTGGGGAGCAAGATAGGGCCTCTAGCAAACTCAGGGTGTTACAAGCCTATTATTAAATAAGACTTTATTAAACCCTAACCCTAATACATAAATCCCTTAATAACTTAAGGCCTGCAAATAATTAAATCAAACCAAGGCCTGCTACTTATTAATGAGACCAAGTCTAACCCATTGGGACTGTGACTGGACTTTATCCCAACGGGGCCCCAGCAAGACTATAGGCCTGGCCCACAAAAGAATCCCTAACACCCACATCACTTGTGAGTGTAACATATGCTATATGATTGGGTTCGTATCAGGCCAATATTAATATAATTGAACTTCTATACTCAAAATAGAAGCATGACAATCAAATAAATGATGATGTATAAAGCACCAGAAAAGTTAATATCTGGCTTACTTCTATAGTTAAGCAAGTGCTTGTAAATCTTTATAAGCCCTTTCTGTCTGGAGCACTGAACAAATAATTTGGAAGCAACATTCTCCACTGGTTCTACCTTCAATCCAGAGATCGACTTCAATAGCTTGCAAGTATTAGAACTGGAAACCTGAATGAGTTAACATTGCTCCAACATGAATAGTGGAACGTTAAAATCCTCTCTATCCCTAATGAACTTCAAAACTTACTCCCTCTTTCTCTCTCTCTCTCCCCCTCCTCTCACAACTTGATAGGGAATGTGTTGGTAGTTGTTACCTCAACAATGGTAGGTACAAATGCCATTTCTGGAAGGGGTTGTAGGGCCAGCACAGATAGAAATGCATCAGTGTCAACTTCATATCTGATTCATGAGAATACATAAGCATATTTATAACGAAAATAAAAAACATTGGAGTCCCCCCTGACAAATAGGTAGGTGATGTCATGAGACTAGAAAACTCAGCATCTAATTAATCTGCACAATAAGCACCATTAGAAATGTGATAGAACAAATGTATTGACATAGCAGAAAATTCATGCATGCTAACACTTGATTTGATACGAGCATTAAGAATCATGTTCTGCAATTTCAAACCTCATAATAGGAACATAAAATACAAGCTATCATCCATGAAATCCTGTGAAGGTAATTTGTTCGTCCACAAGAAAATAATAACGATGCTCACACTCACTCAGCCTTATTCCATAGAGATAAAAAGAACTAATACAATGATTTTTAGAACTCCTTGAAAAATAGAAGCTATACAAGTCACAGCAATGATGCAAGTGATAAGGTGATTGGTATTGAGTTCCAACATCAACCACTTATGAGTTATAGAGCACTTAATGGAAGCATAATCAAAGATAAGAACCTGCGATGTACAATCGGATCTATCAACACAGTGATGCATCATCTCTGAGGGGGGAAAAGGGTCTCTTCTCAAGGCTATTTGCATGCATAATTTGAGAAGGACAAACAGATGGTTGATCAAATACAGTTTCATCTAATAAGCATTTAAGTAGACAGATTTGAACCACATCATTAGGTTCTCATCATAAGGAAATATACTGGATCAGAAACTAATTAGTTAACTAAAAGTGATAAACAGTACCCTTGAATGTCACTCCATTGACTTAACAAACTAAAATAAAGAATCTCAGGTCTTAATCGGTTGTTTGGACCAACTAGCAGCCCAAATCCACGATTGTAGTGGAATCAGCAGATAACTAGTAATTGACACTTTACATGTTGTCAGTCAGTTTGATGATTTTGACATATAAGCTAAACAAAGTGGCATAACTATGCAGTAATTTGAAAGAAACCTTTACCTGTCACTATTTGTTGGCAATATAATTATAGAACGAGCCTTGCTTGCTGCAGCTCTTTCAAATGATTTTGTCAAGCTGAGGCTGCAACTGTTTTATTAAAAGCTTAAGCTGTAAGTTTGAAGCAGAGCAAGATCGCAGATGCAGAAAGTGTCCATACAAACAGATGCTAATTTCTCGGTTTTGTAGTTTAAGAAAGGGCAACTACTGCTTACAATGACTAAAAAGGGATGACATCTGATATTCAGCTCAGGCCTGATTTGGGAAAATAATTTGGTGTACTAAAAATGAAATGAAATAATTGATATGGACATTTTTGGGTATGTACTATAAACCTTTTTTTTTAAAAACACTTTCAGTAAATTGTGATAAAATGAAACAATATTCTTGGGCTTTCAAAACAAAAGCAATGGTTCACTTTTTAAAAAGGGGTTACATGAGATAATAATTTGCAAACAATTTGGTTATCAAACAGAGGTTCAAAGTCATAATCATGGATAGGGGTTACTATTTTCTTGCTGGAAAAAGGAAATAAGTGGAAAGGTGAAGAAGACATGAGTAGATTATGTGTCAAAAAATTTACTCCATTACCATAACCCCACCAAAGTACATGATAAAAACAACCTAAGAGGCTCATGGAAGGGAAACGAAATTGTGTGTTCGCAAAAGATAGTATCACCATCTCTTTTCTTGCTCCTTGGATGATGTGTGATGAGAGTATGATTGGAAAAATGAAGAATGAATTAACAAGGAATCTTGATCCTAGTTAGAATCACTGGCTCTTAAGAAGAACAATGCTGAGGGTAAACCAAGTACACAGTCATCAAGCCAGACCTAGCACAATCTATCAGCTGACAGGCCTTAATTAGTCCAGTCCCACAATAGCCTCGTACAAATTCATATTGAGCACAGGCCAACCTTGCTAATGTGTGGATCTACAAGAAACAATGATAAATTAAGACAATTTCTAAAACCATGAAAGGAAGACAAGATACCAATTCATTTGGTAAAAGGCTGGCCAATGACAATGGGTTTTTTTTTCTCATGCATAGACAACCAACAAAACAGGTCAACCTAAGACAAATATATGGGGCAGAGAAAGACAACACATTCAGCACAAGCGTCTATTGCCACTACAAATACATGGGAAGAAGTGTTGAATTAAATAGTCAGCAGAACCTCTTTGTGAGGATATCAATATGCTTAAGATCTTTTGCAACACTGTCAGCTATCAGATCCACCTGTTTCCTTGGTAGATCAGAAAGGAGAAGGATTCTCTGTCTTCTGCTTGAAAACATGCAACAAAAAATAAGATTAACAACTGGAGCATATAACCTTTGATCAGAAAAGGGAGTTGCATTTATAAAGAGCAACTACCTAGCACTAGCTGTGCCTAAGCGAATAGCAAACTCATGATACTTGTTCAGTTGCTTTAGTATGAAAGTCAGGTGACTATTGACTCCACATATAATGATGTGATCAGTCTCCAAAGCTTGCACTTGAGCGCCTTCTCTAATTTTTTGCATGTTTGACTGACACATGTCAAATGGATGTCATGTATGCTAGACAGTCAGCACGAATTAAAAGATCTTGTGTTCAGAAAGCTTACCCTGAACTGTTCAGTCATTGTGCTTAACAGGCGAGAGTAAAACAGTATGCCCCATATAGCAAGAATGAAGCCAATAGCTCGTTCCACCCATGTTCTTTGCTGCAACATGTACAAACCTCTGGGTTGTCTTTCAGTCATTGTTTACTGATTTCTAGGTTTTATCGTCAAAACAAAATATTATATCAAACTCAAAGGATGAGTATTGTACCCTCAGGTGTGTAGATGATGAACACAGGCATGCCCAGGCTTCCCAAAAGCAGTCCTCCAGTGAGTGTGTACTATGCCTATTACATTAAACAAATAAGAACTAAGAGTGCAAGACATGGGGAATCAGACACTATATATAACAAACAATAGAGGAAAACAAATAGCATACATATTGCTTTCAACCTTATCTCATTAATCAATTTTTCTATTTCCCTTTTTTTTCTCTGCTTTGGATTTTTTTTTTTTAATTCCATTTTGGGAAGCATAATCTCAATGGGTTCCACTTTTGGAGCTGTGTTGCTAATGTTGATTCAATATTGGGTTATCGAATTGGTTTATTCATGGTTATTCTGTCAAATTGTTCTTGGAAGTTGTGCATATCAAAATCTTTCTCTTGCATAGTTGTTCATCATTCACTATATGGCTTCAAAAGATCCAATCAAATTTGATACTAATTCAAGTTTTTGAAATCAGTTTCAATGAGGCTTTCAAAACAATTAAAGAAACTCATTGTTTGGCTTAGAAATCAAGTCAATCAAGCAGATTGGAGAATGTGAGGCAAATCAAAACCAACACCTATTATGTTATTAGATAATAAGCCAAAAGTCAAGCCGTGAAATGAAGTTGAAATTCCCAAGATGATTGAAGCAATTATGGCCCAAAGTGGTGTGCATTGATGATCTGAACTATTTTGGCTATTTTAAGCTACTTCCATCCAATGTTATGATTTTGGGAGTATCTTGCAAAGGAACCACATCTGCTTTCTGCCAAGACTTGTTATACTTCCATAGTTTAAAACACGAGGTCAAGACTTCATTAACTAGGAGAGAATGATTTATATAAGGATTATATTTAACTACTATGTTCAAAGATATTATAAGATATTATAATCATCTCATATAATAATCAATTACTCACTTCGTATCAAAAATGAAGTCATTTTAATAATTTACACACTTTTTAGGAACTAATATGTGTAGTCTTAAAATTTCATGTACACCCTTCATTGATATATAGTAAAACATTTAATGCAAAAATAATAAAAGAAAAAAGATAAGGACAAAATTAAAAAGTAGGCTTTGACTTTTCTGAAATGATTTATTTTTTGTACAAAAGTTTTATGATAAAATGACTTTTATTTTAATACAGATGGAGTATTATTATATGCTACCTCCATTTAATAAGTGTCATTTCAGCTTTTGGTACAAGAATTAAAAAAGTAATTCAAATGACTGAATTACCTTTATTTAAAGCACCATTGAAAATGATAATAATAATGAATGCAAGTATAAAAATAATTAAGATTAAAGGTTAACTTAAAAAAATTCAAATGTTAACTCGTAAATATAAAACAACACTTATTTATAAACAAATTTACATTACTAAATGACATATATTTGTGAATGGAGGTCGAAAGAACTAGCTATCATCTTTTGTGATATAGAATTATAATTGCTTTAGACATTCCTTTGTTTTGAGTCAACCCTTTAAAATTATCACTATAGTTTGTTTAACTTATCGTATTAATTCATTTTCCTTTATATTAGGACAAATTGTAATAATTTTTGGGTAAGGTAGGTTTAAATTGTCTATGTGGGACAAGGTTCATAGATCATACGACTGTAGTTCTACTACTGTAGGCTTGTACCCCTGAATCATTATGTCTAAACATGTCTTGCATGCATAGAGCTGTCCAAGTCTGGTATTGGTAGGAACAAGTTCTACATACAATAGAATAATCAGCATCAGGGTCCCCAAAAAAAAAAAACTGTAGGAACCCATCCTTGTCCAATACCTTCTCTCCCTACTAAGACGAGATAAATCAGACAAGGGGAGAATGAGCAACTACTATAAGCTCTTGCTATTTTATGATCAACAGACATCAGCAGTCAGTTATAATCCTTTATTTAAATTAAGGCCTTGGGGCTGAAAATTATCCAAAATTGAAGTGTCAAATGAAAATGCTACTGGCAGTTCTTATGGGTAAAAGAGAGAATTTTTTATATTTACCAAATGTTCAGTGCCATATGTGTGTGTATATACATAGACTGCATTACCATTTCCAAAATACCTGAGCCTAAAGAAGAGGAAACCGCCAATTGTGACAAAAGAGAAGCATGCCAGAAGAAGAACCATAAAGGATCTGCAAAGCATCAAATGAGTTAGCTACTTTTTTTTTCCCTTTTTACATTCTTTTGTGGGGATGAGAGGGATTAGGGCAAGGGAGAAGGATCTCCTCCCAGAAGAAAAGTAATGCACAAAGGAGGTTCGAACAAGTTCTGCTTTGTACTGAGAGCAAAGCATACAACAAAGGTCAATCAAACAAGCAACAATGAAGTTCATTATTGCTATTAATATTAAACTTAGATATAGCACCATATGACCTTCAAGTACAATATTTAATGAAACAATAACATAAGCATAATCCACAAATTTCACTTACGTTGCAATATTTCTATCTAATTGCATGTTGATAAGATACATTAGGCGTGCAAAGCTCCAATTAAGATCTCTTAGCAGTGGCAATGATACATCCAACTTCAGGGGCACAAGCCTATTCATTGAATCAGATATGGAAGCAAATAGGAAGTTTCCAGATCCCATTGCTTGATGCACAACGAGATGCAAATATCTAATTAATTTCATCAATGCATCAGCCACGTTCAATTGAGTCAATCTGAGGAAGAGAAAGGATGATAGAGACAAAGATTCCAACATTCTAAGTTGGTGAGCCTGCATACATAAGAAACAAAATTAAATAACAAACATAACAGTCCACTATAACAGCTAGGGTTGTAAATGAGATGAGTCGGCTCGCGAACTACTCGACTCGGATTGTTAAAAGCTCGATTCGGCTCATTTGTTTAGTTAAACGAGAATAACTCAAGCCTCGACTTATTTATAGTTTAGACTCGTGAGCTCAACTCTATTCGGCTCATTAAGAGCTTGATTTGGCTCGTTCATTAAGTTTAGCAAGCCCAAGCCTAAGGATGTTCGGCTCGATTCATTTACAGCCCTAACAGCAGCTATAACATTGAGTTTGTTTGCTTGAATAAAGTGGAATAGTATATATGAAGGCAAACATAGGCCATTTCACTAGACGGCCAATGCCAAATTCCATATTCTCAAGAGAATAAGAAGTGTGGAGCGTGTGGAAACAAGAAAGAAAGCTAATACCTCAATGGCTAGAAACTAGAAAACTTCTTCAACCTCTAATTTTCATTGCAATAAAGAATTGTATGTCCTAGCCAAATGTCCTCAGAATCCAAAAGAACAAAGAGCTTTATACCAGAAATGATAGAAAAAATATGCTAAAAGTTCAAAATAAGATCACTGGGACATAGTGAACTCTTTTATAGCGCTTTACATTACTCACCTGCAGATGAATGCTAGGTTCCCTTCTGAAGAACCTGAATTCCACATCATCTGAGTTATCTGAATAATGATAATCATTTGTCGCACTCTCACCATTTGTTTTTTCAGAATAAACAACCTGTTTCTCTGGAACATACACCATGTACGATTTACAGGAGAACCAAAAGTCAGAGGAAACAAACTGGATACTTGAGAATAGCATAGAATGCCATAAATGTTCCTAAGGCCATCCAAATTAGTACGAACTCATTTTGGGCTCCTAACACTTAGGTTGCACAAAATTGGGAATAAAGCAGGGAAATGGGGAAATGGCAATTCTCAAAAAACTAGAAAACATAAGCATTAGGAAAAAAGAAAAAATAGCAGATTTCAGTTTTACAAATATAAGCACAAACACATAATTAATATAAACAGCTTGCTATCATCAAACAACTACTCAAAAGAGCATAAACATTTCTAATTGTCAATATACACATAAATAAAATAATTACAAAGAGACATTTAAATTTTATATGTAAGGGTTGAAGATTTCTAAGAGGTGAAAGCATTGGATAAATTATCATCTCATCCAATAATATACTGCAAATATAAATCAGATGTTAGGCCTGCCGACATGTGAAATATGTGATACTCAACGTAGAAATGAAATCACGTGCATTTTGATAGATAGGATGTATTTTGGCCAATATATCCCAATATTTTTCAATATTTTATTGAAAAAATTTCAAAGTTTTTGCCAATATCATAATGGAAAAAGAATAAAGAATCATGCCACAACAACCACAAAGTATCTTACACAAAACCTCGAGACATTGCGATCACAACCATAGTCTCTAAGAAACCTAGCCTAACACTAAGTAATACACCACATCAACATTTCTAAAGTTCCAACTATTAGCAACATATTATTTTATTTTATTTTTTCCCTCCTCCAACAGAGAACTCAAAATATTTTCTTTACATTGTCCCATATAACTTAATCAACAAGTAATACTTTACCATATATTTCATACTAACTTAATATTATGAATGAAAAAATAAAAATACCATGTTATAGTTACTGCAACATAATATATATTATCTACAACACTATGATAACAAGACACCTTAATCACAGCAGCAACTTTATTACCTAGGTTATGATTGGAAAGTCATCTCTTGAAACAAAGACAAAATGAAATGATGCATTGGCATTCTGTGTACATAACATTTTTACTTTCTGGAGACACTATAATAATTGTGATATAAGTGAGGATACTTTTAAATATTTAGCTTAATAGGTTATATCAAGCGAAAAATCTTGTTACTAAATGGAGCCTCATGAATCAAGGGAATAAATGAACCAATGGTACCCATAGTAGACGAAGCTTTTGCATATAGTACCTCATTACACTATACTTACATTTGGTGGAAAAACCATACTAATACTCAAGAAATTTAATCAATTTAGTTACAGGGAGTTAAAAGTAATTAGTCTTGTCAACTACAACATGCAGGGTAGAAATAAGCCGTCATAGACATATAAATTATTTATGTATATTATGTCTCTTAGCCTCAAGCAGTGAGTCATGCCGTGGGTCTTAGCCTCCAATAGTGAGTCATGTCACATGTCTAAGGTAGTTTCTTATTAATTAATAATAAATAGCAGTTGGATAGGAGTTATCTGACATACTTTATTTAGAAGATTATTTCATAGTGGAGGCTTGTCCACTCTACGCAAGCAAATCTAGTTAACTGAAGGAATATATCAGTATTCCTTTCATCAATTGTTCCTCTTACATTTCTTACTCCATCCTATAAAACAATAAAAGAAATTCTAACTCCTAATATTTCAGTATTAGAACTTGAGACGATCAACTATGGTAGGTACCCGAATTGCTAGTGCACAAATGAACCTCCAATCCCATCTGTCAACTCAGAGCCTGATACCGTCACCCACAATTATCAACCATCATTTCGAAATTAAATACTATAGATGCATCGACAGTAGAAGTTGTGGCAATCAGAGCACAAACGAGTGGCAATCAACATGGTGAGACTAGTTTCAAAAGTCATGAAAAAAGAAAATCCACAAGGTCTGATGAGGAGGATGCTAATAGTCATTGGTGGACTAAGAATCCATCTCAATGATCCCAAAAAAAATTGAATTTTCCAAATTTGAGGCCACCCTAGAGGGTGGATTTTGAAAGCTAAAAAGCATTTTTGTTACTATCAAACTCCGAAGGAATTAAAAGTCAAAATTATTGTTATGTATCCAGAATGGGACACACGAGATCTATTTATATGGATCAATAGTGAGTGTACTATCATTTACTGGGAAGAATTGGTGAAGGCATTCGATGAGAATTACAGACCAGCTGAATTTCAAAACCTATGCAACATCACAAAAATAGGTTGTCTTAGAAGATTGGCAAGTACTTGCCAAGCGGCTTGCAAGGGTGCAAAATTGGTTTTTATTGGGCTCTTTCTCGGTGGTTTTAAAAGTTGATGTGCATATACAAAAACCAAGATTAGTGTACAAGGCTACGAGTCTTGCGCTCAAATTGAAGGGAAAATCCAACTATACTTGTACATTCAAAGGGACCAATTGGCACGACTCTACCAAACCCTCAGATTCCTTCTACACCATCTCATTACCATTACGCACGAGATAGCCACACCACTCAACCAAACACCTATGCAAGAACAGGAAAATGCTACTTGGTCTTGGGAAGCAAAATGGCATGTCAGATGGTCCATGGGTTTGTGCTTTCGTTGTAATAAAAATGCAGGCCCATGAGAACACGATACTTCGTATTTCATCTTATTCAGCAAAAAGATTATAGGAATATATATAATATTCAATGCGAACAATCCTCCTATAAAATAGGGATACATTTAATAATAACTTCTAGCCTATTAAAAAGGAATAAAGTAACCGGTCAATAAAGTAATCCCTAAACTTTAGCTAACCACTTATAGTCATAATTATTTCCTAGATTCCTGGCTAACGCCAGTATTACTATACTCCCCCTCAAGTTGGAGCATAGATATCAATCATGCCCAACTTGCTCACCATTGCATCAAGCGTAGGTTTGAACAATCCCTTAGTAAGAATATCTGTTGTCTACTGGGAAGTTGCAACAAATGGTAGATAGATTATGCCTTTATCTATCTTCTCGTTGAAAAAGTGCCCATCAATCTCAACATGTTTGGTCCAATCATGTTGTACTAGATTATGGACAATGCTTATTGTAGCCTTGTTATCACAGTAGAGTTTCATTGGAAGAAACACCTGAACTTGTAGCTCACTTACTATACGATTCAACCATAATAACCCACAAATCCCTTTTACCATTGCTTGAAATTCAACTTCAACACTAATTCTAGCAATCACAGCTTGTTTCTTACTTCTCCATGTAACTAGATTTCCCCAAACATAGGTGCAATATCCTAAAGTTGATTTCCTATTATCTATGGATCCAGCCCAATCAGCATCAGTAAAGGCTTCAATACTCCTTACATTTATTTTGGCAAACAACAATCCCTTTCCTAGTGAACCTTTCAAATATTTTAGAATATAGTATACAGCCTCTAGATGGTCCTTCTTTGGTGAGTGCATAAACTGACTTACCAAACTAACAACAAATGATGTATCAGGTATGGTGTGGGACAAATAAATCAGTTTTCCCAATACCTGTTGATACTTTGAGATGTCTACCTGTGTTCCTTCATCAAAGCTCCCAAGTTTCACATTTGCATCCAAGGGTGTGTCAACTGGTTTGCAACCACTCGTACCAGTTTCATTTAGCAGATCAAGTACATATTTTCTTTGATTAATAACAACTCCCTTCTTAGATCTTGCAACTTCCATCCCCAAGAAATATTTCAAGGTTCCTAGCCCCTAGGTCCTTGATTTCAAATTCCTTGGCTAAACCTGTTTTTACACTCTCCATTTCAGCTAAATCATCACCTGTGAGAATAATGTCATCCATATATACAATGAGAACAACAATCCTCCCTTCCTTTTATCTTCTTATAAACATTGTATGATCACCTCGGGACTGTTTGCAACCTTGCTCCTTCACTAATTTTGTGAATTTTTCGAACCAAGCCCTTGGTGACTACTTTAGACCATACAAGGATTTCTTTAATCTGCAAACTTTACTACTAAACTTCTCTTCAAATCCTGAAGGTGGAGTCATATCAACTTCATCTTTTAAGTCGCCATTCAAGAAAGCATTCTTGACATCTAATTGATACAATGGCCAATCTAAATTCACAGCAATTTATAGTAGTACACGCACAATGTTAAGTTTTGCCACGGGTGCAAATGTCTCTGTATAATCAATACCATACTTATGTGTGAAACCTTTAGCTACCACCCTAGCCTTATATCTTTCCAGTGTTCCATCGGCCCTGTATTTCACTGCGAACACCCATATACAACCCACTAGAGTTTTTTCTTTTGGTATGTCCACTTCTTCCCAAGTTTGGTTTTTATCGAGAGCCTTCATCTCCTCAAGAATAGCTTATTTCCACTTAGGAACCTTCAGAACATCCTGCACACTCTAAGGAATCTCCACAGATGATACATGGCTAGTAAAACATGAGAATGAGTGTGACAAATTCTCATAGGAAACAAATTTAAAAAAAAGGTATAAGGGTTGTTTAGTACAAGATCTTACACCCCTGCCTGTAGCAATTGGAAGATTCAAATAGGAGGAACAACTAATAGATGTATCATCATTCTGAGATAAAAGATAGTGACATACTGGAGCTTCCAGCAAATCTCTCATGAATATACAGAGAATGTTGAGGTCTTTGTTCTTTGAATGGATTCCTCCCTCTGTACACTCTTCTAAACAGTTCCCCTTTAGTGTTACCTGTTTCTATTTGCTCAATATTTGGTTCAGCAGAGCCTTCTTGATTTTTAAACAAGGGTGAGTTATGTTCAGAAATGTTTTCTTGGAGAAAGATAAGATTGATAAGTTTGGAATGTTTTGAATTGTGGGAATTATTATTGTCCACTGCTATTTCTATCTATAACACATTTCTTTCAACTGAATCTTCTTTAGATGTCTCCCCCTAAAGAGAAGGAGTAAAGAATGGTTTCTCTTCAAAAAAATATAGTATCCATGGTAACAAATTATTTTACAAGTGGTAGGATCAAAACATTTATATCCTTTTTAAGTTGGGGAATAACCTAAGAAAATACATTTTTGCACCCTAGGTTTCAATTTATTGCTATGTTTTTCATGAACAAAGACAGTGCAGCCAAATATGCGAATGGGCAGATTGGAAGCAGTTCTATTCGTAGGAAAAAAAAATCATGAAGAGTATTCAACGGTGTCTTAAACTTGAGAACTTTAGAGGGCATTCTATTGATTAAGAAACTAGTCATTAAAACAAAATCTCCCCAATAAGAATTAGGAACATTGTATGCGAACCTAAGAGCCTGTGAAATTTCTAGGAAATGTCTATTTTTACGTTCGACTGTCCCCTTTTGCTTTGGGGTATCCATATAAGAGCTTTGATGAGTGATCCCTTTATCCTTGAAGAAGGTTCCCAACATACTATTTACATATTTGGTTTAATGTTCCTGCTTAGAGTCATTTGTTACCATGGGCACTATATTTTTTTAAGAGAAACCATTTTTTACTCTTTCTCTTCAAGGGGGGACATCTAAAGAAGGTTCAATTGAAAGAAATGTGTTACAGAGAGAAATAACAGTGGACAACAATAATTCCCACAATTCAAAACATTCCAAACTTATCAATCCTATCTTTCTCCAAGAAAACGTTTATGAACATAACTCACCCTTGTTTAAAATTCCACAACTTGGATTTTAATTCAAAAATCTGAGAAGAATTATCCAGATCAGAATAAGTGCCATGGATAGATTCCTAAATCTCCTTTGCAGTAGTCATGAACATATGTGGCTTTGCAATGAAAGGTGTCATTGAATTTAAAAGCCACGCAGTCACGAGAGAGTTCTCGGACCTCCATGCTTTAAATCTGGGGTCACTCTCTACTGGTTTCTGTTCTCCATTCAAATAGCCAAGCTTTCCCCTTCCATCTATGGCTAGTTTGACTAATTGAGCCCACTCTAAATAATTTTTACCATTAAGAGGATGAATGGTAATTTGAAAGGAGTGAACTGAAACTGGGTCAACACTGCTAGTAGACATATCTTCTTGTTGACAAGTGGCTTCCATAGAATCATTCATGGCTCTAATACCATGTAGGTCAACGAGAACACGATACTTCATATTTCATCTTATTCAACATAATGATTACAGGGATATATATAATATTCACCGCTAACAATCCTCCTATAAAATAGAGATATATTTTTAAACAACCTTCAGCCTATTCAAAAGGGATAAATTAACCAATCAATAAAGGAATAAATTAACCGGTCAATAAAGAAATAAATTAACTAATCAATACAGTAATAAATTAACCGGTCAATAAAGTAATCCCTAAACTTTAGCTAACCACTTATAGTCATAATCATTTACTAGCACCCATATTTCTACAAAAAAAATACACATCGAGCCATCATTGCAAGCATCCGACACTTTCCTTAATGAAAATCAAGGAAGGCAATGAGGTAGGGCTCATTAACCCAACAACATGCAATAAAATCACAGTTATGGTATTAGAATATCACGAATGATAAATTATGTGCATGAAATTTTAATTTTATCTTTTAATATGCTCTAATTTTTTTTTTTTCATTTAAACATAGGTATTTAATAAATTAATGTTCTATAATAAACATGTTATTTCCTAGCACCCATATTTCTACAAAAAAATACGCATCGAGCCATCATCGCAAGCCTCCGGCACTTTCCTTAATGAAAATCAAGGAAGGCGATGAGGTAGGGCTCATTGACCCAACAACATGCAATAAAATCACAGTCGTGGTATCAGAATATCACGAATGATAAATTATATGTATGAAATTTTAATTTTATCTTTATTATGCTCTAATTTTTATTTTTTGATCATTTAAACATAGGTATTTAATAAATTAATGTTCTATAATAAGCATGTTATTTCCTAGCACCCATATTTCTATAAAAAAATACGCATCGAGCCATCATTGCAAGCCTCCGGCACTTTCCTTAATGAAAATCAAGGAAGGCAATGAGTTAGAGTTCACTGACCCAACAACATGCAATAAAATCACAGTCGTGGTATTAGAATATCACAAATGATAAATTATGTGTATGAAATTTTAATTTTATCTTTTAATATGCTCTAATTTTTATTTTTTTGATCATTTAAACATGGGTATTTAAAAAATTAATGTTTTATATTATATTAGAAGCATTTAAATGAGCCATTATATGTTAAATTATCCTAATAGCCACACATTTGCCTTGGAATGAAAAACAAAACATCTTATTTAGGGATAGATATGAAGTTAATAAATAGTAATACTTTTTTAAAATTCAATTGTCACTAGGTAACAAAAAATTGTTATGTGTATTTTTTTATCAAACTTAGAATTTCCCAATAAATGTCCAATTTATCTATAGCATTTTGCACTTTATTGGTGATATTTTCTAATCTACGATAAATCGACGATTGATTTGTGAATTTTTTTTAACAGTTGCATATCGGTTATTTTATGTATCAGCTAACCCAAATTCTGCTAAATAGCAACTGATGTGTTATAACAGGAGCGCTATTTAACTGTATGCCAGGAAGAATGCCACATTGGTAATGAGGAACCACTCGCTAATTTGGCAGAAATTTCCATCCATGGCATCCTTTTAAGATCAAGTGGGTCAACCATGAAACTACAAGGGACTACTGGTAATTAACGAATGATCACAATGGTTGACAGTGGTTTTAATATACTATTTTTCAAAACCCTTATTTAATTAGGATTTGTATTGTTTAAAAATAAAAGTATATTATTTTGAGTGATTCATTACATCCTTTAAAATTTTAGAAATTCTAGTTACATTTTTAAAATGTTTCGCTCACACCTTTTTGCATTTCCTTACGGTTTTGACTTCTATAAGACTTTGGAGTCACTTTGACCTTTTTTTTCATGATAAGATTCATTGGCTTTTTTTGAGTGGCTCTTTCAAAATTTTAAATAAGACTTTGACAAAAGAGCCCTATTCACCATTTGTTTTGTCCTTATTTGTGTTTTAAGTCCCAAAGCAGTCTTTAGTCGACGAAAATTTATGAAGCTTTGGGAATATTTATATTTTAACTTATTGAAGCTAAATATGAAATAAAAATGGATTGTGATTATTTTTGACATGTTTCAAATAAATTCTGATATTTTAAGCATAATTATTCCACGACACTCAACTTTCTCTATACTAAATCTATCCAAAATATCCAAACTTTGATCCCATATTCCTACAATATCCTAATAAAGTTGAGAAAATAATTTTCTAACCAAAGGAGGCTGTCAAACCTCAGCAGCCTGCCATTTTGTTTTTTTTTTTTTGTGATTATTTCATCATTAAGTAATCATAAAGCACTAAAATATCTCTAAATATCATCAGTTAACAAAAAAATCTTATAATCTTAATTTTCCAACCACATTTCCATACCCCTTATGATCCCAAACCAGCTTTCGTCATCCTCTCGTCCTTCCTCCATTGTTGTCCATAAATTTTCTTTAATTCTTGTTAATTTTGCTTGATTTTGACATATTTTAGGTATATTTGTGCAATGATTACAATGAAAGCTTTTGTGCTAGGAGAAAGATTTCTAGCTTGTTTGGAAGCTTGGGATATTAGATAAACATAATTATACTAAATAAATAGAGTTTTGTTGTGATTAATCATGGTTGATTTGATCATTCTTGTGCATTTTTGTAGTAGTTTCAGCTTTAGAAATTTTTATGATTTCAATGGATTAGTTAGATTGTTTAGATGTAACTTCATATATTTAAAGTCTTAATGTAGATTTTTATAATTAGATTTATGATTTAATGATGTTTTAGCATAAAAAATGGCATTTTGGACATTTCACATGGGTGACGCCTTTTTCCTGAACTCTTTGGTGTTCTATTGTGTTCATATGGTATTCAATGAATAGTATGCAAAGCTTCATGAGCTAGATCATTATATGGTACTCAAAATAATAATAAGCCTAAGACCCTTTATATAACCTAAAGGTCTTAAAAGACAAACAATATCTAAATAAGATGAAATATACCATATCTAACTAATAAATAAGATAAACCATATCTAACTAATAAGATAGAAAAAGATAAATAAAAAGACAAAAGATAGGAAGAATTTATTTTTCTTTCCAATAGAAATACTTCTTCCTATAAAAATCGTTCTTATCTACATTCTTCTCCTCTACCGAAGAAGAACTCGACTCCAGCGAGTAAGATAGAAGAAAATCCTCAAGCAATGTTGGAGCCATGTTGTGAATATCGTCTTCATGGACCCAAGTAGCATCACATTCAGGACGATTATTATAGGTGACCCAAAAACAACAAAAACCTCCTCGAGAAGAAGTAATATACCCAATATCAACAATGGAAGTAACTTCTTCCTTGGACAACCAAACAAATGGCAACGTCAGCTCCTTTAGACCTACAAGCACACTAGATGGCAAAACAGAGGGCTGAAAGTTACCTTTATAGGGATACAAATCACTCGCATTGAAAAGATGACTAATACCCAGAGAATCTGGTAAATTAAGCACACAAGCATTCAATCCTTTTTTTTTTTCAAAATCTCATAGGGCCCATGGATCTTGTATGTAACTTTTTAAAACATCCTTTTGGAAAACGTTCAAGACACATGCGTACCACGACAAAGTCACCTTCATTACAACATTTATCTCTATAACGCACATCAAAAGTAATTTTATAATCCACATTACTCAACATAATCTTACGTCTAATATCATCATACAATGAACGGATATGATGAGCAAAAGACTCAGCAGATGCAGACACGTGCATGTAGGAATAGGGGACCAAAGTCAACAAAGTACGAGGGGTATAACCATAAATAATTTTAAAAGTACTCTTTCAACCATGACAAGATTTGAAGTGTGTCCTCTAGATTTCTTAGGAATATCTAGAATAAAATCCATGCTAATATCCTTCCATGGCTCATCGGGAACAGGTAAAGGAGTATATAAAGTTGTGTTTTGTTTTCTAGTTTTAGCTAACTGACAAGTGCAACACTGGGATATGACTCACTTAACATCTTGTTGCCAAGAAGGCCAATAGAAGTGATCACATACCAAGGTAATAGTACGATTCATACTAAAGTGACCAGCAAGACCACCAACATATAATTCCCAAATAAGAAAGTCTTCATAGGAGGATTGAGGAATATACAATCTAAAAGCTCTAAAAAAATATCCATCATGAACCACACAGTCAATGAATTCTTCTTAGTAGATATGTCCAAAATCAAGGCAAGAAGAGTAATCATCCAAAGTTAGTAGTCTTATGATAAATTGGTAAAATGACTAATATAAGTGTAGGAAATCAAACTAGTCGGGTGTTAATCACCTATACCTATGCCGATATCTAGGAGCTAGTTAGACAATTATTATCTAGAAAATATCTCTTTATTTTCTGTTATGACTATCTCCTATCTCATAGGGGAAAGTTAAAGAGTCATTAACTGGTAGTATGCTTATATATATTCATGTAATCTCTAGCAGTATGTTTTAATTTTAATAAAAGAAGAAAAAACGGGAGATCCTCCTCCATATTTTTCCTCTACTTCATGATATCAAAGCTATAGGTATTCAAACCAAGTTCATTTCACAGCCATCGTCTTTCTCATCTTTTTCAAAAAACTATTCCCATGGCCAACTCTGAACAAATCTCAAACAAATCACCATCTCCTCATGTTTCCATTCCTCAATTAACACAGGCAACTCAGACCGCATCTGCAAATAGCCTCGTCCCCATCACATATCAAAAACTCTATGGCTATAACTATCTCCAATGGTCCCAATCAATTATGATGTTCATCAATAGACGAAGCAAGGATGATTACCTAACTAGTGTAGCCTTTCAACCTAATTCAAGGGATCCTAAATTCAAACTATGGAGGGCTGAAAACAATCTTGTCGTGACTTGGTTGATTAGTTCAACTACAACTGAGATACGAGAAAAATTATTGTTCTACAAAACCATAAAGGAGATCTAGAGTGTTGCACGAGATGCATTTTCAACCAGTGACAACACAATTGAACTTTTCGAGGTGGAAAGTATTCTCTGGTGGTACCCACTTCGTAAATCAATCTTAGATTACTAGCTAGAGCCAACCAGAGTGTCTAAGAGATATTCTAGCCTATAAGATGAAATACATCATATCTAACTAATAAATAAGATAAATCATATCTAACTAATAAGATAGGAAAAGATAAAAAGACAAAAGATAGGAAGAATTTATTTTTTTATTCCTACAGAAATATTACTTTCTATAAAAATATTTCCTATCTACATCAAAAGGGACTCGAATGGAAGAGAATTGAAGAGAAGCAAAGACAAAGAGAAAAAAGAGCGAAACATTGTTGAGGTTGCCTATGAACTGGAACTACCTGCAGATGCGAAAATTCATCCCATCCTTCATGTCTTGATGTTGCGACCCACTTTAGGACAAACTCCTGCAGTTCCTCCAGTAGCACTGCCAATATCTGCAGACTAGGAACTTCAGATGATACCAGAGCAGGTCCTGTCCCGTCACCGGAGCAAGCATTCTTCTCAGCAGGTACTAGAACTTTTGATTAAACGGAGGCAACAGCCAGTTGAAGAAGCCAACTGGGAAGAATACAACCTCATTGCTGGACAATTTCCTGACTTTCGATTTGACAACAGATTGTTTTTCCAGGAGGGAGTATTGATAGCAGATTGTTTTTCAGGGAGGGAGTATTGATAGCAGCAGTCCTCCCTTGCATACTTATATTAGGCCGAAGAACCATACTAATTCTCAGGAACACTAATCAAAGGAGTTAATAGTAAGTACTCCAGTTATCTGACACATGCAGAGTAGAAATAAACAGTTATAGGCAGACAAGCTATTTTTGTGTATTACGTTTCATTAGCTTCAAGCAGTGAGTCATGCCACGTGTCTTAGGCAGTTTCTTAGTAGTTAATTATTAAAAGGAGTTGGATAGGAGTTAATGGACAGATTTAATTTGGAATATTTATGTATTGTGGAAGATTGTCCACTCCATATGAACAACCTCGATTGATTGAAGG
This sequence comes from Tamarix austromongolica, assembly GCA_039764185.1. Lineage (NCBI taxonomy): Eukaryota > Viridiplantae > Streptophyta > Magnoliopsida > Caryophyllales > Tamaricaceae > Tamarix > Tamarix austromongolica. The sequence goes on from CM077816.1 coordinate 54,941,726, forward strand.
AGTATTTTATATTCTAGTATTTCCTTCTTCACTTGTTCTTCTCTTACTTTCCTTTACTTCATCATCGAAGAGAATAAAAGAAATTCTAACTCCTATTAGCCAAGCAATTATCAAATTCATTTCCTTAAATAGGACGTTCATTCTATCCATGTTGGACACCTCAAGTCCTTTCCAAAATTATTCAGAAGAACAAGCGTCACAAAAGCGTGTATTCAAATCAGATTCCACAAACAGTAGAAATTGATTAAGTACGACCCTTTTCATCTTTCAACCCAAAGTTACAGGCCACAAGTATTACTCTTTATGTATCATATTTGTTGCAAGTTATTCTATTATTAGTTGACCCCAAATATTACTACAATTTCTATAATTCTATTTATAAGGAATTAAATATTCCTTTCTTGGAAAGAAATGTAGGTCTATGCTAAGCAAAAAATAAATGATTTTTAATTTTTACTCCTATTGTTTTCTTATTCACTAAAGATCCAGTAAGGAAACAATAATAACATCATTGTAGTTAATGTCATTTGATATTTTGGGATTTTCAAATCCTTGTAAAAATACAAGCTTTTAGTTTATTACCTTGGTCAATAAGATTGATTTTTTAATTAAAAAGAAAAGCTTCGTTTGGAAACCAGTTTTTAGTAGCTTATTAGCAAGTTTTTGAAAAAGAAAAAAAGGTAGCTTCTCAGTTATCACAAGCTAGCTTCTCACAATTCTTTCCAGTTTGACCCTACAGCAAATTTTAGCTTAATTTTCTATTGTTAGATATGTCAAATACTATAACTTCATTTAACCATTCGTTAAATGTGTCTTTTAACGTCATTTAGTACCCTTTCATGAGTTGATCCTATCATCAGCTGGTTTTGTTACGCTAACTTTTAAGCTTTCGGCTATCTTTACCCAGCACAGCCTATGGCATGGAGGAAACGATAGTGAATTTAAGTAAGCAAAGTAATATTCATGAAAATGACTTCTGTAACTCACCTCCACCGCTGCTTCCAATGCGTGGAGAGGATGTTGAATCTTGCAGCCAATAAGATTGGTAGCACAAAGTTGTCCTGAAAAGTTCCCACGGGATTTAAGTTTTAGGCAGTAAGTCTTCGACTATAGTCTCCATTACAGAACCTTCCCTCATCATTATCAAGAAAGCACTACAATCAGCAGCAGCATCAATAAGAATGTCAAGCCTTGGGGGAGAGTTTTACTTTTTCCGTGTTAGACTATCATGAAACACAGCACCATGTTTGGTCAAAAACAGAGCCGGTTTGGAAAATAGCATTTGAGATCGAAGGCAGATAGAATAATATAGCAAGCTACAAAACAAAGAAATCAAACACTAAAAGCAACTTTAACAAATCACCTCGTCTAAAAGTGGTGAAGGCCTACATGGTTGGTCAAAAAGACGCCTGCAGAAAGAGCTTGACCTTTTTTGAAGTCGCGTAATTTACTGTAATAAGTTTCACCACAACAAATCTTCAGCTTGACCGCACAATCAGAAATCTTCCAATTTGAGGTTCATTCGAGAACAACTAATAAGTCTCTTGAGACCTAATCGTCAAGGTGTCAACCTCCGAAACTATATTAGACCAACTCACAAAGGGCAAATCCACATAATTAACAGTAAACCACAAAATTTGTGAACATCATCCTTCGTCGGACTTGGTCAAATGCCAAAGTAAAAAAAATTCTGTCTCGCTTTATTATCACTAAAATAGCCCCACTGTAATCACTCAATTGCATAACACATTCATGCTGTCAGGGGAAAAAAATTGACTTGCCCACCACCATGACAGTTTTAGTTCAAACTAACAATAAAACAAACAGGTTACAGCAGACGCAGGTCGCGCAGAGAGAGAGAGGGGGCGAGGTCAAATATACTAATGTGCCTACCTCTTGCGAGAAAGCAATGGTGAATTGATCCTGGTTATTGCAGGTGATATCCATGGCCGACTATTCTGTAACTGAAGAATCATTTCTCAGATTCTTTCTCTTCCTATACTTCCAGTCCTTTCGGATTTTCCACCGCCGCTATTCTATTTGCCGGTGTTCTTTTCAAATATCTGGCCGCACTTAAAAGGACTCCACAGAGTCCACCGACTTTGAATAGTCTTACGTAAGGCAGGACAGCTCCAAATCGAAGAAAACACAGGCTTACGTAAGGCAGGACAGCTCCAAATTGAAGAAAACACCAGGCACCATTTGTCTCTTCCGTCGAGTTTCACGTGCTGTAAATATCTCAACCGAAGAGATGAAAGTGACATTACTTAGCCTGTGCATATCCTACTGGACACACAATAAATTTAACTGGGATGTACGATGTAGTGCAATCTGATCTGGCCACTTTTCACAAATTCCGTTGGTCCTCAATGATTTTGAAACAATTATCTAAATGAACTTTAGGTTATTTTTATACTCTGGCCGTTTTACATAAGATCCACGTTGTTTGAGATAATATTTTATTTTAAAATATATATATAATTACTATATTCACATTTAAATGTATTTTTATAATATTATATTGATAAGTTTTATTAATATATATTAAAAAATATTAATAACTAAAAATTATCTTGAAATACATGGAACTATTTTATTATAAAATAAAAAAAAATTATTGCCTGACTCTAACAGATTATTACTCATGAAAAAGTATTTTTTAATGAATTATTTTTAAATATATATATATTTAGAAAACTCTATGTCTATATTTTTATTTTTATCTATATTTTTTCTCTTTTTTCTTTTGTACATTAATTGTCACATTTTATTTAAAAGAAATTGGCCTATTATTTTTCAATAATATTTTAATTATCATAGTATAAGTATATTTATTAGTTCTTAAAATAATATATAAATTACTAAAATGATATTCTTTTATAAACGAATTAAGTATATTTAGAAAAATTATAAAAAAAATATCATAAGAGTATTTTTCAATACAAATAAAATTATCCAACACATCCATTACCCAACTAGTTTCTCAGACCCATTTACCTTATAGCATGAATAATAGTAGGTGTTGATATATATAATAAAATAAAGGCTTAACAAGATATATTTCCCAAGTTGACAAATAGTTAATTCAATAAATCAAAATATGTTCTCTCATCTAATGTTTAGTCATGAATATCAAATTACTATTGAGAACCGAATCTCTTAACACTAAACTACTTTGAATCAGATGAGTAAATGCCAAGAAGGAAAAAAATCAACCAATGGAGTAATGAATCATCTAATGATATTCTTCTAAAGATTAAAAAAGCTCCATTTTTCTCCTATTTCAACTTTAGCATAAACTTGACAAGCAATATAAATAGGCAAAGGAAGATAAAGAGTACATATATACCCAATTTCTTCAAGGTTTTTCTCACATCGTAAGAGGGAAGAAATTTTATATTCCTAAATTCTAGGCTACATATATATGTTCTCACTTCAATGCTACCTTGTTGTCATGGCATGTAAGGACTATTTAAGTAGTACTTATGTACGTAGTAAACATGAAATTTTGGAGATTTATGTTCCATTTTGTTTACAGAATGTTTTAAAATAAAATAAAGAAAAAAATTACTTTTTATGTTTGATTTACATAAGATAGTGAAATAGAAAATAAATAATGAATAAAATTGTTAAAGATTAATTACTTGATGTTCTTTGAGAAAAGTTTAAAAGAAAATATTTTGATTTTAATTTTCTTTCCCTTAAACTTTCTTAGAACCAAATAGTGTCTTAAGTAACTAACATGTACCTGTAGATTGTAGACATATAATTGGCGAGGAGGACTAGAGGAGTCTTGATTCTTGAGGCTTTGAATCTAATTTTGAAAAGAAATTAAACCATAATTTATTCAATTTTGAATATGATTATGAATGAAAATTAAATCATAGATCAAACTTGGTAATATAAGAACCAAATAATGGTAATGTGAGATTGACTATTGAAGTCCTAGAACATCCAAATCCATGATGAAAGCTAGTTTTGTCACTAGCCCATTGCCTTATGTTTGTCGTTAACAAGTCAAATGAAAGAAGAAGGAAGACAATAAGAATTACGGACCAAAGGCGAGGGTGGGGAGATGACAACCAGGAGGCAGGAAGGAATGGCAAGGGGCATGGAGGGTGAGGGTAATAGATAGGACAATGAGAGTTGAGACAAGAGAATTAGAGAACATGTTGGTCCAATTCCAACGACACATCAGGTGAGTAATAAATTTTAGGGTTTAAATATATGTACATTATTAGCCTTACTAGATGTACTGTTATTCTATTAGGTTATATAAAATGAAATGTAAAAATGTAATTCTTAATCAAGTAAAGAGAGACGGGTATAAAGGCAGGTACAGATTTGGAGGCCCCTTACATGTATCCATACCCAAATCCTACCAATTTTTATCTCGTTCCTCCATATCTGTAACCAAATCCATTTAAGTTTATGCTGGATAAAGTTCGTTGAGTTTTAGATAAAATTCGTCTTATTGTCTTCCTTACATAAGATCAAGAACTAATTACAATCAACAACATGACACTCTAAATCAAACAAGACTATTTACAAAGTTGTCCAGTTTCATAAAAGAAGTACAAGATGAAAGATTCTCAATTTGACTAGCAATTTATGTGACAATGGTTCAACTAATTTGGCATACTGACTTTCTTTTGCCCACAAATGTTCTATCATTCTTCTCCCTCCATAGATGGTAAGTGCAAGCTACTAAAAGGGCCTACAAAGCCTGTTACCAAATACTTGGGTCTCATCCTCCCTTAATCAACGAATGAAGGATATAATCACATGCATGACATGGATGTTGGTTGTCAAAGTATCTGCTAAGATGAAACCATACCTCCTTACAATAATTGCATTGAGAAATTAGGTGAGTGTGGTTTTCATTTTTATCTACACACAAGCTACATTTTTTATCAATGATAGATCCCATACGAACCATCCTATCTCTTGAATAAAACCTCTCTTGCACCACCAACCAAAAATTGATGTAGTGCTTCGATATGGAGATTAGATTCCAAACAACAAGTTCCCATGGTACTTTGTCTTCTCTATACCTTATTAGTTCATAAGCATTTGGAATGCATTAAGCTCTTCTTTGAAAGTGTGATCATGTTGGTTATTGAAATATACATGAACTTACTTTTTGAACTAAAAAAATTACTTAAGAGTCTGTGATGTAGTGCTTGGAAGGTGTGGCGTCCAAAGCACCTTGTAATACCCCAAAACCCTAATTTAGGAATTAAAAATAAAATAAGGATTAATAGACAAGATTTAATTAAATAAACCATTTTTGATAAAATAATGATATTATAATAAAAATAATTAAAGCCAAAAAGGTAGAAAATAATGTAGGGATCAGATTAGTAGAGATTATAATAATTTACCAAACTAAAATAAATTTTAAGTAAATTATAATAATAATTTCTACTAATTTTATAATTCCTAAAATCTTTTAAACATCTCAACTACCTCACTTTTTTCCTTTCCTTTTTTCTCTCCTTTTATTCCTTTTCTTTCTTTTTTCCCTCCTTCGACGTCCTTTTTTTTCTTCTTGTAGACCCAGCTCTGCCCCATAGGTGCCCCCTATAATACCACAAAATTTTAAAAACTGAAATTTAATAATTAATCTTTATTTGGAATAATTTAATTTATTAATTAATTAATTTAATTTTTTATGGACTTTTGGGTGTATAAAAATAGATATGATTATTTAATAAATTAAAATAAAGATTTTCTTATTTTATAATATTCATTTTATTTAAATAATTTTCCAAACCTATATTTTACTAAAATTACCCTCTTAAATTAATATCTTAAATTTTAAATAAATTAATTTATTAAATTAATTTGTCCATCTAAATAATTAAATACCCTTATTCTAAAAATTATTTTATTTTTATTTTTCTCCTTTTTCTTTTTTCTTTTTCTTTTTCTTTTTTTTCTTCCTCCTTTTTCCTTTTCTTCTTTTCTCCTTCCTTCGGGCCGCCCGGCTTGCGCCACCCCTTACCTTCCCCGTTGGCCACTGGCCCCTTCCCTTCCCTTCTCCCCTCTTCTCCCTATGCCCGTCCAACCCAGCTCCCTCTTCCTTCTTTTTCTCCTTCTTCCCCCTGGTTAGGCCAACCCAACCCTTTTTTTTCCCTCTCCCTCGCACACAGGGTCGGCCCATCTTCTTTCTTTCTCCCCTGCTCGATCAGCCTGCCTCCTCCTCCTCCTCCTCCTCCTTCTTCTTCTTCCCTCCTCCCTCCTTCTTCGACAATGAGGACGTGGTAGCCTGCAACCCCCTGCAACCAACCCCCTACAGCCCTACCATTGCAGCCTGCCTCTCCCCCTCTCTACCATCCCTTTCCTTCCATTTGTAGGCACACAAGCACCCTACACCACTCCCCCCGCATGCCTTCTTTTCCCCCTCTTCTTCTTCTCCTTCCTACCACCTTGCGCTCCCGAACCCCTACAGCCTACATCCACCTAACTCGACCATGCCAACCCTCCTTTCCCTCTTTTCTTCTCCTTATTTCCTTCTTCTCTACTGATTTTCTATCCCCCTCGAGCTCCCCCTTTCCCTCCCTACTGAGCCATTTTCTCCCTTTTTCCACTCTTCTCCTCCTCCCTTATTTTTGCTTTACCGCCTCCAACCACCGCTTCTACCTCCCAACCGACCACCACAGCAACCTCCTAGCCTCCCCTGCTACCTCCCTACACCACTCAATAAGCTCCACTTGCCAATACAACCACCCTTCCCCTCCATTCTCTTTTCTTTCCCCTTCTCGATCTCTACCCTACACCACCACCGAGCGTCGCCGTTCCCCCTCTTTTGTTGTTGCCGCATCACCCATCAACTCCCTAATACCTCCTCTACCACCCCTTCCTCCCCTTGGTCAAAATTCCCCTACAGCCCCCTCCCTTCTTCTCTTCATTTCCCTTCCTTCTTCTTCTTCTCTATTCCTTCGTCCCATCTTCCTAGCCCTACAGCCACGATCCCCGCCGCCTTTAGCCACCAACCTTTGACCCCCGACCACCACCTACACCTCTACTCCCTCCCTGCACCCAGCCACCACCCTCACTCCCCTCCATAAGCCCTCAACCCAACCCCAAAACCCTTATTAGAATCAACCCTCTCCTTTCTCCCATCCCCCTCTTCGACCCTTAATTCCCCACAACCTATGCATGCAGCGTGAGTTTGCTGCATCTAATTGAGCAAGTTTTGTTAATTTTTGAGGTATAACAATAGTTAGTATTAATATGTATTAATTAAGATTTTGATAAAAATTTATTCTTTTAATTTTCTACTTCTAATATGCTAATTTTTATATTATTTCTAGGTATTAATTTTTACTAATCAAAGATCAAACTTTTAACCGGAGTACCAATAAGGTTTAATTATTGCCAGAAATAAGATAACCATTATACCCTACTCAAATGTGTAGATATACATTTGCTAGCACATTAGGATTTTTAATATGTTTAAATGCATTTTGTATGATGTTAAGTATGATATGATTTTTAGCATATGTTGGTTGTTGAAATGAAAAGCTTGTTAATTTATGTATCATGTGTGGAAATGATAGTTAAGGAATGAGCCTTATTGTTAATGATAATGTTAAATGCATGTATATGACATGATAAGTTAATGTGGCCATTTGTTGCATAGATAATGTTAATATGAGCCCTAGGGGCATTTTAGTGATTTTTCTTTTACAAAAGGTGTGGCCTAAATAAGTATATATATGGTAGGCGCTAATGAGTATTAATCATAAATAAGAATAGTTGGTAGTGTTAGATGATGTATATGGACCATGGATGCTAATGTTTTATGGAGTAAGGGTGTTTTAGTAAATTTGGCATAAAGGAAGGATAAATTGGTAATTTTGTGAGTAAAAGGGGTAAAATGGTAAAATAATAAGTAATAAGGGTATTTTGGTAATTTGGCACGATAAGGGGCAATTTGGTAATTTAACAAACAAAAAGGGCAACTTGGTAATTTTAATAAGTATGAAGGGTAATTTGATAATTTAACTAACTAAAAGGGAAAGTTGGTAAATGTAACAAGTATGAAGGGTAATTTGGTAATTTAATAAACCTGAAGGAGAATTTGGTAATTTTAACAAGTATAAGGGGCAATTTGATAATTTAACCAACTAGAAAGGTAACTTGGTAACTTTAAAAATAAGGGGTATTTCATTAATTTTGTAAGGATGAAAGGGTAAATCAGTAAATTGTATATAACATGACAATGGATTAAATAAGCCTCCATACTAAGTCATAAGGGATGTTAAATAATAGAATAAAGGTTTATGACCTTAGTAACACTTGTTTAAGTATAACCATGTATATTATAATGATAAGGGTATTTTGGTAAATTAGTGAATATCATAGGAATAATGCATGATACAGGGTTGAATGGGTAATTATGGGTATAACATGTTGTTTATTTCATAATTATGCAAGAGGTGTCTAGATTGTTAATTATGCATGAAAATGTGTGTTGGATATGTTAGAGGTACATGTTTGGGTTTTATGTGTGCCATAATCCTTGATATAGAATACTTGATCCTTGACATGATAAGTTAATGTGGCCATTTGTTGCATAGATAATGTTAATTCGAGTGATGATGTTGAATAATGTTCAATTAATGGCTTAAGACCAAAAGTATTGATTTCAATTTTATGATCCATTGATATAATATCAATTTGGCCTTTGTGCCTGTCTTTCTCTTGGTATGTGATGGAATTGCTAAGTAAATGGACCTTGTGTTAGAAATTTCCTATTCTATGTGGTGTTGCATTGTGTATTAGCTCTTATGTTGATTATGATTATCCTTATGCTTGTGTATGTTATTGTTTTTACATCATTTATGTATGATGTGTTGCATGCGGGTCCTACCTTTCAATTTGGTATAAAGGGGTTATTTAGTACCATAGTACTGAAGGATTCCGTTGGTGGGCCCCCTACCTATTGAATGGGCAGTGTCCCTTGGAGGTTAGTTGCATGTGTTATTCAAGCTGTTATCGAGTAAGAGCATAATGATTGTCTGGGAATATTTCAGGATTTCTCTTTCCACCTTTTTAATTCCTTGTTAAATGATTTTACTCTTGTAACCACTAATAGTCGGTTTATGTCTTTTGTAACGCCTTTAATGCACTACTGTGATTTAGATGAAAGTTGAATTTGTGTAAATTGTGTTATATCCTTTAGCCTTAGCACTTGGTATTGGAATGGTAGGAGGAAACCTGTCTGATACTAAGTGTAGCGATAACATCCCTGAAATTTATGGTTTTTTGCTTCTACTAATTTTTTAATAAAATAAATTTTTTTAATAGTACATTTTGGGGGTGTTGCACCCCCTTATTTTCCCCTTTTCTCCCTTTCTTTCTTCCCTTCTTCCCTTTTTACCCTTATCTTCAACCTCGCCCCCCAACTAGCACATCGAGCATGGCTGCTTCGCAACCATAGTTCTCTCTCCTCCTCATATTCCCCTCATCCTAACCTACAAGGCGTGCAGCTGGCACTGCCCAGCACTGGTCCTCACCCCTCTACAGCCCCAACATCCCCACCTAACTCCCTGCAACCCTACCAAAAACCCTACTTGTCCCTTGGTAATGGGAGCTACGCCAACCTGTACGCGTGCCGATAGCCAACCACCCCCTCCCTTTTGTCTTCTACCTCTATTTTTCCACTTCCCCCAACCTTCTTCCCCTATATATATACATCATGAGCCCAATTCCCTCTCCTCTCTTCTACCATTCTAGAACCCCCAACTCCCTCACACTCTTTCTTTAGATGACGTAGTCGCGCTGTACCACTATCCCAACTTCCACCCTTCCTCTTTCTTGCACCACCCTCCACCAAATGTGACCTTCCCCTACCCCTAACTGTCCCTCCTCTTCTCTCCCCACCTGTGCAAAGTGGGTAGCTCAAGCTGCCCTTTTGCACCCCTAGCCGCCCCTTACGCAACCCTACACTACTACAACCACCGAAACCACCACCTCCACTACCTCCCTCTCTGCCTAGGAAACCTCCCCTACCTTCCCACGCCTTCATTCCCTTTTCTCTCCCTCCTTCCTCCTCCCTTTCTCTCCTTCACTCTCGGCCACCACCACTTGCTCCACCATCGTGGGACACCACCACAACCCCCTAAGACCCAAAAACACTACCAGCCAAGAAAGTACCACTTCCCTCCCCTTTTCTAACCCCAAAATCCCACCTTTTTTTATCTCTGCCACCTCCACCACCCTTGCGCCGCCGCCGCCGCCACCGCTGCGGCCATCCTATTCGCCACTCCCTCTCTAGTTGTGCCCTTAACCCGTGTATTTATTTATTATGATAATTTTAAATATTTTTCCATTATTAACCTTACTACTACTACTATTATTATTATTACTCTTATTATTATTATTAATCTCATTTCTAATATTTAGTTAGAAAAAAATAAAAGGAAAAGGAAAAAGATGTAGGAAGAAGGGTTAATATTTAGTGTTTTATTTTTTGTAGGTGAACCAAAGCCTTCCCATAAAGAGGCATAAGATTCATGCCCAAGCCCGGTGTCCTATTAGGTAAGGATATAGTTAAGGCTTGGTTTTGCTATGTTTTGTGTACTCATGGGTGTAATGATATGTGTTATGTAATATATGTGGATGTGGACTAAAATGTATGTAGTGCAGCTTGTTTTGCATGGAGCTTTGGTAAGTTGTGTATGATTTATGATGTGTGTGATATGACTTGTATTTAATGACATGCTCTTATATGTAGTTGTTATGGTATGACATGCATGCTAGGAGGCCTTAGTGGTATTGTGAGGTTGTGGGAATCTAAAAGAAATAAAGAGGGGGAGTGAATAAGAAGAAGTGGGAAAAGTCTAATTACCTTATGACCTATGGGTGATAAAATGAAGGAAGAATAATAATAAAATGAAGGTTTGGAGTAAATCTTGAATAGGAAGTGCGAGGCTTGCATGAGGTGGTTGGTCTTTGCATGGAGGAAAGTTTTACGAGGAAAAATGTGGTCTAAGGTTTAAACATGGTGAGGAAAGAGTACTTTGGGTGATTAGAGTCATTGCGGAAAAGATAGTACTTGGGTTGGTAGAAGTGTGCATGGGAGCTTAACTAGGGGTTTTAGGGAAAAACCCTAAGTAGGGGAGTGTGTGAAAGGGTTGATGGTGATTGGTTGGAGTTAGGGTTGAGATTAGGAGGGTGTCTGATAAAGGGGGAGGGGTGAGACAAGTGGTAAAGAGGGTGGAGTGTGTGAGAGAAGGGTTAGGGTAAAAGAAAAGAGGAGTATTAGGGTTTCGAGGTGGCTAACTAGGGTTTCCTTGTCACATGTGGAAGATGGGGAGTAAGGTTGTGGTGTTTGGATGTGGGTTAAGTGGAGCGATGGTGTTGGAATCAAAGGAGAGTATGGGCTATGTATGACAAAGAGAGGTTAGGGCCACATAAGCCAGAATAGGGTTTCTAAGGGGAAACCCTAGTAGGCGATGGTGAGATTAGGAGGAGAAATGGGAAAGTGGGCCTTAATCCACATGTGTAGGGATTTTGGATTTCATGGTGAGTAGGAAAAAGGTGAGAAAGCAGTATTGGATTCCTAGGGAGTGTAAAGGTCCCAACTTATGGGATAAGGTTATTTAGGGAGTATAGGGTGAAAGAGTGAGAATGTGGAGTCCATTGGGGTATGCATGTTTAGTAAGAAATTACTTGTTGAATAAGACATAAATAAAACACTAACTATTTAATGTGGAAGACTATTGATCCTGGCCCAGACTGATCCACCAACGAGAATAGTGGCCAGGTCCATTTTGCCCTAGAAATTGATCCACCGATGAATAATAGTGGCTAGGTGTGTTCTGTCCTAGAGTATATTCCAATCCACCAACTATAATAGTGAGAGATTCCAAGCTCAGTAAACCAAACCTAAAATGATAACAAGTCATGAAAAAAATACTAATCACTTATAGTGGAACACCATGTGAGTTGGCCTAGATCGATCAATTCGCGAGAATAGTGGCCAGGAACATTTTTCCTTGGAGACAGATCCACGGGCAAATAATAGTGGCTAGGATTGTCCTTCCTTGAGTGTTTCCGATCCACTGGCTATAATAGTGAGGTTTCCGTACTCATAGGGATATAATACAAGAGATGTGTAAAGATGGTACTAATGGCCTAAGTTTTAATAATGGTGATTAATCGAATAACTTACTGCATGCATTATTTGCTTTTCTGATGTTATGCTCTATCTTAGCCATATGGTTACCTTACTTAATACATAGCGTACTAATTACTCCTTTCATAGGTGCTGCTCATTTCCACGAGCAGTGGCCCCTCCTGAGTCTGTGCAGGTAGGGGGTGATGCCTATGATGACTTCGATGCCTATAATGCCTTGAGCGGGACTGAGTGATGACCTATTATACCTATTGTAGGGTCCGAGAGGGTGTACTCGGACTTATTCTTATCCATTTTATTATCACTTTTATTTCCTCCATAGTGGGCGTGATTGTATTTAATTCCCTTTCTGTATTAACTCTAACGTTTCTTACTCTGGTTTTAGTTATGAAATATTGAACTTTTATGGTTTATTTGATTATTTGCGCTACTACTGTTAATCCTTTAGCCTTATGGTGAGTATGAAATTTGATAATGGTCAATCTTATACTAATCACGATGGTAACATCCTCGTTTTTAGTATATGGTTTTTGTAACAAATGAAAATTTTCAACTACAAATTTTTGGGGTGTTACACACTTGACCCTTTACATAGTAAGTATGGATCCACCTCATCTATAATACCTATTTAATTTTTTCTAACCACCATAGTTTCTATGAGGGATTTGTATAAGTCCTAAGCCTCCTTTATGATTAGGCAGAGAAACCTTAGACCATGAAACATAATCTTTCCTTTAAGAAGTTTCACCCGCCCAAATTTAAGATCTAAATAATGCTTGTATCTCATGGATGACCTTCTTGGATAGCATCAAAAACAAACTATAATAAGCTTGAAGAGCAAAAAGAATAGATTAAACTAACTAGATTTTCCCTCAAATTCTAAGTAATGAGGATTTTTGTAACTATATTCTTGTCTATAAGAGGCCTATAATTGTGGTTTGCAATTCTCTTTGTAGCAAGGGGGATGCCTGAATATTTAACAAGGAGTGTTTCTTTTGGAAAGTGATACAAATCTTTGATTTGTTGTCTTTCATTCTTCGGTACTAAGATGATGTAATAAATGTTGCTTTTGGATGTGTTAAGTCTCAAGCTTGAGAGGTTTAAAAATGTTGGAAAACATCACAAATATAATTATTATATTTGTATTTCAATGTGTTTTTATAATATTATGTTTATAAATTCTATTAATATATATTAAAAGAAAAATTTATCTTAAAATATATGGTTTCTTGTTAAACAAATAAAATTACTATACATTATTTTTTATTTTAAAAATATAATCTTTCTTTTAAGGATGACACTAACCATGGTGGCATATCATTAATGATGGAGTCAAACTTTTGGTTTCATGGTGTCATCAGATTGATATAATATAATACTAAATAAATTTTTTTTGTCATCGATAATAAGTATATTATTAAACGTATTATATCATCCTTTTGCCTCGTCAAAATTTTTATTTTAAGTTATTAATATCGTAGATCATGATATTAACTTACATTTATCTTAAAATATTAGCAAAATACCATTAATTCGTCGATTTATTATATGTTTATATAGCTTATTCTTAATAAAAATGTAAATAAAAAGGATAGCTAGCTGCATTCTTGTAGTTGTTACTAACATAATATAAATTGAATAAATAGCTAACACTAATATAATTAATACACGTATTCATAGAATAACAAAAAATAAGTTACTTATCAAATAAAAAAATGAAATGTAAGATATTTCAAATATTTAAATTTAATATTTTTTCTAAATAGTAATACTATTTATATATGGTAAATATAATTACATTAACTATGACCAACATAAAAACAACTACGTCAAAATATGGTTAATTTAACATGGAATCCTATTTTTAATTTTTTTTAAATAATAGTACACATTGAATATGGAAAACTAAAACGATTATCAAATATATTAAAAAATAAATATAGTTGCATTAGAGCTACGGGGAAATTAATATGTTATCAATAATATTGGATTTTACAATTAATTAACCAGGAAAAAATAGGATTTCACAATCAATTAAATAAGATGTAAAAAAAATGTCAAACACTATAACTGTATGCTAGGTGATAAACATTCAAACAATGAAAATAAAAATAAGACTTGATCCTCTAACTAGAAGATAAATAGTGGGCTAATCTAGTGGTGTCCTCTATTGTGGCAAACAAAATTATTTGTTATACTACTATAAATTAGTCTTTATAACTAATACCATGGTTTCTCGTGACACAATGGATGATGCCACTCTGCCTTTGCCTATCATTAAGTCACATCTTTCAACTCAAGGCAACGTCTATTACATCATATGGAAGTACATTCTTCTTTATAAATATCATACTCTTTGTCCCTCTTTTAGCAATGTAATGAGATAAATTATTTTTAGAACTATGGACATGGCACCATTCTACAACCTTAGTTATATCAGCGAAGCTCGAAGTTTCACCAACTAAATAGCTCATCCAAGAGAAAAAGTCCGAGCCTTCTTATACTTGACACACCAAACTCACACAATCTAATTCAATGATGACACTATTTTAGCCTTCCATCCAGACACACTTAAGGCATGTTTTTATACTCTTATAAACAACTCTAAATTTCATCGATCATATTAACCATCCATTATATTTTACCAAAGTGGAATCCTTCAACATATACCTTTCTCTAAAAAAATTATCATCAAGGCAGTTAACATTGGTAACAAGTTTCGGTAATCCTTCCTCTACCTTCATCCACCGTGGTGCATCATCAACTCTTTGTCCCTATTGATAATAATCCTCCCAATAATTAAACAAAGGCTCTTTATTTCTATTTCAAATTTCTGTTCTATTCACATTCCCTTAAAACAAACATGATAATATTTTAAAAATCCTCTCCAATTCCAATTCTCCCTCCCAATCACATGTTCCCTAAAAACAAGCAGTCCGTCAAGGTTAGATTGTATATTAAGTCAAAAATCATGATTTATTTGGTGCATTTTTTCTTTTAAATATTATTTTCCAATATTAATGACATTAAATTAATTTAAAAAGTTATATTCTTAAGTTTATACATTTTAAAAATAATTTCATGGAAAAACAATATTGCATGTGACCTCAAGTGCTACCAAAATTGCAAAACTTTGACTAGAATATGTTCATTATCTCTTGATTGAACAATTTGAAATTTTATACCTCAAATAAGAATAAAAAATTAATCTTATACATGAATTAAGAATGAGTATCTAATAGATTTATATTTGACTTTGTATTTTTACTATAACACTCCAAAATTTGTAGCTACTTTTTTTAAGCGAAAACATTAATGTAACTTAAGTGTTGTTACTGCTATCGGTCCATATATTTCTCGTAATACATGCAAAGCTAAAACATTTGAAAAAAATTAAATTAAATCTTATGAAAGTATATAGAAATAGCGTAATACTTTAATAAATTAGACATAAGAATAAAGTTTGGAATACATGCTCTAGATAATACAATATATAGAAATAGGAAACAAAAGGAATGAAGATCCAAAAGAGATATCCAAAATATAAGGCATCAGCATATACAACCTTGGATAACTATACCTTAATGCTCTAACTTTAGGTATAACCCCAATCACTTCGCTTGATGGATATCTTTGAAATTAATAAGATCACTATCAAATACCTATGACACAACACCTACAAAAGTATAGTATCAATAAGCAACGCATACTAAGTAACACTATTATCCTAAAGAGATAACATCATACACAATGCCCATGCAATAAAAAATGATAGACGTGCAATAACAAGATAACAACATGCTTAATACATATGTTAATTGTAAGGAAGATACTTCAACCATCAAGTATAAAATAATGTAATATGAATGTAAAAATAGATGAGATTCACTAATTAATATAATTCACTATCGTGATTACACCTAGTAGATGATATTAACTTGAGGATGAAGACTCTAACAACCCCTCGTCTACAACATTTCTACCTAGTGTATAATAACACTGGCCTAGTTTGCCCACCCATAGGCGTAACTAGAAATTCCGATAATAGGTCACCTAATAATTTTAGTATGCATACCCCCTATAGGGCTTATGGCTTCTATAGAGTAGAAAAAGGTCTCCCAAACCTCTCATAAGGCACTCAATATCATATAAGATAAAAACACCAAAATGGTACTAAGTAAATACCAAACTTATGGTAGGGTAGCTACCCCAATCACTATTACTCTCGACTTAATATCTTACACTTTAAGTGATTGATATTTTGTTAACAACTAATTAGTTAAACAATAATCAATGCCCATAGGATAACACATCACACTTCCACCAACAAAACCCATTTATTTTATTAAGTTTCAGTTATATTCACTCACTTGATTTACAAAGGGATCAAGACCCAACCATTTAGAGTGCAAAGGTCTAACAACATGTCATTAATGTCCAATTTAATAGATAAGGTAATAAAACCCGAGTCTTAAACCATGAAATACCCATTTTTAAATTTATATCTCACCACTTATTAATTTTATTTATTCTAGACAATGGTCAATGCCTAACAAAAGTTAATAGTTGACCAAGGGTCGACAGTGAACCATAAGTCAACTATAGGTCAAATATCACACTAGTGTCCATGTATAAGGCCAACATCATTAACATAATACAACTGTACATAAAATGACTAAAATTTCCCTAAGGTCAACTAACTTATTTAGAACCAAAAAAGGTATATTTTATGCTAAAAGGCTTACACTCAACCTGTAACACCCCAAAATTTACTACTAAATTTTTTTTTAAGTGGAAGCGTATAATCAAATAGTTAGGTGTTATCGCCATAATTGACATAAGTCTGGCTTACCTCCACCATCATTATGTCAATCACAAGGCAAAACGATTTGAAAATTTAAAACATAACAGTAAGAAACGAGAAAACTTTTAATAACATCAAATAAGTATTTGGAAATCAACTCCGATTACAATATCAAAATACAACAAAAGGGATCCCATGAAACTAAGAGTCCAAAAAGGTATCTGGGTAAAACTATCATTCGGATAACATAACTCTACACCCAAACCTTGATAGAGGAGAAATCACTCCTTCACATATATAACATCAAAGGCTGCGAAATCGTCCACCTGGTCCTCATCTACTTGCACATACACATCTGGGTTGTCTACTTGTTGGATTGGGTAGCACCCATGAAACTGATGATTAGTACGCTATGTACTGAGTAAGGTAATAGTACAGTCAAGCAGGGTTACAAGAATTCTCGTAAGAAAATAATATATATGCGTAAATCAAAGAATGCTAGATAATTACTAATTCCAAATCTTTCATTAGATATACCATATTACAATCTTTTATTTATGTTGAGTTCAGGGACTCCACTATTCTTAAACTAGTGGAACGGTCTGAAACACCTTTCGAGAACAACATGTCTGAGCCACTATTATTATCTAGTGGAATGGAGCCAACACTTCTTAGAGTAAAATACTCTTGAGCCACTATTATTAAACCAGTGGAATGGTCTGAAATACCTCTCGGGGACAACACACCTGAGCCACTATTATTATCTGATGGAACAGACTCAACACCTCGGTCTTGACTCATACAGTATTCCACTTTAAATGATTAGTATCTTTCCATTTATACTTTATCTCTTAATCATATTTTCATTCACGTTGAATATGGGGCCTCACTATTATTAATCCGATGGAACAGACTAATGCACCTCTTGGGGACAACACACCCAAGCCACTATTATTATCCGGTAAAATGGACCTATATAAACACCTTGGCCTGACTCACGTGATCTTTCACTTTAAATGATTAGTTCCTTATTCAGAGTTGATTGTATATTATCATGCCGAACTTATATTAATATGCAAGACATATAACTGAACAACATAAGTACTACCACGTAATTATCCTCAAATGATCATAATACTCTCAAGGTAGTCAAGATAATCATATTCTCCCAAAGTCCTTATGAAACCCAAAACATATAAATTTCCAATCATTATCCGAAGTATATATCCTCAGTTTTCCATAGATATCTTGTATCCGACATTATACCCAATACATACTTACATAATTTCATTACTCTCAAGAATATCATTTCATAGCATTTCCATAAATAAATTATTCAATACAACATCCTCAACACAAAAAGCACATACAAAAATACAAGTATCACATAAAACCCTAGCTACGACATGTATCCTTACCAACAAGGACACTAGAATCTATGCACGTAAATCCTAGACCTCCTCCGAGATCACCAGAAGATTACCTATGGAAATAAGATAAAAATACAATTAGGATTGGAGATTAAAATTAAGGGGAAAGTTAAGGTAGAGGAGAGTAAAATGGAAATAACCAGAGTAAAATGGAATTTTGAGTTGTATGGAAGTGTAGAGGAATGTGTGGTGGAGTTATGGTTAAATTTTGGTGGTGTTTGGACAATGTTTGAGGGTGAAAATAGGGGTGCACAGCCAAAAATAGGAAGTTACACCGTTCTGCAGCAGGCGGTGCAACTCCTGGTCGAGAGAAAGATATGATGCATGGCTAGGTGGTGCAAAAGTTGCATGACTGTGCAGCAATAGGTCAAGAGAAGAAAAGACGCACGACTAGGTGATGCGAAAGTTACACAGCTATACAACAGGGGTGCGCACCAAGTCAAGAGAAAATATGATGCTCGGACAGGCGGTATAAAGGTTGCACAGCTGTGTAATAGGAGATTTTAAGTGTTGTACAACTATGTAGTAGACCATGCACTCTACAAAACTATGATGAATAAGGGAAATAACAA
Organism: Tamarix austromongolica; assembly: GCA_039764185.1. Lineage (NCBI taxonomy): Eukaryota > Viridiplantae > Streptophyta > Magnoliopsida > Caryophyllales > Tamaricaceae > Tamarix > Tamarix austromongolica. Next base: position 54,960,683 of record CM077816.1, read on the forward strand.
GGAAAAAGAGGCGGTGGTCAGTGTCGATGGCTAGTGATAGTGAGGGGGAAGGTTGGGGTGACCTTGGTGGGTGGTCCACCGGCCAATGAGCAATGAGTGGTGGCTGAGATGGTGCACGGTGGTGGTAAGGCCAAAAACATGGAAAGAAGGAGGAAGAAGAAGAAGAAGAAAAGAGAAGGAAGAAAATAGAGGGAAGAGGGAGCTCGGGCAATAGATTTTTGACATAGAAAGAATAGAGTGGAGGCCAAATAAAGAGAAAAGAAGGAGAGTATAGTATAGTATATATATATGGTCATGTGTGCGTGTGTGTATTGTGTGAATTAGGAAAAAGAAAACATAGGGGAAGGGAGACATGTGAAGGTGGTGTAGGGCCACTATGGTGACAGGGGAAGTGATGGTTGAGTGTTGTGATGAAAAATGTAGGTGATGGCAATGGTTATGAGTATGGGTTACGTAAAGATAAGAGAAACAAGAAGAAGAGTGGTAGGGGAGGTGATGGTGGTCAGCTTAGTAGGGGAAGAGAAGAAGAAGAAGATAGGCATGAGGGATGATGATGATGGTTGGTGAGGGTGGCAAGGTGATGGTGAGATGATGCATATGGGAGGCAAGGTGATGGTGTCATGGTGCAGTAGAGGAGCTAAGCTCCTTCACACCATAAGAAAATCGGCGTAGGAGAATAAGGAAAAGAAAAGAAAAGAAAAAAGAAGAAGAGGTTATGGGTTAGGATTAGATTAGGTGATTTTGGATTAGCCATAAGTAATTAGGATTAGTAGAAATTTTAGCGGGTTTTGATTTTGGTTTACGAATTATGGTTTATCCTAGTCAAGGTTTTGGTTTAGGTTAAAGTTTTGGGATTAAGAAATTAGGTTAAGGTTAAAAATATTTTGAGATTATAATCAAATTAGGGCATTAATGATGCGAGATTAGGCTAAGCAAATTTTTGGAGTATTATATAACCAATTATTTTCCTATGATTAATGTTAAACATAACTACCAAGCCTAAAAATTCTAAGATTACACAATGTATCATGAATATCCTTTTTTAGCTTAATTAATAATATTAATAAAGGCCTCTAAGTACAATCATCAATCATAACTCAATTATCACACTTGTCCATTGAACTTTATTTTCTTAACCTAATATTCACTTAGAAGTATAATGACCAACATGCCCTTATTCACTTAAAACCACATTAAAACTTCTAAAATTTGTAACTTACTCTAAACATATTCTAAGCCTATCATATTATCTATCAAATTTTATGCAAAAGATCCAATGGACACAATGGTACCCTCAAAACTTATAACAAAACAATATAAAATCTCCAAAATATCCCTGGACAATTATGTGTCCAAAAACAATAAAATTATAATGAACTATAGATGCTCTAAAATTCTCATCCTTGCTTTTGTACCCTATCATATGTACAACGAAATACTTATATAAAATTAAGACAACATAAACTCACATAAAATAATAGGGGTCAAGAGGCATGTATATACCAACATATTCATTTTTCAACAAATTTCATGAAATTAGGGAAAACATTTTAGAATACTAATATATGTAAATAACCATGCTTAGGAGAAATTTAAACAAACATAGCCACACCATAACCAAGGTGGCTGAGGAACACAAAAAGGCAATATAATGGCTCTTCATCTAAATCCTTAGCTACAACATGTTTACATACATACTATTATACATAAAATAAACATGCTTAACCCTCATGCTTAAGACCTAAATAATTTTCATGCTTATAAAAAAAAATAGCATAAACCTGTGTATATTAACATATTAAACACCTAACACATAATAATAATTCTAAAGATTAGTTTAGTTACCTAATTCCTAAGCTCCAAGAAAAATCTAAAACAAGGAATCTAGCATTCCACATTTAAACCTCTTAGTCACCTTAACAATAACATAGCATAAAAGAGTTTGATAATAAAAGATTAATAGATATGGAAAAGTAAAATAGGAAATGAAATGGAGGGATTTAAGAGAGTAGAGTAACTAGAAAAAAAGAGTTTGGAGGCTAGAAAATGGGTCGGCTTGTAGCTTTGGAGGTCAAACCAAGATGATGGGGAGAAAACACCAAAACATCACAAAAAAAACCTAGGGAACGGGGAAACCAAAGGAGGAATGTGGATGGGGTTTTTTTTTTGTGCTGTGAAAGATAAGGAAAAGATGAGGAAATGTATGATTTGCAGCAATGATAGGTTCAAATCTACTGAGAGAAAAAGAAAGAAATGAAAATAGCTTAACACATGACAATTGGGTGCAAGAAAGATAGAATGAACATGACGTGTGGCATGTGATTTATTATATTTTTTTTTAGTTTGGAAAGGCAATAAATAAAGAGGATAATTGTGGATATGAGCCTCAACAAATATCAACAACATACACATCAAAGAGGGAAAGAAAACGGTGGGTTAAATGCATGAAGATTTGTGTGCATATAATGAGAGGAATGAAATGTGGGTATTTTTAAGAGATTAAGAAATTGAAAAAAAAAGGAAGAAAATATGGAAGAACAAGGGTCAATAGGCCACAATTAGCTGGCAAGAAGTGGGAGTAAATATAAGTTAAAACTTAACACAACCTTGGGTAAAATGAGGCATAAACAAATGGGGCATGCATAAGGCTGTTTGGCGTTGGTAAGTTAACCGAAGAACACTCTTTCCTTTCCATTTATAGCATGGAATCATAAGGGGGGAGTGGGAATTCCTTAGTTAAACACTAAGTAGTACAAAAATGAAAGAAATTGTAAGATGGTTGGTAGGAAGGTTTTGAGTATGATAGGATTATAGAAGTATTTTTGGTTGAATACTAACATTTAAAATTTGAGATATGATTTTCTAATATATGAGGGTCACACGTCAATTAAGAGAGAGGTAGGATAGGCATTTTACAAAATTTTAGTATAATTGAATGGGTAGAAAAACTAGGAAATCGGGATTTATTCGGGTGGAAATAGTTAATTATAGGTCATGAAAATTATAAAAATTAATAGGTAATGGTGTTGGTTTGGAGCTCAAACAAATTTAAATGGGAAAAACAACTAAAACTATCTAATTGTGTGAACAATTTTTTATGCAATTTAAATATTTAGAAGAATAAATTAATTTTGAATGACCAGATTAAAAGAATGAGTCCTATTCACATAGGGTATAATTAAGGTTAGGATATTGGGGTATTACATTTATTGTCAGTATATCTATGAGTCCCAAATGAAAAAAGATTGTTAGGTAATCTTAACTTATCACAGGTCCTTTTATATAAATAGTTTTTGATTTTGTGCAAGGCACATTATATTTTTGAATAAAATATGCATATCCATTTTCTCAAAATATATTTCTTATATATCATAACTGTAACTTTTTTTTATATAAATTTTTACATATTGAACTCTCAATTTCTAACGAAAGAGTTGGATGAAATACAATCCAAAAGTTATTGTTAGTTAGGTCTTTGAAAATGAGAACAGAAAAGTATGAATTTTTAAATATATTATGTGATAAATATATTTTTACCCCTTATTTGAAGCTCCTTAAAAAAAGAATTATTCATAATAATTGCTTATTTTAGACATGTTTTACGTTAAAAAGTTTCTAAAATAAGTAATTATCTTAATAATTACTCTTGATAAGTAGCTCTAAATAAGCCTTAAATAATTAAAATTATTTAAATATTTTTTTTTTCATTAACATCCTTCAATAAATTTGCCATATTATTTTTCTTCCTTTAAATTAGAGCATAAATATGTGAGTTAGTAAATTTAGGCCCATTTCAAAATTCACAACCTACCACCTTTCATCACAATAGCATGTTTAATAGTAAAATATAGACAAAAGTGTATTTAAAGATATAAACAATTTGAAATTATTTCCATAAAGGCATAAACACTTTTGAAATTTTTCTAAAGGCACAAACATTTAGACTTTATTCTCATTTACACATCAACACTTTAGAAATAAAAATTTGAGGGACATAAATAAACATTTATATTTTGTTCTCATTAAGGCATAAATGTTTATACTTTATTCTTATTTAGACATAAATAAAAATGAAAAAATACCTTAACTTTCAAGTTGCTAAATCATTATGCCTTAACCAGAACAAAATCTAAATATTTATGCATTTAAGAAAAATTCAAAAACATATTTGTCTATAAGGATACAAACTGAAAATATTTATGTAATACCTTGTATTTTTGGAATTTAAATTTACTAACCTTAATAATTTTATTAGTGTATTTTGATGATAATATTTGATTATTTTAATTTTAATTTGTTTTATGGTTTTATCCATGATTTCAAAATCAAATTAGAATATTATTAATAATTGTTGTGCCGATCATTCTAGGTAAATTTGTACACAGTCGTAGTTTTATTATATTCATATGATTTCAATTTCTATTTAAAAAATATATATATTTATATTCCTTCTCATACTTTAATTTTTAATATTTTAGATACCTTTTCGATTATAACTTCGTCATGTAATTACAACCTTGATTTGAAGTTATATTTTCTTAACAAAATAAATTATTTAAATTATAAAATTAAACTTAAAATAGTATAATTATTTTAATAATTTTTATCCATAGAAAATATTTCTGTTTTTGAATTCATTTATCTTTTCGAGGTTAATATCTTTGATAATTTTTAAATTAAAAAGGTTTTCGTAACTTATTTATGATTTTACTTCCGAAATTAATTTTCTTCCATTTTTCCCCTTTCAATTTACGGAGGATTTTTTTTTTCAAAAATCATTTGAATTAATTATAGTTCCTTAGAATCTTGTTTAAATATTTCTAGATAGTTTTAACTACTTTTCAATATAGTATTATGTATTTTTGTAAATAATGTAAATCATTGCATTTGTTAGTATTTTTTTCTGAAAGTTTTCTTAAATCCTTTAAATAACTTTTATATTGATTTTATACTTTCGAATCTTTACAATGTTTTTGTTAAATGAGTTTCAAATAAAATTATCCATAAATATTTTTCAAATATTTTACACCCTCTTATATTATATATATACGTACTTGTAAATAAAAAAAATGGAAACCCCGACTGGTCTCCCCCTCCCCCCCCCCCCACTTTTCTTCTTTCCTCACCATCTTTTCTTTTCTCTTTTCTCTCTTCCCTGTGTGCAACCCCAGCCCTGACCTCCTTCTTCCCTGCTCCTCTTTTCTCCTTCGTCGACCACCACACCACCTCACCATTTGACGTCAAACCACCACCACTCATTATCCCCCTATCATTGAGCTCGAAATCACAAGCACTAGTAGCAACAACGGATAATGGCAGCGGGTCCCTCCACCATTGTTCGTCCACCTCCACCATTGCTTCACCACCATCAAGCGGTTCTTGACCTCTGGCAAAGCTCCAACAATCCTTATCCTCTCTAATTCCACAACCATTGGTTTGGTATAAATTACCCCAACCCTAACTTTTTGCTTGAATAATTTTGCATCAATTAGCTTATATATATATTGTATGTTTGATTTATAGTGGTTAATTGTAGTGTATGTGGTTGATTTTTGAAAATTGAAATTTTGACATAGTTATGTCCATATTTCATAGATTCATCTCATTAAGCTATTTTGGATACATTTATTATGCAATATGTTGTTAAAATGTATCTAATTTCATATTGGAACTATCAATTTGAAAATTTATACGGAGTTAATTGGAATTGGATTTCTATGTTAAAATCCTTGTGTATCAAAATTGAATTGCACAATTGAGTTGTTTTATTCAATTAATGTTATAATATGCTTTGAAATGTATTTAATTTTATGTTGGAATTGGATTTTTAGGTCAAAAATCTTACTGATCTAAATTTGATTGTATAATTGAGTTATTTTATTCAATTGATTATATAATTTACATTATAGTACATTTAATTGCAATAATGAATTATCAATTTAAATAATTTAATGAGAATTGATCGAATTTATATCTTGGACTCAAAAACCCTAATTTTGTTAAATTGGGTATTTTATTTATTATTTTTGATCAATTGATTATACAATAGGTTATAAAGTAGGTCTAACTACATTTATAAACATTCAATTTAAATAAATTAATAAAATTGAATTGAATTGCAGCATAAAATGCTAGATTTTAAATGAAAAATAAAATTCGTAATCTGTATAGTTATTTTTCTAAAATGAAACTTATAGAAATAGTTGAAATGACCCTAATTACATTCCAACACCTTCAATTTGGATTAGAGTTTATGTCTTGGGCTTTAAAACCCTAATTTTTAGAAAATAATTATCTTTAATTGGGTACTCATTTTTTGAAATTAATTATGTATATTTATCTAAAATTAGTTTAATTTTATTTTTATATTATCAACTTGAGGTAATCGAAGTTAATTGGTTGATTTGCAGTTTGGGCTTAGAAACACTAATTTTTAGAGATAGTTTAATAAAAATGACTTGCTTATGCTTCTTTCACCTAGTAGATTACTAGCTTTGATTTAAAATTATTTGAATTGGATTATTATCTTATCGGTGTAGATTAGTTCTTTGAAATTGGTTGGTCTGTTTTTTTGGTTGTAAATCTAGATAAGTATGTCATTTCAATAAAATTTAATTATCCTCTATTGTCTTTTCCCTAGTTCCAAATTAAGTTGAAATGCCATAAGTTATATTTGTTGAAATCAATTTGGTTAATACTTAATTTTAAATCTTATTAGAGTTATGCTCGCGAGTCTTCGGTTTTGGGTATGTTTTTCCAGAAAGATCATCCGTGTCTCTATTTGTTGATTAAATTGTAATACTTGAATTTTAATCGATAAGGTAGTTTATAACCTAGTCATATGATTTCTATTTGTATTTAGAAAAACATTCTTATGGATTGTCAAGATCACTACCTTTATCTTTCTCTTTCTCTTTCTCAATTTGCTTAGCTAGCTTATAATTTAGGTAAGTCATTACTTACGTTTGCTTATGGCGGAATTATGGGATGTATGTCTTTTTAAAATGGAAGGTGATAAGTATATTTTATGTTATTTAAGTATATCAAGCATATACTACGTTTGTGTGTTAATTCTATGCATCTAGGAGCTTATAACTTAAATGTGAACACATTTTAGCATGCCTCTTGATTATTGCATATGTTTGAATATGTGAATGGTTGGGTATGATTATATGTTTGAAATTTTTAGCTAATTATGAAATGTTTTGTGATTTTAGAGTATGTTATAATATGTCTCAAGTATAATTGGTTTAGAAAATCATATCATTGGTTGAGTATGGACTAAAATTGTATGATGCATTATGTTGGAATTTCATGCCATGGAATTATCTGGCTTTAATGCCACTTGGATTTGATCATCTTTAAATTCATTTGAAATTAAAAAGCTTTAATGCCACTTGGATTGGATCAATTTTAATGTCGTGTGAAATTATCTTGTTTTAATGCCACTTGGATTGGGTCGACGTTAATGCCACTTGAAATTAATCGGCTTTAATACCACTTGAATTATATCGGCTTTAATGCCACATGAAATTATTCAGGTCTAATGCCATTTGGATTAGATTGGCTTTACTAACACATGGAATGGATATAATAATGGAATTTCATTTTATGATGGATGTGATTTAAGTGGTGTTATGTGGGCCTAATTTATGCTTGGCTAAATCCTCAAATAAAATATTAATCATTCGAAGTAAAAGATCTTGAGTAGGGGTTTGTATCACTCGGAGTAGCTATCCAAGTTAGGTTTGATATTCACTTGGTACGATTTCGGTGTTTTTCTTCTTCTATGATCCTGGGTGCCTTACGAGGCTTATAAATGCCCTTTTCTACTCTATAGGTGTCTCGATATATTTTGATCCTATAGGGGGTATGCATACTTACGTGATTAGGTGTCATATTTATTGGTGGTTTGGATATATTTCTTGGTGGGCCAGTTAGGGCCAGTACAATTCGAGTACTAGATTAGCTGTTATAATTTCTTTGAGTCTTCGTCCTCAAGATAATGTAATCAAATGGATGTGATCATGATAATGGAATATAATAATTTATTATTTTCGTATATTCATGGACTTTATATTTTATTATCCTATGTATGTCTCTTGATTGTCTTCCTTACAATAAGGCTTGCATACGACACCTGTTCATACCCTGTTATCACATGATCTATTATTTAAACTATATGTGGGCCTTATGTGCAGAAATACTATCTTCTAGGATAGTTGCATTACTTAGCATACATTCATGATTCATTATGCTTGTATCCTACGTATTACCATGTCTAGTCATGTATTTATAAGAATGATTCCATGACAACATTTTTTTATCATATCTCAATGCATGTCTCATATGTCCTCTACTACAACCACATGTACCCATGTGTACCATCGATAATTATGACTAAGATATTCCATATGGGCATACCTTACTTTAGCTATCACATGTGTGTATTACTCTTGTTATTTTATATATAACTTTCCTTAATACTTGTTGAGCGGGCAATTAATAATATGTTATATGCTTTGCAAAATCGTATGAGTATAATGGTTTTTGCATCACATGTATACTAGAGCATGGGTATTGTAAGTTAAATATTACCATGCCTTATGTGCATTATGTTTCATCCTATGAGTTAGGTAGCTGTAATTTACTCAATGTTGGACCCATACTAATACTACATTGGTTGAATGGTCATGCGGCGTTCCATTGATTGTGGGGAGCAATCCTCTTTTGCGGGCTTGAGATCAATTATTATTGATGGGTTGATGACTTGGGCTTTGAGAGAGTAGACAATCCAAAGTTTTATCCATTAGAGATTTATCTTTATTATCTACAGCTATTTTGGAATTTTCAAATGTTGTATTTAAATTTTAGTGGTGTTGTAATTGAATTTCAATTTTCCATTACTTAGCTAAGATTTTAAAATCTATAGTTATTTCACAGGTTTTTCGCTAGTTTGAGCAACGATGATTTATTTGGTGAAAATGTTTGTTTCCTATATACCATCAAATATATCCTTGAGGAAAATTATTCTTTCGGTATAGATGTTGTTTGAATTTTAGTTGGGTATGTTTTAGCCTTGCATATAGTATGAGATAGATAATGGACATTTATATTGTGTTAGGTGTAACGGTAACATTTCCTATTTTCTATTTTAGCTTCCACATATTTTTCTTTTAAACGAAAGTTTTCACGAGTTAATTTTGGAAGTGTTACATTTTATGCCTTTAAACACATTTTTATTTGATATATATGCTATAAATAATTATAAAACCTAAAAGATAAGCAATCTAGAGAAGATATTAAAAATGTGAAACAATTTGGTTGAACTTAAGAAAGCAACGATCAATAAATAAACACCATAGATTTGATATAAAAGAAAAACACACGAAATCATAGATCAATTAACACTAATTTAGAAATAAAATAAGAATTATTGATGAGATTAAGAAACAAAAGAAAATATAAGATGGAATAAAAAATGATGGGAATATATGAGAAGATAGAATGCACCTTTTAAAACCCTAGTAATCTATCTAGATGTAATCCCCAAAAATTTTAGAAAATCTGTAATTTAATAAATACCTTTTATTTGAAAAGAATTAGCTTTTAAAATTATTTAGTTTAATTATGGATTTTTGAGTATGTAAATTTGGATAGGAGTATTTAATAAATTAAAAATACATACTTTGTTATTTTATTATATTATTTTTATTTAACTAATTTTTCAAACTAATATTTTACTAAAATTATCCTTTTTGAACCAATATATTAAATTATATTGAATTAAATTATTAAATTAAGTAATTTATTAAAACTATTACATTTTATTATTTTTCAAATTAAATTAAATTATTTTCCCATTTCCCATTTCCCTTTTTCCTTTTTTCCTTCTTTCCCTTTTTCCCTTTTTCTTTCTCCCCTTTTCTCCTTTTTCTTCTTTCTTTCTTTTCTTCTTTTTTTTTTCTCTTTTTTTTTTCTCCTTCGGGCCGCCTGCCAGGCCAGCCAGCCTTCTCCCTCCCCCTGCGTGTCTGGGCCTCTGGCCCGTTCTCCCTCTCCCTCGCCGGCACCAGCTAGCCCTGCCTTTCCCCCCTCTTTTCTTTCTTTCCTTTTCTCCCCTACCTATGCCGGCCCAACTCCCTTTTTTTCCCCCTGCATTGGCCTACTCCCTTCTTTCTTTCTTCTTCCTTCTTCTGCCTCGACTCAGCCGCCCGTCCGACCTGTCTTCGTCGGCCATGACTGCCACCCCGAGCACTACGCTGACCACCGCAGCTTGCCACCACCTGTCTCTCTCTCACCTATCTTTTTTTTCACCATTTTGGAACTGGTCAGCCTTATACCCCATCCCGCATGGCCACCCTTTCCCCTTCTTTGTCTCCCTCTCCTTGCCACCCTGCCACCCTACCACCTCCTTGCCACCCTAAGCACTGCCACTGACCGACCACCTATCCCCCTATCCTCCCTCTTCTTTTTCTTCTCCCCTTCATCCTTTTTCTACCCCATCTTTTTAAGCCCCTTACCCCCCGATCTCCTCTTTCTCTCATTTTCTTCCTCTCCATCTTTTCCCCCTGTTTTGTGCACCACCACTCCTCCGTCGCTTTCTCTGCCACAACCACCGCCTTCAGTGCCTCTTTCCACTTTCTACTACTACCTTGCACCACCACAATACACCCTCTCAATCCATCCCGCGGCCCCTTCTTCCTCCCCACCTATTTTTCTCCCCATTTTCCCCTTCTCGACAGCCCCCTGCAACCCCATCGTTCGTAGCCGTCTAACCGCCTCTGCCACCACCCAAACCACCAATCCACTCCCTACAACCTCTTCTACCACCCCTATACCTTTTTTGGCCGAAAGAAGCTCCCTCACCCCTCTATTTTCCCCTCTCTTTTCCTTCCTTCTCAGCCCGATCCCCTCTTGCAGCCCACTTCGCCACCTTGCCGCCACCGCCTCTACCGCCTCTACCGCCCTTGGCCGCCAACAACCCATCACCAACAGCCACCTACACCCCCTCTTCACTCCTGCACCCTTCCCTGCCTCCAAACCTCCCCCATCTATCTTCTTTTCTAGCCCCAAACCACTAACCCGAAAATAACCAATTTTCCCTCCTTTCACCCCCTCTTCGAGCCTTCCTCCTTTTTATCTTGCATGCAGCTGATGCTACATGAGCAACATGAGCTATTGCATGCTTTAGTATTTTAGTACAAAATTTTAAGGTATAATAGCATTTTAATTTAAGTGTTTCATTAATTAAATTTTATAAAGTTTTATGCTTGGATTCTTATTTCTAACATGATAAGTTTTGATACTATTTTTAGGTGTTGATTTTGTTATTTAAAGCTTGAATCTTTAACCGGGATACCGGTAAGGTTCGATTTTTACGAGATCTAAGGTAATCGTTAAACCCCACTTAAACGCATGGATAAACGTATGTTAGCACATTAGGATTCTTAATATGTTATTATGCTTGATATTTGTGGTTTAATATAATATATATATTTGCTTGTATTGATTGATAAAAAGAAGAAGAAAGTATGTTAGTTTATATGCCATGTGTGGAAATGTTGCTTAAGGGAAGGGTTTGATTATTAATGAAAGTGCTAAGTGCTTACCCATCTTATTTTATGTTATTGTGACAATTTATGCATGAATAATATTATTGTGAACCCTAGGGGCATCTTAGTAAAATTTCTTGTGCAAGAATGTGGCCTAATATGTGTGGGTGCTAATAAGTATTATATTAAAATACAATTGTTGGTGGACTTGGATATTGTTAATGGAGTATTAATATTATTATTCCATGTGGCAATGTTAATTTAATAAAAGTAGTGTAATAAAGGGGGTAAAGTGGAAATTTTGGAGGCAAAAGGGAAATATGGTAATTTTATGATTAAATGGCAAAATGATAATTTTATAAGTAAAGGGGTAAGAATGGTAATTTTAGAAATGAGGGGTAGAAGGGTAATTTTGTAAATAAAAGGATATGTATGGCAAACTTAGGAGTAAGGGGTAACTTGGTAATTATGACAATGATGGAGGATAATTTGGTAATTAAATTATGATTATAGAAGGACAATTGGATAATTATAATAGAGAAGGGTAATTTGGTAAATTAATCAATAAAAGGGTATTATGGTAACTTTAATAATGGGGAAGGGCGATATAGTAATTATAATAATAGAAAGGGGTAAATTGGTAATTATAAGTATGGAGAAGGGTAAATTGGTAATTATAATTATGGAAAAGGGTAAATTAATAATTATAATAATGGAGAAGGGTAAAATGGTAATTATAACAATTGAGAAGGGTAAAATGGTAATTATTATTATGGAGAAGGATAATTTGGTAATTTAACCAACAGAAGGGCAATTTGGTAATTATGATAATGGAGAATGACAATTTGGTAATTTAACAGACTAAAGGGGTAAATTGATAATTATTTAACCAACTAAAGGGAAAAATTAGTAATCATGATAATGAAAAGGGTATTTTGATAATTTATCTAACTTAAGGGCAATTTAGTAATTATAACAAAGGAGAAGGGTAATTCGGTAATCTAACCAACCAACTTTACACGCACTGTTCTCCGCCGTTAGCCAACCTCGCCACCGCCTCTTCCTCCCAAACTCTTCCCTGCAATGCACTCTAGCTAACTAAACCATCTAGCCCCTTCAATTCTCCTAGCACGACCCACCATAGCCGTGTGAATTCTTCTGCCCATCTCAAAAAATATTTTACCCCGCAACCTTTAAACCACTGTCCACCATCACATCTGCCGCTTCTACTGCCCTCTGCACCACCCAAAAACTCCTACTAATTCTCCTCCACCGAACCATAACCTTCTTTTCCTTTTTCTCCTTCCACTTCCCTCTTTTTCTTCATTTTCTTCCCTTTTAGACTACTTTTTCGGCCACCGCCGTGTACCACCACCGGTGCCACCCATCCCCGGCGACTCAAGGTGAAATCCTAGACCTTCTTAACCCTTCCTTTCTATTTATAAAAAAATTATTCTATTTTTATTCTAATTTTTAATGTTATTTCGATTATAATAATAATTATTATTATCATTATTATTGTTATTCTTATCAACTGTAACATATTTGATAAATTTAGTTGGTAATGTGGAGATTATTCTTGAGTTAGATAAATTATTAGTTTCGATTTTTAGAATTTAATGGAATTATTATAAGTTTACTAATAATAATATTATTATTATTATTATTATTATAAGTATAATTATTTTATTAATATTATAATTATTTAATGGGGGCTGAGACCTTAAATTTTAATTAGGTATCACACCCTTGCATTTTTATTACTATTATTAGTATTTTTACTGTTATTACTATTAATATTATTATTATCTTTACTAACTTTTATATTATAAGTATATATTGTTATTATTATTATTACTATTATCAAATAGTATTCTTATTATTTTGGGGTAGTTTCGAAAGCCACATTGTAATTTTAAGATTTATATTATTATTAATATTAATATTCTACTAATAAGAGTATTATTAATAATATTTTATTTTTATCATTATTATTATTATTATTACTAACATTATTTTGGTGAAGGGTAGAAACCCTTATATCACCACTCATTTTGAATTACAATAGTAATTTATTTGTATTTTTAGTAGTATTTTGTATAGTTAATTATAGTATAATATTATTTTAATTAAAAACCAAGTCTTAGGATAAGGTTGTGAATAATAGAATTTTTAGGAGGGAACCTAATTATAGTATTTTTTCCATAATCGGTGAGTCCAGTCAAAGCCCTCAAGTGGAATAGGAGCGTGCTCCAAGACCGGTGACACTTTAGGTAAGGGGTGCTAAGGTCTATTATGTGTTTATGTGTATTATATGCTATGTACGTTATGCATCTTATGTTATCAATATAATTACTTTGTACATGGTATTACATGGAGTTAAAGTGTGTTTATGTATTGTTATATGGAATGTGTATTATGCGTGTGATGAAATATTGTGATACGTGATGATATGTGTTGTGACTCTGTACGACATGCATATGAGGATGTTAATGTGATTTGTATGGGGGAAATAATGAAAAAGGAGAATGGGGAAAGAAGTTGACCTAAGTATTTTAATGATCTATGAGTGGATGAATAAAATGGGGAATTTAGGGTTTCGTGTGGAAAAATCTAATTTATGGTTTTATATGGGAGAATCTAATTTTTGGTTGTGCATGGTTTTGTGTGAAACGAGTTAATTTATGGTGTTATATGGGAGAATCTAATCTATGGTGTAACATAAGAAAATTTAATCTACGGTATTATATGGGGGAATCTAAATTACGGTTTTATATGGGAGAAGCTAATTTATGACGTTATGGGAGAATCTAATATATGTGTTATGTTATGAATTAATGTGGGAGTGGTCTAAGCATTATATGATTGCATGGTGGTATTAGGGTTTGCATGGTGGTATTAGGGTTGCATGGCGGTACTAATAGTTGTATGGTAATATTAGGGTTTGCATGGTGGTATTAATGGTTGTATAGTGATATTAGGGTTTGGATGGTGGTATTAATGGTTGTATGGTGGTATTAATGGTTGTATGGTGGTATTAGGGTGTGCATGGTGGAGTTAGGGTTTGCATGGGAGTTAATGATTGCATGAGATTTAGGGTTCATATGAAAAGTTCGAGAGGTTACATGGGAGGTGTAAAGTTTGCATGGGAGTGAAATTTACGTATGAAGGGTTGATTTGGGATATAAGGAAGGTGATGTAAGTGTTATTTGGGTGTTTGAACATTTTGGATAAAAAATAGTATGTGGAGATTATATAAGGGTCCATAGGAGACCAAACTAGGGTTTGTGTGGACAATTAGGGTTTGTTGTGGTTGCTTAAAATTTTTGTATTATCATGTGTATTTGGTGATTTAAATGTAATTATGATGGTGGAATTTTATGATTTGTGATGTGGGAAGTATAAAGAGAATGATTCATACATGTCCATGGTAAAATCCTTTGAATAAGATACTTAAGACACTAATTATTTAAAGTGAAAGATTATTGAGCCGGGTCCAGACCGATCCACCGATCAGGAATAGTGGTTAGGGTTTTACCCTATATGTGCGACCGATCCATTGGTTATAATAGTGGTTGAGACATGATGTCCTATATGTGACAGGCCCAATAATAATGGGGTGACTCGAGCTCAATAAACAAAAACTAGAGTTTGCTAAGACATTTAAAAGATATTAATTACTTATAGTGGAACACCATGTGAGCAGGAACCGGACAGATCTATCGGTCGGGAATAGTGGTGTGGACTATTGTCCCGCAAGTGATCAATCCACCGATGAAAAATAGTGGTGTGGACTATTGTCCCGCAAGTGACTGGCCCACCGGTAATAGTAGTGGAGTGTTCCTGTACTTACATGGAATTGATAAAAGGTATGGTATGTATCGACTTCCGATAAAAGATTAATTAAATAATTAATCTAGAATAAATGGGCCTTTATGTATCTACCCGAATGATTGTTCGTTATTATGTTGGACTTTATGTTCTTTTATTCTTATGCATGGTTTATGTGATTTTATGTGTTGATCTTAGTGCTCGGTTACCTTACTCAATAAGTAGCGTACTGATCACCCGTTTCATGGGTGCTGCTCATTCCCACGAGCAGAAGACCCGTCTGACCTGTTGCAGGTAGGAGACACTTACTTTGATGCTATCGATGTTTATGGGACATCGGGAGGGGCCGAGTGATGTTTGGGATGGATCAGTTCCTGGAGTGGCGTGACTGTTTTCCTTTTTAAATTACGACTCATGTTACATTTTTATTATGTTTAAGTTGCAGAAACAATTTTATTAATATTGTTTATTCATTATCTGAAAAACAATAGCTAGTATTTCGAATTATATAAAGACTTACACGTACTCTGATTTTTGGTTTTATAAATTTGGATTATTTATGATGTTATTGGTAGTGTTTTTCTTAGCCTTAGCACTTGGTACCATAATCGTAGGAATGAACTGGTCTGGTACTAAGTATAGCGGTAACATTCCCAGAAATTTACAGTTTTAATTTATATGTATTGTGTTTAAAAAAAATGTGTAAATTTTGGGGGTGTTACATGCATCCTATGCATAACCTTCAACATGCCTAAGATTTTGGAGAAAGAGGATATAATATGGATTAACTTTATCAACCAACTTATCGACAAATAATGATAGGCTGATTAACCATAATAGATACCCGATCACTTTTTTCTCATCTCCTAACCAGTATGATTCAAATATTTCTTGTAGCAATTTAAATGGAAGCATGCCCTTTCGAGTGATTTCATTCACTTACACCTCTTCCATCCCAAACAAGGCGCCCAATACGGGCCACGCGTGTCGGATGTTATATCTAAATGTAATAGATGACCATCAACTCATAGCCCTAGTATATGATATACATCTAAAATGGTAATTTTCATCCCACTCCATGGCTTATGAAAAATGTTGATGTTTGGCTATCATCTCTTTATAAATGCTTATATAAGTAGCACGTTGATGTACTCAAATGTATAGGCTAGAAGGTGTAACAATCTAGTTTGACATATCAGAGTAATCATCCTTTCATCGATGCTTTTAAGAAAATTTTCCAACACCTTATGTTTAGTGTGGATCTTTAAACAATCACGATAATAAAAAATAATAATACTAAAAACAAACGTAATAAATATATGTTAGTTTACACATGAAATAAGAAATAAGAAATATGTTAAACTTATATTTCCTAACCATAAATCTAAAGCGGCGTGATCGCCAAAGCTCGTGATTAAATTAGGAATCATTGGACCTCTAGAACATTGCCCAAGTAGGTATCATTCATCTTTTTGTTGTATATCTCTTTTATCTTTAGTAGCATCACCAACATTCCTATCATCACTGATGACGTACATATATCAATGATGATGGCTAATCAGTTATGTGGGTTAATAATGCTAACAAATCCAATGATGATCTAAAATCACGTACAATAACTAGGTGAAATGAGGATGATAGTGGTTCTATATCAATCGGTGTCGGTAATATAAGAAAACCTATATATTTTGTAGATAATGGAAAACTTCTATACCCCAAACCTTTGTATCTCAAACCTCCATACTCTGAAATACCTACATCGGCCATAAATGATGGACGACCTACATAATCTACAAATGTTGGAATGTTAAGAGTCTGATTATTAGACCTTGGTTGTTCGAAAGCTTCTTCATATTCTTGTTGTTCTACAACATTTTTCGATTCTTGTTAGCAGAATTTTTTGTCTCGTTGTAATCCTATGACAATATTTTTTTCAATACTTTTCAAACGAGACAATGGAGTAAGTTGTTCAGTAGTATTTATGTTACGATATGAAAAAGTCGTAACAGAACGTCCCTTAGTCCTATCTAGTACTCTATTTTGTCTACAAATCATCTGAACTTCAATAATAAAATTATGTCAATTAAAATTAAATATATGAATCCCAAGTAAATAGTCATCACAAAAATAATAAGTATACGCATAGGTCAAAGTAATGCAATCGCTTGATATTATACTAACAATCCATATCATGATAGCCAAACACACACACACACACACACACACACACACACACAACCTTATAAATAAAATGTAATAAAATTTTATATTAATTTTTACAACAACGTTGAATTTATTTTATAGCTTAGGCCGTAAAAAATATTCACAATTTTTTTAAAATTGTATAATTCTTAGAAACAAGTCTTCTAAAAATATTATTAAAACAACAACCTATTAATAAACTATTAAAAATTATATAATATAACAAACTCAAAAAAGATCGTACATATCCACCATTATAAAATAATGATACATAAATCTTAATAAACCTACTAAACTAAAATAAATATCTATATAATATCTATTTAAATACTTATATCTCCTATTACATTTAAAGTTATATAATCTGTTAAACTAATCCTCTATTTATATTAATAAAAACAATCAAACATTTATAAAGTCAAAATAAATCAACAAAAATTTTATTATTTACTAGTAGTAGTTTAATATAATATAACAACTAAATATACTTAATTATTCAATTATTGGCGATATATTTAAAAACCTATCCAATTGGTAGTCATTATCAAAACCGTACACTACCACCATTTATTTTTAACAAATCTTTTACCGATCCATCAGTGTTTTTTTTTAAATCTTAAAAATAAATTTCTTAAACTATAACCTCGTCAATATAATAAATATATAAACAGATCTAATAAAATTATCTAATATGTAATTGATATATAAATATATAAAGTTATAATCACAAAAACAAATTAAATAAATATAATAAAAATATAAATAGACCTAATAAAATTATAATTACTTATAATCAATATCGAATTTGTAAATTTTGCCGCCGTTCCATGTCCGGCCTCACCCCACAAATGGCGGCAAGCTTTGCCGTTAGCATGCCCACAACAACGGCGAAGTCTGCTAGTACTCCTTTAAGTATTAAAAAAAAATAATAGTCCATGCTATTTCTTAAAATTAACCATGGATCTATAAATTATTAATCCACAAAACAATAGCAATTTTTATTGTTTCTCTCACCTATACAACGACAAACTTTGTCATTTCTCTTGTCCAGAGATTCGACAATTTGTGTTGGTATTTGCTCTTCGGCGGTAACAACAAATTTTGCCCGTAGTTGTCTCCTGCAACTTTCCCCCACAGGTCCGGTAATTTGTTCCAGTAATCGGTACTTGTCCCCTCACAACAACATTTGTGTTGGTACTCACCACCCTTATGATAATTTGTACCAGTACTTGCCCCTCGCCCACGGTGATTTGCGTTGGTATCCTCCTCCGGCAACACTAGAAAAATAAAATTAAGTTGTTATGCCGCTTGCAAGAGAGATGCTTTGTGTGTGAGAGAGAGAGACCATGAGAGTGAGAGAGTATATATAGGATGAAGGGTAATTTAGTCGGTAAATCTACATTTATTTTCTACCTATTATAACAGGTATGTAATTTTTTAATGAGCAGAAGGGCCAGGGTCCCCGGATGATCTATTAGAACAGGCACAGCCAAAAGCAATATATTTTATGGATATGCCACTGAGAAGATAAGGATCATAATCAACAAACCCGATTGGCCAATCTACACCCCGAACGAGTCCATCTCATCCCGCTACCCCTACGAATCGAGCGAGCTCAAAGGGCAACTCCCAAAATAAACAAGAACCACAAGGTTGGAGCACATAATTTATATTCAACTTTGTTGACTCCCCCACCCTCTCCTCCGCCTTCTCCCACAACTAAAGTTTCTTTGGCCGGCATATTGATAGGGGGGAAAAATGGCCACTGTAACAACACAAGCTGCCATTGCCGGATGCCGGCCTTGTGCGTCAAAACCTAGGTTCATGACTGGGACTCCGAGTAAATTTATTACCCGAGAATGCCCTGCTGTTAGATTGCCTACTACAACCTCATCATCCATTACTTCTTTCAAAGTTGAAGCCAAGAAGGGTGAGTGGTTGCCAGGATTGGCTTCCCCAACATACCTTAGTGGCAGGTATTATCAATAACCAAGTTGTCAAATATTTAATCTGCCAAACGCTACTTATCATTATGCTGTAGGATAATAAATTTGCGTAAATTGTACATGTGATACCTGAGACAGGACACGTGAACGGAATGTGGATTTTATATTAGTCCTTGACTAGATACTTTTTGTTTTCCCTAGATACTTAATCACCCCTTGATGATGCATATGCTATCTAGATGCACTAATCAACATATTATTATTACTACTATTATTACATCTATACTAGATACCTATAAATACATATTAAAATTACATACATAAGTCGTCTTTATTGAAGTCCGAACTAAATGTCTTTCAATCTGCTGGTGTAATAACCCAGCCTTCCTGGTGACAATGGATTTGATCCACTGGCATTAGCTGAAGACCCAGAAAACTTGAAATGGTTCGTACAGGCTGAGCTAGTGAACGGAAGATGGGCGATGTTAGGAGTCGCTGGAATGCTGCTACCGGAAGTATTCACAAAGATTGGCCTCATCAACGTTCCAGCATGGTACGATGCAGGGAAATCCGAATACTTTGCGTCTTCATCAACCCTTTTCGTCGTTGAATTCATCCTGTTCCATTACGTAGAGATCAGGAGATGGCAGGACATAAAGAACCCAGGAAGTGTTAACCAAGACCCCATCTTTAAGCAATACAGCTTGCCACCAAATGAAGTCGGTTACCCTGGTGGTATCTTTAACCCTCTCAACTTTGCGCCTACCCTCGAGGCCAAGGAAAAAGAACTTGCCAACGGTAATTACTTGTACAATAATAACTGTAGCCAACCAAATCGAATAAAAAACTATCAACCTTCTTTCTTGTTCATGAATTCAGTTAGTTTGTTGATGATGATCTGTATAAACTGCAGGGAGACTGGCAATGTTGGCATTCTTGGGATTTCTTGCGCAACACAATGTGACTGGAAAGGGGCCTTTCGACAACCTCTTGCAGCACCTATCTGACCCATGGCACAACACCATTGTTCAGACATTCAGTGGCAATTAGGCTGGGTCGACGTCAGTTGATGATCATGTTGGTTGCCTAGTATTAGTTATAAGAACTTGTCGGTTTTCATGAATTTGTTTCGAGAAACTTCAACTCTTAAAGCTTTTGATGTAAATCAAAGCACATTCTAATGGATACAGTATTTTCATATGACTTAGATCTGTGCTCTTTGACTCAAAGCTGAAGTCTAAGTAAACATGAAGTGGGCACCTGCAGTATGAGAAACTCTAGCGGAGAAAATACCTTGTATATTTCACTTCTGCCAGAGAATTTTACATATTGGGTTCCAGGACTATGATTGAAGAATTAATGGAAAAAAACCAAACAGGAAAAGAAAGCTTCCCGCTATTCACAATTCAATGAATTCATCATCAACAAAGAACGTGACTACAATTTTGAACCTATACTTCTATACAAACTATATAGTATACAGCTTCTGTATCTTGGAAGCTCCTCAGATGACTGAGTGCACTTTAATCAGCAGTCGGATTGCTTCATCATATGCATGTCCCCAAAAAGTCGTATACTGGAAAGCACATTCAATCACCAGCTTTTCATGACATTTGAGGCTGATGCATGAGCTAGTCCTCAAGCAGCTACCATCATTGGTCATTACGAGAGAGTTAATGCAAAACTTTAATTTGGCTGCTGCAATAAAAAGACAGTATTCAATTACAGAGCTTTAAGATACAGAACTAGGCGATAAGCAAAAACATACGAAAGCAGCATCTGCATGGAAGCAATATCAAGACCCCCACAGTAAGCATTTGATAAAGCACAGCCACTCATGTCAAAGTCAAAGAAAGCTGGTAATGAAATCGGTAACCAAGTTTCATGAATATACAATCTGAAAGAAAATGTTTCATGAACTGAGTGCTATACTATACTAATGAAATTGGAAGTGGCTTTCAGTTTCATTTTACTTTATTTTTCTTGTTCTTGGTATTATAGATCAATTCTTCCCATCTTTTCTAACACTAGCTATTTCATTCAAGAATTTTCAAAGCGGAACCAATTAAGAGTATGCTCCATTGTCAAAACCTTAGCTATAATTCTGCATGAGAAGTATTGTGCTCCCCTATGCAGAAAGAATGTTCGCATCTTTGGAAAGTGCGAGAATTAGATGTTCAAAGCATTATTCATAAAACATGTTGATTATTTTCTATCATAAACATGACATGCCAATGACATATCTATTCACATTGATTCTGTTTGTCAATATTTCATAGTGAAAGAACCAGATAATGCATGAAGTTGCATTACTCAAGGCAGCAGCAGGAGCAAGTATGGATAAAGTTGCACCAAAGAGAGGTAAATTTGACGGTATCCCACTCAGTATAGTTTG
Source organism: Tamarix austromongolica (assembly GCA_039764185.1). Classification (NCBI taxonomy): domain Eukaryota; kingdom Viridiplantae; phylum Streptophyta; class Magnoliopsida; order Caryophyllales; family Tamaricaceae; genus Tamarix; species Tamarix austromongolica. The sequence goes on from CM077816.1 coordinate 54,982,609, forward strand.
TGTCAAAGTAAGTTAAAAGAATGACAACTTAGGTCAACGCATACTATAATAAGCCCACATATTCAGGGTGACACCAACAACCAACAAGAGGACTTAGGAAGCATATGCAGTGGAATACAAGTCCTTAGTAGTGATCCTTAAGTGAGGGCTTGCAGTTCACTATGTGGAGCTTCTTCTCCATATATCTCCTTTTCCTCTTATGGAGATGATGCATTTTATTTTATTATAATCTTTTTGGGGTGTAGGGTTAGTGTGGAGGGGCATTGAACTTCTAATAGATGAACAGGCAGAAGAACAGGATTAGGAATGGAGGCGTGTAAAAGAGAACAATGAGATAGAGTCTAACCTGTGGGTATAAATTTTCATTGAACATAGGGATGCTGCACGGTACTGGTGCAGGAATCCATGTCTGATGTCCATTTCCATACATAGATCTTGGCAACTCAAAATTACCATTGACCTGATAATCCATAGAATTTGCATTATAGAGAATCCCTGTCTCAGCCATTATTTTCTTTTGATCAGGCAGATTTAAACCGCCATATGGAGTGTATGGAAACTGCTCGTCAATTTGAAAGCACCCAGACGCAGTTAGCTCATTTAGGCTACTGCATTCTTGGGGTGTATGGTCAACTTGTCTAGCACTATCCATCTCTAGCTGTTTCCCAGGGTCATAGTATCCAGGGTAACCAGGAATAGAAGCATCTGTTGAGCACTTCAAATCTCTGCAAATAGATAAAGGGATGTGTTAAAGATGTATTAATACCAGACTTTCCAAGCGTAGCATAAAAGAGAATATTACCGCTGCTGCATAAAATTTGGATCATCAGGCAACATGATTTGTTGATTGTCGTTATTAGGTAGCCATGACAAAGACTGGGAATCTTGTATACCTCCCATAGCCAATGGCAAATGCATTCCATTATGAAACTGAGAGTAATATCATTCAACAAGAATTTTCAGAACATACAGAGGAGAGAAAGAGGGAGATTCATGTAATTAGCTGACTACCTGGCTACTGCAATCCAGTGACATAAGTTGGTGCTTTCCAAGGCTTTCCTGCTATGAGAAAATTCACCATTACTCCTTACTTCAAAATTCACTATTATTCAAATGCATGGCTTTCTATGGTTAGGACTTCAAAACACATCCTACTGAATACCTAGCTATAGCACTTCTGCTCCATATGCGAACAAATTATGACATGACATGAAAAAATTGACAGTAAGATAAAGAAAATGAATTTTGAATCATGATACCTTATGTAATTGAATTCGGTTAATTGATTCCTTCACTGATTCTTCCATCTGTGTGAGATGTTCCACGCTTTCAATCTTATCAGGATTGCTCCAATAGCTGCATGATGCAAGCAGAATAAAACCTCTGTTACAGTGTAGAAGGGCACACAGCCTCAGCAAAAGCTATCACACACATGATCCTAGTGAACTACATACTTAAATATAAATAGCATAAGCCTTACTAAGAAAGGAAAGAAACTGCAGTATTAAATTGTCATTAGTTTAATGTTAATTTGTATCATCCACTCTACTGCGTGAACAAAGGCAGTGCTGGTTGCTTACAATCTATCCTGAATACATAAATGACAACCCTTTTCTGTTTCTGCAGTCGCAACATGTTTGAATCGCTCTCCATATGCTAGCTTCTATCCATCATCCAATATCTTGGTAAAAGCACTCATTGTAGTGAGGCAATTGTTAACAATCCATAGCATGAATTCAATGCTATAACAAAGTATTCAATTTGCACTCTATTAGGCCAAAACAGACTGCACACATTTGAGTGCACTAAATAAAGTTCTACAAACAAAAGTGGCACTTTCATCCACAGGACAAGAACATAAAATTGAAACAAAGCCTTGAGTTCAGGATGCGGTATCAGCTACATGAATTTTCTTCTCCACTCAGCTTAATTCAGCATTATAATATTAGACAAAAATTAGCCAAATCTACTATAAAGAACGTGTCCTAAAAGAAATTTTTTCATCCAGTTGCTTCCAACCTCACTAAAACAGAAGTGATCTAGTTCTCAACCTAAAATACCCAAATCAAACTAAAAGTCCCCTTGGCACTAAATCATTACTTGTGCTGCTACAAGAAATCAACCAGTACATTTCTTCAAACTTGTCAGGTAACCTATTTGTTGCGCTAATTAAGACGTGTCAAGAAACATCTTAACCTTTCCCAATCAACAATACTATTCACAAAGTTGAGGTGTATTCAAAATCTATCTTTCTATAAATACAACAGTAAAAGGCCTCAACAGCAAAAGTTCTGCAGTCCATGCAAACATTGCCAAAACGTGAAGTCCCATTAAGCTGGTCTAGTTCATGTAACAGGGCTAGTTCACCTAGCACTCATCAAGAAATGATGTGATAATAAGATTAGGATATTAAAGCTAAAGCACAGGCATTCAGTGCATAACCAATATAGTAATATATGAGCACTGAACCCCCCCCCCCCCCCCAAAAAAAAAGATCTTGAACAAACAAAAGCTCCAAAGCGGCACCTCAGTCGCTTGTGCATGTCAGTGAGCTGAGATTGCAATAGCCTCACATGATTAGTTAATTCCTGCCAAAAGCAGTGGGATGGAACAACATGAGAAATGATAAATGACAGATAAGTTCATCATATAATGAAAAAAGAGAAAACTGCTAAAAAGATGTCTGAGTAAATTTGCTACAGAACTTGCAAGCAATCATACCTCAGCTGTCTGAGTACTGCAAGGAGAACAGAAAAACAAATCAGATCTTTCTGGATTTTAAACTTGGATTAAGTATTTATTTAAAAGTTAAAAAATGCATACCTTGTACCTAAGAACTCCTCTACATTTACATCATGGTCCAGCTTCTTGAAAGTCTTTTTCAGTGCCTACGTCATCAGATGAGAATGGAAAAATGTTCCATGAATGCAAGTTGATTTGTTACGATTAACACTCAACAAGATAAAGGTAGTTGGTTTCCCAATTTGAAAATTGAAGCTTTGAGACACTTACTTCAAGGCTCTCTAGCTTCCTGAAGCAATCAGATTCAAACAGTCTGTTAATTATTTAAAAAATAAAAAAAATAAACTAGTCGAAGTAAACCGTGCTATTACTAGAGGAGCTTGAATGCACCTTTTTGCCCTCTCCTGTGGAGTTAATTGAGCAAACTTTGCTATAACCTGTTCCAGATTGCTGAAAAAGCAGCAAGAAGAATATATTAGCTATATATTATACCATGGTACTAACATCTTTTCATCACGCTGGACAGACATGCTTAATGAAATATCTATCTAGCTTCATCTTTGAAACAAAATGCAAGATTTTAGGCAAAATGTTTCAACGTCCTACCCACTGGTTGTCTTCCGAACAGAATTATGGTCATCTGCTAGTAAGCACAACTACTACACACACTGAGTATCATCCTTTCAAGTCTAGTCACTGAGCAGTTACTAAATGTGGCACCTATACAGTTTAATGGCAACATAATAAAACAAAGTAATAAATTATTATGTTCAGTATATCTTACCAATTCTTTTCATCTTAATATAATATCAAACCCCTAGCCTACTCCATTCACATGAAGGGTATCCCATCAGCAAATGGATACAGGATATTTTGGATGACCATGAAGAGTTCAACATACAGGCAGACTCATACACAATATTTAGTATTTTGACCAGAGGTATACCTATGATTTCTAGATGACTAGAATCATGTTACATACTTGTACTCAGGGCTGGCCCTTAGCCCTGGACCTAGGGCCTCTGCATATGTAAGAGCCCCTATTGATGTTGATTAATGTATATGTAGTTATATATTTGTAAATTAATTTATTTGTATACTTCAGCAGTAAAATACAATGAAGCGTTAAAATTTTTTTTTTGGTATTTAAAACCTGATAGATACAACCTATATATATATATATAACGCCTACTAATCTTCTACTTTTTAGCATGTATATTATATTACACATCAACAGATTGTGAAACCCATATATTTTCCCCAGAAAGCTTATTATCTCCATGGCCGGTTGTTTACGTGAGTGTCAAATTGTGTTATGATTGAAATTTTTCTTCATGTCTACACACATATATAAGTTATTTTATTACAAATAAAAGAGTTGTTTGGTCAATACATGAAAACTATGCATCCAAATATTTTGCTAGACTTTTAACTAGTAGATTTTTCAGGATATATTTTATTTAGATGCTATTTAACCAATTATTTTGCCACATAGTTATATTTTAATAAGTCTACTTAATTACATTTATATTTTTATCTATTTTTATTTAAGCATCTAAATATTAAAAATATACTCCCTCCGTTTCATAGAGAAAGTCCATTTAGGCAGAAAATGTTATTTTTTTAAAAAAAATTCTTTTTAGATTAGTTAATGCTTACTTTTTATTTTTATCCTTATTTTTTCTCTTTCTTCTTCTAAGCATTATTTGTTATATTGTTTTTCAATTAAGGGTGTAACTGTAATATAAAAGGTGCATTTATTGCCTCCTAAAATAGTGTGCAAACCACTAAAAGAACTCTTTTTATGAAATGGTTGGAGTATTATATTTCTAATTTTATTTAGACACTCAAATACAAATATATTAAATTATAAAGTTATTAAAATAAGATAATTAAAAGTATAAATAATCATTCATAACTTAATTTTATTTATGAATAATGGCATTTTTACAAAGGCCTCATACTACATATTGGCCTAGGCAACCAAGATGCATATGGTTGGTTCGCTTGTAGTGTACATGACAATTAAAATTCATGAATATAAAAGTAACGTCAATATGAGATACATGTTTCCATCATAATCACAATATCATATGATTGAACTAGTTGACATTTTGTTGGCGTAAGTAAATTTAATAGCCCAAGAATGCACATGGTTGAATGTCAAGAATAAAAAATCAGGCTGCCTCATTCAACGACTTTGGCTTCCTTCCAAGGGCCCTACAGCTGAGTTTCTCCAAGGTTATCGTGAAAAAACATAAACCTACCCGTCTCAACCAGAGGCCTACGAGTAGAAACAAAAAAGGGTAAAAAAATAACTTGCCTGTGCTCTCCAAGGAACATTGTAGGCTTCCCAGAGGGAGAGAACATAAGTAGAATGATGTCTATATCACATAATATTGCCAACTCCTTAGCTTTCTTCAAGATTCCCGTTCGTCTTTTTGAGTAGGTCACTTGACGATTACTACTGTTCTCCAACCTCTTTATCTTTAACTTAACCCTTCCCATCCTGCCAATGAAACAAGCCACTCGAGCCTCCGTCAGCAAAACAACTATGATAAAGATAATGCTACCTTTCAATGAAGATACTGCTTCTATTATTATATAGAAATAGTACTTCTATAAACCCACCTTGGTTCTGAAAGAATGCACTTCAACAAACAAAAGACTCATTCCAGGGATCCGTGATCACCATAGATTTCAGAACCTATTTCGCGATAAAAAAAAATGGGAAAAAATGAAAAAGGCAAGAAGAGATGGGGAAAAATATCAGACAAGTTGGCTACAAGCTCGAGATAAGAAATTTAGAGAGAAATAGGGCTATTCCACTTTATAAGCATTGATATATTAAGTCAGGATCACATAGCGAAGATCACTGTGCGTATCTAAAACAGACATTAAATATCCTTAGACCTAGATGACATTTACATAAGAACGAATAGAGAATAAAGAGCATAAAGGGCAAAAAGAGGCAAAAATGAAGAGAACGACGAATATGAAATCTACACATGTTTTACCAAAATTTGCCAAATGAAACTATAATTGCACGTACCCAAGAACAATAACGTCTCAAAAAGGAAAGCCCAGAAAAGAGAATTGAATATTGATTAGAATCCAAATCGAGGATCGCCCAAATAAGCCGATCAATCAATAGCCAAAGCCATTGTAATCATCATTCCATTATCTATTACCAACAACAGAAGAAGAACAAGAGAGAGAACGGAAAGAGAGAAAGAGGGTGAGAACTTACGAATGGACAGGCCAAGCTGTGATATCGGCGATTAAAACTTGCCAGAAGAATCGGGACGTGTCAGAAATTTTGTTGCAGAGAGAAAGGGAGAGAAATGGACGGACGACGAAGTAGTAGTAGTGAGGTTCGATGGGATTCAACTGAATGGCCTGACCTTCCACCTTCGCGGGTACGGTTTTCTCGTCCCATAATACCCAAATCATTTTTCATATCATACAATTTCACACTTTTGTTTTCAACAGAATCTATGAGGCCGCCTATGGTGCAGATTTTTGCGGTTATATTGTTTCTGTATTTCTTAACTTACAATTTTAACAACCATTTGCCCTATATTTTTCATGTATATTTGTTCATTTTTAACAACCTATTGTTTTTGAATTATTATAATCTCATTATTTACAATTTATTATTAGTTCATGAGTCACTTTGACCGATATCAACTAAATGCCACAAAAACTTATATTATATATTTTTACTATACAAATATTATTTATTAATTAATCCAATTGAGCTCATTCACATGTCTAAAATTATCTTAGTATGTCAATTTATTTCATTTCAAACAAATTATTAAACATTATTATTGCTTCAAACACATTTATATGCAAATAATTTATGTCTACTAAATGTTCTACCATATTGTTACTTCATCAATTATTATTCCATATAAGATTCAGATCATGTATCTAAATATATTTCTACTTTACATCTCTACTTTATTAAATGGATAAGTTTAAAATTTTATGGATTTTCACCTTTCCCTTTTAATATATCTTTCTTTGACCATTTTCCAACTAAAAACCAAAAATATTTGATAGTTACAATAAAATAGTGATTACTAAATTAAAGGGTAACATCCCAACACACCATGCATAGGTAATTAATTGGAGCATTTTTAAGATTGACAATCGAACTCATAGATCAACATAAGTCTTTTCAAATGTATATTTTTTATTAACTCACACGCAACTTGATAAACTTTTTAAGAGGTCACCCATCATTAAATTATTTCAAGTTAAGCACACTTAATTGAGAAGTTATTTAAGGTTAAGTTTTTTTTGAAGAGAATGTATACCTTATTAATATAGGTAGTCTTATCAATTATTTTAAACATTCACTATCCACCACTAATTTTGGAATATTACATATACCCTTAATAATGTAATGCTCTTGCTGCGCCTTGATCACTTATTGTTTCATCATAGTTTATCAAAAGAATTATCTCGCTAGGTGGATAATTATCTCATTCAAGTTCAGCTCGCATTCGCAATATGGCTTTGATATCATTTTAAGTATTTAGGTGACTTATGGAGGTCATGTGACTTTGAATAGTATCTTTAATTTTGGCCATGAACTGCTTGAGTAGGGCTTCCAGTGATTTTAAGCCTTTGACATAGTGAGTTTAGAAATTGGGTTGAGGTTGGTAGGATTGTTGATATTGTGGTTGTTGAAATCTAGGCATAAGGAAAGCTGTTAATCTAAGGTTTATGAAGTAAACTAATAATGAAAAGGAAATTGATCTCACTGATGAAAGTGAGCAAAGAGTTGCATGGATTATAGGGAGGGGATTTTCAAATCACTATGCACTCAAAATCCTTCATGTTATAGAAGGGTATTAACACTTGTTCTCTCCCTAGATTTCACTCAAACTGAAACATACTATAGGGGATGCCACTACCACATAGCAAGATCATGAGAGAACAAGTGTTAATACAAAGATCTCAATATACTGTCATGCCAATCAAAGCACCACTTTGGTTTTTTCTACCAAACCTATCCTTTTCAATTCTTAGTTTAGTTGGGTTTATGCCATTTAGCCAACAAACAACACACAATAAATGATTGAGAACAACAAGGATGGAATATACATTTCATAGATGTAATATAATAGTATTTAGATAGTTACAACATAACAATCATATCGAACCTCCCCACAAAATAGAATCAAATCATGTTGAGTTCCATAGTACAAAAACATGGCATAAAACGGAAGAGAAAAGGAAAGAAGGGAAATCAGGTAAGAAAAGATGAAGCACACCCTACTCCAAATCTATCTTATTTTTCTTCCTTTTATGCAACTGAGTTCTTCTCTATAATCCATTTCTTCGAGAACTCTTTTTTGTAATGCCCAATCTCTTTTAACGCTTTATTTGTGCTTGGTTTATACAAGATAAAGAAGGAGGATGAAGAGTATACATGGCTAAAGAGGAGTGTAACATCCCTAATTTTCTCAACTTAATATTTTTATTTTGAGAGAATAATGTGAAAGCTAAAATGTGAAATGGGGGATGCAACCGCCACATCTATGATGAGAAGATGTGTGTGTGTTCACCTAACCTATGGTAGATGCAAGATTGGGCATGAAAAACAAATAACGATAATTTAAATTGCTATGAAAGGTAAAACTCATTATACCTTACAGTATCTTAAACAAAGGTTACAAAGCCAAACTAAACTGATTAGAACCAAAAACTATAAATCCCAACATGAGATAAAACACCAAAAGTCCTACTCTCTGATTCAACCTGAAAGCTATAACCATAAATTTTACACAAAAATACATCTAAAAGAAAACATTTAGTATAAAAGTACTAAATAAACGCACCCAACTCATATATATATATATATGTAACATTCTCACATAGTCAAATCATATACAAAGTGTACAATCATGGATGAAATCATCCAATTACATAACAAAATCAAATCATGCATCCATGTGGATAATACATGTTATAACACATAGTACTACAAATCATTTTAAACTACCATTTGTCAATGAACTAACCAACCACATAACAAGGGTAATACACAATAGGGTAGTACACAATAGGTAATTGCCACATCTCAAAGTGACAATATAACATAACAATGTTAGTATAAAATGGGTAATTACCACTACTTATAGTAACAAAACAACGTAACAAGGAAGGGTAGTAAACAATGGGTAACTACGACTACACATAGTAACTCCTTACTTCCCAGATAACTAGTTTGAGAGTGTACCATAATGCACCAAGACTCCATTTTTTTAAAGCATGCATACCCCCATATGGCTTGTGAACCCCTATAGAAGTAGAATTAGGCTCTTTAACCCAAAGGACAATCTTTACACTTGAGGGCCATTCCGAGGTATTTCCAATTTCTCCACCCAAGGAAGTTTAAATAATCAACTAGCCAATAAAGGTCAAGGTTAGATATAAGCCATAACCCACTTTTGATTGTTTAAGAATAAATGAATAGGTTAATCTAAGAACTCAAAAGTAAAAAGGAGGAATAACCATGAAGGAACAAAGGGAGGATGTGCATTTATGATGGAGGAGAGAAGGAGGGAAAATTTGGTGAGTTTGAGGCTTCTAAAGGAGCTCCCAAAAATGTCCTCCACTAAAGAAATAAGTGGTGGATAATTAACAAAGAAATTAGAAGATTTAAGGTTTAAGTCTAGGAGATATTTTACAAAAATATCAATGTATGGGAGGTGGCTCCACACATGTCTTCCCAAAATGGGTGGTTCTCATCCAGCATCGGAAAAAATGAATGGCTAGGAATCAGTCTCACAAAGTTTAGGTGTGTACAAGAGAAGAGAAGTTAGTTTTGATGATTTATTACATAAAAAAGATTTAAATAAATCCAAAAATGTTAAAAATAATTGTATAATATTTTAAAATCATTTAAATATTATATAAATAAAATATGGTGATCCCAAAAATTTTGCATTTTTTAGATACCTAGAAAGAGACTTTGGAAGTTTAAAACATGTGATTGAAACATGTTACTATGATGAATAATGTCTTTCACCAACAACTTAGTTTGGAAATTTGAAAAGGCCTAAGAAAATCAAGAAAATATATTAGGAAATCAAATATACACATTAAGGAAGAGCGACAAAAGATTTTAGAGGCCAAAAATAGCTTGGAAGTCTAATGGAACATAAAATCGTAAGAAAGACTACATAATCTTGAATGAACTATTTTAAAATTATAACTAAGGTTTTAAATTATTTAAAGGATGTGATAAGATATCTAACTAAGTCAACTTTATCTCCACATTTCTAAATCCTAAATAATTTGGCTTGACAATAGCTAAAGTTAAGAAGCTATGTGGTTATGATTGCATCAATTTCAAGTGTTGATGTATATCCATATTTTATGATATTATATGTGTGGAAAGTTTGGAGAGTCCTTGTGTTGGATGCCTTAGGATTTAGGTAAGGTTTTTGAGACCTAGGGGCATTTTGGTCAATATTGTGAGAAGTGATATTTAGGATACTTTAGGGTGTAAATTGCCCTAAAATAGTGTGAAGATACTAAAAAAATAAATTGTGGAAAAAATAAGGAGATTTATGGTAAATATAATATGGAGGTGAAAAACTATGAATGAGGTGAGTAAAACAGAAGGGGACTTATGATCATATGTGAGTAGAGTGGGGGAATTGATACTAGGAAGTGGATATAAGGTTAAGGATGGAATTTTTGGGTAGTAATGTAGATTTGGGAAGTCCTTTGAGCACTAGCAAAGGAGATATAATCAAAAGGTAGAATTAGGGTTTTGGGAGGCTAAGGCGTAAAACCCTAGGGGTACACTAATATGGCATATAAAAAAATAGGAGAGTTGGATAGTAACCTTGGAGTATGATATTAACCATGACATTTTGGGAATGTGTATCAAATTTATTAGGTATGCAGGATAAAGGGAAGTAGTTATGACTAAAACGAGAAATTAGGGTTTTAGAGGGGGCTCGAATAGGAAATGTATTATTACATGTGCAAAATGGGGGAGTCAGGCTACAATACTTGAGTTTATGGTTTAATCTAGCATTATATGCACGGGTATGGAAATTCAGGGCTAGATAAGCAATAGAGGAGGGGCTTGGCTAACCAAGATAAATTAGGATTTTGAGGAGTAACCCTAGAAGCTAGTTATTATCATATGGTGAAAATGAGGTAATATGCGATGACCCTTGACTAGGGGTTTTCAATGACCTTTTAGGGTTTATTAGATAGATTGGGGATTCAAAAGGGATACTAGAGGTGAGGATGTGCTAGAATTGTGAAATTAGGGTTTCAAAGGGGAATAGGGTTGTCTCGGGGTAGTAGCAATGAAGATGCCATGCATGGGATATGTGCATATGTTTGTGTGATGAAACTGAAATAAATAAAACATGAATAATACACTAATCACTCAAAGTAGAAGATTAATTGGTTAGAACCCAATTGTACCTACTAATCTACAGACAAGAATAATGGCCAAGAGCATCTTTCTTAGAAGTTATACCCTATTACCATTCCATTAGTGAGAATAGTAGGGTCCTAAACCCTAGTAAGCTAAACCATTAGATGATAATAACCTATGGTAAGCCACAAATTACTTATAACGGAATACCAAGTGGCTTAGGACTAGTTGTACCTTGATTACTAATTCATTAGTGAGAATAATGGCGAGGATCATTCTGCCCTAGGGTTGTACTTTGATTACCAATCCACCAATGAGAATAGTGGCTAGAAGAGTCCTGCTTAGAAGTTATACTTGTTTACCATTCCACTAGTTGAAAATAGTGGGCTCCCCAAACCCAACTTGGATAAAATCATGAGTTAATTATTATTATTATACTAATACCTTATGTTTGGATAATAATGAATGAGTCGGTATGAACTTCTTATACATGTGTTATCCCTTATTATGGTGTTATTGATCTTTGTGACCTTCTTGACTGTATTGTTACCTTACTCAATATGTAGTGTACTGATCACCCTTATTATGGGTTCCACTCATTCTTATAAGTAGAGACTCCTTTTAAGCCCATACAGGTGAATGAGGACTCACTGGATGACTTTACTGTATACGATGCTATGATTGTGGTAGAGTGATGCTATTCTGATTGGTGATGGGAAATTAAGAGTTTGAAATTTGCTAAAATTGTTTTAACTGGTTTTCTTTTTGTTAATTTTCAATTGAACGTTTATTTACATATTTTAGTACTCCTTTTGGAATGAACACTTAACTCTTATTTATGATATGGATTGTTCTTATGCTACACCTATCATGGCGTGTGTACTATTTTATCTTACCTTGTAGTTGGCATAAGGATAGTCCAGGGCCAGTCTTACACTGATTACGGTGGTACCTTCTCTCTTATGTTTGAATGTTCTTCTACTTAAAATAAAAATTTTCAGTAGTGAATTTTGGGAGTGTTATAGTTTACTTCTTTAATCTTTACCTTTACTTGTTCATGGAGTTTCTTTATAGCCTTGGCTCTATCTTTGGCTTCAAACCTTACAATTTAGCATATGGGAAGAGGCAATAGGATTGCAGGAGAAGTGGGAGTCAACCCATACACAACCTCAAAAGATGAGTAACTTATGGCATATGTTGGGAATCGGTTATATGCAACCCAATCCCTTAAGGACTCGTGGACCAACCTTTGGAGGATCATAATGAGGGTTCTAATTTGTACCTTAATTTTTTCATCAGCTTGTGGGTGATAGGAGGTAATAAAGAGAAGTTTTGTACCGACTAACCTCTACAAAGTCTTTTAAAAATAGCTAAGGAACTTGGCATCCCTATCAAAAATAATGGATTTAGGGATATCATATAACCTAAATAGTTCTTTAAAGAAGAGATTGGCTATGTAAGTGGAATTTGTGATACGCAATGAGGTGATCCATCTTAGAGAATTGATCTACCACCATCATTATAGCATCATGTTGCCTTTGAGTTCTTTGAGATACTACAATAAAATCCTTTAGATATTAGTTCTTCCATTTGTTTTTGAAGATTCATGGCTTCTTTGGGATTATAATGATTGATAACCTTACTAGGGAAGGTAACACTTGGTACAAGATCTATTTGGTTCTCTATGCCTTGTATAGGGGGATAATACACGAGGTAGATCCCTAGGAAAAACATCCTCAAACCCTTCTAACAAAACCCTAATTTGACGTTCTATTGGATGCCCTCTACACTCTCTTCTAATAATAATGATAAGTATATCATCTTTCCCTTTACAATGGCACAAGATTCACATTTTTCATCTACAAACAAGGAATTTTGACAATTGGTAGCACCTCCTCCTATGGACTAGTGGGTATTCAAAGGTTTTAGGATGATGTTCTTCTTGGCATACTTCAAAGTGTAGGTATTCCTCCTTTCATCACCTGTTTCATGCTTATCATACTCTCAATGGCATCCCAATAGTAATTGCTATGCATCCATTGGGACCACATTATACAAGACTTAGTCTTGATATATTTTCTCAATAAAAAATGACATGGGGCCCTACTTGGTGTCTTCCATAACACTACGATTATTCAACCATTAAAGCTTGTAGGGTTTGGCCTGGGAAGTATTATACAAATCAATCTTGTCTGCTAAAGTTCAATATGCAACATTAGCACAAATCCCACCATAAAAAATGAGCAAGCATACCTTGCCCATGATGGTGCACTTTGTACAAAAAATACACTCCTGTTGGGTATCATCAACTCTAATTTCTTTTGTATGCAAAAACCTTCTTATCATTAGAGCTTCTTCAACATCTCAGAGCACTTCTTCCTCCTCTTCTTCATCATGAGTTGAGCCTTCTTCTTCCAACTCTTCACCAAGAATGACTTCGTTAACCTCTACCAACATCATGTACCTTTGATTAGTACATTCATTTTGATAATGCTCTATTCCTTGGCACTTGAAGCACCTTACATTTATGGAATTACTAGGCTCACCAACTCTTTATTTTCCCTTTTCCCTTCATGTCAAACATGAGGGGGAATTGAAGGTGGTTTGGATGGTGTAGTCACATTTCTGGGCAGGATTGCACTTGGTTTGTTGAGATTAAACTTAGTGGCTCACTTGTCCTTCTTGTGTTTTTTTAATTTTAATAGTCAAATGGAAGAGCTCATCATAGGTTTAATACCTTCACATTTCCATCTTCTAGCAAGATATTTTATAAGACCTCCCATAAATCTTGACATTATGTGCTCTTCACTCTCCTCAATACCGAGCCTTAGTAATAATTTTTTGAACTCATGGATGTTGAAATACCCCAGAATTAATTATTTTGGAAATATGTCATTAAATAAGGATTTGTTGGGAAATTTATTTAATTTATTACTCTTTTTAGATTAAGAGGGACTGTGTAGGACAATTAATAAGAAATTATAAATATTTTTATGAAGGAGGAAAGTTTGGGCTTTGTGTAATTTAAAAGGGATTTAAGAAGAATATTTTTAAAAAGGGCCTAAATTAGCCAAAAAGGAGGTTTAATATTTTTATTTAAATATTTAAATATTCTTACTCTAGGTGCCCAAAGGCAAATACTCCAAATATTTATGTAAAATAAAAGAAAAATATATATGTAACATAAAATAATTTTTCTTCCTCCTTTCCCTCCTTTTTCTTTTTCTTCCCTTCCTTTTTTCCTCCTTCTCACCGGTTGGGCCAGCCCGAGGCCCAACTTCCCCTTCCTTCCCCTTCCCGCAGCCCAGCGCCGTTCGACGCCCCCCCGGTGCAGCCAAACACAGCGTTTCGGCCCTACTTCCGTCGAGACGTTGCGTTTCGATTACTGAAGATAACTGTTGCCCACCGACAACCCAACACCGTGCTTTGTCCGAAAATTTACCAAAACCCCGCGTTTTACTAAGCGTTTTGACCGTCACCGAACAGGCCGGTTCCCCCTTCTTTTTCTTTTCTCCCCTGGACCGCCGGTCCGGCCTCCTTCCCTTTTCTCCTTCCTCGCGCGCGACCTGCAAGTTGCCGCCCACCCCCTCTGCGCCGACCGACTGCCTGCACCGCCTGCACGCCACCTCTCTCTCTCCTTGACTTTCCAGCCATCCTCCCCTGACAAGCCGACACCCCCAACACCACTCCCAGGCTTGCTCTTGCCCCTTTCTCCTTTCCCAACCAACCAGCAGGTCTGCCATGGTAGACCCGCGTCGGCCTACCACCGCCAGCCGGCGTGCCCGATTGCCACCTGACTTGCCTTCCTCTGTCCCCTCTCTCGATACTCCCCCATTTTCAAGCCTATAAATACCCTCCAAGAATCCAGCATCGGGCTTTTTCGAAACTACAGCCCAGAAACCGCCTTGCGCCACCCCTATTTCAGACAGCCACCCCCGTTGCCGTCACCCATCGCCGCCGCTCGATCCACCCCCGAAACTTTTCCTTGCATCACCCTCCACCAACCTAGGCCTCCCTCACCCCTCGGTTTGCTCTGCACGAGCCACCCCGGTCGTGCAAAGGGACCTTCCCGATCAACCTAGCTTCGAACCCCGCTGCCCTTCTCACCGCCACCCACTGCCGTGCCGCCACTTCCAACACCCCCTCTGCCTTCTAAAACCACCAAGGGAGCTTCCCCAACCTCCCTAGACCCTTTGTTTCCCCTTCCAACCTCTCCTCTTCCTTCCTCCCCCCTCCACCACTTCTCCACCTTCCTTCTCCCCCATCGTCGCCGCCGCCGTGTGCCGTGCACCGCCACCTGTGCCACCAGCACCCTAGGTGGCCCTCTAAACTCCCCCAACCCTTAAACCCTTGTTGTTCAAGTGTTAATTATTTTTAGTGGTATCATTAGTATTATTCTTAAGGTTATTATAATTATTTATTATTATTATTATTATTATTATTATTATTACTATTAATTTTATTATTATTTAACCTGAATTTGAAATAATCATAACTATTATGACTATTAATATTAATGACCTATAACCTTAGTATTATTATTTCAACATCATCACTGTTATTACTTTTATTATTATTATTATTATTGTTACTATTATTACTACCATTATTATTAGTATTATTATTCTCACTATCATCATTAGAAATATTGCTATTAGTAGTATTAGTATAATACTAACCTCACTATCACTAATATTGTTACCATTATTATTAAAATTGAAACTATTACCGTTAATAATAAATACTATTATATTTGCTTTAAATTATCGTAAATATTAAGACCTATTTTGATTAGTAGTAGCATGATTAGCTACCTTAAGAATGAAACCCTACTTTCTTTTACTTATAAAGGCATTATTAGTATTGATGGCCCTAATGGTAAGTTAAAGATAAGGGTAAGGTAGAAAGAATGGTGTTTTGGTCAGAGGGAAATTAACCTCTAGTTTTTCCCTCTTATAGGCGAATCAAGTAGAAACCCAGAGGAGGCGTAGGAACGTGCTCCAAGACCGGTGTCGTGTTAGGTAAGGACGAAGCTATGGCCTTGTGCTATGTGTGATTTGGGTGTGTTGAATGTTGTGTATGCCATGCTATGACGTGTATTATATGAATTGTGGATAACTTGTCTCATGTGTAGCGCAGCTTGGAGATTGAGGTATGTTGTATGTGCTTTCTATGACATGAGCATGACATGTATATGTATGATGTCTATGATGTGTTATGATACGACCCTCTAGGACATGCATGTTAGGGTTTGTGGCAATATGAAATGGGAATAAAAGAATAACAAGAAAGGAGTGGGAAGTGAGACCACTAAGGGGGATATGGGGTTGACCTAAATACCCCATGATCCATGAGCGAATATTTAAGTGGGAGGAATGTCCAAAATAAATGAGCGTTGGGAACCATGCATGGGAGTCTTAAAATTTGCATGGCGACTTGGGGTGTTTGCATAGGGTGACTAAATCTTGCATGGGAGTGAATCTTACGTGAGAAAGGTTGAATTGGGGTGTAAGTAAGAGAATGGTAGAGTCATGGAGTGATTGGAGACTTGGGATGAAAAATAGTACGTAGGTTGGTACAAGGGTGCATAAGGGACCCGATTAGGGTTTTTGGAAGAAAGTGGATACTTGGGGAGTACAAAAGTAAGAATGATTAAGGAAGGGTGGATTATGGGTTGAGAGAGTGAATTCATTTATATAAAGATGAGTATGGGTTTTCTATATGAAAGAAGAGACCTTGGGATGAAAGGGAGAGATTACTTGTGGAAGAAGTAATGTACTAAGGTTTGATGTGGCCAACTAGGGTTTTGCCGATCGCATGCGAGGGTGAAGAGTAAAGTGATATGCCTTTGGGTTTGACCTAATAAGAATGAGATGTGGGGCAAGGAACAAGTAATGGTGAGGCAAGTGAGGAGAGGTTGGGCCACATAGGTCCAACTAGGGTTTCCAAGGGGAAAGCCCTAGAGGTCAAGAATGGACAAGATCGATGTCATGTCATCGGGCATTGTGCTTAACCTACGCTCTCAGAGGTTGGACCTGCATTAGGAGTGAGCATAGGGGAAGGAATGACGGGGTGTGATAAGGGGTGCAAGAGTCTCAACATATGAGACGGGCCCTCTTGAAAGGAAAGCAGTAGAACATTGTTGACATGCATGTCAAGGGTGTGGAAAGTGATTTAATAAGACACGGATAAGACATTAATCACGTAAAGCGAAAGATTGTTGAGCCGAGCCCAGTCTGGTTCACCGGCAAATAATAGTGGTCAGAGGCATTCTGCCCTGTGCGTTTCGTTCCGGTCCACCGGCAATAATAGTGGTCAAAGGCGTTCTGTCCTGTGCATTTCGTTCCGGTCCACCGGTAATAATAGTGGTCAGAGGCGTTCTACCCTGTGTGTTTACTTCCGGTCCACCGGCTATAATAGTGGGGGATTTCGTGCTCGACAAACCAAAGTAAATAGGTTAATCCATGGAAAAAAATACTAAATACTTACAGCGAAACACCATGTGAGTCGGGGCCAGTCCGGTCCACCGGCAAATAATAGTGGTCAGAGGCATTCTGCCCTGTGTGTTTACCTTCTGGTCCACCGACAATAATAGTGGTCAGATGCGTTCTGCCCTGTGTGTTTATCTCCGGTCCACCGGCTATAATAGTGGGGCTCCCGCACTCACATGGACTATTGAAGAATATGTGTGGAATGAACATATTATTAATGAGAATAAAGAATAAGTCACCGAAAAAGTATTCAAGCCTTATCTTGCGTGTTATCGCATGTTGCCTATATGATTGTGCTATGTGTGCTATGTGGTATGATTGTATGCTTGGCCTTAGCGCACCTGCGCCCTTACTCAGTATTGGACCCGTACTGATACTACCTTGGTTGAATGGGTCGTGTGATGATCCACTGATGGTGGGGAGCAGACCTCCTATGCAGGTTTTTGATCGGTTACTAATTTGGGGTGGAAGGCTTGACTTGAGTGAGTAGGCGATCCGGATATTGGTCCCTTGGGATTTGTTTTATATAGCTATATTTTGTACTACGCTTCATGTTTTGAAACCATACTCTTAAGTTGTAATCCTAAACGATATTCTAACTGTTGTTGACTCGTGTTTTTGTGAATGATCTATGTTAACTATGGACCTATGTTTTGATGATTCTTACTTAACGATTGTTTAGTTTAGCCTTAGCACTTAGTATCAGAACGGTAGGAGTGAACCGATCTGGTACTAAGTGTGGCGGTAATACCCCCAAGTTTATGGTTTTAATTCTTTCGCTTCCGCTAAATCTTTTGATTCAAACGAAATTTTTCAGTAGTAAATTTGGGGGTGTTACAGATGTACTCTTATACATTCATTTATCCTTGTCAAAATGATGATACTTTATTGTAATAATCTTGATTGTAAGAAGATGGCACAAATCTTTCTCTTATGTGATTCTTCATTTTTAACGACAGCCTCACCTTCGAATCTTCTTTTCTCCTTCTTTGGTTGGTAAGATTTTTCCACCATAGAGAAGCATGACCTTTGAGTTTTAATGTGGCTACCTTTAAACTCTTATCATCCTTTTAGCCTTTGGCCTAAAAAATCCTCGAGCACCTTAATTCCCATTCTAAAAAATCTTCTAGGTATGATGGCCTTCAAACTCAAAGATTTCTACTTTAATGCCCCTAAAATCTCTTCTTTTTTCTTTTTCCCCTCCTCCTTGGCTCTCGAGAAGGCTCACTTGACGATGAGACACTTTAACTTGATAAATTTTCAAAATCAATAGGTTCCTCCACTTTAAGGGGCATACAATTTCTTCATTGATTTGGGGGGGGGGGTTAGGATTTGGGATGAGTTGTTGTAGTCGGGTTCAAATGTGGCCTATGTCTTATTACAAAGCCACCAATGTTTGGTTTATTCATTGGGTATCTTTTTATAATGATTTAATGCCATGATCTCTCCTTTAATTATGTGCCTCATTAATATTTAAACCCCTTAGTGGTGGATGATCAACCATTGTAGTTTGATTTTTAATGATAAGACAATGAGTTCGAACAAGAGAAAGAAAATAGGAATGGTAGGTTTAGAAATTTTTTGTGAGTGTTTGGCTTAGATGGGGTGTATATGATTATAGGAACTTTGGAAACCCAATTTATAACAACCTAAGCTTTGATACCAATTTGATGCATAGTAAATACAAATTGGATTAAGTTAGGAAAAAATGGTGGCAAGGGTTGTGACCACCGAAAATAAAAGGAGATAAAGAGAGAGAAAATAGAATAAAGATATGAATTGAGTAACCCTTAATTCATATACTTGGATCTACCACTCAAACCTTTGCAACATTTGAGATAAAAGAGACAATATTTTATGAGCAACATTCAACCTAAGCCTACACTATTTGGGAGGTAATTCCTTTGAAAATGAGGGAGGTAATGGAAGCAAAAGTCCCCTTCATCTTAGTACCTTCTCATAGTTATAGTGGGGTGAGAGGATTTAGTTACAACTTAACTAGACTCTAGCTACAAATAGAAATGGGTTCGAATATAAACTAGGTAGTTATCTAACCAAGCTAACTAATGTAGTTTAATTCTAACTAGCCTAAAAAAGTCAACCCCAGTCCTCCCACTTGTATAATAATGCGTGCTCCCCTTCTTCCCAACCATACCTCTAGTTTGTGGGTATAGTGCAAGTAATTAGCTATTAATCCTAGCTAATACATCATTTAAATTACAAAAGTAAGCTATGAGTACATATTTATCAATGAGGGTTGACAAGAGTACACAAAAGTGAGGGAATTATCATGTTTAGGTGCTAAAAAAATCCTTGGCCAAGTCAAGCCTATAATGCACTGACCTCCCCTTGTTTTTCCATGCTCCATGTTGCCAATATACGTGCCCCCACTGGTTGCCAATATAATGCTCCTTGGAATTGAGGTGGCTTGTTGGTTGCGTGTTATGCCTAAAAGGAAGCCACAAAAGGGTGGTAGCTAGTTGCATATGCATGGCTTGCATGGCTCCATGCACATGGCTAGGGTAGTTACTTCACTTAGTGTGATAGAAGGGTTTTGGGTCCTTCAAATTCAGTATGGTAATTAACTAATGAAGAGTGTTATGATGGATATGACCTTGCATCATTTCCTATAGGATGCTTCCACCTCATAACACATCCTTATGCGATTGAATCCTTCAACACATAATGTAAGATTTCCTCCAAAGAAAAAATGATTATTTCTAAGTTACAAAATGTCATGCTTTGGTTACTTAGATTGCAAGTTCCAAGTTCTCTCTTATAAACATGTTATCCTATAGGTTGGAAAACTCAATAGCATATCATACCATGTAGGTAAGTAACTACAAAATCACATGCAAATTTCATCATAAACGGGGCTAAAGTTGTACACTCTTTGAGTCTTATCAAGTATATTGGTTATTTTATGCCACTATTACAAAACCCTTTTATTTAGTTGGTTTAGATAGTGGAGATTAATGAAACTTGGCAATTAACATAATGTTCCTATGGATAAGATGTAGTATCGCTACAAAAATATTTGTGTGCTTGTGAATATAGGCGATCAATTGCATAAAATGTGGATAAATGACTAATATCTGGAAGCTAGTTGACTTATGCACATATGCACTAATTTGGTTAGAATACTAGTAAACTTAAAAAATATGAGTTAATCAGATAACATTAATAGTGTTATATAAACAAGGAATTTAATAAATTGAAAACTTACTTATTTGAAACACCATTAATGTTGATATAATATGATTTGATTTTATTAAATACTATTATAATGTGGAATTTATTTAGCTCACTCTTATTTACTATATTTAGCTCCTAGATTGACTATATTAGCATCACTTAATGAAATTTCAACTTTATTAATGTGCACACCCCCTCTTCTCCTTCCTCAACCATCGTTAAATTCCTCTTGACATATTGACATACCCCCATTAATTGAATATAATGCTACAATAATTTAGATTTTGTAAATTAACAAGAACAATTATCTATTTTAAGCTCAAAAGGTTGCAAAATGATCATCATTTCCAAAAATTTTAAAAATAATTAATCAATATAGGGTTTAAATAAGAATAAGCGATACACAATTAGAAAGGAAAACATAAAAATATCAAATAATTGCAACCCAAATAGAAAAACATAGACGCATACATCTTTTATATTTCCATATTCATACCAAAACAATAATATCACACATGCCAATAGTTTTGATCGCACAAAACATTTTCCATGTTTTGCAACAAGGTAAAAAGGGGGGATCCCTAAAATATAAGAACTTATATATAATGATAATTAGAAAGCAATTTATATATACCTAAAAGTGAAGACATTAAGGATAGGAGCTATAGAGAGTTATGATAACCAAAAAGTGAAAAAAAGTCATGAGGATGAAGGATGTTTGAAAGATTAAGGCGCAAAGTGAATGAATAGTTGTAGGATCAACACCAACAAATCAGGGATGAAAGTGCTGCCAAAACTCGAACCGTGAGATTAGCTAACAAAGCTCTAGTCTATTAAGGAAGGATAGAAATGAATTGGAAGTTGAAACTCATGTAGTTGTATATACTTTGGTTTGGCTTAGGATATATATTTTTTTAATTTTAATTTTTACTAAAATCAACTCAAATAGTATTGTGTTGTTAAAAAAAAAATATTTTCTAAATATCTTAAACTAAATGAAGCCATACTTTTATGGGGAGATTTGGTTCAATTTATAATATGTGTACTCTAAATTATAATTATTATTCACTTTAATACTCATTTTGTAGATAAAAACACTCTTAAAAATTAAAAGTTAAGTTTACGATATGCTTTTTATAAAATAGTTAGAAGCAATACAAAGCCCACACTATAATGCTAGTTATAAGCTGAATATTAAATTAATTTCACTACACTTAGGAAATAAAAAAAGAGAGGGAAGATAAGGTTATGGTATAGATGCACATCATAAGAAGAAGAAAGTTAGAATTACAAATCACAATGTCACTTGAAAGCTAGGGTGTATGGTTTATAAACCACAATCAACTCTCAACATTGTAATCTATGTTCTTGTAAGTTCTAAATCGAAGTGTATCTAAATACGATTTTGTTCAATTTGATTTGCAGTTTGGATATAATTTTTAACACTTGAATTGAGACACCCATTTTAGAGATGAGGTTGAAGGCTTCAAAGTAGAAATCCTAATTCCTTAACATATTCAAACATTATGAGAAAAGAAAGAGGAAAACAACATAAAATAAAATAAAAAGACAAAAGAAAAGTAAGGGTACTTAGTATTGGTTAGGTATAAAATTGACCCAAATTTTAATGACAAGCATCTAAATAACAAGACCCATAATCTATGAGCTCAAAAGTAAACCAAGGTAATCTAAATAACTCTTAAATAGGAGCAACAACAATAACACCATGGTCATCATCATCATTATTTAAAGATTAATAATATTTTAATTAGTCATCAATTTGGATTTCAGATCTTTAAATCGCTAAAAAAAATAGATGGATTAATGCTCACTAAAATGGTAAAAAAAAAAGTGAAAGAATATCTCTTATGCGAGACAAACTATTAAAGTTGTAAAAAATATAGACCAGTGTAAAAATTAAAATGTAATATTAAAAATATTTTAATTATAAAAAAGCTGCCAATTTAAAGAATATCATATATATATATAGCTACATTGAA
The DNA here is from genome assembly GCA_039764185.1 of Tamarix austromongolica. Lineage (NCBI taxonomy): Eukaryota > Viridiplantae > Streptophyta > Magnoliopsida > Caryophyllales > Tamaricaceae > Tamarix > Tamarix austromongolica. The sequence continues at coordinate 55,005,459 of CM077816.1, forward strand.
GGGAAAAAATGATCTTGTTTTTGTTTAGTTCCAAAATCCACGAAGGTTTGTGACAACATCAATACTCTTCCTTTCATCAATGAAATACACCCTTCCTAAGTCGCTTCTTTATTTAACATTGGTCTTGCAAAGTTAATAATCAATCCACAATCCGCATGTTGAAACATAAGGTGAATTTTATGGGATATAAAATGATTAAGTTATATATTTTAATATTACGTTAGAGGTTCTTGTTATAATAATAAAGTTGATGCGGAAGTATTCTTATTTTCTGGCGCTCGGATAGATGATAGTTACCGAAATGAAAATTATTGTTGTGAATGAGATGTTTTAAAATATAGTTTAAAATCGTGAATTGTGGAAATTTATTTTTGGATTGGAGTGTGTACAAAGTTTGATGTATGGAAACCTACGAAAAAGCATAGTTTTTGCCTTTGTTTGGAAAGTTGTGGTTTGCTATTTTAGTACACTTAGAACGTAAATAGAAATTCATAACTGAAAACGCTGCCTTTTCATGGATGGTACTGAAATATTAATCTCAGCAATATGTTTCAGTCGGCTCTTTAAACGTATATTTATGCCCCCAAAATTGTAGTTAAAATTAGGCTGTCTTCCGGTTTGTCTCTGTACGAACAGAATCATCGTTTTTCGCTGGCCGCACTTAAGGCGTAAGTAACAGGTCTCCTTTTATGGAGGGAGCTAGCTGGCTTTCTAACGTATAAATAATATTAACCCCGAACTATGGAAACCTCATCCCCAGGGCCCAGGGGACTCGTTTCCCTTCATTTCTCCGGGCGCTTTCATCTTCTCAAATTTTCTAACGATTGTTTCTTTCTTATTATCGTTCCTCGTTCCATCATCCCCTCATTGCGCTTTACTCCGCCATTATCCACGTGCCGATCCATTTACGGAGAGAGAGAGAGAGCAACTTGGATGAATATTCATATAATAAATAATTATCCATCAAACAGGCAGGCGGGGTGAAGAACGCAATGGGGGACACAGATTTCGGTATGAATAACGACGATAGCGTTTCTTCATTGGACTCGGAGCAACGTAGTCATCCTCAAGATACGATCAATCGGCGAAATGCGGGAGGATGGAGGGCCGTCAAGTACATTCTTGGTAATATTATATTCTAATTCTAATGAACACTCACTCCACTTTTTTCTACTATGAATTAGCTAAAATAAGATCGTTTCGTGTCCCCCCCCCGTCGTATATAGTATTTAATTTGTTGCTCCTGCTGCTGCTGCTTAATGCATTAATTATCAATTATTTCTTGGTTCGTGTGATTGATCTATTTTTAATTTCTTTGCTCGTAATTTACACAGCGAACGAGACATTCGAGAAGTTGGCATCGATGAGTTTGATAGCAAACATTACTGTGTATTTGCGCAAAAAGTACAACATGGATGGCATACTGTTAGTTAATGTGGTGAGCATATGGTCTGGTTCATCCAACATTTTGACGTTGCCTGGTGCTCTGCTCTCCGATGCCTATCTGGGCAGGTTCTATACCCTCCTCATTGGCTCCATCGCTTCTCTACTGGTAAGTTTAAAGAATCTTCTGTATAATAATCACCCCTGTGACAGCATTCTATCTTTCTGTCTCGCTCATGATATACATATGCATATCCCAGGGTATGGGCACAATGACCTCAACAGCAGCCGTGCCCCATCTAACACCAACCCCTTGCAACGACAAAACTCACGAATGCATCAATCCTCGAGGTTGGCAACTCGGAATCCTATACACCGCGCTGACGCTACTAGCGTTAGGGTCGGGTTGCATCAGACCGTGCAACATTGCCTTTGGAGCTGACCAATTCGACACGAGAACCGAAAAAGGGCGGTCACAGTTACAAAGGTTCTACAGTTGGTGGTACTTTACCTTTACCTTAGCCTTATTAGTAGCTCTAACCGCTGTCGTCTACGTTCAAACCAACGTCAGTTGGTCCGTCGGGTTTGCTATCCCAACCGCTTGCTTTTTGCTCTCCATCGTCATATTCTTACTCGGTTGCCACACTTACATCTACCATAAGCCTCGAGGTAGCGTCTTCATTGACATGATTAAGGTGATAGCGGCTGCTGGAAGGAAAAAAAGGTTGGGTTTGGCCCCCTCGGAAGGTGACGGCCTGACGCTGTATGATCCTGCATTGGATGAATCCGAAACCTTAGTATCGAAACTTAACAGGACGGATCGGCTGAAGTTCTTTGATAGGGCCGCGGTTATCGCCGATCCCACCGAGCTTGACAAGGAAGGTCGTCCTACAAACACTTGGAAACTATGTACCGTTCAACAAGTCGAGCAGCTAAAATGTTTGATCGGTATCTCACCGGTTTGGGTCTCTGGGATTCTGTCTTTCATCGCAATGGACCAACAGAACACATTTGGGGTGTTACAAGCTATTCAAATGAACAGAAAAGTTGGATCGAAATTCATCATACCGCCAGCTTGGATCGGACTGACTTCGATGGCCACGCTTTCTCTATGGCTAGTGATATACGAGCGCATCGTCATTCCATTGTTGAGGAAATCCAAGAAGAAAGACGATGCAAGGATATCTATCAAAACAAGGATCGGGATCGGGATCTTGATGTCCGTAGCTTGTATGCTAGTCGGTTCCATCGTCGAGAAAAAGCGAAGAGCCGAAGCCCTCAAGGCAGGCAGTTTCGAATCACCATTAAGTGTTGGATTTTTAGCTCCTCAGTTGATGTTATCGGGTCTAACTGAAGCTTTTGCTGCTGTTTCTATTATGGAGTTCTTCACCACACAGATGCCGGAAAGCATGAGGTCTATCGCTGGTTCTATATTCTTTCTCAGCTTGTCAATGGCAAGCTACTTGAGTTCTGCTACCGTTAACATTATCTTCAACGTTACGAAGAAGAATGGTGGGATGGCTTGGTTGGGCGGTCATGATCTTAACATGAATAGGCTTGATGAATTCTACTTGATTATCGCTGGAGTAGGAGCTGTCAACTTCCTTTATTTTATTTTCTTCTCCAGTAAGTACATATTTGTTAACAATGATCGTGCTGGTGCAGACGCAGTAGAAACTGGTTTCAGTAGGGAACTTACTTATTCAAGCAATCGAAGTTAATGAAAGTATTAAAAGAAAGAAAGAAAAAAAACGCGCGCGCGCGGAGAGCAGTTTGCCTTTCGTGCGTCGGTGTGTATCATAAGCTGGTGGCGAATATGAGTCAATGACGTTGGTTTTGTGTCTTAGTAGGCACGTCGGGTGTGTCTATAGAATTAGCGAACTTGGGTTTGGTTTCCGCGAACTTGGGTTTGATTTCAAAACTAAAACGATGCACGAAGAATGATGCAACGCTACTGTGTCTAATCAAGACCGTCTCAAATATTTCAAGGGTACCCTTCTAAAATCAAATATAGGCCCCCACAAAATTAGAAAAGACATTCTATATTTTGCACGACAGCAATTTTTTTCTATTAAATAAAGTACCAAAATTCTTCAAAGCTCCAAATTTTTGTTATTTATTATTTAATCTTTGACTTTCAATTCCTTCCTTATCTCGCCATCTTTGACTCTATTTTGATTATTTATTATTTATAAGTATTTTAGTAATAAACTTAAGTATAATTATACATAATGACAATAACAAAGCTAAAGGTTGATTCCGTAGTGTTACTTTGGCGGTACATATGCTTGAGGGGGGGGGGGGGGAATGTATAATACTAATTTAATCTAAATTTTTATATTTTATATATAATATATTAATACAAAAACATACTATTTTATATCGTTGATGTAATTTAAAAAGAAACTATGACTTTTACTAACATATATCTTTGTTCATTGATATCTTTATATTTATAAAATCAATATCATATTTAAAAATTATAATTGTTAAATGTTAACATAAAATAATACGATAAAAGGTACAATGCTTTAAGTTTATAATCGATAAAAATATTTTCAAAATTTTCTATAGAGACACACACTTATAAATTTTATTCTCATAAAGCCATAAATATTTTACAAAAATTAAATTTAAGGAATTTTTATTAATTTAATTCTCTAGCCTTATTATTTTTTATTTTTTTTATAAAATTTAAAGCCTAATCTACCCAAACTACACTTATATTATCTTACTCATACACCTTATGCATTTGTATATCTTTAAGTAAATATAACAAAAGAAAAAAATAGATACAAACATTAAAATCAAAAGAAACAACTCCCATTCAAAACTGAAACAATGCTCAACATCTTCAACCTTGAGTTCAAAGATGAACTCAAAATGTTAAACAAAAGTATAACACCCCCAAATATCATAACCGAGAAATTTTATTTAAAAATATTTGTGGAAGTAAAAATTCAAAGTAGGAGTGTGTTATGCTAAATCTAATATAGAGAAAGTACTTATTGTATCCAATCCATGTCGAATGTAAAGCTAAAAGTAACTCGTATCAAAATTAGGTATAGGATTTACTTAATCGACGATATAATATTACAAAAAGTGAATGTGATGAGACTAAGTAGAGTGCGTTGAAAAGAGATTCAGTAAAAAAACTCCAAGACAGAGTAATAAGAATAACTGTATAATACTCTACCATCGTACCTAATAACCACTCACTGTAGGTAAAGTAGTAAACAAAAAGCATAGATAATCAATAACCCACAAAATATCACAATATGCTACCCTAACAGCAATGGGATCGACACAGCGCCATAAATAGCATTTGTAAGCGACGTGCTAGTAAGCATAGTTACCTAAATGAAATATCATGTTGCACATGGATCATGGTATACATAAGTTAAAGCATACGATAACAAATAAGGATTGAAAACATAGACATGCAATAAAAATATAAGGATCAAGAACATAGACATACGATAAAACATAACTATGTAATTGGGTTATTATCTTTACTTAGTGGTAACAATATTAAAATCTTAATCAAAATGAGTACCCAGGAGATGATAATGGCATAAAAACCCTTTTTAGGGAATAACACACTTAGGCCACCAATACATATGGTGGAACATAGATTGGACAAAAGTACCATATCGGGACAAAATGCACTTGAACCCTTAACTGACCTCTAACTCTTAAGTATGCATACTTTCTATAGGTTGGTGGAATGTACAAGTATAGAGTAGATTAGAATCACCACCATTCCACAAAACTAGGGTAAAAATAACAACATAGGAATATACCTTCCGGTGCATATAGCTCCTATCCACTATTATATCTAATGGAATGGAGATTAAGTTTAATACTTACTCATATAATCTTCCACTTTAATTCATAACCATCACTTAGCATGTAACATTGAATCACTTATATTACTTGGCATCATAGTATTTCCTCTCATCTTATGATTCTTATCACATGGACAACCATATTACCATTTGTTATATGAAGTATCGAGGGTTCACAAAATGCACAACACTTGTATCATTATTTTACATTTTACATTTACCATTTATGTAAATTCATACAATTGTGTTCCTAACATAAAATTAGGGTTACATCAAAGTCGATTAATGAAAACTCCACATAAGAAAAATAAATGAGGAGTTCATATAAACAATAAAATAATATTTAAGGATAACATAAATAAATGAAACAAGCCACTTAATTCAAGGGTGTTACCTCAAAAGACCCTTAGGGTTATTCTAAAGCCAAACATGGCTAAAGAAGATTATATTAAGGGTAATAAGACCAAATTATCCTTATTAATGATAAATCTTTAATCAAGCTAATTGACAATAAATTAAACTCAAATCTAAGTGTAACATCCCAAATTTTACTACTGAAAAATTTCGTTTATAGCATAAGCTTATAGCCAAAATACTAGTTATTACCCTCGTAATCAATGTAAGTTTGACTTACCATACCATCCTCACATTAATCATAAGGGTAAAACCATTAAAAGTAAAGTAGAGTAAATAGAAGAGATAATAGCTTTATAATATAAATATGATTTTGGAGCTTAACCCTAAGTATAATAAAATACAAACAAAAGATATATCATAGAGCTAAAAGTTAAAAAAGATATATGGATAAAATAATTACCTAGATAACATGACTCTACGCCCATGCTTTGATACAAAACATCACTCTACCTTATATAAATCATCGTAGCCATCAAAATTATCTAGGTGGTCCTCAATGACGTGTATAAAAACATTAGGGTCGTTTGCTTGTGGAAACGAGCAACACCCATGAAAAGGATGGTCAGTATGCTATATATTGAGTAAGGTGACAATACTGTCGAGTTAGGGATACATTTAAATACATGTATTCACAACAGCAAATAAGTACTCATGCAAACCACATAAAGTATCACAAGGTAAGTAATAATCCAAGCCTCTTGATGTATAGTGCTAAATATATTGGAATAAGCCAAGTGTTAATTAGGGGTGTGCAAAACCGGATATCCGTATCCATTCGGATATTTTTTCGGATATCCGCTCCGCATTTTTTTAGACCGGATATCCAAAAAATATAGACCGGATTCGGATATATCCAATATCCGTATGAAAATACTATTTTATCAATTTTAATAACTTTTGCTATAATATTTTTAAAAATAAAGATCGTATATCAATTAATATTCATATCTATATTCATATAAATATCTTATTTTATCTAAAAGAAGTGTTAAAATATTATTATAAATATTTAAAATATAAAAATAAATAAAATTTTAAAACTTAAAACTATAACAACACAATAATATGGTGTATTATTGAAATAATCAACAAAATATTGGATATTTTTCAGATCGGATAATCCAAAAAAAATCGGATATCCGAATGTCGGATATCCTTTTAGAATAAAATCGGTTTGGATATCCAAAATGTCGAATCGGATTTTTAAATATCGGATCGGATTTTCAGATCCCGGATTTTTTGCACAGCCCTGAACTGTTAATGATGGAATTAAGTAGATTCCAACAAAACAGAAAATGCATAGAAGAGGTAAAGAATATGAGAGGTGAAATTAATCTTGAAATACCTTCAAGATTAAGAACTTCCACCAACCAACTAAGGTTTCAAATCTTAGCTCAAATGGTGTAAGATTTTGAAAGACACACAAGACTAACTCTTAGCCTTGAATGAAAGTGTTGTGTCAAAAACAAGATGGAATTTTTTTTGATCGAAATCTTCTGGCTTCCTTCATTCATTTTACCTCTATTTAGAGTGTATTTAGGCCTTTGATGAGTTATACTACACATCTAACTCATAGTGAGTAGATTTTGTTACACCACAACCATAGTTTATACTAATACATGCTAATTAAGGTTGATAGTCTTTACAATCAGTTATTGCCGATTGTCTAACCTTCCTAGCCCTCCATCACATGATGGATGCTATTAAAACATACAAAAAGTGCTTAAAAAACATAACTTACACTTTAGAAAAGTCTAATAACACTCTTTAACTATGCTTAACTAATAAAGGAAAATTTAGTTGATTGAAAGTTGATGAATGAAGGATTTATTATGGCTTTAATATGGCTCATCAAAGCCATGATTATCTCCATCCTTACACTCCACTATTTTAGCCAAGAAGTTTACTCCTTGCAACCCTCATAATTTAATGGACCTTGGGAGGATAATATTGAGGATATCAAGGCCTTCAAATCAAGCTTAATTTAATGGAGAAGCAACACATGGGGGTCGATGGCTTGTTTTGGTCATGCATGGCTACCTAATAATATTGCTTATTCATTAACCTAAGTAAGAAGAGTTTTAAAGTCTTCAACTCTGAAAAAATTAATAAGTAGATTATACTTGTTATTATTACTTGAGGTGGATGCTCCTGCATCACCTATTTATTAGATATAATATTTTTTATTCTTTTATTAACATTGAATTCAGCAACCCAACTATTCTTAAAACGGTGGAACGATCTGAAGCACCTTTTAGGAACAATACACCTAAGCCACTATTATTGTCTAGTAGAATGGACCCAACTATAACACCCCAAAATTCACTATTGAAAAATTTTATTTTATTAAAAGATACAGCAGAAGCAAAGAAAATAAATTGTGAATTTCAGGGATATTACCACCGTAATTAGTATAAGCTTGGCCCTCGGTCGGTCTTGCACTAACCACAAGGCTAAAGAAAAATTACCGTCAAACATTAGTCAAACTTAAACTGAGAATTCATAAAAGTACTAAAACGTTCATAATATGAAAATCAGAGTACGCGTACAGGAGTTTACAATCCAAGAGTGTATAATTAAAGTCCCCAGAGGGGTAAAAGGTACAATATGATAAAACATAATTAAAATAAACTGATACAAAGTAAAAGAATGGAAAAATGAAATCAAACCAAGCCACTCTCGATCCCAAGCTAATTCCAAGCTCAACTCTCAGCCTCACCTAGTGCCTCATAAGCACCAAAGATGATATATCCTACTTGCACCATATCAGAAGGGCTATCTACTCGTAGGAATGAGCAGCACCCATGAAACGGGTGGTTATTACGTTTCGTACTAAGTAAGGTAACCATGTATCTAAGGCCAACACACAAAGGCATGTAACAAAAGCATGATCATATATACAACACACAAGCAATACAGATAATAAATGCCAAGCTATAGTCCAGATCAATTGATTTTTTAAATCTCTAAGCATTACTCATTTTACACCATGCTTATTATCAATCCATGCGAGTGTGGGAACTCTACTATTATAGTCGGTGGATCGAAAACATACAGGATAGAACGCTCCTAACTACTATTATTGTCGATTGATCGGTCTCTAGGGCAAAGTTCGCCTGGCCACTATTATTCGCCAATGGACTGGTATGACCCCAACTTTCATGGTGTTTCACTATAAATACTTAGTGTCTTTCTCATGTCTTATCACAATTATGTTTGGTTTGTTGAGTATGGGATCCCTCACTATTGTAACCGATGGACCGAAAACATACAGGGTAGAACGCCCTAACCGCTATTATAGCCGGTAGATCTGCCTCCAAGGCAAAGTGCTCCTGGCCACTATTATTCACCGGTGGACCGATCTGAGCCCGAATCAATAATCTTCCTCTTTAAATGATTAGTATCTTATTCATGTCTTATTCGATAATTTTTCACTCTAGACATGCATGTCACCAATCGTCTACTCTTATTCTCCCAAGAGGGCACGCCCCATATCTTAGGACTCTTGCACCTCCTAACACATCCCGAAATCCTTTCCTTCTTTTACTTACTCACATTGGAAGCCCAACGCCTAAGTGTGTGGGTCAAGACCCACTACCTTATGCCATCCAAGTCCACTCACTATCTACCCTTAGGGTTTCCTCCTAAACCCTAACTGGACCTATGTAGCCCATCCTTCCTCTGTCTCACACAAATAAAGCTCCTTTACCACCCCACACATCACCTCACTAAGATTCAACCCCCATCATTTCACTTTACTCTCCAAATACACATGTGACCATGAAACCCTAGTTGGCCACTCCAACCCTAGCACCTTTCTTTCCCATATGTCACCCCTCCATTTCTCACCTGCCATCCTTACTTTCTCATGGCACCCATACTCACCCTACACATGTTATTCTTCCACTCTCATCCCATACTCTACTCACCCTCAATTATTTTTACTTTCACAACCACCTCCAATTATGGTTTTCCTCCTAAACCTTAGCTAGGTTTCCTATGCACCTTTATACTAACCTACGTACTATTTTTCACCCAAATTCTCCAATCACCCCCAACAACTCTTCCCTTATTTTACTTACACCCTAAGATAACTTTTTCCACGCAAAGATCATCCCCATGCAGACTCCATTCATCCTATGCAAACCCTAGGAATTCCTATGCAAACCCTAGAGATTCCCATGCAAACCCTAAAAATTCCTATGCAAACCCTAGGAATTTCTATACAATCTCCTTCCATCACATGCAAGGTTCACCCCAATCTTTTATTTTTTTCATAATCTCCTTTTATTTGCCCCCTAATGGATCATAAGATAATTAGGTCAATCCTATATCCCTTTTGTCAACTCACTTCCCCCTTTTCCCTTTTCATCCTTTCATCCCATATCATATTATTAAACAACCTATCATGCATGTCCTAAGGGGCCACATCATATAACATTATAAGCACAACATATATATCAACATACATATGCCATAAGGGAGTCACATATGCATACCTCAACCCTAAGGTGTGGTACAAATAAACAGTAATAATATTCACAAAGCACACAATATAACATAACATAGGGCATATAAGGCAAATAACATACACATAGAGGGTCTTAGCTACATCCTTACCTAACACAAAATCAATTTTGAAGCACACTCCTACGCTTCCTTAGGATTTTGGCTTGATTCACCTATAAGAGGGAAAAACTAAGGGTTAACTTCCCTCTTACCAAAATTACCATTATTTTCTACCTTACCCTTATCATAGCCTAATATTAGGGTTACTAATATTAATAGTAGTTTTATAAGTAAAAGTAGGGTTTTTATTCTCAAGGTAGTTAACTATGTCATTACTAGTCAAAATAAGTCTTAAGAGGTACATAGGTTGATGTTAAGGTATTTATAGCCATATTTATATTATTAAAGATAATAGATTTAATTTTACTAATAATAGTAATGATAATAGTTGTAGCAATAATAATAATAATAATAATAATAATAATAGTTTAAAATTTAAGAATACTACTAGTAAGGGTTCTAATAATCATAATAATTGTAACCTTAGTGATAATAAGGTCAAGGTTAATAATAGTAGTAATAAAAAGAATAAAAAAATAATAGTAATAATAACAATAATGATAATATTGTTAAGAATAATAATAATAATAATAATAATGATAATATAAGGGTTTGAATATTTACAATAATAATAATAGTAATAATATGCCAAAGTTAGCATTAATAATAATAATTATTATAATAATAATGATAATAAAAATAAGGTTTTAACCCCTTTATAATAATAATAGTACTAATACTCTGAGGTTATATTTAATAATAATAATAATAACATGATGATGATGATGATGATGATGATAATAATAATAATAATAATAATAATAACAACAACAACAACAACAACAACAACAACAATAACATTAATACAAATAAAATATATAACATTTGTATAAATAGGGTTTTAAGGGTTAGGGTACCACCTAGGGTTGGTGGTGACTAGGTGGCACCAGCGACGACGACAACAACGGTGGAGGGAGAAGAGGAGGTGGAAAGTTGGTTGTTTAGGATAGAAGAGGGGGGATGAGAGGGTGATTGAGGTGGTGGAGGATGCCCTAGGTTGAGAGGGCTGGAGTGGTGGTGGTGGTGCGGCCAAAGGGGCGGCGCAGACGGCGGGGGGGGGGGGTGTGGTGGTCGAAGTTGGTGGAGAGGGAGGGAGGGAGAAGGAGAGGGAGACGGGGGGAAAAGGAAGGTAGGGGAGGTAGAGTAGGCTCTACTAGTGGTCTTTGGGTGTAGGGGGAGTGGTGGTTGCAGAAGAAATGACGACGAACTGTGGCATGAAGGGCAGCGGTGGGTGAGAAGGGGTTGATCGAGGAGCTAACTTTAGATGGCCAAGGCAGCTCGTGCAGGGAGAATCAAGGGTGGTGAGTAGTGTAGTTTGGTGGAGGGTGGTGTAGGGAGTGTTTTGGGGAGGTGGTTCGGGCGGTGGTGATGGGGTGGATGGATGAGCAGGCGGTGACGCAACAAAAGGGAGGAAATTCTGGGTAGTGAAAAAAGATCAAATGGGTGGGGGGCATTGAAGAGTATTTATAGGCCATCAAAGGGGGGAAATGACAAAGGGGGAAGAGGGGAAGAGGATAACATGCGTGGCATGTCACATGTCAGTGGCGCACGGTTGGTGTAGGCTTGCAAAGTTGCATGTCTTGTTAGCTCAAGGAAAGAGAAAGAAAGGGGGAGAGGGGCACATGTGAGGAGAGAGAGAGATGGTGACTTGGTCGAGAAGGGATAGGGATCGACGAGGAAGAGAGGGGAGGTGGCATGCCGATGTATGGTGTTGCAGCGGCCGCATACTCGGGGAAGGAGCGAGGGAAGAATATTGGGGAAGAAGAAGGGTCGGGGAAGAAGGAAAGGGGTAAGAAGGGGGACCGGCCGATCCAGGGGAAAAAGAAAGAAAGAAAAAGGAGGGAATACTAGGTTGCTAGCGACGGGCGGGGGAAAAGAAAGGAAAAGGGAAGTGGACTTGGGCTGCGCGGGAAGAAAGGAGAGGGGAGAAGGTTTGGGCCATAGGGGAGGCTGACCCAAATTGGGGAAGAAGAGGAAAAAAAAAGAAAAAGAGAGAGGAGAGGAAGGAAAGAAAAAGGAAAAGAAGGGGAAAAAAATAAAAAATGAAAAAAAAAATTAATGGGTTGGGGTATTTAGAACATTTTGGTATTTTTGAGTATTTAAAATAAAAATATTTTAATAAAATAATAATTAAATTTCCTTTTTAGATTAATTTAGGATTTTTGAAAGATTTTTCCTTAATTTCATTTTAATTAGAAAAACACCCTAGTTTTTCCCAATTAAAATATTTATTATTTTCCTCTTGATTTTGCCTTAATTGCTTCATCGTATTTTAATAAAATAATTTATTTAATTAATTTCCCTAATAAATATTTATTTTTCCATAATTCCCTAAATTAGGGTTTTGGGGTATTTCATATACCTCTTAGAAGAAGACACTCTTGAGCCACTATTCTTAAATTGGTAGAATGATTGGAAGTACCTCTCAAGGACAACACTAAACCACTATTGTTGTCCTGTGGAATGGACTCAACACCTCTGTCTTGACTTACGTACTCTTCTGTTTTAAGTCATTAATATCTAATCTATTAGGTTAATTATCTCAAATTGTATTATTTTTCATGTTGTGTTTAGGGCCCCATTAGTCTTAATCTGGTGGAACAAACTGATGCACCTCTCAGGGCAAAATGCTATTGCGCCACTATTATCGCCTGGTGGAATGAAACCATAAAATACCTCAACCCGACTCATATGATCTTTCACTTTAAATGATTAATGTATTATTCATGATTTATTTGAAGAGTAATACACATAATAAAAGTATTTAAGGCACATCACAATATCATAAGGTCATTCTCTAGGGTTATGACTCTTATATTCTCTTAAAACTCTATTTTCACATTTTAGTCATAACTACACTTTCATTACACTTTTATCCACCAAAATTAGTATATCTTCCTAAATTATTATTATTATTATTATTATTATTATTATTATTATTATTATTATTATTATTATTATAAATATACTAGAAATTAAAGGCCTAAATCTAAGTCTTGCACATGCAATAATAACTTTATCTCACGAGTTTTTATTTTTGGGGCTTATAAACCCTAATTTCACAAATCCGTCATAACTTTTTTTTCTGTATGGCTAAAAAAAAAATACTAGTTTCAAGATACATTCCCAAAACATTAACGGTAGCAACAAATTAAAATTTTTTGGGCTATCTCTACCGTTTCACACATATGATAATGGCCTTATACTTTTAGGGTTACTATTTCCAAATTAGGCTATTATTATACTTTATTAACCTTAGGCCATTCATGACTAATCTGACCACTTACTATAAACTCCTTTGCATATTTATATGATATAACACATTATAACACCATGATTCCCATATTAACTAAAATGTCCTTACTGATAACTAAAGCCCTTATTTCATGTAGATCTTATATCTTTTGGTAACATTATTTTCAAATCCTCCATTTATCTCCATATACCTTATTATACTCATTTCACACTCTTCATACCTTAATAAACCCATGTTACAACCATACAATGTACCAAGGGTTTCCACACATAATATTATCATATGAAATCACAAAATCTTAACTTACTTATCTTTCCATCACATAATATCAAATCTCATATCATAGCATTAACAATCATTCTTTTAAGCATTTAATAGTAATAACATGGTATCACACAAAGTCATGCATAGCACTTAGCAATTAAAATCTTAGATTATGATGAGTATCCTTATTAAAAAGGCTTTGGTCTCTAAGCACTTAAATCTTATCCCGTCTATTTCGCAACCTTTAGAAAATCACCTAAGAAACCATAATAAAACACCATTAGGATTGAATAGTATAATTAGGAAAAAGATACGGGAATGGAGGGTAAAACAATGGAGGAAAACTAAAATAAACCAAATGTGTAATTTAAGAAAAATTTCCGGAACCAAGTGGGGAGGAATAACAGCAAGTGTCGAGCCAAGGGGGTAGCAATGACACAAGCTGTCATTGGTAGGTGGTGAGAAATGGCCAAAGGGGCCAAAGAGTAAAGTGACTAAATAGTGGGAATGTTTAAAGTAAGGGATAAAGCAATAACAATGTGTGATGTTGCTAGGGGACTGCTACGAGGTAGTTTCTCAAAGGTGGAGTGTGGAAGGTGGTTGGTGGGATTGGTGTTTGGTTGTTGGTGCCATAGCCAAGGAATAAAAGGAAGAGGGGATGCTGCCATGAGTTTAGTAAAAAAGGTGGGGTGGTGCACTGATTGTTTTGGCTGTTGGTTGGAGGGTAGGAATGGTAAAGGTGACCAAAGGTTGTAGGGATGTTTTGATTAGGATCACTGGTGGTGAGTTTTGTGGCTATTTTGGTGACAACAAAAAGGAGGGAAATGTAAAGAATAAGGCCACAATTGTTATGGATTTTTGACAGAAAAAATAAAGGGAGAAGGAGATAGGTTTAGGGCATTAAATGTGCCTTAAGACACACACATGCACTCATGAAAGGAGGGACGATCATAAAAGCTAGGAGTGATGGGGTATAGAGTAGCTTGGTAGGTGATGGGGGTGATGGGGCATGGCAGACATTGTCTAAGGATAATGTTTCATGTAAGAAGAAGGGGGAAAGAAAAAAGGAAAAAGAGAAGGGTTGGCTGAAGAAAGAAAAGGAGAAAGAAGAGAAAAGGGAAAAAAGGGAAAAGAAAAGGAGAAGATAATAGGTTTGGTGTTTGAATTAGAATAAGGTTAATATAATTTAGATTAGGACATTAGGATAGTTTAATTATCGATCAAATGGATTAGGCCAAATTTTGGAGTTAGAGAGTTAGGGTAAGGTGGGAATATTAATTTTTCAAGATTAGGATTAGGTTACAAAGTAAATCACTCAAGATTAGATTTAGATAAATTCTAGGGTATTACACTAAACACATAAAATAACAAATTCACCCTAAAGATTTTCTTTACTCATTTTAAACCTTTTTTTTAACTTAACTAATTATTTTAGGCTAACCAACAATAACTAATGTTAATCACTCCATACAAACAAAATCCTACTACCCTAAGATGGTTTCAAACACTTATAAAATACCTTCCATTATACTTAATTCACCTTAAAACTCATTATAAACATAACTTAAGTCATACAACTCCAAATTAAGATTTCTATTCCATGAAACTTTATGTAAATGAACTAATGAAAATAGAAAATGGAGGCCTCTAATTTATCAAAAATTCAATGTTATGACCATTTTATACCTATCAAAACACAAATTTAAAATTACCAAACATACCCTTAACTCCATTTTATCCCAAACGCATGCTAACTCTACTAAATACTAAGATGTGTGAGTGTGTTTGTAAGCCATTTTCATATGAAATTGTAACACCCCAAAATTCACTACTGAAAATTTTTGTTTTAAATGAAAGAATTAACGGAAGCGAAATAACAAAACTATAAATTATGGGGATATTACCGCCACACTCAGTGCAGACTGGTTCACTCCTACCGTTCCAATACCAAGTGCTAAGGCTAAAACGGGTTATCATCAAACAAGAGCTAATACATAAAACAAGAATTCATAAGGAAGTTAAATTGTTCACAATATAATATTTAGAGTATGGGTAAAAAAGTTTACAAGCCAAAGGGGTACATAGACAAAGTTCTTAAGGAACATAAAGTATTGTACGATAGAACAGAACTAAAATAAAACGATACAGGGTAAAACGAAATGAAAAGGAGAGTCCAGCCAAGTCACTCTCGGTCCCCAGGCCAAGTCTAGGCTCAACTTTCAGCCCCGCCCGATGCCTCGTAAGAGTCGTAGGCATCGAAGATATCATCTCCTACCTACACAAACTCAGGTGGGTCCTCTGCTCGTGGGAATGAGCAGTACCCATGAAACGGGTGGTCAATACATTACGTGTTGAGTAAGGGAACTATGCAGCTAAGGCCAAACATATAAAACATGCAACATAGCATACATGGCATAATCACATAAGCAGCATGTAGTAATACAGATAATGAAGGCTGGCTATGGTCCAGGTAGACTTATTCTTTAGATCTCTGGTAATTATAGTCAATTCACATCATAGTCTTTATCAATTCATGTGAGTGCGGGAACCCCACTATTATAGTTGGTGGACAGGTCATGCAGGGCAAAACGCACCTGGCTACTATTATAGCGGATGGATCGGTCATGCAGCACAAAACGCTCCCAACCACTATTATTCGTCGGTGGACCGGTCTGGCCCCGACTCACATGATGTTTTACTGTAATTACTTCGTATCTTTCCCATACTTTATCATCATTATGTTTGGTTTTTTAAGCACAGAAACCCCCACTATTATAGCCGGTGGAACGATCATGCAGGGAAAAATGTGCCTGGCCACTATTATTCGCCGGTGGACCGATTATGCAGGGCACCCCAGCTCCTGGCCACTATTATTTTCCGGTGGACCGGTCTGAGATTGGCTCAACAATATTTCTCTTCAAATGATTAGTATTTTATTCGTGTCTTATTCGGTAAGCAATTGACCCTTGACATGCATGTCACCAACCCTCTACTTCTATCCTCCCGAGAGGGCCCGTTCCATATCTTAGGACTCTTACGCCCCTTATCACACCCCGATATCCATTCCCCTTTATACTGATACATAATGAAAACCAACTCCTAAGGGTGTGGGTTAAGGCCCAACACCTCGTGATATCAAACTCCACCTACTATCACCCTCTAGGGTTTCCCTTGAAACCCTAATTGGACCTATGTGGCCCAACTTCCTCTTACTTTACTACCATTAATTCATTTATCGTCAACCCACTTTATATTTTCTCCCTTTTTTATCCTTTCACATTCATGCCCCCCACATCATATTATTAACATCCTAGCATGCATGTCCTAGAGGGTCACGTCATAAAATATCATAAACACAACAGAACAAATATTATACACATGTCATAGGGAATTCATATAAGTATACCTCAACTCCAAGCTATGCTACAAGTAATTAGTCATTAAAAACATAAAGTATACAACATGGCATAACATATGGCACACAAGGCACATAACACACACATAATTGTTCTTAGCTACATCTTTACCTAATACAACACCGATCTTGGAGTACATTCCTATGCCTCCTCAGGGTTCTGACTTGATTCGCCTATAAGAGGAAAACTATGGGTTAACTTCCCTCTAACCAAAATTACTATTCTTCCTACCTTACCCTTATCACAACCTACTATTAGGGCTAAAAATAATAATATTACCTTTATAAGTAAAAGTAGGGTTATTATTCCTAAGGTAGCTAATGATGCTACTACTAATAAAAAAAATAGGTCTTAATAGCTAAATTAATTTAAAGTAATTATAATAATATTTATATTATTAACGGTAATAGTTTCAATGTTACTAATAATGATAATAGTAGTAGTGATAGTAAGGTTAGTGATATATAAAATATTAACCATAGTGACAAGGTGATAATAATAATAATAATAATAATAATAATAATAATAATAATAATAATAATAATAATAATAATAATAATAATAATAATAATAATAATAATAATAATAATGATGATGATGATGATGATGATGATGATGATGATGATGATGATGATGATGGTGATGATGATGATAATGATGATGATGATGATGTTAAAATAATAATACTAAAGTTATAGGCCATTAATAATAATGATAATAGTTATAAATATTTCGAAGTTAGGTTAAATAATAATAATGATAAAGGTAATAATAATAGTAATAGTAATAATAATAACAACAACAACAACAAAAACAACAACAACATTAAGAATAATACTAATAATACTACTAAAAATAACTAACATTTGTATAAAAAGGGTTTAGGGGTTGGGGAGTTTAGAGGACCACCTAGGGATGGTGGTGTCATAGGCGGTGGCGGCGGCGGCGGTAATGGGGGAGAAGAGAGGTGGAGAAATGGTGGTGGAGGGAGGTGAAAGGAATAGCAGAGGGTGGCAGGGGAAAATGAAGGTATGGGGAGGTAGAAGGATCCCCTAGTCGTTTTGGAGGGTAGAAGGGGGTGTTGGAAATGGCAGGACTGGAGGACGGCGGTGGTGCAAAGGGCAGCGAGGCTCAATGAAGGGCTGATCAAGGGAGGGACTTTGCACAGCTGGGGTGGCTCATGCAAAGTAAAACAAGGGAGGAGGGAGGCTTAGGTTGGTAGAGGGTGATGCAGGGAAGGGTTCTGTGGTTGGATCGGGCAGCAGAGATGGGTGGCGGGGACGGTGCAATTGTTAAACTAGGGGTGGCGCAAGGCGGGTTTTTCTGGGTTGCGATTCCAAAAGGTCAGATGCTGGCTTCCTTGGTGGTATTTATAGGCCGAAAATGGGGGAGAACCAAGAGAGGGGACAGATGAAGGTAGGGGTAGGCGTAGAAGGCACGCCGGCCGGTTGTGGCAGACCGACGCAGGTCTGCCATGGCAGGTCTATGTTTGGTCAGGGAGAAGAAAGGGGGCAGGGGCAAGCACGCGCGAGGTGAGAGGGAGGTTGGTCGGTTAAGGAGGGATAGACGAATGGCCAGGGAGAGAGGGAGAAGGTGGCATAGATGGTTGGTCGGTGCAGAAGGGGGGGGCTATGAGTTACAATGGGGCGCGGGGAAGAAGGGAAAGGGAAATAGGGAGGACCAGGCGGTCTAGAGGGAGAAAAGAAAAAGAGAGGGAGGGGTTCGGCTAGGCGGTTGGGGTGAAGGAGGAGGCTAGGGTGGGCCTGGCATGCGCGGGACGGGGAGGAGAAAGTGATTTGGGCTGGCGGGCTAGCCCAGTCGGGGGAAAAGGGGGAAAGAAGGAAGAAAGGAGAAGGAGGGAGAGAAAAAAAGAAAGAAAAGGGAAAATAAGGAAAAGGGAAAATGGAAAAATAGGGGGAAAATAAATAAAATAACTAATGGGAAATAAGTTGTAGCATTTTTGGTAAATAAACAAATTTTAATAATTTAACTTAATATATTTTATTATATTAGTTTCAAAGGTAACTTTTAGAAAATATTGGTTTGAAACCTTATTTAAATAAAATGAGTATAATAAAATAGCAATTTATTTATTTTAATTTATTAAATATTCACATAAAATTTTATATACTCAAAAATCCACAAAATAAAATAAATTAAATAAATTTAGAAGGCAAAATCCTCAAAATAATTAAATTAAATAAGTTTAAAAGCTAAGTTATCCCAAATAAAAGTGATTTATTAAATTATAAGCTTTTAAAATTTTGGGGGATTACAGAAATAATAACACATAAAACATGAATATAATATTACAACATAAAATCATGCTAAAATACAAAATAACATGCTCAACATGGAAATTGCCATATATAACACATAATACAACACGATCATTTACACTAGAAATTTAAGATCTATCCCTAGAAGGCAACATCATAGAAATAAACACACTAGCAGATGGAGATAGTGCAGCTTTAGCAATAAAAGTGGAAGATATGAATGACAAGGATACTCATTCATCTGGAATTAACTGAAACTTACCAATGGAACATCAAATAGATGCTCTTTGTGAAACAACATCAAACCAAACCAAGATAATAACCACATGTCACATACCTCATTATCAATCCTGATAAATCTCATAACTTAGGTAGGCTCACAAGCATAGATCAATGACAACTCATCCCATCACAATTAGGTAATAATATAGCTTCCAAAACACAAATAAACAAGAAGGCTGCTATTTGACCATAGGTAGGCACAAAGGCTGCTATTAAACCACAGGTAAGTATGAAGGCTACTACTGAACCACATGCAATCACAAAGGCTACTACCAAAATAGAGGTAGGTACAAAGGTTGCTACCAAATGACAGGTAGGTACAAAGGCTGCTACCAAAACATGAGGGGGCACAAATGCTACTACTGAACCACATGTATGCATAAAGGTTACTACCGAAACATAAGTAGGTCACTAAAACACAGGTGGGCACAAATGCTTCTATTGAACCACAGGTAGGTACAAAGGTTTCTACTTAACCACAAATAGGCAAAAAGGATACTACCAATTGATCTAATAATCTAATAATCCATCAATCATTTCCATTTTTATTTACTCGAGTGGAGATCAATCAGCTTGGAGACACTAAGGAACTCTAGTCATACCTACACACCAAGGTAGCATAGTATCCTACTGACTATTAACCCAAGGATGCTATCCTAGCCACAAAGGTAATAGAGTACAATACCGACAAGGACACATAATCCATAAATATGCATACCCCTATCAGTCTGTAGAACAAAATAGAGTATGACATAAGGTTTGGCTAGGGTACTAAGCCACACCAACAGAAATTCAAAATCAGCCTTGGGCTAAACCATGTCTTTAGGGTAGCAACCCCTAAAGAGCTACCATTTTCGATCTTGAGGTCTTTCACTTTAAGTATTAATATTTTATCAAGGTGACCATAAAAATCGCATACAAACACATAGATCCAATTTTCATATTTAACCATTTTACTTATTTTTAATTATCCCAAGACAACCATAAACAATATCATTACCAAGGTAATTCATAAAAAATATACTAATTTCATCATGGGCTCAATTATTCACTCTGCGCGTGTTAGGCCAAAAATGACTAAAATGCCCATAATGTTAAAATTACCATATTAACATTCTCTTTAATTACTAAATTCATTTCATCTATAGGTTTGTCATGAAAAGAAAAAAAAAACAATAATTAAAATAATTCATCATGCAATTAAGTTATAAGATAAGCTAAATGACCATTTTGGCCTTATTCAAGATTTTTCATACAAAATCCTAATATGTGTATCTAATACATCCATGATCACACACTCTTATGCTTAACAACATATAATACATATTGGACATGTTTGTCATGGTAAAAATCATAATACAAATAAAATAACCAAATTGCCTGTAGGGCACATATCCATGATTATTATTCCATAATTATATCTACACATGCTCATCCTTATCATTTTCCACGTACATTTCATACTTAATCATGAGAGATCATTGTGCTATACTTTTATAGCTAAAAGATTTTACATATAATAACATGCTCTTTTTTTACTAATTTTTAGGATATAATAGCTAACACATAATTATAATATAACAACTCATGCTTAACATTTTTCAGACACAAAAATCCTAATCATGCAAAATTTACCATTTTAGGAGAGTATAAAAGTTATTTGAATTCTAGAAAAAATGCAAAAATAGTGATATCCTGCTAAATACTATGAGATCCCAATAATCAACTTTTATACCTAAAAATAATAGAAAAATACCATATTAATATTTAACAAATAAAATAATAATTATAATAATAAAAAATATTTTTTTAAATTTAATAAAATACCATTATATATAAATAATTGGTACCAATAATTTTAAAAACCAAAAAACTTCCTCTCACGCTGCATGGGCAATGTAGAGAGAGTTTAAAGGAGAAGGCATGACAAGGCCATGGTTGGAGGTCGATGATGTAGCAGATGTGCCCAAGAGGGAGATGTGCACAAGAGGTTGGTGATGTAGGAGAGTTGCACAAGAGGGAGTCGGGTAGGTCATACAATAAGGCATAGTTTTTGATAGTAAAAAAACAACCAAATCAGGAGGAAGAGGAGAAGAAAGGGAGATGAAGAAAATGAGAGGAAGAAAAAGGGAGAGTCGGCGACGGGTGGTGGCTACGAGGCAGTGGAGGTGTTGGAGGGGAGTTCGGATGGTGTAGTGTTGAAATGATCTGAGGGAAGGCAATGGTAGAGATGGTCGAAAAAGGGTAGTGGCTGGCTATGGTGGGAAACACAGAAATGGTGGGAATAACAATGACAAAAATTATCGTTGCCCAAGGATTTGTTACGGGAGAATCAAAACGAGGGTTGGGGTAGGGATTGACGAAAACTTTCCAAGAGAAGGAGAGAAGAAAAAATAGGTGCGGTAAGGAAGAGGAGGAGGAGAATAAGGGGAGGCTCGCTAGCTTAATGATGGTGGAGGATGTGGTGCAGGGTGGCGACTTAAGAAAATGTCGGCATGGTGGTGGAAATGGTGGCACGTGAAAGGAGGGCTAGTGGTGATGGTTTCTACAAAATCAAATGAAGTTGAGATAAGAGAGCGTAGGGGAGTATTGTGTTTGTGGTAATATACAGTAGGAGAGCAGAAGGGATGTTGGGTTTGGTGGTGATTAGTTTCGGTGAAACCACAAAGCCAAGAGAGGGTAGGGAGAAAAGGAACAAAATAGGGCTGAAAAAGGGAGCAAGTGGGAAGCATAGCGTTTGGTTGAGGAAAATGCATATGTTAGATGGTTAAACGAAAAGAAGAGAGGGTAAAGTGGTGTGACTGTTCACATGGATGAGGGTGGTGCATATGTATGAATTTATACATGTAAGGTGAGTGGAGTGAGGGTGAGGGTGATGGGGTATGGTTCAACAGAGGCTAAGGGATGGTTTGAAAATTTAAGGGTATGGGTGTAATGTGAGAAGGGAAGGTAGATAAGGAGAGTGGTTGGGATAGTAGAATAAGGGTATGAAAAGGGATAATTAGGGTTAAAAATGGTAGGATAGGGTGTGAATAAAAATATTTAGTTTTAGGTTCAATTTGGATAGATTAGGGTTTTGGGTAGGAAAAATAGCCTAGAAAAAATAATTCGGTTTATGATAGGTTTAACAAAAAGGAAATAGGTAAAATAATCATGAAAAAATATTTAGGAATTTATTTGGGTTATGGTCAATGGTTATAAATAAAAATATTTAGGCTAAGGTTTAGAGGTTGGTTTTGAATAAAAAGGATAAACAACTAAAAACAAAGGTTATAAAATTTTAGGGTGTAACATTACTAACACTTAAAAATAGACTTCGTCCCCAAAGTTTACACTGCACTACTCTCAAAAAATGCACACGAATAAGCAAGGTACATGGGGGATCCATTACCCCCATTAAAAATAGGGAACCCTAATGGTATGAAATGTTATGGAAACACTCCAACACTAAACCCAACGCACTTAAAATAATTAAGGATGAAGCATTAGCGTACCAAAAGGAGATTCATTAGGATCTAGCACTTACTCATCTGTTCTTGCTAGACTAGCTAAGTATATTGCTCTAAACATTAGGTCCTACTAAACTAGTTGTTGCTGGGGCCTCTAAACTCTGCCATGAGGTGCGTTGTAGCACTCAAAGCTCCTCTATCCAAGCTGACTACAGCTGTGGCACTGAATCAACTTACCCATTAAATCCTTGCTTTGGTGGTCTCATCTACAACAACTATAGTGGTAGTTTCGGACCAATATTTGACTTGTTCTACTATAGGAACCACTATGACCATTCTTGTGTCAAACCCTAGTCTAACGCTGAATGCTCAAAACTATAATACTATGTTGCCGACTCTTTCCCCTTGAATCTTGTATCTTGGGTTTCCTCTAACCTAAAATTAAAGTTTGCTCCTAAACTAAGGTGTTGGAAACACCCCCTCCACTCATAGAGCGTAGCCAAGTCATGGAAAAAAGATGCACCCATCATCTTCCGCATAATGAAGTGAAGTCCTTTCTTGAATTAGAAGATGATCATAGCCTTGCTAGCAACTATACTTAGAGAAAATCTTAGCAACTCTATAAGCCACGCGTGATACTCCCATACTGATAGACTTCCTTGAGTCAACTGCATGAATTCCTTGAGCTTGTCCCTCTTAAGGCTCTCAAAGTAGAAATGTGTGCGAAAGGTCATCTTGAAGTCTTCCTAAGAAATAAATGGTTCTCCTCAAACACGAAAAAATACCCACCATGCATCTGTGGGTCCTCAAAGAAAATATATGTCTATGCTTACCTTTCACACTTTTGGGAAATCAACTGCATCAAATGTCCTATTAAAATCCCTAATCCATACTTCTAGGTCAACAGGGTTCTCTTCTCTAGCATAGTTCAGTAGATGATGGCCCAAACTCAATGAAGCTAATTCTCTTCAATACTCTCA
This sequence comes from Tamarix austromongolica, assembly GCA_039764185.1. NCBI lineage: Eukaryota > Viridiplantae > Streptophyta > Magnoliopsida > Caryophyllales > Tamaricaceae > Tamarix > Tamarix austromongolica. The sequence continues at coordinate 55,029,662 of CM077816.1, forward strand.
TATGGGTAATATGGAGTCTGTGGAGGCTGAGACAAAGGTAGACACCGAACAAACTCCATGAAATCCTCAAACTCTCTTCCCAAGTGGCTAACAAATCCATTTAAAACCATGTTGAACTAGCTACAAAACAGTAAATGCATTAAGAAAAGTCCTATCTTACTAGCACATAAGACATAAACACAAATGAAGACCACTTAATCTACCCACACTAAAATACTCATAGGACTAATATGGGTTTCAAAACAATGAGAGAAGGTAAATATATTTTCTAGTTAAAATATTTAGAATTTTGAGAACCAAGTTGCTAAATGAAACTAGATTCTCAACAACCCATAAGCTTTGATACCAACTTTTAACACCCTAGTTTTTAGGAATTGAAAGTTTTATTTACATAGTTAAGCATTGAAGTTAAAACAATAAAACAAAAGGGTATTACCCCCATACTTGGTACAATTCTGGTTACCTTTACCATTCTTATACCAAGTACTAAGGTTAAAATTATTACTCCATTTAGATTTATAACATAATATAAGAAACAAAATAGAGGAGATAAAAGATAAGTGTTATGCTATATAAAAGAAACATTAATGATTTAAAATGGCTCATCTTCTCTTAGCATTAGTTTATGTTTTCTTTGATTAGAATATCTATATTTTTTTCAAATGTAACTAAACTAAATCACTAGGAGAAAATACCTTGGGAGTGTATTGATTGTTAGCTTACTTTTGGTACCTTTCATTGGCTCATTTTATTTTCCCCTTGATTTGTTGATGAAGCTTTTGAAAGAACTCAACTCGTTCATTTGCCTCATAAATTTTAAACTCATATTTTTTCAAGGGTAGCATATCAACTAGCATATATGAATTCACCCTGTGCACAATCTTAAATGAAATTGAGCGAGTAGTACTTTTAGGACTTCGATTGTAAGCAAACTTTGCATGAGCTAATTTAATATCCCAATCTTTAGTACTTTTATCTACCAATCCTCCCAACAAGGTGCTATGATTACAATTGATAACTTTAGTTTATCCATCAGCTTGTAGATGATATGAAGTACTAAATAACATCTTAGTTCCTACCACGTGACATAACGTTTTCTAAAAATAACTAAGAAACTTGACATCTCTATTTGAAGCAATAATTTTAGGGATTCCATGTAGTTTCACAATTTATTTAAAATACAAGTCAGCAACATGTGTAGCATAAGCAGTTTTAATACATGGAATAAAATAAGCAATTTTATAAAATCTATCTACTATGACCATAATAGAATATTTACCTTTTATGTTCTAGGCAACCCTAAGATAAATTCCATAATAAATCCTTCCTATGGTTGAATGGGCATAGGTAATGGTGTATATAAACTTTTGGGAAAAAACTTTCACTCTTTTTACAAGTAACACATTGGTTTACTATAATTTGTACATTCTTAATCATGCATGGCCAATATAAATTCTCTTGTAATATTTCTAATGCCTTTTGAGTACCAAAATGTCTAGCTATAGCTCATTCAAGTACCTCTTTAATAAATAAATCTCTAATAATTGATATCAGCACACAAAGTTTGTAGAGTTTAAATAAAAATCAATCTTGTAATGCATAATTACTATGATATCCATTTTCTTTGCATGCTCGATATTCACTACTAAAATCTTCATCTTTAGAATACAATTCTTTTAACATTTCGAAAACTAGAAATTTAGAATATAATATGACAAGCAATGTAGACATTTGAGAAAGAGAATAGGCTATTACATTGTTTTTTCTATCTAAGTGTTTAACAGAGAACATAAAGGGTTGTAAGAATTTTACCCACATTGCATGTCTTAAACTAATTTTCTTTTAACCATGTAAATATCTCAAACCCTCATAATCATAATTTAATATAAAAGGGTTTAGGCTTCAAATAATAACTCTATGCCTCTAAGCCACGTATAATGGTTAATAATTACTTGTCATAGCTCTATTTAATTTTTCACTAGAGTATGTAATAGGTATTTTTTCTTGGGAAAGAAACCATCCTATCCTTACCCCACTGTCATCATAAGTTACCTAAAAAAGTAGTTCAAAACTAGGAATAGATAACAAATGAGCATTGCATAATTTATCCTTGAGGATTTTTGAAATGCCCCAAAAGCCTAATTTTAAGAATTTTAGTTAAAATAAGGATTTATTTGAAAAATTAATTAAATAAATTATTTTTATTAAAATAAAAGGGAATTAATTAGAGAAAATAAAGAAGAAATTTATAAATATTTTAATTAGGAAAAATTTGGGTATTTTGCTAATTAAAATGAAATTTAGGAAAAATCTTTCAAAAATCCTAAATTGGCCTAAAAAGGGAAATTAAATATTATTTTATTTAAATACTATTATTTTTAAATATCCCAAATATCCAAATTATTTTAATTATCCCAACCCACCTATTTTTCTTTTTTTCTTTTTTCCTTTTTTTCTTTCTTTTCCTTCCTTTTTGCTTCTTCTCCTTTTCTTTTTCTCTTCTTTTCCCCCGAATTGGGCCTAGCTTCCCATGACCCAAACCTCTCCTTTTCTTCTTCTTTTTTTTCTCTTGGCGTAACCCAAACCCTAGAATGCTGCGTTTTGGTTCATTTTTTGTCCCCGTTGCCCGACCAGTTTTCCCCTTCTTTTATTTTCTTTCTTTTCTTTCCTAGACCGCCCAGTCCACATGCCTACTCCTTCTTCTTCCTTTTTCCCTCCCCCGTCGACCTACAACTACCCAAAGATTCCGCCGCAGGCCATGCCCAATTTGACAGGTCGTTTCCTCTCCTCTCTCCTCCCCCTGACTCACCAGTCACCTTGACCTAACCCACTTCCCTCTCTTCTCACACGATCTTCCCTTTCTCCCCTGGTCAATCGCAGGCCACGACGCAGTCGTGCGCTGGCCTACCATCGCCGCCGGTGAACCCTAAACTACCTGCCCTATCCTCTCGTCTTCCCTTCAACTTTATCCCCTCCTTTAGCCTATAAATACCTCCTTACCAGCCCTAGAATTGAGTTTTTGCTTCAAACCCAGAAAAATCAACCCTTTGCACCTCCGCCTAGTCAAACATCTCTTCCATCGCCGTCGTCCAATGCCGCCTCCCATGCCACCCACCTAAGCCTTCCCTACACCACCCTCTACCTAGCTACACCTCTCTTCTCCCTCGATTTACCCTACACGAGCCACCCTAGCCGTACAAAGTCACCTCCTTGATCAGCCCTACCTTCCACCTTCTCTGCCCTTCACACCACCATTAGCCACCACTCCCACTGTAACCACCGCCTCCTACACCTCATAACCTGCTCTGTAGACTCCCCCTACCTTCCCTTACCCTTATTTTCCTCTTCCTCCCTCTCCTCCCCCCTTTTTTCCTTTCCTTCCTTTTCAGCCACCACAGCCATCGCCGTGCGCCGCCACCTTCATTCCACCCCTCTCCATCTAGCCTACCATAAACATCCCAACTTCTACCCTCTTTCTGTCTCTCTTTTTCCCAACACTCAACTTTCTCTCTTTTCTTCTCTTTTTTTGGCCACCGCCGATGCCGCCTATCACCACCAACCCAAGGTGGTACCCTAAACCCTCTTAACCCTTAAACACTATTTATACAAGCTTTATTTATTTTATTTTATTATATTTCCATTATTTTGAATATATTATTACTACTACTACTACTACTACTACTACTACTACTACTACTACTACTACTACTACTACTACTACTACTACTACTACTACTACTACTACTACTAATGTTTTTATTATTACTGCTATTAAGGGCCGAAGCCCTATTCTATTTTTATTTCAGTTATATTACTATTATTATTGTTGCTATTATTATTATTATTATTATTATTATTATTATTATTATTATTATTATTATTATTATTATTATTTCAAAGTAGGCTTGAAATCCTACTTTACATTATTTTCGATTTATACTATTAGTATTATTATCATTATTGTAATTATTATTTAGTATTACTATTGTTGTTGTTGTTGTTGTTGTTATTAATGATTAATAGTATTATTATTAGTATTATTTTGGTTAAGGGTTGAAGCCCTTATTCCACCATTAATTTCAAACTATATTATTATTATTAGTATTATTATTATCGTTATTATTATTATTATTTTGTTTTTTATTTATTTTTTAGTATCATTATTATTATTATGGCAAAATCTTCAAACCTTATATTATCATCTTTTACAATATGACTATTATTACTTTTATCTTTAGTAAAATTAGTAATTAGTTAGTGTTATTACTATTATATTATTATTTTATCCAAAACCCTAATCTTAGCATAAGTAAGGAAATAATGGTATTTTTGGTAGGAGGGAATCTAATCTTTAGTTTTTCCCTCTTATAGGAGAGACTAGCCAAAACCCTAAGGAGGCGTAGAAGCGTGCTCCAAGACCGGTGTTGTATTAAGTAAGGGTGTAGCTAAAGCCTTATGTATGTAATGTGTTTTGTATGCCATGTGCCATGTTATGTGATGTGTCTTATGTGTATTGTTATAACTATTTTATGTGTAGTGTGGCTTGGAGTTGAGATATGTTCATGTGTTACTTTATGGCATGCGTATAACATGTATGAGCTGTGATTGTGATGTGATATAACGTGGTCCTTTATGACATGCATACTAGGTTATGTAATGTGATGATATGGAGTGAAAGGATGTAGAGTTGACCTAAATGTTGCATGACCATAAATGGAAGAATCTAGGGTTTTGCATGAAGGAATCTAGGGTTATGTATGGAAGAATCTAGGATTTTGCATGGCGGAATCTAGGGTTTTGTATGGATGGATCTAGGGTTTGCATTGGTGAATCTAGGGTTTCACGTTAGAAGTTTTAGGGTTTGTATGAAAAAGTTTGAAGGGTTGCATGGGATGTGTAAAGTCTACATGGGGGTGAAATTTACGTATGGAAAGTTGATTTGGGGTGTGGAGAAGGTAATGGAAGTGTTGTTTGGATGTTTGAACACCTTGGATGAAAAATAGTACGTGGGACAGTATCAGGGTGCATAGGAGACTGAGCTAGGGTTTAGTGTGGCCAGCAAGGGTTTAGTGTGGCTACTTAGGGTTTCGTGGTCACACGTGTACTTGGTGATTAAGGTGTGATGATGAGGGTTGAATCTATGGGTTGTGATGTGTGGAGTGTTAAAATGATTTGGGTTGTGTGAATTGGAGTAGGATGTGCTACTTAGGCCTAAATTACGGTTTCGAACTAAAACCCTATAGTGAGACGGTGAGTGGACTTGGAAGTGTAAGGTAGTGGGCCTTGACCCACATACAGGAGAGATGGGCTCTAGTGTGAGTTAGGGTAAGGAGGAAAGAATGTTGGTCTAGGTTAGGAGGTGCATGAGTCTTAAGATGTGAGACAGGTCCTTTTGGAGGATAAGCATAGAGGGAGTTAGTCATGCATGTCTAGGGTTAAAATTTTGAATAAGACACTTAAGACATTAATCATACAAAGTGAAAGATTATTGACCCGAGTCCAAGCTGATCTACCAGTTAGGAATAGTGGTTAGGGTGTTTCACCCTATAAGTGTCCAATCCACCGGCTATAATAGTGGTTAGGAGCTTTATGCCCCGTGTGTTTCCGGCCCACCAGCTATAATAGTGGGGGATCCCGAACTCAATAAACCAAACCTGAGTTTGCTAAGACACATAAAAGACACTAAGTACTTACATTGGAACACCATACGAGTAGGAGCCAAACCGATCCACTGGTAAGGAATAGTGGTTAGGGCATTCCGCCCTATATGTGACTGATCCACCAACTATAATAGTAGTTAGGTCCATGATGCCCTATATGTGACCGATCCACTAGCTACAATAGTGGGGCTCCCGTAATCACATGGATTGATAAATGACATGGTTTGAAATAGGTTTTGATCATAGATTAATTAATTTATTAATCCGGACTATAAACGTACCTTTGTATATTTACTTGAATGATCATATGCTATTATGTTATCATGTTGGACTATATGCTATTGTATGTTAATCTTAGTGCACAGTTACCTTACTCAGTACGTAGTGTACTAATCACCTTTTTCATGGGTGTTGTTCATTCCCACGAGCAGGAGTCCTATCTGACATGGTGCATGTAGGTGATGCTTATTTTGATGCTTTCGATGTCCATGAGGCATCAGGCGGGGCTGAGTGCTGAATCGGACCTGGGTCATGGATCGAGAGTGGCATGACCAGATTTTGAAATCATGATTTATGTATTTGTTTCTAGCTTTTTAAGACACAACTTTTATCATTAGTAAACTCATTTCCTTCTGAGTAACTTTGACTCGAAGCGTTGTATTATGACTATTTGGTTTCGCACTCTGAGTTTCATCTCATAACTATTTAATATTTATTTGTAGTCTTGTTTAGATTTGATTTTTTGTTGAATATTATTTCCCTTTTAGCCTTAGCACTTGGCACCGGGACCCGTCAGAGTGAACTGGTCTGGTTCTAAGTGTGGCGGTAACATCCCCAAATTCACAGGTTTTAATTTAATTGCTTACGTTTTAATATATATATATAGTGAATTTTGAGGTGTTACAATGTTAAAGGCTTTAGTGGCTTCATTTTCCCAATTAAATTCTCCTTTTTTTTCATACTTTGAGTAATAGGTGCAGCTATAGTGTAGAAATCCTTAATAAATCCCCTATAGAAACTAGCTAAATGAAAAAAAAAATTCTTACTTGGTAAATATCTTTAAGAATAGGCCACTCTTTAATAACGTGTATCTTATAAGGATCGACTTTAATATTCTCGCCACTAACAATATAACCAAGAAAAACTACAACTGGAAGCATAAATTCACATTTTTCTAATTTTTCATATATTTTAGTTTCACATAATTTATCAAATAGTTTTCTTAGATATACAAGATGATCATGTTCATTCTTACTATATACAATTATATCATCGAAATAAACTAAAATGAAGTCACCTATGAAAGGATGAATAATTTCATTCATTAGTCTCATTAAGGAACAAGGTGCATTAAACAACCCAAAAGGCATAACAATCCATTCATAAAGACCATATTTAGTTTTAAGAGACATATTCCATTCATCCCCTTTCCTAATTCTCAATTGATGACAACCACTTCTTAGGTTAATTTTGGAAAACACACATGCACCATAAAGTTCATCAAGTAAGACATCAAGTATAGGTATAGGATAGCTATACTTGATGGTTATATTATTTACAGCTCTAGAATCTATGCACATGCGTCAAGTGCCATCTTTCTTAGGAACTAACACGACAAGTATATAATAAGGACTCATAATTTCTCTCACATAAACTTTATCTACTAGTTATTGTATTTGTCTTTGCAATTTCTTAACTTCTTCTGGATTACATTTATAAGCAGGTGTATTAGGTAAAGAGATTCCATGAATTAAATCTATGGCATGCTCTATACCTCTAATATGTAGTAGTTTGGGAGGTAATTCATCAAAAAATAAATCATTATATTCATCAAGTAATCTAGTAAGGTTTGAATTATTAGAGTTGTTCTCCCCAAATTGAGATTCTTTTACTACTAAAGCATAGTAAACGCCCTCTTTTTCAATGTAATTAATCATATCTTTTTCATGTAAGAATAAACTCTTCTTAGTCTCGATAAGCTGCATATTACCACATTGAGATGGTTTCAATTTCTACTTCTTTTTATCTTTAAGCACAATATATTCATTAGTTTCATCATCATGGATTGTATTTCTATTATATTTCCACGGTCTTCCTAGTAAAATACCACAAGAATCCAAAGGCAATATATCACTCAATACTTCATCATGATAGTCACTAATACAAAAAGTAATTAGGGTTTTCTTACTTACTTTTGCACCTTTGTCCTTATTAAGCCATTGTAATGAATATGGTTTAGGATGACTAGTAGTCACTAACCCTTGTTTCTTAACCATCATTTTACTAGCAAAATTAGTACATGAACCACTATATACAATGACTATAAAAACCTTATCACCAATTCTATACTTAGTTTTAAAAATCTTATCCCTTTGTGTAGATGAATTATTAGGTTGTAGTTGTAATACCCTTTAAAGTACAAACACATGGATTGTCGTCTTCTTCATATATAATCAAAGTGTCATCATTAGATTTAGTCTTTAAGTCATCATTATAATCACATGGTTCCATACCTTCTATTTTATTTAATGTTAAAACTCTTTAGTTAGGACATTCTCTAATGACCATATGTTTTACATTTAAAACATTTTTTATTGGATATCTCAGACACTTTTTCTTACCTTTTTAATCTTGGTTAGGGTTGATTTTCTTATCATTAGTTGAAGATACATGTGTCCCATATTTTGAAGTAGATGCATTTGAATAGTTTTTGGTTGAAGTGAAAGATGAAGCACTTATTTTAGCAGAGGCATTTTAAAGTTAGTTTGTCTTTCACATTTTAAAGATAACTTAGTTAAATCATTAAGAGAATCATAGGCAAACATTTTAACTTTTTTTTTCTAATCAAGTTATTAATATCACATAAGTATCTAGCATATTTTTATTCTTTTCTTTCTTGTATATCACACAAGCATGCTGGTCTTTCAAATTCCTTAGTGTATTCATCTACAATAGTATTCCTTACCTAATAGTAGTCAATTTAATATACATTTCTTATTCAGAATCTTTAGGAACAAATTTCTTCCTTGGGTGTTTTTTTTTAATTTCCCCTATGACTTGATTTTTCTTTTATCTTGCCTTTCACAAGTCCTCTTAAATTTGTTATAGAAAACCTTAGCAAACTTTTTAAATTTTAGAGTTTCTAACTTACATCTATATTCATCATCATACTCTCTAAATTCAAAAATAGATTCTATTTCATGCAACCACTCAAAAAAAATTCTACATCTAATTCACTATAGAAATTAGGGAGGTCGAGCTTGATAACTTTGTCTTCAATAGGATTATACCTTGGCTAGTAATTTGCATGCCCTCATCGATGTGGCCAAAATTATTGGAGCCATTCTCATTTTCCCTTTCTTCATACTCCATTAAATTTTTGAGGTGTCCACCTCGTGCTTGGATTATTCTCCTCACCATGACTTCTACTTGAATATTGGTGGCCTCCATGGTTTTGTGCACATATTGGTGTGTCTCTTGATCAAATACTCTTATCTCTAGTCTTTAGATGGAAGGAAGCTACTAAAGTTTGTGTTGGTAGCATGAACACTTGTTGCAAGTTGTTGAAGAGTGTTGAACATAGCTTTAATGGACACTTCTTCATCCATAGCTATTATTCTTGTTTAAAATAAACTTGGTAATGTGTGTTTAGTACTTGATGTTGGTTCTTGGTGGAGCTTCAAGAATTTTGGAAGCATCTTGGTCATGGAGATGAAGTAATAATGGATATGAATTGGTTGAGATGATTACCATCAATTATTAATGCATGATGAATAATTCTTGATGGATGGTGATGATTGGATCTTCCATGAGTGAAGTCACAAATGAAGTCGCAAATGAAGTTGACTAGAACCCCAAGAATGGTTTAAGTAAGCTTCTATGTGACTGATTGAATGTTAAGATAAGAAAAAGAGATTGAACATCAAAGTAATGTGCAAATGTTGTGGAAGGAATTGTGAATTTCTTCTTGCTTCAACCAATATGATAAAGAATACTTGAATAGAGTTCAAAGATATGAATTAGGTTTCAAACAAACTTGGGAGAATAAGGAGATACCAAAGAAGTTCAGTTTCGAATTTTGGATGAACGAAGTGATGATGAAGTTGGGATTAAATATTCAAGAGATATTTGGTGCAATTGGAAGGAAAGATTATGAGGAGGTTGAGTTCTTCAACTTGAGGGGTCAAAGATTCAAAGAGAATTTTGAAGATAGGCTAAGAAGGTTAAGGTTGGGCTCCTTTATGTTTGCATGGATAAATAAAGAAGGGAAATTAAAGATAGGTTGGCTATTTGAATGATGGAAACAATCAACTTGGCTATGATACCCAAAATGGTGTATATCTTCTTAGAAGATTTAAGATTCAAATGGCTAGAAGAAGAAGTTGGTTCATTGGTCTAAAGATGAGGAAGAATAAGGAGAATATTCAAGCAAAATTTAAGAAAGATTTAAAGAATGGTATGAATCTTTAATCAAGATTCAAAGAAGAATTCAACAAGAATATTAACTTCGAATGTTTCTCCAATAAGACATTCAAAGCATTCTATCTAAGATTACAATAAGTAGTCTTAATTAGAAAATTTCATTCACAAAGGAGAGAAGATAGGAAAGTGTATTACTTGTATTAGATTTTAATATAATTCAACTCATATGTTACAAGGTTTGCCGACCATGCCTTATATAGGTAGTTAACATTTTGCTAAATATCACACTAAAGTAGACAAGGTAATACAAACATGGATAACTATGTAGATAAGTATTACATAGAAACAACTAACAAAATCCCTAATTTACATAAGAATGATAACTATGTCTCCTTGACTTTTAACTTTAACTTCCATATAAAATAGCTTCCTTTGACTTGTAATCACTTGTAACATATGAAATCTTAAGAATGTTGACATCTTAAAGTGCATGAATCTTCTTCTTGCAAATATATTACATATCTATAAGAATTACTCAAAGTACACTTGTTAAGGTTAGTCATATTATTAATTTTATCATCAAAGACACATATTATAATAGGCTCCATTAATAAGTATGTCAGATCCTCAATATCTTGAGAATCTATAGATGCTCCTGCATTAGGGAGTGAATATAACACTAAACTTAATTCCCAAGGTGGAAACTGTTGAGAATGAAAGGTGTTCACCTCATAGATCAATCAACCTTTTTTTTATAATAAAAACTTAATTATGAGTTTGACTTATCTTGTTAAGTGTATATGTGTATCATAGAAAAAACTAAAGTATCCAACACTTAACTAAGTCAAGGAGTGCTAAGAAGATCAAGTTTGCAAATAATATCCCAAGCACAAGACAAATATCAACAAGGAGAAAACAAAATGACAATAGCTTCAATTACTTCAATTTTATATATGGAATACACAAACCGTGAAGGAATAAGCGAGTTTGCTCAATAAACTAGGACTCAAGTTTCAAGGATTATGTTATAGTCTTAGGTTTTATGTACATATGATTTATATATTGAGCACTTAGATTTTTTAATAATGTGATATTTCTAATCCTATTTTAAAATTGTTTTGAAAAATCTTAAAGTGATTTCATGCATCAAAAATATTTTAAAGTATGTGTGTAAAATTTTGTCTTAAAATGATTTTATTTAAGTATTTGTGAATATGATATGACTTGAAAAATTCACTAGAAATTATATAGACAATATTTTTGGATAAATAATATCTATTTGGAAATCTTAAGATGTATACTTTATATCAAAGAGATCATAACTTAATTTTGAGCATTGTAGCTCAAGTTATGATCTTTTTTGTAAAGGTGAACAATGTTTAAAGCTAATTAACCGATCGAAAAGCTTCCAAACAAATTAACTAGTTTGAAAAGTTATCGACTAGTTTACTCTCCAGAAAAATATTTTTTAGCCTTGGCTTCAACACATTGACTGTAGTCAAATAGGCCAACTAGTTTCTAAAATTTATGGACTAATCTATGAAACCATTGGACCAATCTATATATTTCTGAGATTTTTTTTCCAATTGGAATTTTACTGTTGGGTACTTTTTACGGCCTATGGCTAGTGCCAAAATTTCTCATCTTTTAGCACTATAAATATGAGTTTTTTTAACTTTAATAAACATTAATCATTGTAATAAAACTCTTCTAAAATCACCATTTTTACATCTTATAAAGAATCAAAGAGATTTTTAATTTTATACTTTCAAATCTAAATCAAGTTTCTCTAGTGCTCAAATTATTCTTCATATTTAGCTAAAGTGTTCATACACTTGCAATTATAATTTCTCTAGCTAGATCAAAATCTTTACTAGTGATTAATCATTTCCATATTTTATCTAGTGAAGATTTTTGTTGTATTTATTCACGCTCATCATCTCAAACACAAGTGAAGAATAGGTTGTTGTCTAGCATTCCTAAAAGAGGTAATTGATATTGTAGTCTCATAAACCTAGAGAGGATAACTAGGAAAAGTGTAAATCATCTCCTATATGATTATTGAGGTTATTGGCTCATAAACCAAGACATGAGTGATCATCATCAAACACCTATTACAAATAAAGAGTTATTCAAATCTATAAGGCAAAACCTTTTGATAGTGGATGTAAAGAAACTTTGTAGAGTTTCTTGAACTACTATAAATTGTATATTTATTATTTGAAATCCTTCTAATTATTTCTCACAAATCTTTAATTTCCCATTATTGCTATAAAAATACTTTATTCACACCCTTATATAATATCTCTTCGAGCTTACACAAGTGACTATAGATCCATAGCTTATTGTAATACTATTTATAAAATCATTTTTAATTATCTAATTAGTTACAAAATATCCCTCCTTGAAATCATTGGTTAAGCATGGTATGCATTTCTATAAGGAAGAAATGTAGCTGGCAATATTCTTATGATAATGAAATTAGTGAAGGGATAATGCAACCAACACATTTTATAAGATGTATGTTGAAACTAGACATAAGGAATAAATAGGATTTGTTAATTGAGTACATTTAATTAGACGACGTGTTTAATAACTTACACTTTTCTTATCACTTCACCAAACTCTTCAAGATTTGTGTCATAATAGTGAGTTACTCTCTTGTGCTTAATGGTTTGTTGCACACGCCTTTTAAAGAATGATGAGATTTGAGATAAAGTAAACCTTTTTTTGTCTCTGTTATGGAATTCCTAAATAAGGTCTTACTTATAGCATTAACCCTAAGTGTAATAAGGTCAACTTGGTATCACTTATGTTTGTAGATGACCTCTTACTCTTTTATAGAGGAGGCACATCCTTGATTAGTATCCTATACTACACCTTAAAGGCTTCTCCTCATTGTCTAGTTTACAACTAAATCCACATAAGAGCATTTTGTATTATGAAGGGAAGGTTGATCAAACTACTAAGCTAACTATTCATGAACTAACACACATTCTTGAAAGTGTTCTCCTAATTCAGTATTTAGGAGTACCCTTGGTTGGTAGATCCTTGACATATTCTAAGTTTGATCACTTGTTGGACACATTTACATTAAGACTAATGTATTATAATAATTAATTTTCCAATTATTTTAGATAACTTCAATTTGTGAAGCTAGTTTTATTTAGCTTACAAGCCTATTAGAGTTTAATCTTATTTCTCCCTAATCAAGTGATTCATGACATTAATGCTTTATGCAACTCCTTTCTGTGGTATGGATTACCTACATGCACAAGGAAAGCTCTAACATGGAAGTAGGTATAAAATCTTAAATAAATGGGGCATAGGAGTGATGGACCTTGAATGTTAGAAGATTGTAGTTGTTAGCAAACTATTATAGAGTTTAGCTATAAGGAAGGATGCCTTTAGTTGTGTTAGGTGCACATATAATATACTAAGTAAAGTTTCATGTGGATTGTCAGAGTTTTTCTTATCGCTAATTAGTGTTTGAGGAAGATCTTAAGTATAAGGTGATTATTTTCCCAACTTTTCATTTCAGCTCAAGCTCACAAAGTATGCTATTTAAGAGGAAAGAATAGTGACACAAATGTTTATGAACTAATCAGGCTAAGGAAATTAGTAGTGAGGTGGAGAAACATTGTTTGGATTCCCATCTTAATTCCATTACATGAATTCCACTCATGGATGACAATCACTAACAATTACTCACCAAGGATAGGGTGTTACACGTAGGGATGACTACATAAGTTGTCTGTGATATTTGTAATTAAGATAATGAAACACTAAAACACTCATTCTTTTGGGGTGGTTGTGCTCAAAGGCTCTAGGAAGGTATTATTCGAGTGATAGGATGTGCTCACCAAGTAATTCGCCTGATAAATGTGTTACAAAGGATGCAATGAGGTAAGCAAGGACTAAAGATAAGCCAAATGATGTTAAGATGCATACTAGTAGCTATTACTTATTATTCACAAGAGAAATGTAACCGATGTATTTGTAACACCCCCAAAATTTACTACTAAAAAATTTTGTTTAAGCAAAAGAAACATTCAAACATAAGAGGGGTGTTATTGCTATAATTGGTATAATTCTAGCCATAGACCATCCTTATATCAACTACAAGGCAAAGGTAAAAACAAAACCATAATAAATATAGCATAAGTACAATCCATATCATAAATAAGAATTAGGTGTTCATTTTGAAAGTAAAACTTAAATACATATACAATTGTTCAATTGAAAATGACAAAGAGAAAACTGGTTAAAAATAAAAATTGGATAACACAACTCTCTAGTCCCCAGCCCCGGTCATAATAGCATTACTCCTCCCTGATTAGAGCATCATATACAACAAAGTCATCTAATGAGTTATCATTTACCTACACGAACTTAGAAGGGATCTCTGCTTTTGGGAATAAGCGGCACCCATAATATGGGTGATTGGTACGCTACATACTGAGTAGGGTAATAATAGAGTCAAGAAGGTCACAGAAATTAATAACATCACAATAAGAGATGCCATGTGTATAAGTAGATCATACTAACTTATTTCATATTATACGAACATATGGTATTAGTAAAATGATAATTATCTCATGATTTTAATCACTTTGGGCTTAAATACCCCACTATTCTCAACCAGTGGAACGCTAAGCAAGTACAACTTCTAAGGTAGGATGCTCTTGGCTACTATTCTCACCAGTTGATCGGTAATCAATGTACAATCGGTCCTAATCCATGTGGCATTATATTATAAATAATTAGTGTCTTACTGTGGGCTATTACTATTCAATGGGTTGGTTTACTTGAGTTGAGACCTCCCTATTATTAGAGGTGGAACGGTAATATGGTACAACTTTCAAGGCATGATGCTCATGGCCACTATTCTCACTAGTGGATCGGTAGGTCCAATTGGGCCCGACTCAAGTGATATTTTAGTTAAAGTGATTAGTGTATGCTTCATGTTTTATTTAAATTAGGGTCATCACACATTCATGAACATATACTCATGCAAGGCACTAGCCTAACTACTACCTCGAAACAACCTTGTTCTCCTCAAAAACCCTAATTTCATAATCTTGGCATATCCTCACCTCTAGTTCCCCCTTTTAGTCCCCAAATCTACCCAAAAAATATTAAAATGTCATTAGAAGACCCATATTCAAGAGTCATAGACTATTACCCACATTTTACACATATAATAATAACTAACCTTTAGGGTTACCCCTCAAAAACCTTAATTTCTCCTATTTGTCATAATCCCTTCTCTATTGCTTATGTAGTACTCAAATTATATGCCCATGCATAGAATGCTATGGTTAACATTTATCTCAAACATGGTGGCCTAAATCCCCCATTTTACACATGTAATAATACCTTTCCTATTTGAGCCCCCTCCAAAACCCTAATTTCTTATTTTGGTCATCACTACTTCCTTTTACCCCATGTGGCTACTAAATTTGGTACACATTCCCATAATGTTATGGTTAAAATCATGTTTTAAGGTTGCAGTCCAACTCCCTCATCTCATACGTATGATAATAGCCTACCCCTAGGGTTTCACACCTTAGCCTCCCAAAATCCTAATTTCACCTTTTTGCCATATCTCCTCCCCTAGCGCTCAAAGGACTTTTCAAATTTGCATGACTACCTTAAAATCCATCATTAACCTCATATTCAATCCCCAGTACCAAACCCCACTCTACTCATGTATGATCATAACACTCCTTAGGTTTTACTCATCCCATTTATAATCTTTCTCCTCGTATTGTATTTACCATAAACCTCTTTATTTTTTTTTTGCAATTATTTCATGTAGTAACTCCAACCTATTTTGTGTCAATTAACATCCTAAAGTACCCTACATGCTACTTTTTATAGTATTGACCAAAATGCCCATATTTCTCAAAAACCTTACCCAAGTCATAGGACATCTAACATAAAGACTCTCCAACCTCCCACACATGTAATATCATATAACATAGACATGGATATATATATATATATAAAATTGAAATCAATACAGTCATGACCACACAACTTTATTACCTTCAACTACTGTCAAGACAAAACTACATATACCACACTAGAGCCATTTATTATTTCATACATGCCATCACATAACACATAGAAAGGACATATATGAAACATCATAAAACCTTATCTATGATTGTATCCTTACCGAAGTAGATTTGGTCTCTAATTATACATGACCTACACCTCCTCTTCCACTATCAACAGAATATTACC
Source organism: Tamarix austromongolica (assembly GCA_039764185.1). Taxonomy (NCBI): domain Eukaryota; kingdom Viridiplantae; phylum Streptophyta; class Magnoliopsida; order Caryophyllales; family Tamaricaceae; genus Tamarix; species Tamarix austromongolica. The sequence goes on from CM077816.1 coordinate 55,045,996, forward strand.
TAGAAATTAGGATATACACAATTTAGACTTCACTTTCTTTCTCTCTATTTTTTTTAAACAAAATAGATTTTAATCTAAGGAAAGCTAAAAGAGGAGAAAGGAAATGAAAATGACCAAAGTGGGGGAGAAAAACAGTGTAGGTGGCACATGTCAGTAATCAATGAGGTAGTGTGACAACAGTGGCAGTTGATTTGGAGGAATGGGTGAAGGTTGGAAGTTTAGGGTCGAGCAGGTAGTGGCATTGATATCGACTAAAGTCGGTGGTGGTTAGTGGTGATGGTGATGAGAGCCGAAGGTGGTGTAGGGTAGCGCAAGACCGAGAAGGAGAAAGAAGAAGGGAAGAGAAGGGAGGGATTATTGGGGTAGTTGCACAGGCTAGGGCACCTGTGCAGGGTGGCTCTAGTGTGGTGGTGGCAAGGAGGGAGGAGGAAGGATCGGTGGTGGTGGAAATGCAATATGCTAAGGCTATAGGCATGGGAGAAGGAAAAGGGGAGGAGAAAAATGAAAGGGGTGGCTCTATAGGCGAGGGTAGGATGTCGGTAGAGAAGAAATGTGGTAGGGAGTTGGTTGAGCATTGATGGTACCTCCATCTTCCTCTATCTATTGTGGAGATTTGGATGGATGATTCTCATCCTAGAATATGCCATTTTGTCCCTTTTCCTTTCTTGTGTTTATTTTTTCCGAGTTACATGTCCTTACATGGTTTTGCCATCATCATTTGAGACATGAGAGAAGTCAACCCATTTCTTGATAAATTTACCCTACATTGCTCAAAATTGAGTTGGATAATTAGGGTTTTGATTAGATACACCTCCATATTCTTTACCTAGTAGGTCATGCTTGTATTAATAACCCCAACTCACATTTTTTCTCATTTTCTCTTAGCCACTAAATTACCATGCCTTCCCCTTTCTTGAGTCCCCACTCATTTCTCTTTCTTGTTCTTCAATTTTTACCTTCTTTACCTCTGCCAATCTTTCCTCTAACTCTTTTTGGCTTTACCCTTAAGTAAGATAGGGTTATATTTAGAAAAAAAAATTGAGGATTCAAATTATTTTCTTTGGTATCCCCTTTGAAGCTAGTATATTCTAATTTTTCCCACATCTTGTGTTTGCTTGGTTCTATATGATTTTAAAGATATTTTTTTAGTTTTAATCTTCTTTTTTAAGATGTTCAAGGCTTAAACTTTTTTTTTGATCAATTTTTTCCTACTTAATGTGATTTTACTAAACTTCTTTAGGTAATTCATGCTTGTCTTGAGTGTGGATTGAATGAGCATATAGTTTGGTTTATATCTAATTTTCTAATTCTTTGCATGATAATAAAAGTGGTGTAGTGAATTATGTTTTGAGTTGTGTCATTTTGAGGAAATATAAGTTTTATGCACATGTTTGGTGAATATGGGAAATGTATCATGAGTTAGTATTTTAGCATAGTCCATATTAGTTTTAAATTATCTAAATGATATGGATTTAGTATGGTTGGCAGTTTTAGTATGAATCGTGCGTAGAAATGAGTGGATATATTATTTTTGGTACAGACTTATCAACTAATTAGACCGAACTAATGGACTGGTCTTCAAAATGGTTGAATGGTTAGACAAATCTATTGACTAGTTTGTCATTGATAATTGTTGGTTTGGTCTCAATTTAAACCCATCAACTGCTTTGCTCAAACTGATTGACTAATTTTGACAATGATGCTAGGGTTTAGCTCCACAAAACAATTGACCAATTTATTTAGTCGAACAATCGATTTTGGTTTAAATGCTTATTTTGCTTCTTTTTGACACTATTATGGTTTGAGACTTGATATTATGCTATGACATGATTCTTAGATGATGAAATTTCACTTCTTAGTGCGATACAACTAAGTTGATGGATCAAATTTGGGTTAAATATTGATGGCATTACCACTAAGTGCCCTTGAAGAGTTATGATAAATAAGATGGAATGATTGTATGGATATGGTTTATTTGGCATGCTATGTGGGCCTTGCTTGGTATATGACTTGGATAATAAAACATTAATAATTTAAAGTGAAAGATCATGGAGTGTTATACAGGTCTAGATTATCCTATTATTGATTAACTACTGGGGGTTAGCTTGCCTTTGGGTGTATTGATATACCTTTGAGTTCTTTTGAGTGAGATCCTGGTTAATCCCGGTGCATTTCCTAACTGATGATATACTAGGAGGTATTGATACTAAAGAATCTAGTCAGCTAAGTGGTTTATTTGGCTTTGGCCGGATTTTATGTCAATTGGTGGTCCTTTGGCTTCGGTCGAACATTATGTCCATTTTTGGTTCTCTTGGCTCTGGCTGGACTTGATGTCCTTTGGTTATTAGTTTGACTTTCAAGGGTATTGAAAGATCATGGATAATGCATCTCACTTATAAAAAAGGGGACAAAAAAGAGGAAGAGAAATATAAGTAAATTAGTTAGTTACCTTATAATGTTGTGATTCGAATATCATGATTGGAAAAGTGAAATGGACCATAGAGTTATCTAGTGGTTCGTACTATTGGTTTGTTATTTCATATGATAATATGTTATTATCTATGACTCATGAACTTTGTAATAAGTATGATGAGCTATGAATTCCCTATATGCAATGTGAAGCATTATATTATGTGAATCCCATATTTATTGTTGAGAATGATACTATTTTCTTCCATAAGCATGACTAAATTACCATGATAAGAATTCCATGTTAGTAGAGTACATAAGTTGGTATGTTGTTGCATGAACATAAGAATGCATGCCAATATGACCTACATTCCTTTCCTTGCCCATAAGTGCATCGTGAACTCCTATGAGTAGGTAACTTGCCTTATTTAGTACATAGCGTATTGACATGCCCATTTTTTAGCCACCTGCTCAATTCCATGAGTAGAAAACTTTGTGTAGGTATTTGAGGGAGGCCAGCAATCGACCTAGTATGTGTTTGGGCTTAGGTTGACCGAGTGTGAACTTTTGGTGGTTACTCTTTTGTGGATCATTGAGAGACCTAAGTGTTATGCTTTTTCCGTACTTTTTGTTTTACCCTTTTTATGTATTTTAGTTTGTTTTGGACCTGACGTGGTCTTGTTTTTTAAACCCTACTGTTGCTACCTTTATGTTTCTTATTTTGTGTACTCTTGCCTAGTTGGATATTTAGTCTTATATATAATATGTGACGAACGATGAACATTTATCTTATGGTAGGTGCAGAGGTAACACTCAGTTTTTTCTTTGTAGTATTTTTTTTATTTCCTCTTCCACAATATTTTAAAAACAAAATATTTTGGTAGTAAAAAAATGTGATCATTACAATATAGTATAGATTGATTGCTATTCGGAGGAAGTATTTAAAAACATCCCTTAAAAAGGGGAAAATGTTCTACCCCTTCCCAAATATATTATACAAGTAACTATCGCATTACAACTGAGGCCAACACCAAGTCTTCAATCCTCTACACTTCTAGAGTATTTAGCTTGGAGTGAATCAGGATAGATCAGCTCACCTAGATTAATGTGTATTAAAAATTTATTCTTTATTTATTCTATTTTTTTATTTTTATTTTTGTTAACCTCAAATTTAAAGGGTAATGAGGAGAAAGCAAAAAAAAAATAAAATGTACCTAATGAACAAAAATATATTCACCTTAAGATGCCATCCTCTTAATAAAAGAGTATAAGTATTATTTAATTTATTTTTTAACTATCATTTAACTAAATTTAAATAAAATTAAAATAACATTGATCCCCTTCACTTAAATTGTATTATTATTATTGAAATAATATTTTTAAATATTTAACTTAATTCAAATTCATTTCCATCTCTTAAAATACTTTTTAATATTTAAGGTCGCCCCATCCTACATACCCCACGTGTCCAAATTAGAGCTGGCAAAAGTTGACCAGACCCCACTGGTACAACCCCAATAAGGCCCAAAAATTTTAATAACCTGACCTAATCCAAACCTACCCCGACCTGGCACTAACTCGATAAAAATTAACCTGACCCCACCTGATGCCAACCTATGATCCGATAGTGACCCGACTCGACATTGATTCGACTCGATGTTGACCTGACCTGACATTCACCCGATCTAACATGATATTGACCCAACTAGACATCAAAATCTATTATAATAATAATAAATTACACATATTTTATTATTCATTATAGTGTTTTATAAATTGTACTTATTTTTCATACTTTTACCCTAGACATTCTATACAATATCATTTAGAATAAAAAAAAAATCTCATAGCTCCAACCTTTGATGCATATTTTTAAAACAACAAATATTATATTAATTTACACAAATTATAATTTTATAACAAATAGAAAATCAAACTCAGACTTTAAAAATGTAATTATAGTGGTTACTGGTTACCTAATGAAATTATAATTACAGTAGTTACCAACTAAAAATTACTAACTCTTAACACCATCGTGCCATAAATCCGGTCTATTTTATAACATATTGTATACTCAATTGATTAAAAACTATTAAGGAATTACCTAATTTAACATAATTAGGATTTTTGAGCCCGAACAACAAATCCGATCAAATCTTATTCAAATATTTCAATTAACGACTCGAAATTGAAATTAGACATATTCTAAAACATATTGTATACTCAATTGATTAAAAACTATTACGGAATTACCCAATTTAACATAATTAGGGCTTTTGAGCCCGAATTGCAAATCTGATCAAATCTTATTTAAATATTTAAATTGATGGTTCAAAATTAAAATTAGACATATTCTAAAACATACTATATACTCAATTGATTAAAAACTATTAAGGAATTACCCAATTAAATATAGTTAGGGTTTTTGAGCCAGAACTGCAAATCTAGTCAAATCTTATTCAAATATTTAAATTGACGGTTCAAAATTGAAATTAGATATATTCGAAAATATATTGTATAATCAATTTAATAAAATAACTCAATTATATAATCCAATTTAAATCTGCAAGAGTTTTTGAAATGCCCCGAAAAATTCTAATCTTAAATATTATATTTAAATGAGGTTTTATTATAAAAAAATTAATTAAATAAATTATTTAATTAAAATAAAAGGAAATTAATTAGGATAAATCAAGAATAAATTTATAACTATTTTTAATTAGGAGGAATTTGAGTATTTTGACTAATTACAGATTTTAATTTGGGAATTTATTTAAATAAATTATTTTATTTAAAATAAGGATGAGAAAATAGTTTTAATTTAATAATAATTTTATAAATAATTTAATTTGAGGAATTTAGGGTGTTTTGCTAATTAAAATGGAATTTATGGAATATCTTTTAAAAATCCTAATTTAGCCTAAAAAGGAAATTTTTATTAAATAAATATTTTATGTTAAATACCCAAAATATTCTAATTAATTTATTTAAACCTAAAACCTTAAATTTTTCCTTTTTTCCTTTTTCCTTTTCTTTTTCTTTTCTTCTTTTTCTTTTTCTTTCTTTCTTTTTCTTCTTTCTTCCGCGGTTGGGCCTGGACGCGGCCCAACCCACCGTCTTCTTTCCCTTCCTGCGGCCCAGCGCCGCTGGCATCTCCTGTGTACGCCCAAATGCAGCGTTTTCGCTTCTTTAATGATGAAACGACGCGCGCCGTTTAATGAAGGTAGAAATCGACGCCAGCCGGTCCGGTTCTCCCTTTTCTTTTCTTTTTCCCCGGCCGACCGGACCACCTCCCTTCCTTCTTCCTTCTTCCTCCCCTCTCCTCCGTTGACGATGGTGCAGTCCCGGCATCGTCAATGGCATCTCCGGCTGCGGTGATTAATACCGGCCGTTTCATGCCTCATTGTCTTCCTCTTAATTTCAGGAATAAATTGGCATAATTATTCGACGTTATCTCTCGCCTGTTTCCTCTCCCCAGCCCCGCGAACCTTCGACTGAAACCAAGGAATCGTCGGTCGTTTTCTAGCGCCGGCCACCCAAATCTTCGCAGCTAATAACTTCCTGCCGACCTCCAAAACCCTATTATACCATCTACCATCTATAAAAAGCCTAATTGTAGGAGTTGTGGAAGATTTTTCTTCCCCGAAACCCTCGGCGAGGGCTGCCATCATCGAGAATTTAGACGCCTCTTCCGCCTCCGTTAGCCAACTTCAGCGCCACTTTCGCATGCCAAATTCTTCCCTGCAATACCCTCTAGTTAGCCAAACTATTTTCAACCTTCGATTCTTCTTGTACGAGCCTTAATAACCATGCAAAGTTGGATGCTCATTTCGCCGGAATTTTGACCTCGAAGCCTTAAACCGCCTTCCACCGCCGTGCGCCGCCACCTTTGGCTGCACCACCACTATCATTTTGTCCCTCTCCTCCTAGGCAACAATAAACACCTCTTATACCACCTCAATTTTCCCTATCTTTTTCCCAACATCCATCTTTATCTTTGTTCTTCTATTTTTCCGGCCACCGCCGCCACCGCCGGTGCCGCCTATATCCACCAGCTTAAGGTTGAACCCTAGACCCTCTCAACCATTTTCCATATTATTATCAGCCTTTATTTAATTTATTTCAATTATTTGCATATAAATACCATTATTATTATTCTTAATATTTATATTCTTAATATGTTTTATTATTATTTGATGTAAAATTTATGCTGAATTGTACTTGCAGGGTGGAGAGTGGTAATAAAATAATTTTATTGTTAGTTTCGAATTTTAAGTTATTAATTGGATTATTATAGGATTATCATTATTATTATTATTATTATTATTATTATTATTATTATTAGAATAATTATTATTAGCGTTTTATTATTTATTCTGGAAAATCTTAGGCCCTAATTTTGTATTAACGTTTGCACTTATTTATTTGAGTATTATTACTTCTACTGTTCTTATAACCATTGATAATAATAATATTATTATCTTTAATATTTTAATATTATTATATATGTTATTAATTTTATTATTAATATTAAATAAGTGGTAAGTCATTAGTTATAAGTAGGGTCGAAACCCCACTTTAAATTTTAAAGCTTATTATTATTATTATTAATGCAAATATTTTACCATTAGTATTGTTATTAATGTTATTATGGTTATTATTAATAATATTATTGTTATTATTTATATTCTCATTGATATTAGTTTTATTATCCTTGATATTATTATATTAGTATCATTATTATCATTAGGGTAAAATCTTAACCCTATATTATCAAGGTTTATAATATCTCTATTATTTTTATGTCTTTAGCAAAGTTAGAATTTTGTTAAGGTTATTTTATTAGTATGATATTATTTGGTCAAAGCTCTAAGGAGGCGTAGGAACGTGCTTCAAGACCAGTGTCGTTTCAGGTAAGGGGTGCTAAGGCATTTTATGTGCTAATGTGCATTGTGTGCCTCGTATGCTATGCATTCTATGTTTATGATTATTAATTATGCCGTATATGATATGACATGGAGTTGAAGTATGTTTTCGTATGGCATGTGTATTATTTGTGTATGACCCTGTAAGACATGCATGTGAGGATGTTGATATGATTTTATGTGGGAGAAAGGATGAAAAAGGAGGATGGAGAAATAAGTTGACTAAGGGAAGTGAGTTGACCTAATATTATGGATTTATAAGGAATAATCTAATGTATGGTTTTATGTGGAAGAGTATAATTTAGGGTTTTATGCGGCGAATATAATTTATGATGATAATTAGGAGAATCTAATTTATGATGTTATATGGGAGAATCAAATTTATGGTTTATTTGGGAGAATCTAGTTTATGATGTTTTTTGGGAGAATGTAAATTATAATATTATATGGGAGAATCTAATTTATGATTTGATTGGGAGAATATAATTTATGATTTGTTTGGGAGAATCCAATTTAGGGTTTTGCTTGGGAGATTCTAATTTATGATTTTATGTGGAAGAATCTAACTTATGGTCTTGTATGGGAGAATCTAATTTGTGGCTATGAAAGGGGAGAATCTAATCAATTGCATTATGTGGACAAATCTTTGGGTTTTATATGATTTGAATCTTTGGGTTTAATATGGTTGAATGTAGGGTTTTGAAAGGATGAATCTTCGATTTTATGGGATTCGAATCTAGGGTTTGGTAAGGATGAATATTTGGTTGGTATGGATTGAATTTAGGCTATTGTATGACGGAATCTTGGGTTTTGTGTGGTGGTATTAGGGTTGCGTGATGGAGTTAGGGTTTTGCATGGGGGTTAATGATTGCATGGAATTTAGGGTTTGTATGAAAAGTTCGAATGGTTGCATGGGATGTGTAAAGTCTGCATGGGAGTAAAATTTACGTATGAAAAGTTAATTTGGGATGTAAGGAAGGTAATGTAAGCATTTTTTGGGTAGTTAAACACTTCGGATGGAAAATAATATGTGGAACATTATCTGGGTACGTAGGAGATGAAGCTAGGGTTTGGAGTGGCTAATTGTGAATTGTCATGGTTAATTAAGGTTTGGAATGGCTAATTATGGTTGTTATGGTTAAATAAGGTTTGGAGTGGTTAATTATAGTTTGTGGTGGTTGATTAGGGTTTGATGTGACTGCTTAAGGTTTTTGTTGTAGCATGTGTTTTTGGTGATTAAGGTGTAATTATGAGAATGGAATCGATGATTTGTGATGTGTGGAGTGTTAAAATGATTTGGGTGATGTGAGGTGGAGTAAGAGGGGATGTTAAGGCCTAAATTAGGGTTTCAGTATAAAACCTTAGAGTGAGATGTGAAGTAGAATTGGAGGATAAGTGTGAAGAGAGCGATCCATGCATGTCTAGGGTTTGGTGGTAGCACGTGTGTAATTGGTGAATAAAGTATGATGATGAATATAGAATTTATGATTTATGATTCATGCATGTGCATGGTGAAAGCCTTTGAATAAGATACTTAAGACATTAATCATGTAAAGTGGAAGATGTTGAGACGGGCCCAGACCGATCCACCGGCATAATAGTGGCAGGGAATGTTTTCCCTCGCGACCGATCCACCGGCTAAAATAGTGACAGGGCATGTACCCTCGCGACCGATCCACCGGCTATAATAGTGGGGGATCCCGAGCTCAACAAAACAAAACGTTATGTATTGAAAGATATGGGAAGACACTAATCACTTAAAGTGGAACACCGTACGAGAAGGGGCCAGACCGATCCACCGGCTATAATAGTGGCAGGGTATGTTACCCTCGCGACCGATCCACCAGCTAAAATAGTGGCAGGGAACGTTTCCCTCGCAACCGATCCACCGGCAAAAATAGTGGGGTTCCCGTAATCATATGGACTTGAATAAAAGTATGGTGTGACATGATTCCTGATAAGAGATAAACTAAGCAATTGAATCGGATTATATACATATGGGCCTTTATACTTTTACTTGGATGATCACATGAATTATGTTATCATGTTTATGATCTTTTATTCTTATGCATGGTTTATGAGCTTACGTGTTGGCCTTAGTGCTCGGTTACCTTACTCAGTACGTAGCGTACTGATCACCCTTTTTATGGGTGTTGCTCATTCCCACGAGTAGTATGCCATTCTGGTTTGTGCAGGTGGGCGAGACATCAGTCGGGGCTGAGTGTTGAGCATTTTTGGCTCAAGTTCGAGAGAGTTGTGGTCGTATTTCATTCTTTATGTACTTTTATTTCCTGCTATTATTTCTTTGTATTGGATTATTTATTCTTTTTGATTTTGCACTCTGATTTCTATTTTATTATGTTTATAAACGTTTATGCGTACTCTGATTTTAAGGTATGATCTTTCGAGTTCTTTTATGAACTGTTGATTTGAATTTAATGTAAATCTTTTCCTTAGCCTTAGCACTTGGTACTAGAACGGTCGGAGAGAACTGGTCTAGTACTAAGTGTGGCGGTAACATTTCCATAATTCACGGGTTTTAAGTATTTCTAATTTAATTGCTTCCGTTTTAAAAAAAAAAATTAGTGAATTTTGGGGTGTTACAGTTTTAACCTAACAATCCAACTCTGATATATTTCATACTATTTTCCCAATTTAACAATACCAACATGAAATTAAGTATATTTCAAAGTATATTGCATAATCAGTTTATCTAAAATAGCTTAATCAGATGAATCCGATAAATCCGAACATAACTGGGTAAATTTTTTTTATTATTTATTTATAAAAATAAAGCACATATAATATTCTTATTTTATTTATCTGTACTAGTAATCTTATGATTGTTTCTAATATTTAAATGTAATAAATGATAATTATACACTGCATAGTCATATTTATGATCACATTGATTTTATAAATTTATATTTTCTTAAGTAATCAAATATTTTAAGTACTCAAATAAATATAACATATGATAAATATCTGATATTTTTACTTGTAAAATGTATAAATAATCAAATATAATATTGTTAAAACTTATAAATATCTTTATTATTTACTTGTAAAAATAAAGTATATATAATATTCTTATTTCATTTATCTGTGCTAGTAATCTTATGATTGTCTCTAATATTTATAATGTAATAAATGATAATTATACATTGTATAGTCATGCTATTATCACCTTTATTTTATAAAATTATCTTTTTTAAGTAATTAAATATTTTAAGTAATCAAATAAATCAGAATAAATGATAAATATCTTTATTAGATTCAATCATACAATATTTTTTATTATTAAAATTTATAAATATCTTTACTACTTGTGAAAATAAAGCGTATCTAATATTCTTAATTCATTTATCTACAACAGTAATCTTATAATTGTCTCTAATATTTATAATATAATAAATGATAATTACCTGGATTTGAATTTGACTCAACCCGTCAAAACTCGACCCGACCCATCAAGTTAATCCGTAACTACTTAAATTCAACCCATTAAATTATACGAAATGACATGATCCATCGAGTTAAGCCAAAATAACTTGGATCCAACGGAACCAACCCATCATATTGTACGAAAAGACCCGAATGAGCCGAAGCCACCTAATCATGTGAACCAAAAAATGACCAAAAACCAACCCGATCTTACCAATCAAATTAACCAGAAATGACCCGAACTCGATCCGACTAGATAAATTAACCCAAAATGATCCGGAACTGACCCGAACCAAATAAAATAATGACCTGAATCCGAAATGAATCGATCCATCCCACAACTGACTCACAAAAGTCAAATAATCCGAACCTAACCTGCTACCACTCGATCCGAACCTGACTCACCTGATCCACCCGACATGATTGCCACCTCAACCAAACGAGACACCCCCATATATCGACGACGAATCGCATAAGGTATAACCCGACCGAATAAGAATAAAAGAGATGAGGCGGAACAGCGAACGAAGAAGAGAAGCCTCATCACCAAGAGGCCGGCACATTTCCTCATCACCGGTTTCCGACTCTAGGCCATCACCGCTCCGGTCGCGCTCTTCCAGGCATCCTCCTTCTACCGCCACACTCGACGACACTACCTTTGCGACGGAGGACCTCATCACTGAGCTCCATGACCTCCAATTGTCTCCGCGCAAATATTATTCTGCGGACCCTAACAACCCGAGAAGTTTCCCCTACAGTGTGAAGCAGCAATGCTGGGAAAAAGCAGAAAAGGTCAAAGGAAGAGACCCAGATCGTTGGAGAAGGGACCCACTTGGGAATCTTGTGTTCCGGAAGCTTGTAGGTTGCCCCGGTTGTCTTTGCCATGATTACGACCACATTATTCCTTACTCCAAGGTGAACCCTTTCCCTCCTTCCCTTCCTCCCTCTTCCGTGGATTATGATTTATGTTGAAATTGGTATTGAATCATTTAACTTTGTTCGTTGTTTCATGTAATTACCTGTTCGTGATGTTACCGAATTCGAGAGGGTTAATGCAAGGAGTTATTGATTATTAAATATAAACATGTGTTATGTACCTGGGTTGCAAACTTGAACTCACTAGTTTATGGCTTCTCTGCTGAACCATGTGAGCCACGACACTTGTTCCTTTATATAGTGAATGGCGCTCTTCTTCTTTTATATAGAGAATGATATGATGGTTTGGGATACAAAAATTAATTACATTAATACTAATAAACGAGAAAAGTTTGTATTTATATCAATGACTTAGGCCTTATTTTCCTTACTTTATTTTTCGGACGGTATCCGATCTCATCAAATTAGATTAGTGCTAGTATCTGATCTGAGGACGATGATGACAACAATGCAGCGGCAACAGCGACAATGATTATTATTATTATTATTATATGATAATAGTATTATTAGTATAACTATTAATATTAATGATGTTAATGATAAATAATAATAATAATAATAATATTATTAATAATGATAATATTGATTCTTATTAATATTATTATATTTATTATTTTAACTTATGGTAATATTTATATTATTATTGTTATTATATTTATACAAATAATTATTATTATATTAATTACAATATTCATACAAATATTCTTATAATATTTATTATAATAATTTATTAAACATATAAATATAATTATAATTATAATGATAGCAATACTAATATTTATATCCCCAATATTTATGATATCAATTTTTTCTTAATAGTATTAATATAAATAATTATATTATGATCATATATAATTGTAATAAATAATAATGATAATAATATTATTAAACTATTATGTTGTATTAATGTTATTATTAAATATAAATATTATAATTAATAATAATATTATAAATACTATAATTATAAATGTGATGATAATAATATCAATATTAATAATATAATATTATTATCATTATAAATATTTTTATTATTCTTATTATAATAAGAATTATAATAAAAATTATTATTATAAATAAAGATGATGATAATTATAAATATTCATAATAATTATATTATTACTATTATTTTAATTATCATAATTAGAATAATAATAATGCTATTATCACCATTTTAATAATTATAGTAATAATAATAATAATTATATTTATAATAAATATAATAATAATTATTAATAAAAATATTAGTATAAATATTATCATATTTTGTTATAATAATAATAAGGTTGCGTGTTTGGTTGACGTTAGGTTCACAAATCCAAATATATAATAGTTTTAAACAAAATATTTGTTAAGAAAATCTTAAAGACGTCTCCCTCATCTCTCCTACATGGTACGCACAAGGAGAGCACCTTCAATGGCAAGGAAGAAGCCTGCCAAGGGTGGTTCGAAGTCTCTAATCTTTGGTGGAATGTCGAGCAAGAAGGATGAAGAGGTTGAGAAAATAGAAGTATCGGTGGAAGGTGTAATAGGTGAGGATCTTTTGTTTCCTATTGCATGTGAGATGCATAGGAACGGTGACGCGGGTGATACTCATGAAGCAGAGGCGGATTCACAATTGCCAAATCAAGATGACGTTGCCGACAACCTAATCATCCATTCGCAAGCCAGTGTGGAAGGACTCCATGTAACCAACCAATTCTTGTTCCGTTCCCTATCGGAGAGAAGTTGGTTGATCAAGCCAACATACTTGGAAGGATATGGTCGTGGGCAACAGGAACCTTAATACTCTCACGAAATTGTAGTGTTTCCCTCCTTCAATTGATGGCGATAAAAAAAAAAGGTTTTCTTGTAGAAGAAGCAAGGTGATGACCGTTCTATGGACTGAAGTGGGCGATTATAAGATATGTAATTCGCTATGGGCCTACCCTTGGGCAAATGGTAGGCTTTGTACGAATTTAATGGATGAAGGCTAAAAAGCCTAAGGTGTTGTTGCATGATGAAGACTTCATGGTTTTTAAGTTTGATTCCCATGAAGATTGTGATTGGGTGTTGAATAATCAGTGCTGGACATTCCTTAACAAACCATTCATTTTGAAGGTATGGCATAGGAAGTTCCAGTTCATTAAGGAATGATTTCAATATTTGCCACTATGGATTAAGTTTTCTAATTTGCCACTTGATTATTGGGATATTGACTCTTCGAGTAGGCTTTCAAGCGCTATTGGCAGGCCCTTGCTTATCATAGCCAAAGGAGATAGAATCTCATATGAAAGGGTGTTGGCGGAGGTAGATGTTACCAAGAGGTTATTGGAATTTGTGGAGATTGTGGATCCAGATGGTGACATCATTAAGCAAAGCATTGTGTATGAATGGATACCTACGTTTTGCAATACGTGTGACATGTTGGGCCATTCTACTACCTTGTGCATAACAGGTAAAGTAGCAAAGAAATCATAATGGGATCGAGGATATCTTTAGCCTCCTAGATACACTTAGGTTTCTAATCAAGTTCAGAAGTAATGGAGGATTGCACAAAAGGAAAAGGAATCTCAAAAGGATATAGTTGATAACCCTGTTGAGCATATTGTTCATAAGCAGACTGACTGTCAACCTTCACTGTCCTATGCACACCAAGAATTAGTGTTGCCTAATGAAAATCCATTCCAATCATATCAGGGGCTAGAGGAGATGATTACTAGACAAATCAGAGAACTTGGTGGTGGTAAAGGAAAATAACTTGTTGCAGAATGCCAATTGATATATTCCATTGTCCATAAGTTGGATGATGGGGGTGTGGAGCATTCTAGGCTTGACAAAAAGAGTTGAAACACTGGTTAAGTGTTAATAAAATGTCCATTATGGGATTTATTGAAACAAGAATAAAGCAATGTAATGCTACTAGGGTTTTTGCTAGGATAGGAGGCATAAAGAATTATCTATGCAACTATGATTATGGGAGGATTTGGTGCCTTTGGGATGAAAATCATTGGGATATTCAGCTTAGTGACGATAGTGCATAGGCTACGATTGTTAAGAGTTACTACAAAAGCAAATGATGCAGTGTTCTTCATTACTTTTGTTTATGGTTTCAACATTGGAGTAGCTAGAAAGAGCCTATGGGATTGGCTCATATTGCATAAAGTGACTAATGCACTGTGGATTATTATAGGTGATTTCAATGTTCTGTTCTCTGCTGAAGAGAAGATGTAGGGGGAATCAAGTGAATGTGGCTGATGTGATGGACTTTAGGCATTGCATTGAGCAAATTCTGGTTCAGGATCTCAAGTCTTTAGGTTTAAAGTTCACTTGGAGTAATCGAAGCTTGGGGTCTCAAAGAATTTAATGCAAACTAGATAGGGTCATGGGAAACCTATAACGGCTGGCTTCTTACCCTAATTCGTCCACCTTGTTTCCTGATCATAGCCTTGGAGTGGTTCAATTAGAGTCAAAAGTGGCTTGTGGAAGGAAGCTTTTTAGACTTTTTGATATGTGGACCCTTGATCCTGATTTTCTCCCTCTAGTCGGTTTAGTTTGGGTTAATAATGCACACGGCTCAATAGCTAGCAAGTTCAAAAACAATTTATCAAAGTTAACAAGGAAGCTCAAGGCCTTTAATTGGACCAAGTTTGGTAGCATTTCTTCAAAGGTGTAGGGACAAAAGTTAAGCTCAATACAATCAGCTTTGGAGTTTTGACCCTGGTAACATCAAGTTTTAACAAGTAGAGAAAACTATATGACCATCTTCCTCTCTGTGAGGAAAGCTTCATGAAACAAAAATTAGGAATCAAATGCGCAAAAAGTGATTGAGTTTAGGCTAATATCTTGTTGCTCTGTCTCGTACAAGGTTTTGGCCAAGGTTCTCACTATAAGAATCCATTCTATGCTACCTTACTTGAATCATTCTTCACAAGCTGGCTTCTTCAAAGGAAGATCCATAGGAGATAATATTCTTCTTGCACATGAATTGATTCACATGTATAAAAGAAAGAATATTTCTTCAAGATGCATGATGAAGTTTGATATTATGAAGGCTTATGATTCTCTTAACTGGAGTTTCTTGGAAAGTATGCTGTTGGGTTGCATTTCCCTTCACATTTTGTTAGAATACTCATGTCTTGTGTTACTCAGAAGAAGTATTACTTGTATTTAAATTGTTGTGTTCAGAATCCATTTCAAGGCAAGAGAGGATTGAGGCAAGGGGATCCTTTGTCACCTTATTTATTTGTTATTGCTCTCGAATATCTGAGTAGGATGTTCCAGTCTTTATGGCAGCACATGAGTTTTTATGGTCATCCTAAATGTAAAAGGTTAATTAACCTAGCTTTTGCTAAAGATTTGTTGGTCTTTTGTAAGGGTGATCTTCACTTTGGTTAGTTGGTGAAGCAGAAGTTTCATGATTACAATATCAGTTTGGAGAAGAGTCATATCTATTTTGGAGGAGTAAAGCTTAGATATTTGATTTCTTGTAGTTCAGTGAAGGAACCTTACCATTGAAGTACCTAGGTAATTCATTCCAGTAAGTTTAGTGCTAGCCTAATAAGCCTGGTGGATAAAATCACGAGCAAGATCTAGGTCCAACAGACTACTCTCATATGTTGGTAGAATTTAATTGATGAGTGAGTGATCTTTGGCATTACTTTGTATTGGAGTTAGGTGTATGCTTTGCCAAAGAAAGTGATCATGAAGATTGCGGTTATTTGTCGAAGTTTCCTATGGACTGGTAAGGCAACACCTAGTCGATCCCTAGTTGCTTGGAGAACTGTTTACTTGCCTAGGAAAGTGAGGTTTAATTTATCCTCAAGTGTGGAGTGTAGCTCCTCTGTGGAAACATGCATGGAACATCAATTAGAAGATAATTCTTTGTGGATTAAATGGATTTACTCTTACTATGTTAGCCAGCATAATTTCTTTGAAGTTCAACTGTATCCTGACTTGTTAAGCACTTATTTGATGACCTATGAGCTCTTGTCATGCCGTGTATTCTTCAACAGCTTGTAGGGTCTACATTTGAAGTTGCACAACTATATGACTTTTGATATTCAAGGCTCCCTAGGTTCCTTGGTGGATAACTGTTTGGATAAGTCTATTTGCTCTTAGAGATATATCTATCTTCTGGCTGGTTGTTCATCTTCGTCTTCCTACTAAAGATAGGCGTGCTAAGTTCATTCCAAACTTAGATATCCAATGCTGCTTCTGTTCTTATGTTGAAATTGTTAAACACCTAGCACTTCACTGTCCTAGCATGAGCAAAGTTTGGAGGATTGCTAAGAGAGTAGTAGGAGTTGGTAGGCTCGGTAGTGATTGGTAGCAGGAGCTTCATTGTGCATCCAAAACAGCTAATAGATCAAAAGTCAAGTCATAGTTGCATCGGGCCTTTTATGCAGTTGGGTTATATGAAGTATGGAGAGTAAGGAATGAGTGTTTGTTTTCTAATGTGGCCTTTGATTGGCATAGACTTGTAAAATGCATAGCTAATGCTTTGTCTATTAGGTGTTTACACTCGGATAGATCCTCTAAGTTTGGAAGTCTACTTAGGTGCATAGATAACTTCTACTTGTATGGTTGTAATCTCATTTTATATGAATAAAGATTGATAGTTGCTCAAATAAATAAATAAATTATAATTACTATTATTTGATTGGTGTTCATCTGATTCAAAAATAAGATGAAGAAAATAGGGCCTAATTGCAACTAATAAAGTAGAGATCCTAATATAATATAGTATAATAAAGGGGATGCTTCCAATTTGGCTTGATATCATGCAAGTATGATTTGTATCTTCAACATGCTTCCTTGTTCGTAGCAGGTGATCCTAAACTGCAAGTTGCAAACACAAAGTGTGAAAATGGTCCTTTTGTTGTTAGATGAGTGAATACATGAACTTGTTGATGTTTTGAGGATACAAAGTGAACATCCAACAAGGCTTCTTGTACTTGTTCACGAACAAAGTGGAAATCAATCTCTATGTGCTTCGTTCTTCCTTGGAAAACCAAGATTATTGTGAGATAGATAGCTCTAATATTATGATAGCATAAGGCAAGAAGATATTGGATGAGAGCACAAATTTCTCAGAGTAATGTCTCTATCCACCTAAGTGTTGTTGTGGCAATGGTAAGGCCATGATATATTGCCTCTGCACTTGAGCAAGAGCTCCAAGAGATGATATTGGAGCCTAATAACACACAATAGCCACTAGTGGAGTGTCGACCAAGAGTATTACCAAAACAATTGACGTCAGTCTAGGTAGTGACTAATGATTGGGTTGGTTTAGTAGAATGCCATAGGAAGCCATGCTTTTAAGATTCTTTTAACGAGGAGAATATGAGCTGAGTTAGGGGATTGCATGAGTCGGCACACTTTGTATATTGTAAAAGCAATGCCAAGTTGAGTTAGAGTTAAATATTACAAAGAAGCAACAAGATTTAAGAATTAGAATCTGTCAAACTTGTTCACCAATTGAATGATTAGCACCTGTGCTCATCGAGTGGAACATGGCTTGGCTTCTTTCATATTAGCTCTTATTTAAGGAGATCCTGAATATACTTGTGTTGAGAAAGGAAATGGTTAGTAAACACCCGAATAATCTCAATATCTGGGAAGAATGATAATGGGTCAAGATCCTTCGTAGATAATTCTCACTGTAATGTGGATATGAGAGAATGTATACGTGCCATAGTGGAACCTATGTTAATTGTATCATCCACTTATACTTGAAGATAAATAATACCATTCGTGAATCAAAAGAGAAGTATCAACATGGGAGACAATGAAGCCAAGTTATAAAAATGCACGCAACCGATGATTCTAGGCTTGTGGACTTGTGGACTTGTGGTGCTTGCTTAAACCCGTATAGAGATCCGTGTAATTTGCATTCATGATTTGAAAATTATGCATCAACATAGCAAGAAGATTGTTATATATATACCTCCTTCATTAGGAAATCATTGAGAAAAGCATTTTGAGTATCCAATTGATGAATAGGCCATGAATAGCAAGAGTAAGGACAATACTGATAGCACGAGGCTTAATGATAGTATTGAATGTTTCTTTGTAGTTAATACCCTCTTATTTATTGGTTAAAGCATTTAGCTACCACTCAAGTTTTATATCTTTTAATGGAACCATCAACCTTCCTTTTTATGCAAAAGGAACTAATGACCATGTATTGTTCTTAAGTAATGCATAATACTCCATCACCTTTCGCTAGTTAGGATCACTCTTGGTCGGTGAGTTACTATTATGTTCAAACAAATTATCATTAGAGTGGCTTGTTTGGAAGCGATTGGTTTAAATATTCATTAGTTTCCATGAGATGTCTTGGAGTGGTTATTTATGACAGTGATAGGGGAAAGGAACATGATTAGGCCTGGGATTAGGTGAATGTTAGATTTGGGCACCCTAGGAAGTATGGGTAGAAGATTGGTTAATATGGGTGCTTAATCAGAGTTTATAGTAGATGTGAATGTGGGGATGGAAATGGTTGAAGCAACCTATCATGTGGAGGTGTACTTTGTGGATGGGTTGGTTTTGTGTTGAAGTGGTGCGGAGGAATCAGAATCTTGTCATAGGTATGGGTTTGCATGGTGATGCATTGGGTTGAGCTTTTAGACTTTGTTTGGATGGGGTATCTTTAGGAGGGATTCCAATTTGAGAAGGAATTTGTAATTTTTTTTTAATTTTAAAAAAACTTTACGAATTCTTTTTTAAATTAAATCCTTCCTAGAATTACTTCATTCAAATAAAGCCTTAGTGTTAGGCTGTGGAAGTGTCATAGATTTGCTAGTGGAACAAGGAAAAGAAAGATTAAATTTGTGAAGTGAAGGAAATGGAAAAGGAAAACTATGGAGTGGTTGATGATACATATGAAGGTATCACTGGGAAAGATAGATGCTTGGGGGAACATGCTAAAGGAAAAGAGTCCTCAGCAAAGACCACGTGGCACGACCAATACACACAATGTTGGGCATATGATAACACTTGTATCCTTTATGAGATGAATCATATCTGAGGACAACACATGCAGAACAATGTAGTTCAAGTTTATGTGAACAATGGATGGCCGTAGATGAGGAAAGCACAAGTACCCAAAAGTACTTGGAGATAAATAATAGGCGGTCAATCAAAGAGAAGCTCATAGGGTGATTTAATACCTATGGAAGAGGATGGTACTCAATTCATTAAAAAACGTGCCATAAAAAAGGCATTGTATCATAAAGAATTTGGAACTGAGGCCAAAGATACGAGCGCTACACCAGGTTTGATGATGTGTCTGATGTCTTTCAACAAGACCATTTTGAATTGATGTGTGAGGATAAGAGAACCTGTGATGGGTGCCACTTGCTTGTTAAACTTTTGTGATTTTCATTATCACTTTGGAAGAATTTGATCTTGGTACCCCAAATAGATTTTCAACATGTTTAGAAAATAAAACAAAAGATTGATAGAGAATTGGATTCAACATGCATAGGGTAAATCCATTTGTATTTACTGAAAGCATCAATAAAGATAATAAATTATCGATAATCTTCATTAGAAAAAATTGGGGATGACCCCCAAACATCAGACATGACTAATTCCAAAGGTCGTTCACAAACCATCATGCTGGGTAAGAAAGGTAGTTTAAGACTTGTTTTCTAAACATGAAAAAAAAAATGAACTTGGAATTAGAAATAGGAAGTTGAACCTTGCTGGCTTGACAGTGCAAACCATTGGGTGACCTAAACAATGATGTCAACATTGTAAGGTATTTCTTTTGCTAGCTAGAGCTGCAACAGATGGAGAGGGTGGTTGGAAAGAGTATAGACCATTTTTAATCATGCCCCATAATATTATCTTCCCCATTTGATCATTTATAAGATGAATTGTTAGAGAATTCTAAAGTGACATTATCATCATGACAAAGTTGTGAAAGCAGATAGTAAATTATGAGAGAGTTTTGAAACACATCAAACATTAGGAAGATATAACTTTTGAGATGGGGTAGGGTGTATGGCAGATCCATCATGGGAGATGGTTATGCTGGAACCACTTGCAGCTGATCTGGACCTTTGTACGTAGTATGATTTTGTAAGCTAGCCAAACAGTAAGTCATGTGGTTAAAAGCACCATTATTCAGAAGCCAATCATAAGTGTATACCAACTTAGTATTAGTGGATGAGTATGAAGACTGATTGCCCTGTTTCAGGGGCCATTTCTTTATAGGCTGGAAGTCTCTGCCAAATTGTTGGAGACAGTCACTTGATGTTTAATAAGGCTTGTCACACAACTTACATATGAAGGTTTTTTTAACATTGGCATTGGTTGGATTGTTGGATTGTCAAGACCATGTCCAGAAAAGCGTGTGGCAGCACTAGCTGAAGGATGAGAAAGCTGAGACTTAGTGAGTCAATATATAATTTATATTTTAATAATGACTCAAAAAAATTCAACAGTAAATGAAGACAGTTGCAGTAAAAGAGGAACAGATAGGCTAATAAGAAAAGTCAAGAGCTGTATAGAGGCAAAGTTCCTTATCTGAAATAGCGTTGTGACCAGCATCAACAAGTTCCTTAGTCCACACAATGTAATTGCGCATAACTAGTTTCCCTTTCTTGATATGCTGTAGCTCGCGGTGGAGATGGATGATATTTGCTTCAGTTTAGAAGCAAAGATACATGCTAACATGGCCCAAGCCTCAACAGAGGACTTGCGCGGCTTAACATTAGAAATAATGGTTTTGGTAAGGGTAGAGAATGTACATCCAAGTAATAGCCTATCCAGTTGGATCTGGGTAGTAAACACTGGATTCGGCAAGTCATCAAAAGCTATGGCCGGACGACACACAGATTTGATGGCAACAAAATCTTCAAGATCATATACCTGTAGAAAAATAGTAAATTGGGCCAACCAATTCAAATAATTTGATCTGTCAAGTTTTACAAAGATAACATTTTGTAGTTGTCGCCACAAGATTGGGGGGGGGGGGAGGGAGAAGGATTTGGTGCTATAGTAGCAACAGCAGTAGTGTTAAGTTTAGAGGAGGCAGGGAGAGGTGAATATGGTGTGCCATAGATGAAGATTAAAGAAAAAGAAAATAAATTGAAAGGCGTAGAATGTGGTATGCTTTGATATCATGTGAAAAATTAGTTGTTTATGGCATCTCTGCTTAATCATGAGAGCCACAGTACTTGATCATTTATATAGAGAATGGTTAGTGGTTTGAAATTCAAAAACTAATTACATCAATCCCAAAGCATGAGAATAGATAATGTTTAAAGTAATAGCTAATTGAGGCTACTAAAGTATAGATCCTAATTTGATATGGTGTAATTGAGAGGATGCTCCATTTGGCCTGATATCATGCTGTATGATCTGTATCTTCAAAACATATTTGGTATTTGTATTTTGCACTTGCCTAAAGCTTCAGGAATAGGACAGTCAGTTAGAGGGTTTGGTTATGTTAAGCTATTGACCATGAATTGCAGTTTATGACGGCTGGATATTGGTGGAAATGGTTGTGTGAGGTGAGATTTCAATGTATTAGAGAAAGAAGTTAGTTGAGTGTGTTCTTAGGTTTAGCATATTGCTTAGTTCATAGTATATGTGAGTGAGCGAGGCCGATACCCTGGAAAAATGGTTTGTGGCCAATAATCTTACTGATTTCATTTTCTTACCACCAGTTATATATGGTACCCAGTTATGTATGGTACAAGTGTAGGCTACAGAACGAAGTCAAGTTGTTCAGCGTACAATGAACCTGTAAATACAAGTTCAAATAACCTGTATTTCTAATACAGAGTTTACTTAGAAAAGCATTAGTTTGATTGTTGAAGATGAAACACTAGTTCTTGATCTCTGTTCTGGTAGAGTGTAATTAATTCACATGGTTTGATAATGTCTTCATGAGAGGTTCAGCAAAGTCCATTAGCAGGGATTATCCAGTTAGCTATGTAGTGCAGAAACATCATTTAGTTAATGTGGAACAAGTAGTTGTTAGGTGGAAAGCATTGTCTAGTGGGGAGTCAGAAAATGATAGCAGGAAATAGATGAGTCAACAGAGAAGAAGAGAGGCTTGCTGTAAGATAGATACATATTTGCCTCATTCTGGTGGGTTTTACATGTAATATGTTAGTTTTATGCCAATTACAATGCTGCATAGCTTAGAGAACTTTATAGTTTAGCCTCAATTGGTTATTTGTTTATTGCTTATCATCATGACACCTTATAGGCATCAAATGAACCTATGAATAAATGATATTGAGTTGTTCTACATTCTGGACTATGAATTGCAAGACTGCCAAATCAATAAGTATCAATCTGGAAATAATGAACTTCCATGTGCATGTGATTATGCCCATGATTCCTCAATAAAGTGGTATGATTCTACTAAGTAAATCGATGCCTCACTTAAGATCAACCACTTAGAGCCATATAATGATGCAGCGGATTGTCTTAGCACAACAAAAGATTTATGTGGTAGCATTTTGTGTAATTGGCTAAATTAATTAGTGGAGATTTCAAATCTTATTAAATAAGAGGAATTTTTCAAAAAACTTCACACCACTGCCCATTGCATTACTATATATATTTTTGCTAGGGCTTGTCTCTTTGTCTGGTTTTGGTCATCTAACCTGATATAGGTATTTTCTTGACCAGACTGCCACACCCTTAGACACCGGCTCAGAGGACGAGACTAGCCCCAAAAGGACCCTAAAGCCAGTCCTGGACGTACCCCAACCGATCCTGCTTGGCTTTGGCCCAACCCCAAGCTGCTAGCCCATAAAGCTTTACTTCTGGGCTGGCAGACCATGCAACACTAAGGATAAATTTCCAACTACCTACTGCAGTTTATTCCCCCCTTTTTCTTGCCCTTGTTTCACCTTTGTATATAGTGGGTCTTGTAGTCATTTTTGTTTATGGGAAATCATTATATATGCTTCCTATTTTTGCTCTCATCTCTCTCCTCACTATTTTCCCCTCAGCACCCTCTCTGTATTGCTTCCTACTTTAATCCTTAAGAATACATCGGTTTACAAAATTATAACCTTATCCTATTTGAAAAAACTAGAAACAATAAATTTAATATGTTTTTATAATGATTATTTTTAATATTATTGTTTGAGGTATGATTTTATGTTTCCTGTTTTATAACTGATTTGATCTTATCGAAAGTGAGGAGAAGTGTCCTTATTTTTTTTATTTGCACTTCACAAAACTACTTTTTCATTTTCATTTTTTTTTTCTCACATTTTCTCTCCCCTTTATCTTTATTTCTTTTATCTTCTGTTGGCCACCACTTCACCACTTCTAACTTATATGCTTTATTTGCTCTTATTTTTTATTTTATTTTTATTTTTTGCCATCAAAATTGCACTCCCCATATATTCCCTTTTTATAGTAACCAAATGCTTGTTCTCTATTGACTTCTCCCTCAAGATCTTCTGTGGCCTGAGGTGATGATATCTTCCAAATGTTCTAGACTTGTCTTTCTTTTTAATTTTTATATGTTATAGATTTTCACATATCATTAATTTTTTCTGGCAAAATGTCTTAGATATTATAATCTGCAATTCTAGAACACCTGTGGAAGTATAAATCTTTAGATATTTTAGAGGCTTAAGAAGTATCACGTGATTTTGGAAGTAGTTGTAAATTGTTCCAACACTCCCATCAATTACTATTCCCTGGGTCACACCCAGCTGCTGACAGAAGTCTTTGGTTCTGTGCCACTGAGAGCTTTGGTAAATTATCCTCAACTTTGTGGCCTGTCTTAATTTGTGGTGGCTCAAAATTTTGTGACACAGGGCTCTGTCCTGAACTTGGACACACATATTTTATACTACATTTTATGTGCCGGTTAATTTTCAATACTAAAACGCTGTAATAGCATTTTGTTTCTCATTTATGAAACTAAGTTCGGGGTTTCATGTAATTACTTGTTAGTGGTGTAATCAAACTTTGAAGCATTAATGCAAAGAAATACGTATAATGGTGCACTTATTGAATATTAGATATTAAATAACATGTGTTATGTAATTGGGTTGTAGTCTTGCAACTGCTTTGTAATTAAATGGCATCTTATTACCTTTCTGCGCTTGCTGATGTTCTAGGAACTAGACTGTAGGGAAGTTTGTCTTCATAAAACATGACAAGACTTTGTGTGGAATTGGTCTGAATTAGTTGTTATACTATATTAATATTACCTGACAATAATTGATTTTTGTATTTCAGGGCGGGAAAAGCACACTGGAGAATTGTCAAGTTCTACAGGTGAGGACCTCTTTTTTCTTTGGAAGATTCTGTTCTCCCCAGTGAAATTTCTATCTTATGATCACATTTATTTTCTTCTTTTAGGAATATTGCATGATTTTTGTTGATTTAAACTTTCATGAAGTTTGCATAAGCCATGGGAAGGTGAGGCGCATGCTATTTAAACTATATTAATATTACCTGACCATATTTTGTTGTATACATCAAACTCCTCACCCCTGCCAATGACGGGATTTGAACTGGCATTTTGTTATTGTTACTGCTGCAAGTAGTTATGCATAAGGATAATATTTGTAGAAAAAATATCATTAGGAATTGTTAGCAGGGTAATTGAATGGACTAAGCTGCTAACCTTAGTAAACGAAGCTAATTTGGACATCCCAACATAAATGTTTATTAATTTAATTGGATGGAGTATCAGAGCTCTTAGGCTGTAAAAGTCTGCATATGTCGTGTTCATGTACTGCATATTAGTTTGCCCCATAGCCTGCAGTCTGGAAATAGTAGCCAACATTTTTGTATTTCGTTATGATTATTGGAATTGTTATGGGCTTATATTGAGCATTTTATCTGTAGATTCAGCCCTTAGATATGTTTATGCTACAAATATATGGTAGTTTCTTCTCTTAGTGTCACAAGTATTCAGAAGTAGTTTTTCATAATTTTCATGAGTTATTTTAAATACACATACTATGTGGTCTCATACTGCCGATTCTTTATAATTGCGATACTACTATTGCTGAGCAGAATAGAGATTATGATCCACTTTTCATTGCTTCTACGATTTGATCATCTAAAATCATATTTTTCTTCCCTGTTTTGTTGGTATACTCCTTTGTAGGTTGGGCTTGAGATTTTAGATGACGAGAATGTGGAAGCACCAAAATATGCATCATGAGGTCCTTTAAATGCACAATATTACTGAGAAAATGGAGTTTATCAACAAAATAGGAGGGAAAATTAATCGAGAATTGTTTCAAGGGTGCAGAATCTCATGCCAAATTGTTGGCTAGCATATCCTAGAATCTGCAGCTTAGTTCATTCTTCCAGTTAGAATAGTCTTGAGTTTGATCTATGTTGCATTTGGCCAGTCTTTGTTGGGGTACTTATGCAATGGGTTATTAAGAAATTTTCAGGGCATTGCCAGATGGCTTTTTCGTGTATGTTTTTGCCGACTTTAGAGTATTAATTTTCATGCAGTTACTTCTACTTATCTCATAACCATCTGTAGGATCAGCAAACATGTTGACGGATCATGTTTTTGATTACTTTTGTAGAGGTGTATCGTGTGATTATTGGCGATTACCTCATTGCAAGATTTTTTTTTTCCAGCTAAACTCTTGGTGGTTCCTTTGACTGAACTTTCTGCGGTGGATTTATTTTTTCTCAAGAGCCTTGATCTTGAATGCTATCATGTGTAATTATTGTATGCATCCAACCTTTCTTAGATTTTCAGATATGCAGTTTTTTTTTTGGTTTAATTTTTTGTTTTGCTGCACAAACTTAGACTCAGCATTACGCTGGTCACATATATATTATATTCTCTAAAATCATTATTACCCTGATTAATGTTTTTGACGTCTTTTGAAGGCTACTGTAAATCGGTCCAAGGGTAACAAAACTGATATATCAAGGGCTGATCTCATCCAAAAGAGTTCTTATTGCCGGGTTTCAGGTATTTTCTGCTCATATCAGATCATCGGAGATGGGATTGGGATGAGATGCATTGGCCTTCTTTGTCCAAATTTTCCATGAGAGCATAGTTTAACACCGCGCTGCTTCACAAAGCATTTCCCAGGACGCCAGCCTTAGATTAGATGTCCTGTTTCATGTGCTGTTTCGAGAATAGATATTATATTGTTCTCTTTCTTCCAGGGATATGCATGAAATTGGTGAATCTTATTATTATCTAGATGCTCTGGAGATGGGTGATTGTTATTTTTACTCCTTGAAGTTTACTTCTCATAGAGGGGAAGGGAAGGGAAGAGGAAGATTTACCGGTTCTAGTTAGATCAGTTGAAGCTAGCTAATCATATACTTGCTTCTTAACTTTGCGCAGGGCGTGATATGGATCTCATAGAGTTATCAGCATTTGGGAATGTACGCCGAGCCCAAGACGGTGGATGTAGCATTCAGTGAACGACTGCATAGGGGCGCAGCACCCATATTACTGAATAATATATGATGGAAGGATGGGATTTTTGGTATGCGAGGGTTTGTATCATGTGCGGGGTTAATTTCTACGCAGTTCTGTGTCGGTTCATTCCCAATTGATTATGCATTCACCATCTTATATTCGTTTTATCTGGGAAGTTTATGTAATTATCTAAATTCCATATATTTTTAGAGGGGCAAGGGAAGTACTAGTCCAAGATTTTGTCGCAAAGTTGATTTCGGAATTCGATTCCAGTCGGAATTGAAAAATCAAAAATGCTGAAAGAAGAAATGAGGAGTCAATTATATATCATTTCCAATTACATGATGCTACTGCATTGGTCTGAATTTTATTCTCTTGCTATCTATGGATTCTGATCCTCATCCACTTCAACCTTGTAATGGTGCTGACAGATATGCGCCATCTGCGAGTGTTGTGCTTGATTCAAATTGCAGAGATATGGCTTTGCATTTTAAAGCTTATCTAGATCTTAGCTTATAATTTTATTGTTCAGGTGATAGCAGCAGAGGCTGGTTCTCATTAGAGCTAGAAAATGGTTAGGCACTGAACATCCTTTGTAATCGCTGGCTTCCATAGGTGCAGGGCTATTTTTATCTTGTTCTTTCGTGCATGGCTACTATAGACGTGGCAAATTGGTGGGTTAGCTCATTATTGGGCCGGTTCCAATTAGATTGGCCGACCTTTCCATTTGGTGGTTAGCCTTCTGTTGGATTTAGGTTGAGCTCATATCAGGTCTTTTTGTTGCGCTAATAATTTTCTATGGATCGGTGTTAAAACCCTACACAAATATATATATCATCCCATACAAATAGTATATATATTTGAGGGTTGAGACTTAGAATTATTATTTCTTATTAATGTGCCTAGTTCTCATTATTAGGGCTAAATTATTTGAAGATCAAACTAAAGTGTAGTCTTAGCAAGGCCCAGGTTGAAATATAAATAAATATGTTTATTTTATTTATTGTTGTTAACATAGTGTATTTTGAATAAAAAAGTTCATAAATTTTTAGGTTAGACCTAAGTATCGAATATGATAAAGGTGGACCAAAATTGAGATATGAATCAAAGTTCCTTTACTCCCAAAGTGAAAATTAGATTAATAGGTTTGGTTTAGGCTAAAGTTTATAATCTTTGGTCTAGCTCAGAATTATTCCTGCATTGAGGCACATCTTTATAAAGGGTTTTGTTTGATTTGATTTGGAGTTTAAGTCATATCAATTTCCAAATGTGGTTTGGTTGGGTTCAAATGATTTTGGATTATACTAGAATATGGGTCATTTTAATTTTGGTTGCTTTAGGAGCCAAGTAGAATTGGGTTTAGTTTTTGGTTTTGGTTCTTTATCATGTCAAATTTAATTATGTTGGGTTGAATTGTAGTTAAGGTTCATTTCTAATTATATATGATCCGGTTTGCTTGTGTGAGGCTGTATATGATTTTTTTTAGAGATCATATTTTTAGTTAAGTTTAACTAGCTCATATTTGATTAAACTTTACATGTTATTCATAAAATGTGAATATACTCATTTGAGTTAATCCCAACTTAATAGTCAATAATAAGTTTTAATATGATTTATTTATGGGTGTTGTTAGATACACATTTATTTTTTAAGTTGACACTCACTAAAAGGCTGATTTTTTATTTATTTATATTTTTTATATTTATTATTATTATTATTATTATTATTATTATTTTTTTTTTTACCATTATACCATTTTCATTACTACACATTAACTAAACTTAGTTCTCTCTTTTTTTTGGTTATCTTATCCTCAAATAATTACACAAACTTTAATTTTGACGATATTGAATACAATGAGCGGAGATAAAGATTACGAGTCTAACTAATTTTTTAGTGAAAATAAATTAGAAAAAATAATGGTAAGCTATTTTTTTTTTGTAATTCTTGTACTTGGTGGGTAACTTACCCGTTAGATATCACATATGATGGGCAAATCACCCATCACAAAGTATCATAAATGGGCAATTCACCTGCTAGAAGTGATAATTGACGAGCAAATCACCCGCTAGAAATGATAATTGATGGGCAAATCACCCGCTAGAAAGGCTCAATGATGGGCAACTCATCTATCAACTTACTATTTTTTAAAATTATTTTTATTTATTTTTATATTTATTTACTAATAATGTCATATTTTGAATATTGTCTATAGAATCTAGAATCAATCAATACTAATTGGAGAAGATTATTTGAAACGGATGAGATTTTTAATGATTGAGAGTAATCAATTGGTTGGGTTAAAGAAATTGAAAGGCCACATAATATGGTTTTGGTATCGAGAGATCAACAAATGGTAGGGTATGGATTCTTTGTGAAAGAGGAGGTGGTTATAGAAGATAACTTTTAGTGAATTCGGAAAGTATTCAATCAACCAAGACCAAAAAGTGAGGTTGTGAATTTAGGATTTGTGGAAGGAAAGATGTTTAAGGTGGTTGAAAACTAGTGGTAGAATGTGGAATGCATAATAATAGATTGGGTAAGTATTTATAGGGACATTTTTTTGCTTGTCGATTATCTTCAGAAGAACGTAGATTGGTGGCTGCGCTAATACAAATAAATGTTAAACTAAGGGAGATTATCCATAAGTTGAAACGGGGTTATGGTGATAATACCGCAACACTGAGAACAATCTACAGTGCTAGACATAAGTTCAAGGTAAATAGTTTGATGGGATGTATAGTCATACAATAGTTATTGCACTTTATGGAAACAAACAAATACTGTTCATGGCATCATCGATTACTCGACTTTGATGTGGTTAGTGATATTGTATTTGCGCACCCAGATTTTGTTTCTTTGTTACATGTGTTTTCATATGTTATTTGTTTGGATTACACATACAAAACCAATGAGTACAACCTTCCTTTCTTGGAGGTCCTTGGTTGTGTGTCTAGCGATAAGAATTTTACCATTGTCTTGGCATTTATGACAAAGGAAAAGGAAGATAGCTATGAATGGGTGCTTGCTAAGGTAAATAGATTGATGGAGCCTCATGAACCAAATGTGGTGATCACTAACAGGGAACTAGGACCTACACAAACTGTGCCAAAAGTCTTTCCTAATGCACCACTATTCTTGTGTAGATGGTATATTAGTAAGAATGTTCTATCATATGCTATAAATAAGTTGGGAAGTATAGTAGTTGGAGAAAGTTTCCTAGTATGTTGGAGGAAGATTATACAAGCCGCTGTAATTGAGACATATGAGAATGAGCTTCTACTGATGGGTGATAAATAGGGCAGATTTTCACGTCTTTTATACTATGTGTATGCGCCCTAGTTGAATCTATATAAGGAGAGGTTTGTTTTAGTGTGGGTAGAAAAAATCATTCACTTTTGCACCCATACGACCAACAGGTATAACATAATTGTTGTAAATATTCAATGTCTATTAACTTATCAAGTGTGTAACAATTAATCATTACTTATTTTTTAAATTCATATTGTAAGGTGGAAAGTGACCATGGCAAGCTGAAGAAATATATAGCATTATCACAGATGAGTTTTGACATATTATGCTTGAAGATCAACACACTGATAAGATTCCAAATTAATGAGGTGGAAAAAGATCTAGAGCAATTATGGGTAATTATTTTACATTACTCTACAAATGACATATTGTTCAAGGAGCACACGTCTGTTGTATGCCGTAGAGCATCAAACTTGATTGAAGAGGAGAGTAAGATGTCTAATATGGTTGGTCCCAAATCCTTAGGATGTGGATGCTACTTGAGGTTGACACATGGTCTATCGTTTGCATATGAGATATTTCATTACAAACATAATCATTAACCTATTCCCCTATCAGTAGCGTAAAAATTATGGAAGACTTTTACTTTTGTCAGACCATAAGAAGAAAGGTTTGCATTTGATAATTCAATTGTTGACCAAACTGTACGGCCATTTACTTCTAACATTATGTCTAAGGTGCAAATGATGCTTGACCAATCGCCATCACATCTACACTACTATTCTAATCTTATTGATGAGATTCTTGATCCCGCCCAGACAAGAATGGTAGAATCAAATGTTCAAAAAAGTAAAGGACACCCTTGTAATAGCACATGGAGGGAACTATTAGAGTGGGAGCACATAGAGTGTACTTATTCAGAATCAACTATGGCTAAGGTCGATTTGGTTGAGGACGTGGAAGAGGTCGCTCATCCTCTGGTCGATTAGAACGTGCATCTCCCAGTAGAGGTCACTATTCCCCTGGTCGATCGGATCGAGGAAGAAGTAGTAGTGGAAGGCATAGTATTGGGAGGAGTCATAGACTCATCCATGATTTTTCGTGTTCTTATGATATTGAGCTAGTCATGCTCCTATGGGTGAAATCTTGGTTTGATGTTTTGGGTGATGGAAACTGTGGGTTTAGAGTAGTTGCACTACAACTCTTTAGTAGAGAATTAGAATGATCAACTATTAGAGCTGCAATGTATAGGTAATTGGTGACTCATGAAGAGTTATATACTCTTGCCTTTATCGATCATATTGTTGAAATTATGCAACGTTTGGTATTAGAAGGGATCGACTCCAATGGAGAAATGGCAGCATCAACCTGACTTTGGCTTCCTTTTTGCAATAATGTATACTGTTGTATTTATTTTTTTGAGTATACATGGGTCAATTACTTGTTTACCGAAAAAAACTTCCCCTAATGGAAAAAAACCTAATTAGATCATCACCATCTTAAGTGTGAATAATTTGTTGTACTACATATAATTATGTATGTTATTGCACTCAAATTTTTATATACTGTATATATATGTTTGACACTCATGTTATGATACTTTATATGGTTGTAGATAACCTTGATTGAAAGCACAATGTTACCACCTATATCTAATCAATGGTATAGACATACTACTTCAAGCGTATTTAGATGGGCTGAGCCATATCGTGATCGTATTCAGCTATATCAGAATTTAATGGGTATGGGTGTCCACCAAGGGGGACTTAGGTTGATGATTTGTGATTAAAGTAACAAGTTAAGTATTTAACTTATTGTACATTGCTTTATTGCATTATGTTAAGTATTGTGTAACGTGTTGTAGAGATAGTCATGGTGTAACGTAAAATTAAAATTAGCATACATCAATTAAAATTATTCTAATAACATAGTCATAACAAATAAAATAAAATTATAACATAAAATTTAAAAAATCTATTACATATCATCATTAGGGTTTTTCTCAGCCTCCTCCTCTTCATTAAAGGATAATCTTAGTCTGCTTATGCCAAGGTATAACTCCTTCAGCCTATCAAAACCTTCATCCTTACCAATTCTTTCCTTCTTTTCTTCTTTAAACTAGTGGCAAAATCCACCCATCAACTCATTATTTGTCTCCATATCTATCCTAATGTATAGGGCATCACTTGGCTCTTGATCTACTAGTACAAGGTGGTATTCAGCTAATGCATCATGCTTATATATTGAGCGATGAAAATTGGAACTAAAGTCTAGTTGGTGGTGTGGCCAAATCTTCCAAAATGATGCACAACTAGAGTAATCTGCCTTATAATTTTTAATGTTTGCACTCCGACAGAATCCATGTGCTGGAAAGATGGGAGGAATTGGGATAAGTTGAGGGTAGCTAAACTGTCAAGAAACTCGGTCTAGTATATAAGACTCGACCAAATCCATAAAGCACAAGCTATCTTGGTACATCAACTTAGGATGTTTCATACCCGGATCTTGATCGAATGGTAAGAAGTCAACCTACAAACACATGTAAAACAAATTGGAATATCAATAATTTCAAGAATTCAATAATTGAAAACAACTTACAAAAAGTTATTTCACTAACCTATTGTGCCTTTAGATAATTCAATTGCCTCTTGTATTGAATTAGGCCATCCATAGACTTAGGTGGAATCGTCTGATGAGATGTGTCCCACCTTATACCTGCAACATCACATGAAGGATTATATGTATGAGAATAACTTTGCCAAAAGTAGGGGAAATACTCATAAATCTATGCCTGTGCACAAATATAACACATATATAACACAATTAAACTAACAATTAAATAACTTTTAGCAAACCAAAAACACAATAAACAATTAGCTCTAAAATTGTCATGCAATCGCTAATTTGTTTGCACATGGTTCTAGATGATATCCTAAGTTGCCTATGCAAATAAGATAAATTCCCAACTCCAAGGGCTCGATCGCTTAATGTACTCAAATTAGTTAATAATCTAAGAACTAATAATGGAGCATGGTTGTTGGTATTGTCAATAAAAAGCACACAGGATAGTAGGTACCACATTAAAAACCGGACATAATACTCATTATCTACAACACGATCAACCGTAACCTTATAATAAATATCATCCAATGCGACTACGCTTCTATTTATAGAATTATATCTAACCAACACATCGGGTTTAACCCACATCTTGGTTAGAAGCTCTGTGACATCACCATCACTAGGAAAATGCTTGCTAATACACTCATAGCCATGACAATTAAGATCCATAATGTAGATAACATCATGTAGAGTGATTTTTATCTCACCAAATGGAAGGTGGAAGGTGTTGGTCTCTAGGTGCCACCTTTCAACAAAAGTAGAGATGAGTAGAGCATTGTGATGGTGGAAGCATGTGGAATGTAGATGTTTGAGACCTGTGGTCTAGATGTAGTCATATGTAATACCCATGTCCTCATCATCGCCCAACAGTCTTCTCAAGTTTTTCCGTCCTAGACTAAACCCTTAGCACAGGACGTAGTTCCTACAATAAAATCAATATTAGAATAATAAATTACATAATAAAATTATAGAAATCAATATGTATACTAATATTAATTATCTCACATCATTCTATATAACGTATGCTACATGGCCCTTAAAACTAGTTAAAAGATCAAACATGAGTGGACCCCCACCAGTAGGCCAAGTAAATCCCCAATCATCGTTTGATGATGACAATGAAATAGAACCAATTGCATGGGCAGATGTGCTAGTCCCAGCAAATGCTCCCTCACTGGGATAATCATACTCTTCCTCAAAGGAAACATAATCTCTATATTTAGTACGTGGAGCTTTGCCACGCTCCATCACCGCTCGTGCTCTAGCACTATCGGTAATTGTTCGATTCGCCACCCTAGTCATAGTAGGAGTAACATTTCTTAGATCTTTTCCTCTCTAGCCATTTTCCAATAATAATAAGAAAAAGATCATTAAATATTATGCATTAGCCCATAAATGATTTATGGTTTAGGGTAAAGCGTAAAGGGTTAGGGTTTAGTGTTTATAGTTTAGGGTTAGGGTTTAGGGGTTATGGCTTAGGGTTAAGGCTTTAGGGTTTATGGTTAAATGGTTAGTGTTTAGGGTTTCGGGTTAAAGAGGTTCTAATAGGTGAGATACTTGTTTGGAGCAATGTTTCATAGGTGTTATACCTGCTGGTGGTCGAGGTTGACCGGTGACATACCTGCTTAACATTGTGTGTGATGGGTGAATAACCTACTATTCATTGCTCTTAACCGGTGAGTTACTTGATAGCTGGTGGCATTGATGGGTGAGTTACTCGTTCCTAGTCATGGCTGACGGGTTAACTACCCGTCGACTGCTATTTCGACCCCGACCACCATTTTTATTGTTCAAAGCTCAGATTTTGGCAAGATAAGTACAATCCAATTGCTAATACAAGTTTCATATATGCATACAAATATTAATTTCGGTTAAACAGACACCCAAAATAAATACATAAATTAATTAAACTATGCATTTCAACATTTTCAAAAATGATAAAAATTGATAAAAAAATACTAAAATCTTACGTACCTTTTGATGTAGAATGTGTTGGATTGTTGATTACAATTAGATTTGCTCAATTGATTGAAGATTGAGAAATATTTGAGAGGAGTTAGAATGAGGGAGAAGAGAGAGAAGAGAGAAAATGTGTTAGAAAAAATTGAGGGGTGATGAAATAAGAAGGATAAAATTAAAAATAGTGAAAATATTTGGGGTATATGGGTGTGTAGTTAGTAATTTTGTGTGTAAGGGGAGGTGAAGTTTATTTATACTCCCCCAACCAAATAGCCTATTGATTTTCCCCTACAAATATTATGTATGTATCGGTTGAGAACTAAGTTTCTTAGTAATAATTGAGAACTATGATAATTATAAATTGGATTAAAATTGATGAACTAGATTTTATTAGATTTAGAGTATTTTTTATTTTGAAAAAACTTGTACATCTTCTTAAACACCACTAGTACCATTTAATTTGGTCTAATTTTGGCATCAAATTAAATCAAACCATATTTTAGCGGTTTGAAATAATCTCAAAACAAACCACATTATTTTCCACATGGTCCAAACTCAATTATATTAGTTTGGTTCACGATTTATGAGTCTTAAATATTTAAAATTAATCATTCAACTTAAAATTACTTTAAAATTCTTATAAAAATTAGAAGTATTGAACAATCAATAATAAGTTGTAATTGAGAAATCATTTTTATTGTGATGTCTACTGAGATATTGTTGTATATATTACTATTACCTTTATGGCTAGGGCTAGTTGCTAGCCACAACCAAGAAGCTGCCAACCGTGAACCTAGCTAAGTAGTATTTGTGCATGTGGAAATGATTGTTTTATTCATCTTCAAAGTTCCTTTTTTTCCCTTGCTTCTTTCATTATCACCATTAAACTATTGCCGCCTTGATGTTTTAGCCTTTTCTTATTCACCTCCAATTGACTAAATATTTGAAAGGAAGGGATTCAAAAACTACTTATCATGAGTAAGAGGACTTGAAAATTTTATTCAAAGATGTAGAGTCCAATAATGAAGTTGAAGAATTGGACTAATGCATCATCAAGTTCTTTAAATCTAGAAAGAGAATGATGTACCTACTAGCCATGGGCCAACTAATTGATTGTTAAGCTCATTGGTCGCTCCGAATCCTTTGAGGCCATCAGCTCAAGGCCACCACTTCTATTCAAGCTAGAGGGCCCACTAGATGTTATCGATTTAGGAAAAGGCTACTTCATGGCTAAATTAAGCTCCCTCAAAGATCAATAACTAGTTCTTCAGAGTGGACCACTATTTATCAACTAAAATCTCTCTCGGTGGGACTCTAGGAGTCAAGCTTTAACCCTTTATAATAATCCATCTCAAAAAATGGCGACCTAGACATATATCAAAATGTTACTAGTGGAGCCCAGGTTTATTCAACATCGGTAGCCTTATTGGTAAGGTGCTGAAAGCATATTTGTACACTGTTAATGGCGATAGGGGGAGATTTTCTAGGCTTTTTGTTCATGATAAATTAAATAAACCCTTTATCCCCTGTATCAAAATTGGGATTCTCTTGTATGAAGTATAATTTTAAAACATTTCAAATATCTATTTTGTACTCTGCAAGTTTGGAGAAGGGCACCTGTTGGGGCTCCCTCCTATTTGGTGGGGCCATAACAACAAAAAAATTTCTTATATTAGAAAATAGAAAAGAATGAAACAGTGGAAATTAGTGGTGTACAATGTTCCATTAGGCTTCTTGACTTGGTAAATGGAATTTATATATTATTTAATTGTCCATAGAGTTATTTTCATGGAAGAAGTAGTCATACTTCACCATTCGGCTAATTCTCCGGGAGTTTCGCATATTAATTAGAGTTGAAACTTTGAATAGAGAAGGCTAGAGTTTCGTAAGGATGGTTCATATATTCACCTATAAATACCTTTGCTTTGAGAAGGCAAGATGATTCATAAGTTGTGAAGAATATCCATAACACAAGTGAGAGATACCCACTATTAAAGTGTGAGAAAGAGAGCTATATAAAAAGTGAGGGAGATTATTACATCTCGTAATCCATCATTTGTGGGTGAGGTCATTTGAGAGAGATCATTTAGTTTTTACTACGGATGTCATTTTTGTAATACTACTATATTATAGTGGAAGTTTTACTGGACCAAAGATCCCGTAGTTTTTACCTTCATCTTGAACGGTTTTCTATGTAAAATCTCGGTGTCCTCATCTACTTTATTTTTTACAATTTATTTTATCCCATTTTAAATTTCACAAAGAAGGAAAAGTTATTCCGTATATTAATCTTTTTGTTCCAACAACACCTCCACGAAGGAAGCAGATGGCCCATAGAATAATCCTATTGGGGATAAAGATAACTTACCAGAGGTAGAAGACAAGTTTGGCCCCTGGATGCTAGTATAACACAGGAAAAACACTACTAAACAACCAAGGCTAATGGCTACGATTGGTATGGACTTAGTAAGCACAAAATAAGACCAACTTAGGTTTTGGGCAATACAACTCTCGATTGTATGATGTGACTTGTTTTTATGAAGCTCTACTGCGTGGAAAGGCTCCTCCCTTGATGGGAAGGGACCCGACTTTACTGAAACTTTATAGATAGAATGTCAGTTTGCATTTAATTTAATGTGCTTAGCAAATCCCCTCCATATTGAGCACCTAGTTTACACCACAATCCCAGGGGATTTCCGCTGAGATTTCCTTTGTTACGACCTATAAAGTGATGGCTAAGCTTGACAAGGTACTACACTCCTCGAGTATTAACGTTAAGGGCGGGGAAATTTTTTTGAACTTTGGACCTATTTCCAATCATTCTCACAGTCATGTTTCTCTAGCGACTTGCAAATTAACTCCTATCTCTAAACAACTTTGCATACATGGAAACCTCAAGCAAGCTCGAGATTCCAAATTGGTGGAGTCCAAACCGTACCAGGGAACCACCATTGCCATAAATAGTGTTGATTTAGGTTCTAGTGGAAGATATCAAAAGCTACCTTAATCCCATTTCCACTCGATGTTTGGCTAATGGAAATACTTGGCATCCTAATCAACTTATATAAAGCAACTATCAAGACTCTCATAACCAAACAACAATCATTCTGATACAGGCCCCACCCAAGTATATCTACTCCGAAAAACCCTTTATCCTGCAGCTCTGAATCCCTTCTTAAGGGCCCAAATGTGACAAGCAGACCTCTATGAATTTGACAGATCATGTTATCTATTAGAGGAATATTGTTAGGATAAGTGATGAGTTGTAATAGATTTGCCACATTTTGTTACCTCTCTTTGATATACTATTATTTCAATTCCCTAGGGAGCTAATTCTGTTGGGAAGAATTGGTTTTTTGTGATGACATGGCTCCTGTCATCTCAATAAATACCAATCTGTAATTATGTTTTGAGCATACAATCTAGAACTAATTCCCTTCTTTTATTTCTCTTATCTCCTTTCTCCTTCATTTTGGAGCTTACCCACTCTAAAGTATCATTTTATCCTGCATCATTGCTTCTCTCATTGAGTCAGATAACATGAATTAGAAAAATAAAGTATGCACAGTAGAAGAGTTTATCGCCCACATTGAAGAAAACATCCATAACCATGATACTGCCATTCACAACATCAACCAATCTAGCGATGCCAATACTGCCCTTCTTCATGAACTCCTTCCCTTATTTGTGAACTCATTTATCATATGGATACAACCACACCACCACGTACCTCCCTTTCATTTTCCATCTCCAACCCTCCTCCCATAAGCTCGCCATCAACCCTATCAACCATACCCTTTACTCAACCTCCTATGTTACCAACACCCATTATCCTCTACCTCTCACTACAACCACCCACACACAAACTCCCCAACACATTCCACTTAACATTAAGCCCCTCAAGTGTGGCTAACAAGTTTGATGGATCAAACCCCTTGGCTTATATATTTCAAGCTGAGATATACTTTTCATTCCACCACACCCCTGAAGCACAATGGGTGGATATTGTAAGTTTTTATATGATATGCTTGATAATGGTTTGGTTCCACTGGCTGTATTAGAATCAGCATATCACCTAATAGGATACTCTCACCAATGCCATTGAGCAACATTTTGCTCCTCCTACCTACTGCAACCCCACAAGCACACTTGTTTAAGCTTCCCTAAACTGGCTCCCTAGATGACTATCAAGTTCAATTTGAGTCACTTTCTACCAGAGTTACCAACCTCCCATCTGATGCCATTTTAAATTGTTTTATTTATGACCTCAAAACCCATACTTGAAATGAAATCTCCTTATTTCAACCCACCACTGTCACTGATGCTATTGGTTTTGGCAAACTCATACACACTAAACACTTTAAATCCCAGACCTCTTCAATCATAACACTCCATATCACCTTGCACAAATTCCACTGCCACCACCTAATCCACCTCTCTTATTGTCCTTACCTCCACTAACTCCACCCGAGTGCATCACTCCTTATGACAATCGGTTGTTCCATGATGAAATTGATAAACGATGAGCCTAGGGGCTCTACTTCAAATGTGAAGAAAGATATCACACCTGCACACTAGTGTAATGCTAAGAGGATTCTCATGGTCTTACCTGTCATTGGAAATTTTGTTGCTAAAGAACCCCTTCTAGGTTGGAGGTTAATGAAGCATCCCAAAAAGCATAAAATTTTTTTTTCTCCATGCCTTGACTGATTCAAACTTGCCCCGATCTCTTCATATAATGGAAAAATTGGGAGAACAATTGATTGTGTTTTGGTTGACATGAGGATCACGCATAACTATGTGCATCCCAATTTGTTCAATTATTATGAATTTTGGTGGATTTTGACCATCATTTTAAGGTGACGGTTGGTAGTGGTGGCCATGAAAACTATAGTAAAGAATGAAGATTGAAAGATAAAATTGTTGTATTATGAAATGATCACCGCCATGAAAAATAATTAGACTCAACTATGGTATAATAGTTGAAGACCGTTCAATCTCCAAGGGTTTATGCAACTTTCCTCAAATGCATGCAATCAAGATTTAAGGAATAAAGAATCACATAATTCAATTACCCATAAATTTGTGGGAAAGAGAGGAATGTAGCTTGTGATGATAGAGTTTGATGATGTGTTGAAGTCCAAGCTACTACAGGTATTTATAGGCGATTTTTAAAGTAATCCTACTCATACTATTCACCTTACTACTACCACTTACCCCACTCCTACCACTCACCCCACTTCCCCATCAACAATTAGTGGAAATGTGGAGAACACGTGGAGAATATGAATCATTTAGTGAATATATGGAGAGAGTGGGTGGTTATTGAGAAAATGGAGAACATGGGTATTTTTATTGTAGTTACCCAACAATCCTCCACTAACTACAAGAAAATCATAGTAAAATAGAAAAGAATAACCTAGAAAAAGGAAAATCTTCATACGTACCTATCAATAACTTTTGATGGAATTGATACATAGAGAAATGAGGTTACAATATAGTTTAAGTAGTGAATTTCCTCAAAAATACTTATACTTGAATTGATTCCACATAAAAAGTATTACACTTTTAAAATTTTGCAATATCTTTACAATAGAATAAATAAATTTGTACATTAAATTTCCCTACACACATCTTGGGTACTCTTCAATACTCTAAAGAGATAACCCAAACTCTTATAGAAGGCAACTCACCTTCATACCCAATTAGATGACTCTCTCAAGTGTTTCTCTATAGCACTACCACATATGGTTATAGACTCATTAATATCTTCAAGATCAACTCAAAATAATCAATATAATCCATCAAGAGTGTCTCAAAGCACCATAATACTGGCTAGTGAGTGATATTGTGCTGGATTGTCAATCTAGATTCATGGAATCCCTTTTTTGGTGGATTTTCATGTGTTGCGGGTGGTTAGGACTAACTTGGTGTTGGGGGGTCCAATGGCTACGTGCCTTGGGCCTAGTTATTATTGATCACTAGACAACGATCGTGCATTTTATTCATGAGGGCTAACCCATGACCTTCATAGGTGTCTTATGATAAAATAACCTAACTTCAATTAGCATACCCTAGTTGAACTGAATGCATCAGACTTGCTCTACTACTATTTACTACCATATGCAACTGGTCCAACCCACTAATCACCCAATCCCAAAGCCTCTAAATAACTCCCATTTTAAAGACCTAAATAGCCTTTTTGACTTATACCAACCTATTTTCTCTAACCCACAAGAACATCCCCCACATCGACCCATCGATCACCACATTAATCTCAAACTAAAACTATGCCCATCAATGTAAGAACCTATTTCTACCTACATTTTCAAAACAAAAAAAATGAAATCAAAAGATAGATAAAGGAAATGCTTACATTCTACATTATCAAACCGTCCACAAGCCCATTTTGCTCACTTGTCCTTCTTAATAAAAAAGAAATATAGGTCGTGGCATTTTTTTGTGGATTACTCAGCTCTTGATTCCATCACCATTAAATACTGATTTTTCCAAACTCAACGTACCAAGTGGGTATCACCAAATCCATGTCCCCCACCTAACAATATCAAAACTGCATTCCACACTCATGAAGGGCATTACGAGTTTTTAGTCATGCCCTTTGACCTTACCAACATCCCCTCAGCCTTTCAAGATTCTATGAATTCTATTTTACACCCACACCTTTACTAATAATTTCTTCTTGTGTTTTTTTGATAATATCCTCATCTATTTCCCTTCATGGACCACTCACCTCACCCACCTTTATGCCATACTTAAACACCTCCAAACTCATAAATTTTCTACCAAAAAATCTAAGTTCACGTTTGTTTTTACTCAAATTGAGCATCTAGGTCTTGTTATCTTCTCTTAAGGGGTGGAAGTGGACCCAAACAAGATAAATTCTATGTTAGAGTGGTATAATCCCATCAATGTATGGAGGGTTTGGGGATATCTTAGCCTAAAATGTTTAGAAATTTATTAAAAATTATGCTAACATTGCTGCGCATTTGACAGATCTTCTCAAGTGAGAATCATTCACTTGGAATCCAAAAGAAGATTGGACCTTTTATGCTCTCGAACAAGCCATGACCAATGCCCTTATTCTCATTTTTCCAATTTCTCCTAACCATTCATTGTTCAAACAAATACCTCAAGCACGACGATGGGTGTTATCCTCTTCTAGAGCCACCACCCCATTATGTTTTAGAGAAAAAATATTTCCCTCATCATTCCGCTTGGCCTCCGTATATTCTAGGGAGATGTTTGTAGTTATCGCCGATGTCAAATGTTGGAGACACTAGTTTCTTGGTCGACCTTACACAATGGTTATGGATAAGAGTTTGTGGCAACTCTTTTCCCAAGTCATTCAGACACCAAAAAGGTAGAAGTGGTTGGATAAATTTCTTGATTATGAATTCTCCATTGAGTATAAGTCGAGGGCACAAAATATGGTGGCTAACGAGTTCTCTTGCTTTTGAAGACACAACTGAGTATCTAGCCCTTTCTCATACTCTATATGGTGAATTAGATGTGCTCAAAGATTTTAACACTCATTGAAAGCATTTATAACACCCTAATCTCAATATACTGCTCTTTAATGTATGTAACAGATTAATCACTCAAGGACGTATTTATGTTCCTCCCTAAAATGGTGCCTTGATCTTTCTCTTATTTTCTCATTACCTCTACTGGATTCCTTTTCTAATATATTTTCCATATATCAACCCCTAAATATCTTATCCATAAGGCACATCAAGAAGAATCACCAATAAAAACATAAAAAACTAATATTTTGGGAAGGGTGTGATGCCTATAAAGTTACTTGGGAAGAATTGAATCAATTTCATGCCTATTTCCCCGAATTCAACCTTAAGGGAAAGATTGTTCCTTTAGAAGGTGTCATTGATATAGGCCCAACCCAAGCATATCTTACTCTGGCATACCCTTTATACAACAACTATGGATACATCCTTAATTGGTCCTAACGTAACAAGCAAACGTCTATGAAGATGAAGGATGATGTTATCTATTAGAGGAATGTTGTTAGTATAAATAATGAGGTGTAATATATTTGTCACATGTGTTGTTACCTCTCTTTGATATTCTATTATATAAAATCCCTAGGGAGCTAATTATGCCAGGAAGAATTGGTTGTTAGTGATGGAGTGGCTCCTACCATCTCTATAAATATCAATATGCAATTATATTTTGATCATGCAATCCAGAACTAATTCCCTTATCTTATTTCTCTAATCTCCCTTCACCGCATTCCTTTGTGGTATCTCATGCTGGTACTTGCCTGCTCTTAATTTTTATCTTATCCTTCACTGCATTCCTCTACTCATAAATTAAAAACCTAAGAATGGGATGGCTAGGAATATTTGTGACAGCTTTTGTAATACTCTAAATTGAGCAAAGTATTATAAGGATTGATCTAGCTATTTATATCAACATGGTATACCATCCTTTTGGTGATTCCATCATAAGAACTCCATAGTTAAGTGTGTTGGTTGTGGAACAATTTTTAGTATGGGTAAACCCTCCTAGGAAGTTTCAGAAACTTTTTAAAAATTTTATGAGAAGTGCGTGAGTGAGGATAAAGTAAGCTGAAAGGAATCATGTTGATATGTAGAGTTAGCCGATCAATCTAAAAGCACTCCAAGGTAACCCCTATGTGGTTGTATCAACTCGAGGTATTACAAATTGAATCAGAGCGAAACCATGACAGTGAGCTGAACTTAGATGAGCTAGTTAGCCAC
This sequence comes from Tamarix austromongolica, assembly GCA_039764185.1. Classification (NCBI taxonomy): domain Eukaryota; kingdom Viridiplantae; phylum Streptophyta; class Magnoliopsida; order Caryophyllales; family Tamaricaceae; genus Tamarix; species Tamarix austromongolica. The sequence continues at coordinate 55,089,687 of CM077816.1, forward strand.
CTAGTGGGATAGTTCTTAGGATAAACTGTATTGAAATAGTTAGTGGTTGAGGTGCAAAGACAACGTTGCATTATTTGAGTGGGGGTAAATGTAATACCCCAAATTGAGCGGAATATTATAATGATTGATCTAGCTACTTATATCAACATGGTATACCATCATTTTGGTGATTCTATCCTAGTAATTCCATAGTTAAGTGTGCTGGTCGTGGAGTAATTTTTAGGATGGGTGACCCACCTGGGAAGTTTTGGAAAATTTCTAAAAATTTCACAGGAAGTGTGTGTGTGAGGACAAACGAGATGAAAGGACTTGTGTTGATTTGTGGGGTCAGCTAATCAATCTGAAAGCACTCTAAGGTAACTCCCCCATGGTTGTATTGACTCGAGGTGTTATAGTTCTAAATTTTTTTTTATTGGTGGATGGTTCAATTGGAGGTCTTAATGCAAGTATAGGTGATAGAGAAAGATATGATAGTACCACAAGTAGGAGAGAGATGGTTCAACAAGCTAGTGGAAACTACAGAGATAAATGAAAGGGGGGACCTTAACTTCCAACTTTACCATTTTCATATGAAAATAAATATCATGGCATGATATTATAGAAGGGTTTTAAACCCTAGATTCAAAATTTTCTTTGATGACTACATCAGAAAATAAAAACCCTTGATTGCTATTTTGATGTGAACAAAAGTTGGTGAAGTTTGAGTGTAAGAAATCTCTAAATATTTAGGATTTAAAAATGTTATTGACAATATTCTATGGGTTTTGGTGGTGGTCTCTAGGTGCTTTGGTTGTAAGACGAATCTAAGATGGTAGTACTTGAAGATGCTGTCAGAGCTCTCACCTTTTATGTATATATATTATGCTCCTTAGAGTCTTGGTTTCTTACTATTGTTTATTCTTATCTAAATTTTTATGTGTGCCTGAATTACTGGTCCTATATTTATAATCTTACTTGATTATATTCACTCAAGTGAGATAATTGAGGGGGGCTCTCCTTACTTTAGGTGGAAGGCTGCTTATGGAGATTGTATGAAATCTTGTAAACCTTTTGATTTGTGCTTTTTAGGGCTAAATTTATTTGGGTTTGCAAATGTGTTATGATACTATTGATTAAAGAAGGGCTAGATAAGGCTTGGGTTAATGGTGAATGGCTAACCCGCACATTTTTGCACGTAGCTATAACCTCCTTTAACCACTCTCCTATTTTATTGTCCTTCGAAAACAATCCTTTTACTAAGGCCATAGTTTGTTGGATAGAACTAATGTGATTATTAGATACCCACCTTTTTAGCCTTTCCTTGTCCATATGGGTCAATATTTTAGATATATCCTACTCTTTACGTCCCATTTTCTTCTAACCGCCTGCAAGTGGTATATGACTATTTTGGGTAATTTTTTCATGAATATCTCTATCCTTAGATAGTCACTTAATTAGGCTTATCTTTCTCTATTCATCAATATATCTTTGATTAATTGTGAAAAGGAACTTGAGATCATAGAAAATGTATAATCTCATCTTCTTATGGAAGAAGAGTTCTTGAGTAATAAGGTGAGGATGGATAAGTTGTTCTTTAGAAACGAGAACATTTTTTTTATCTCTTTATAATAAAAAGGAGGAATCCAATAACTAGTTTATAGTATTTTGTGGGTGTTTGGATTTTGGATGAGAATGATGTTTTGCATCACATTAGCACCTAATCTTCTCCTTAGGAGATCAAGCAATGGCCCTTCAGAGAAGTTTATCAAAACCTTTTATGTTGGATTTGAGTGTTAGAGAATTATTTCCTCAGCTTACTTTCATTACCTCAGATGAGTAAATTGATGTGGTTGTGTTGGGTATGGGTCCCAATAAAGCTTTGAGGCTAGATTGAGTTTGTGCTTAAATCTCTATCAAACTTTTGGAAACTATTGGGGAGAGTGTACGTAAGTTTGTCAAAGTTTCTTAGGTTGAGAAATATTTTGATAAGAGGATTAACCATACACATAGACATTGTAGTGATCTCTAAGGTTTCCATACATATTAATGTCTCCTAGCTTCAACCGATCAAGCTTTGTAATACCATTTACAAGATTATATTAAAGGTAATCATCAATAGACTTCGACCATTCCTTAAGGAGTCTATTGGAATATACTAGGATGCTTTCCTTCATGGTAGAAGAATCATCATAACTAGAGAAATCCTCCATTCCTTGAAGATTTTGTGCATGGCTAATATTGGGTACATAGTTGTTAAGGTAGATTTGACTAAGGACTATGATATGATCAACTAGAGATTCATGAAGACCACTTTGAAATGGTTAATTTATCAGTGGATCTCATTGATCTTATTATTATTTTTTGTTACTTCTAAAATCTTTCAAATATCTATGAATGGAGTTTTAACCAAACTCTTTTACTTGGTAAAGGGCAAGCAAGGAGGCCCTACTTCTCCACACATTTTTATGAAGTTATATGGAGACTTTATTCCTTTACATTCTTTAGAAGGTTGATTGTGGTACATGGAGGCCTACGCTTATTGCTCGCAACAAGATTTCCTTCTCTCACTTTTTGTTGTTGACGATGTTATAATTTTCTCTAGAGTGGAGTAGATTGATGTCTTGATATGAATCTCCTTTTGATTTTTTTTTTGTGATGACTCAAGAAAAAGCATTAGTTTGGATAAGTCTTGGGTTTTGTTTTCTCACAATAATGTAAGGGACACTACTATAAAATAAGGGCCTAATCACAGTTATTTTAAGTCTTTAATAATGGTGATGAACCTGCATTAAAAGTAAGGTCATTATAAATAAGATAATGGTTCAAAATCCATCATTGAAACCCCCAAAAAACACGTTGAATTTCTCTTAAAATTGAGACTTTTGATAATGATTCTTGATTGAAACCATTATTAAAAATCACTTTTGATAACACTTCCAAACAAAATTGTTATTAATATTGATTTTTCATAATGGTTTCATATAGGAACCGTTATCAAAAGTCCCATTTTTTAATAAGAAAACAACTATTACTAATGAAGAACCAAAGAACTAGCTGGTTATAAATAACACTATATGAAGACAAATAATTATGAAATTGGAATGAGCAATCAAAAGGAATAACAACACTTGCAAGCTAGAAATTCCCTAGAAAAGGTTGGGACTCTTATATTTAATAAACAAGATTTATGAAACAAATGAAGAGATATAATTTCAAACTAGATACGAGATTTGAGATCAAGACTCAAGTGTGAAAAAAATTGTAAACTAGGATAACATGTAATGAAACTAACTAGCCATGAGAAAGAGGAAACACTAACGAAGAATAAAACCCTGATTATGAATCAACTTGAGCAATAAGTCTAAGAATGAGAATCATAGTCAAAGAAACTTCAATATCGAACACAACAAAATGTACATTGAAAACTTAATTCACCAAATCAAAAAATGGATCTCACTACAAGAAAAAATGTCTGTCGTGATGAATTTTATCATCCCTGAAGCCAAGAAAATCATCACTAAAATGATATAGTGATGGCATGTCATCACCATAAAGTCAGAACTATAAATTCGTGCCTAGAAATGACTTTATTGAGGGACGAGCATGTCGTAGCTATAACATTTCCGGCGATGATAATGTGTATCACTATACATTTTTATGGCAACAAAAAATTATACATTTACATTGAATTTTTTTCTAAATTATAGTAATAGCAATTCATTACAATAAATATTATTGTGACAATAATTTTTGAGTTTTTTGAGTGCCATTTTCAAATATTTTGAAACTTATAGGAACGACATGTCACCAATGAATTTTTTTGTTGCATTGAAATATTTTGGAATTAGTTTAAAAACAATGAATGAGCTTTAGCAGTAACATGTTGCCTCTATAATCATGTATATCGATGCCAAAATTTCCCCTCTTTTTATATAAATTATATATATATATATATATATATATATATATATATATATATATATATATATATATATATTAATACATAAATATAATGTGTCAAATTTTAGTTTGCCAAATATTTTTAATATTTAAAAAAATTATCTCATCACTAATTATTTTAGATTTTGAAAAAACTACCTACTTTAATCCACCAAATACATCATCATCATCAATGTCTTCATTCTAAGGCTGAGAAGACTAAGGGGCTAAAGAGGTTGTTGTGTATGGATATATTGCATTATACCATCAATGCGTCCATCTATATGATCTACCTTAGCTTCATGATTTTATAGTAGCCCCAATATCTCATTTGTTCTAGGGTCAGGCTGGGCAGTAATAGATTGAAAAGTGTCATAATCAACCCATGGAGCACGACTAACAATAGAAGCACTAAAAAAAGCAAAGTATGAAACTATACATTTAATACCTCTCCTAAAGCCTTGGTGTTAACCAAAAATGTCACCCACTATTACGGTCTCATCAACTGGTTGTAAATCATTGCTTGAACCTGCCTTCATTGCTTGACTTAATGATGCTAACTCATGATGTCTAACAATTTATTACTATAATTTTTTTGAATCTCTAGACACTTAAATCAATTAGAAAATAATAATGTATAACATTAAATTAAAATACTTACATAATTCTTTATTAAACCCTCAGAAATCCACTCTTCATTTCTTGTGTGCAAATCTTTATAAGCATCAATATTTGATAGTTTCTATTAGGTTCGTTGATTAGCCTTTTATTTTTGTAAAAAAAGAAATAAGTTAGTAATATCATAATAACATTATTATAACAAGTGATTATCATTAAAGTATGATATTTTATATCTTTTTATGCTAGTACATGGAAATCGATCTTGAACCATGGAGACATGGATTACCTAAATTTGACCTATTAATCTTGTTATTCTCTAATTGTGCTTGTACCAAATTAAGTGATATTTATAATGCATTTTAATATTCACTCAAGAAATATAACTTGAATTAGAAATAACTTTGTCATAGTAGAAGACTATAAGTCGATGCATTGTTGTCTTATTTCCTGATCAAAATCATCAAGCTTCCAATTATTAACCTTAGTCAACTTGCTCTTGATCTTATTTTTTCCTGTTACGGCGGGTGTCTTGAAACAAATGGACTAGACCTCTAATCACCACATCCCATAAATCACTTCACCTCTAGTCCTCAAGATCAAAGTATTGTTGGACAATAAAATCAAATACAAATATTATTTAAAATTAAATATGTATATGAACTTAAAATATATAATTATGACCTCAAGTTTAGGCATTATCTTAGCCTTGTCTTGCCGAGGGACCTTTTCCCAAGACTTGTAACATGGTGGAGTGTTACTAATTACATTGCTAGTGCATCGATCAAATTGATTAGCATGTGACCCAACAACATGGAGTGTACCATCGACCATGGAGAATATGGAATGCAAATTTCCATGTTCTAGCTAATCTCTTTGTAGATTGATGTTTTTCCCTTTTTCTCTTGCTCCCTTTTATCGTGCCGGTGGCACTATAGTAATAAATGTATCATGAATCAATATTACTAGGATAAAAAATATATTTACAAATTTTAAGTATGTATGTATATTGACTTACACCTAGCTAGAAATAGCCTCCATCCCCCCATGGTTTCTATCAATCATATTAGCCATAACTATATCTTACAATAACTAAATTATATATATAACACACAATTAATTGTAAAATAACATGAAAACAAGAAAATTTATATAACAATAATATTACAAAGTTCAAATACAAAAAATAAAAATTTAAATACCATGTATATACTAATCAGAACAATAATCAAAGTCATCATTATAATTATTTTCATCTTTCTTGGAACTATCCATATTAGAATCCTAAAAACCCTATCCTTCATGTTCCTTGCCATCATCTTCTTCAAATCATTGATGGCCTCCATCTGATCGACCTCTTGAACCCTAATTTTCAAGGTAATAGAAGCGAAATCAACCTCATCTACCACATCAACCTCATCATTATCATCATTTAAATCCAAAATGTGGCCATGATTAATTTCCCAAATAACCCTTCAATTAGAGCCATTTTAATATGCTTGCTTACAAATCTAGTTTCATTAACAAGAACTATATATATACATGATTAAATAAAATATATTAACTAATATACATGCTCACAACATATTAAAAAATAGATACTAAAAAAGGACTATATAAATATACAGATGCTTACACTTCATATATATATAAATTACTCACACAACATGAAAAAGGGTATAAATTATAATATATTAACTAATATACATGCTTTCAATATAGAATTACTTACACACAACTCAAATATATAGATAAAATTAATTATATGCCCAATTCATACAACTACAACCATAATATAATAAACTTAAAATTAATTAGTAAATTATACATACTTACACACACATGCATCAAATAACATATATAAAATCTTAATATAATTTAAATAGTTTTTTTAATATTAAACTAAACTATACCAGTATACACCAATAATCATAGAGCAAAATTTAGTAGAAACGAGGACCAATGAGGATTTGGTGAGCATTGATGAGGCCTATAAAAAATAAAATTAGTTTCAAATCAACTAAAAAATAGAAAAAAATAAAAAAAAAACTAGAAAAAACAACAAAACAGCAAGAGAACAACCCAAGATAGCCCGGTGGTGGAAGAAGCAATAAAAAGGGTAGTAGGGATGGTGATCCAAATCCCTCCTTTAAAAAAATAAATAAAAATACATAAAAACTATTGCATAAATATAATTAATTAATAATTTTTTTAATAAAATCAACAACAAAAACCTCAAAACATTATTTAAGCTATTGCATAAATATAATTAATTAATAATTTTTTTAATATAATTAATTAAGCTAGAGTCGTGAGAGAGAGATAAGTAGAGGTGAGGAACATGATTAGGAGAAGAGGAAATGAACAACCAGGGAAAATATTACAGTGGGTAGGTTTTATAAGATTTATAGCAACAACACATGTTTTTTTCTATAGATACTTATAGCTATGATTGATGACAAAAAACATTTAGGCCACATGACCCCTGTTGTCTTTATGACCATTTCCAATAATAACAGTGTCGCTGTTATAAATAACATTGATTTAAGTTTTTTAAAGTAGAAAATTTGACCATCCATTTTTTTCACCAATAAAGTCATGACAATAAGGATTTAAAGTGATGGCACATGTTGTGGATAAAAGTGTATTGCAATAAAAAAAAATATGAAGGGTGAAATTTTCTCACTATATTTTATAGCTACGACATTGTCATCGCTAGAAATGTATGGCAACGACTTTTTTTGTCCAATATGGTGTCTTCCCTAGTACGTTTGTAGCTATAATTTTTTGTCACTGTAATATTTTTTAGCAATGGTTTGCTTTTTTCTTATAGTGAATTCAATCTATAAATATGTCAAATAACAAAAATTGGTGACGAAAAACCACCTCAATCCCAGATTTAGTTAGCTAGAGAGTAAAATAACATAAGGAAAACACAAAGGCAACATTAATAAAATGAAAGCAAGCACTTTATAAACCTATATTTGAAACATTTTAACTTGTAACTGAGAAAAACTCAAATGAATTCGAGTAAACCCCCTTGTAATTGCAAAAAATCAAATGATCTTGAGTAAACCCCCTTAGATCCCAAATCCAAAGTGAAAAAGGGAAGTTGTAAAGGGGAGCACTAGATTCAGTAGTGGTAGTGAAGAATGAGGAAGAATGGTAGCACAACATTGGAGGTGTGATCAGCAACACCTTTTCTCACTTGTTAGAGAACAATATAAGAAAAAAGTAATGAGGAAATGGTCAAGGAAAGAAGAGAAGAACTAATCAATAAGGTTGAAATTTTGATGGTGATTTTTGTAATACCCCAAATTTTTTCTAATCCTAATCCCGAGTAATTAATAACTTAACTTGATCCTAATATCTAAAAAATTATAATTTTACTTTACCCTAATTCCTTAATTCTAAATCTTAACGTAATCCTAAAATTTATTCCCGGTCATTAATATTTTTAACCTAAACCTAACCATGGATGGTTGTTAATTAATTTTACCCTATTCTCCTAATCTAAATAATATTAACATAACTTGAATCCTAACCCCCAAACTTATTTTCCATTTCTCCTTTTCTTTCCCTTTTCTCCTTCTCCTTTCCTTTTTCTCTTTCCCATCTTCCTTCCTCTTCTTCATCCTTTTTACCTTACGTGATTCTCTCTTCTCCGAACCATCTTTATTATGTCATGCTTACACCCTAAATCTACCTATCCTACATTCATCATCAAATTCCAAATCTTTTGTAGAATATGTTGAAAATTTGGCCCCGAAAATTCCCTCGATCCTGTCCTTTGCACCTAGTTCCTTGCCTTATCTCCTCTGTCATCCCTCACCATCCGCACCACCTCATGTGTATGTTTATGTGTGTGTGTGTGTGTGTATATATACATATATATATAAACTCTAATCTCTCTCCTTACTTAACTTAATATCCTCACCTAACTCCCTCACACCCTCCATTACCATTGAATATTGAGTGTGACACAACATCTTCTTATTCTCCTTCCTTCCTACCCTATTCATTGATGTAGACATCATCCAACCCTCACCACCATTGACAACCAAGCACTACCATTTCCATTCAGAAACAAACCACCACAAATACCTGATAAATCCCTCCTCATATGCATCACAAAACCATGCCAAACAGCCCCATCTAACAATACACAACCTACCATCGTCACCTGTCTACCTCTTTTAGCATTGGCACCAAGTGTTGTTGCACACCCTTTAGCGATGGAATGTAGTAATGTTTCCACCTTCAATATGCAGCCAATAGTGATATTAATCCCCCATTTTATGCAGCATTAATTTCTATTCCTTCTCCACTTTGTTGTGCGAAGTTCTACTGCAACCATTTGACACTTGCATGATTTGGTTTTGCCTTATTTTCTACAACCTTTTCCTTACCTTTCATATATTTTACCCTTAAGTTAAAAATGTGTTTTCCCCTTTTTTATTAGGTGATTTTATAGAGGTTTTAGATGAGGTGGGTTAGGCTATACATGCTTATAAATCTATGTCCTTTTTAGTAAGGATATCAATTATAGTTAGGGTTTTTGTGCTAAATGTTATGTATGATTGTTTGCCTTATCATATTGTTAATATTATGTTTTTAAATTATTTTTTTTGTTAATGTTATGATATTATAATATGGATAATATGATGAAAGTTGAATAAGAATAAGAAAGCATGCGCATATACATTTTAGTTATAATAAGTACTATCTTACAAACCCTAAATGAATTGGATCGATATACGGTATTGTGATGTGGGCTTGAATAAGTATAGTAAGTGTAAAATAATTATATTTAATATATATAGTAATTTAATTAATATAATATTGAAAAATAATGATATTAGGCATATAATATTTTTGTGAAATAAGGGCATTTGACTATTCTTAAGAGTATTTTGGTTAATATATGTTTAATATAGAAATTTAGGTGCTTTAATGTTTTAAGCATTTTAAAATATGAAAAATATCATGTGGAATTTTTGGAGTAATTATGAATGACCTAAATCCAAGTAAAATGATAAAATGACTTAAATTAGGAATAGTAATCGTAGAGGGGGTACTATTTATCGCATGTGTAAGACGTTGGAGTTATACCATGATTTTAGGATATGCTATTAATACTCACATTTTATAAATTTATATTAAATTTTGTGATTATATAATCTTCATGGAAAAAATTATACTTAACTTATGAAATTAGGGTTTTATAGGTGTGGAAAATAGTAACTCTAGTGATAGGGTTGTTATTGTATATGTAAGACATAACACCTCCATTTTTTACTGTCAAAAATCTCGGTTAAAATAATGAGGAAGCGGAAAATACTAACCACACTCAGGGAAAATAGGGTGCTACTACTGTTCCTAATATAGGGTAGACGTTTGCCTTCTATCCCATATTAGATACAAGGCTAATATCAAACCAACAAATTTAAAATTTCAAAGATTGTTTACATTAGAAGATCTCAATGGTCCCTGACTAAGTTAAATACAAGAAGAATGATGAGTTAATAATACAGGGCTATATTCATTAGAATACGAGATTTGGGCGTAACCCCAAAACCATGGTCCATCATGGATTGTACAAAAACCTCCAGATGTCTACCCTCTCAAGCCTCAAACCCAAGCTGAGATAGGGCCACTACTAGATATCCCCAGAAACTTAAATTTGGCCCTTTGCTCGTGGGAATAAGTAGGTGACCGAGCAAATGAGCACATCAATATGCTATGTATTGAGTAAATCAAATTACCTCCTCAATGGAAGTCACAAGCATACAAGATTCTATCATGGCATGGATATCATAATTAACATGCATCATGGCAATGCCATATAAGTAAGTGTAGCAATGCATCATAATATACTATCATGTAACTCAGGCAACTCAGAACATATCATGCTTATCTTCATATTACAATATCATAGATATTCATACACATGTACTAAGTAGATTATTTCAAATAAACACCAGGGTTTATATTCCAACTCAATCAATTAGATTATACCATTACCTCATCCACATACTATATAGGTTATCATTCCAGTCAACCGATTCCAATTATTAACCACTCATTCACTCAAGGTATTGGTCAAGTATTCATTCCAAATTTTACCACTATTATCATCCAAACCATTTGTTCCATCATTATCCAATTATTCATCATCAAGCAATGGATTGTGCACCACCCCATGGTCTCACATAACATGGAAGCTTATCCAAACCAAGGGTCATAAAGTCCAGATTGAAGCTAATCATCACAATAGACATAAGTTTAAGCCAAAGCTAACTAATATGGACATAAGTCCAAGTTAGATCCAACTACCATGGTAACCAATCCCTTTAGTATCGATATCCTCTAGTATATTATTAATGTTTAGAGTAGGTAAGGCACCATAATCTACTAGGATCCTGCCTAAAGGAAAAGCTCAAAGGCACCAATAAACACTTGAATTTAGACTCACCCCCGGTACTAATCGAGTATCAGGTAACCCAGACCCATACATAACTCTATTATCTTTTGCTTTACGTGATTAGAACATTATTTATGAGGTTAAGTGATCACACAAGACCCATAAAAAGAACCAACAAGACCTTCTATATTTCTTCCAATGTTAATCATGCTCATTATATCATTTCATTCAAGCACGTGTTGTGCTTCATTACTCTTTTTCTTAAAACCATCACATTTCATATGTGGTACACCCATTAGGAATTTACATTACTCATTGAGTATGTCATAAATCATGGTCCATTCAATCCATTCATTAGGTCATTAATCCATGATAGCATTGGTATTCATCCCTTAAATAATCATATTATAGTACCATGCATAGCCTCAAAGCATAACCAAACTAAAAGGAACCAAATCACACAAACCAATTGAACTAGTTTATTGGTTTGGGCTAACCAATCGGTTGGTTTGTCTTGACCAAAAATTTATTTTCCTCAAATTGATTGATTAGTTTGGGTAAACCAGTTGGTTGTTCATAGACCAGTCAATTATCTCTGCCTAACCAGTCGATGGGTTTAAGTAGAGAGCATCACTAAGGTCTCTACAGGCTTACCAGTTGATGGGTTGAGTCAACCAGTTGACTGTTCTAGAAACCATTCAATTGGTTTAACCTAACTAATTGATCAATTTTCCCTAAAACAACACTAAATAATCATTTTCATGCATATCATGCTTATAAATCTTTATCATACCACCTTAAAACATGTTCTAACATCACATAGCACATTTTTAGCATACTTTAATTGTACTTCTCACTCAAAATGCACCGTCTAACCATCCAAATCCAATTCTCTAAGCCATATATTCATGCCAACATGTAGTATCAACTTAAAGAGTTTCATATCATAAGAGATTACTCATAATCCATTTTAGAAGCAAGAATAACTTACTTGATGCAGAAAAAACTTTCCTTAAACAAAAGCACTCAACATGTGAAATCCTTAACTTCCAAAACCTTGAAAACATAAGTTTTAACTTATAATTTTTTTAATAAATTTTATAAATTTGAACTTAAATATAAGGAAAAGGATGAACATACCACACCAAAAGGAAAAAATAGAGGATACTCAGCTAAAACACTTAACCTTTTCCTTAAATCTAACTCATTCTTACTTAATAATTAAAACAAGAGGGAGCTAGAGAAAGGATTAAAGGAGCGAAAGGAATTTGATTATAGAGCTCAAAGTGCAGAGGGAGAAGGTGAATACTAGAGAGATTAGGTATTTTTTGTGGCTAAAATATAGGTGAACAAAAGGGGGCAATAAGGGCTATTTATAGCCAACAAATTGATATGAATCACAAGTGTGATCATGAACAAATGGAAAACCCTAATTCTTATTGTTTGAATTCAATTTAAATGGGCAGATTTCATCCAAGATATGTTGATCTATCCTCCAGATCTCAAATGGTGATTATGGAGGAATGTAGGCCAATTAGTCCATAAATACAATACACAAGAGGGGTAAGTGAAGCTCAACGTGGAAGGAATCTCCCAACTGAGTAGAATCGAGTCTGAGATCAAAGTAATGATCTTATAATGTGGAGATGAGAGATATGGAAGAAGACAAAGCTAAGGTTATCTCCCCCCTATAATTTTTCCAATCGACTCCTCAAATGGAGATGAAGTAGTATTTTTAGGCCAAATGCATCATGAAAAAGCCTAAGAATCTCTTAGGAACAATTCAACAAGGGTTAAAAAGGTTCTATACCAATCGATCATTTTGGATTACCAATTGACTATCCTACATACCGGTCAATTAATTTTCCAACCAGTTGATTGGTTTAGTCCAGTAAAAACTATTTTTCTGAAATGATGAACCAGCCAACTAGTTCATGGAATAGTTGATCGGTTTGCTAGAAAAAACTATTAAATTTAATTTTCCAACCTCATTTCAAATCTAACTTTACATCAAACCAAATCACAATACTAAAACAAAATCAAACAACAAATTGGCATAATCGCTTATTCAACACTTCACAAAAAGATGGGGTATTACAACACTACTTCCTTAAAGTGGTTGAGTCCCTAAAGCCTATAAATATTCCAATCAAATTACTTATCACATAATAAGGCACAAATCAAATCAACACATCGAAGAAAAGGGTCACTTCTCAGTTAAAGAAAAAGATTACACTAAGGTACATGCTAAGAAAATAAATTTAGGTACTTGGCTTAAATTTCCTCTTCAGCCTCCCAAGTAGCCTCCCCGGTACCCTGCCGTGACCAAAGGACCATTACCAACGGGACGGTCATCATATGCATCCCCTTCATCTTTGTATCAAGAATTCTCACCTATTTCTCTTCATAAGTTAAAGATTTAGTGAGCTATAATGACTCTGGTTGGATAATGTACGAAGGATCTACTACATACTTCCTTAGCTAAGATTTGTGAAATTTTTTGCATGCATGTGATAATTCCATTGGTAGGTGTAAACGATAGGAGACTTTGCCAACACAACCACAATCTCGTACGATCCAATGTACCTCAAACTAACCTTACCCTTCCTACCGAACCTCATGAATCCCTTGGTGGGAGAGACCCTTAAAAGGACTCTATCGCTAACCTTACAACCATCATGTTTTTTTCTTAGATCTACGTAGCTCTTCAGTCGGTCCTGTGCTACTCTCATCTGGCCCTAAATCAATCGGATGTACCTTGTCATCTTCTCAATTATTTTAGGTCCCAACACAAGTGTTGCGTTGATATCATTCTAACAGAAAGGAATATAACATTTTCTCTCATACAGGGCTTCAAAAGGAACCATCTTGATGCTCCTGTAGTAACTATTGTTGTAGGAGAACTTGATGAAATTCGTACAATCATTTCAACTACGCCAAATTCTAGTACATATGCCTAAAGCATATCTTCCAATATCTGAATTGTCCTCTCTTTCTGACCATCCACATCTGGGTGGAAGGTAGTACTCATCCTCACTTCAGTACCAAAAATGGCTTGTAACTTTTGCAAAAATTGCTAAAAGAACCTAGAGTCTCAATTTGACATGATATCCTAAGGGAATTCATGTAGTCTCACAACATTTTTCCTTTAATTATTAGATATCTGCTCCATATTCCTTATTGCCTTCATCGGTATGAACACGATCGACTTAGTCAGATGATCTATAATAACCCAAATGAAATCAAATCTACTATGGGTCCTTGGAAGACCAACCATAGAGTCCATAGACATGCTTTCCCACTTCTACTCATGAACTTCTAGTGGTTGCACTAACCCTTCTGGGCCTCTTATGCTTGATCTTAACCTTCTTATAGGTCAAAAATTGAGCAATGAGTTTTGCCACTACCTGCTTTATGCGGGGCCACCAATATACCTTTTTCAGATCCTTATATAACTTATCCTTTCAAGGGTGGGTTGAACAAAGAGTATAATGTCCTTTTCAAGGATCCTTCTCTTAAGCTCAACACATCCATGTGGTACAGACCACCTACCTCGGCATCTGATACTACCAGCCTCGTGGATCTCTACAATACTACTCTGGATTATCTTTAGCTTAACATCACCAAGTTGATTAGCTTATATATCCTTGAAGATTGGAGGTGTAATGGTGAGTGCACTCATTCTGACCTCTAGACTACCAACTATGATTAGTTCAATCTCCAACTTCCTGATTTCTTGTCATAACTGATCTGACAACATGATTGTGCCTAAGGAATGTGATGTATTTCGGCTAACTGCATCTGCTACTACATTAGCCTTATCCTCATGGTAGGTTAATTCCAGGTCATAATCCTTGACTAACTCTAACCATCGACACTATCTCTAATTTAAGTCCTGCTATGTTAAGATGCACTTGAGGCTCTTATGGTTAGTGTATAACTTGCACTGAACTCCACAAAAATAGTACCTCCAGATCTTAAGGGAGAACACTATTACAGCAAGCTTTAAGTCATGAATTGGGTAGTTTTGTTCATGATGCTTCAGTTGTCGAGAAGCATACGCCACTATTCATTCATGTTGCATTAGTATGCAACCCAAACCATGCTTGGAAGCATCATTGTACACCTCAAAGCCATCAAACTTGCTCGATAATGTGAGCACTAGGGATAAAGTCAAGCACTTCTTCAACTCCTTAAAAGCTTCGCAACACTTCTCATCCCACTAGAAACGTATAGCCTTCTTCAATAGATGAGTTAATGGTCGCGCTATCTTAGAGAAGTCTGCCACAAACCAATGATAGTAACTGGTAAATTCTAGAAAGCTGCACACCTCTTTGACATAAGTGGATGCTAGCCATTTAGAAATGGATTGAATCTTGGCCGGATCCATTGCCACTCCATCCTTAAAGGTTACATGTCCAAGGAATGCTACTTAGTCTAACTAGAACTAGCACTTTGAGAGTTTGGCACACAATTAGTGTGACCTCAACACTGCCAAAGTCTGTCTTAAATGTTTCTCATGCATCTCTCGATTGCTGGTGTATAAAGTAGTCTAAAAATAGATAAAATATCTAGTTCATGAGGAACGTGAAAGTTGCTGACACATTAGTGAGTACGAAAGGCATTGTTGTGAACTCATAATGGCCATATTTTGTCCAAAAAGCAGTGTTAGGGATGTCTTACTTTTCTCTCCTCAATTGATGGTAGCCTAATTGAAGATCAATCTTGGAGAATACCTAGGATCCCTTGAGTTGATCAAATAGGTCATCGATCCTTATCAATAGATAATAGTCCTTTATCATCACCTGTTTCAAACTTTAGTAA
Organism: Tamarix austromongolica; assembly: GCA_039764185.1. Taxonomy (NCBI): domain Eukaryota; kingdom Viridiplantae; phylum Streptophyta; class Magnoliopsida; order Caryophyllales; family Tamaricaceae; genus Tamarix; species Tamarix austromongolica. The sequence continues at coordinate 55,105,471 of CM077816.1, forward strand.
TTGATGCACAACCTCAAGCTCCCATCCTTCTTTCTCACAAATAGGACTGACACTCCCCACATTGATATGCTTGGTTGAATGTAACCCTTTTCCATTTACTCCTCCAACCAAGCCTTAAGTTCTTTCATCTCTGCAAGTGCCATATGGTACAGGGCCTTAGATACTGGCTCTGTCCCTAGTAACACATCCACAGTGAACTTAACTTGTCGAACGAGTGGTATTCTTAGAATTTCCTAAGGGAATATGTTAGGATACTCGTGGACCACTACTATCTGCTCCAATGGCGTCTCAAATGCTTCGGTGTTTTGAACACTACACTAGTAGATCGTATATTCTTTACGAACAAGGTTACTCATTATGATTGTTGACATGATCCTTGTAGAGGAATTAGGCTCATACTTTCAATACGATATTCTAATACCCTTTGGTCCTCGTAGAACCACTCATTCTTGTGCACAATCGATTAATGCTCGATACTCCTTCAACATATCCATTTCGATGATCACATCAAAGTCACACAACTCAAGTTCTTTGAGATCCAATAGAAAATTCTATCCACTCAACTACCAAGGTCAGTACTTTATAGAACCTAGATAATCCTATCTCTAGAAGGTAGTACAATAGAAGTGGAAATACTAATAGAAGGAGATAAGGAAACTCTAGCTACTAATACAGATGACATAAATGAGTGTGATGCACCAGATTCAAACGACACACATGTTGGAAAAGTAGAGATAGAAAAGCATACCAGTCACTACACTGGCTTAACGCTATACCTCTACTTGGCTCTTCATGTTCAGGCATCCTCCCAAAGGAACTCTCACGATACTAGCTTATAATTTCCCTTATTGGAAAGGGTGAGGCCTCTGACCTCTAAGCTAACTAGCTCAACTAGTGACACTAGCTGGCGACGGAGGAAATTTCAAAAGTCTGCAGCTGTGGCTGCCAAATAGATCTGGTAGTTTGAGCTATAGATTGGCTCCTTTGGATGCTGCCACCCGCAACTCAACACTCATAAGCTCGGTGTGCCACCATTCCACAACCATGGCATGTCACATTGTTGTCTCAATAGTCTACCTGTATGTGATCTGTTCTGCATCGTTTGTAGTAGTAATATATTTCCTCGGCACAACCCCGAGGCATACTTCTAACTCGGGGTACTAACCCCATGCCCTTGCCATATCTAGGCTATAAGATTCCTATAGAAAAGGCCTCTTTCTCTCATTTGGATTTTTCCAAACCTCAAGCTTCCTACTACTCCTAGACTGAGCACTTCGGGCTTGGATAACTCAGGAAGCCTCTAAATCCTACTAGTACATCCCTACCATGTACAGAATAGTAACCCCCCCACTAAGAGATCCTATTATTTAATCTCCAAACCAATCTTAAAATGGTGGACTTGCATCATCTCATTGGCCTCCACTTTTGGAGCAAACTGTACCAAGTATATAAATCACGTGTAATAATCCTCAATGGACATGCCTCCTGATCAAAGAGCCATAAACTCATTGTACTTTTTTATTCAAAGAAGAGTGGGGTAGAAGTGGGCATGAAGCACCTCTAGGAATGGTCCACATACCGTAGGTTCTCCACCCCTACATTAGATTCTCCACCACCACACATCTATCCATCCTCTTAGATAGTACACCACCACGTCCACCCTCCTTTCCACAGGGTAACTAGAGGTGGTGAAGGTTTTATCCATATCCCTAATCCACCTCTCCATGATGTCAGGGTCCTCCTAACCCTCACAGATTGGTGGATGATGATTCCCATCCATCCTGAGCTAGTCCTCTATAACTAGTGTAGTTACTAGTACCGATGCTGGTTGTGGAGCTCAAATATAGCTTTTTATGTAGGCTTCGATAGTCTCCATGAATGCCTCAATGTGCTTGCAGCGGTGGTTAACGACCGCCAATTCCTAAATACTAGAAGCAATTAGGGAAGAAATCAATTTACCGAGTGCCAAGACTCGCATAATAAGTTTTCATAGAGGCTATCTACAATATATTCCCAACCTACTCTTGATTATGGAAAATCTAGGTTTAGAAATACTTAAAACTTACCAGAAAATCATAGGGAAAAGATTTCAATCAAGGATGATACCATCCTATGGTATCACCTTAAAAATCATTGAAAATGGCATGTTTATGAGACGATTCTCTGATGAAAATCATGCAATATTGATTTAATTATTCTCAAATGTAGTGCATTTTTAAGAAAGAGCTTTGATAAAAACTATCATGTCAGCTTAATTATTTTTGAAAGAGATGTGTTTTTTAGAAAAATCTCTGATACCAACCTGTAACACCTTTTAGGAGATACAACCATGAAGGGGCTACCCTAGAGCTCTTTTGGATTGATCGGCTAGCCCCACAGATTAATACGATTCCTTTCAAGGTGCTTTTCCCCACTCACGTAATTCTCGACAAATGTTTAGAAAAATTTTGAAGCTTCCCAAGAGGGTCATCCGTCTTAAAAATTATTCCATGGTCAGCACTTTTAACTATGGAATTCTTAGGATGGAATCACCAAAATGATCATGTACCATATTAATATATGTAGCCATATTAATCCTTATAATACTCTAATCTATTTAGGGGTTTTATAGAATTAGACCTTGATTTTTGGATATGTTGATAATGATAATATTTGATAAATGCATGCTAAAATTTGTGGATCAATGAGTAATATTGATGGGGTTATTCATATATTATGAAATTAGGGTTTCTAAAGGAAATTATGGCCTTTCCCTTGGGGAATATCCTCATTTTCTTGTGGTTGTAATTTATGTTCTTTGGATAATTATGTTAAGATGAATTATGTGCCTTTCATTTGTATGTATTTATTATGACCTTGAGGTAAATAATCATAAATAAGATATAAACCATTTAAAGTAAAATATCATATGAGTCATGATTGGTTGTACCTGTCCATTTCACTAGACTAGAATAGTGGCTTGGAGTTTTTTGCTCTTGGGTTATACATTATCGATACCGTTACATTGGTAGAAAATAGTGGTTAAGATATTTTTTTTATAAGGTTTTATATCATTGATACCATTATACTTGTTGAGAATAATAGGTTTATTGATATCCATTTGAAATAAAATATTAAAATGATCATAATCATCGATAAGATATTATTCACTTAAAGTGAAATATTACCTGATTCAATACCTATTTTACTTAATCGTTCCACCAGACGAGAATAGTGGCCAGAAGCTTTATCTTTGGGATTTTATTTTATTGATACCATTCCACCTGTAGAGAATAGTGGATAGGAGACTTGTAACTTGGGGTTATATATTATTAGTATTGTTTTGCTAGTTGAGAATACCAAGGTCCCTGAGCTCAACATAAACAAAATAATGGATTATATTTGTATCTAATAATGAGGTATAAAATCAATATTTATCTTACATCATTTTATGTAATATGCATATATGCTTATTCTCTTATGCGAACTCATATTCAACTTTATTGTTATCTTATTTAATACATATCATGCTTGTCATCCTTTTCATGTGTGCTTCTCATTCCTAAGAACAAATCCACCTTGTTTTGCTTATTGATTATTCCTTCTAATATGCATACCTTTGGTGAGTGCATAATCAAAATAGTAAAGGGAATGGTTATCCGGATATCTCTATTTGTCTATGGATTCTTAGTCACCTATTTTTCATTAATTATACATAAACCCTTATCTTTATTTCATACCCATTATCATGATAGAATCAAGTGCTTCCTACATCTGATTCATAGGTACAAGGATACTTTTTCCTTGAACCCGATATAAACTATGCATAAGGAGTGCCACTTCTATATTTGATGTAGTGTGACACCCTACGCTTTGTGTTGTGTCATCTACAATTAATTTTTTTTAAAAAAATTATTCCTTAAATTTGGGGGTGTTACAGGTGATATCAAAATTTTTAGTTGTTGAGAATCATACTTTGGTAATTTTTAGGATCCTAAATATTTTAAAAGTGTCCATTCTATTTCACAATTCATGTCAACCTTGTGAGGAATTGGGAAATAGGTAGCTTAAGTGGTATTATTATATGTGATTTGATCTTATGTGCTTTGTTATTTAGGGTTTTCCTAATAGAGTTTTGGTGTTGTGGTTCAAGAATATGCGTTTGTGCTTATATGTCACATCATGATTCATGGAGAGCTTGTGCTCCTATTGATATAGTCTCTACTCGGGATTTAGAATGCCTTCATGTATCTTAAAGGATTTATATGGAGGCTATGGGCATGTAGTTGAGGATGTACAACTCTCCCCCTAACTAAAGTGATTCAATGAAGATGACAAGTTGTTTTCACGAAGGTGATAATCATTTATTGTAGAAAAGCCCTTGTTTACTTTAGCTATAGAAGAATTGATGATGCGATAATGCAATTTCAGTGGTTTTTTTGAAGATGCATCTAATTAGAGAGGAGTCTATCCTTTAGTTTCACAAATACATTAAGCACAAAGATTTTTGTTTGCTAAGATTTCTCTTCATGGATGCACATGCGATGTTATACGCTTGATCACATAAAAGTTATCGATTTAATATGGATGAGATCATCTAGGAGAAAAAGGTGACCCGTTGGTTATCTTTAGATCATAATTAATCAACCCCAAGATACTTCAATTATCCCCTTCTTCTTTTTGCTTTTGAATGACTTATGGACTTTTCATTTACCCATTTTAATCTTTGTCTTGGACACACTTTAGACTAGGGTTTATGGTTTGAGGTTTTGTTCTACTATTTTCTAATAAGTGTCCATGCCCTATTCACTTTTGTATCTTGTGTCTCATTCTTGGTTTTTATACAGTTTTTACCTTATCAAATACCTATTTTAAGGGGGAAATACCCCTACTTGTAGGACTTTATTCCTTATAGTATTTGCCTCATAACCTTACAGACCACCTTTGATTCTACTCATTCTACCTTTACTCTTGATGACCATTGTATCATTGATCACTTCTATGATATTTTTAACCCTTTAACCGTCTAGCTCTTTGCCCTTTTGAAGAAGTTCATTGCATATCCTTTTCACATGATCGGACCTTATGAGAGAGAGCATGATGATTCATTGTATGCTTTTAACACAAAGGTACAATGGACCCGTGCATGCCCAATCCACTCATAAAGATTATTTGGAGCCACTATGGAGCCAATGAGGTGACCTAAGAGACTAAGAAGGACATGCATAAGTCATATCACAAGTTTTCAGTGTAGGTGTATAGGTTTTGGGGCTCCCCTTCTTTGATGGGGGTATTACCTAGTAATATAGTATTAGCCTAGTAGAGTTAACTACCGAAATCATCTTTTATTTTATCATTTCTCTCTTCATTCCTAACCCTAACTTCTAAACTTTAGGGATGAGGTCTCTTTTAAGGCCATAGTGATGTAATACCCCACATTTTATCTAATCCTAATCCCAAGTAATTAATATCTTAACCTAATTGTAATATTGGAAAAACTAATATTTTTTTTACCTTATTCTTATTCCTTAATAATAGATCTTAACCTAATTCTAATATTTATTTTGGATCATTAATATTTTTAATCTAAACCTAACCCCGAATAGTTGATAATTAATTTTACTGTAGTTCCCTAATCTAAATTATTTTAATATAACACTAATCTTAACCCCAAACTTAATTTCTTTTCTCCTTTTAATTTCCCCTTTTCTCCTTCTCCTTTTCTTTTTCTCTTTCCTATCTTCCTTCTTAATCTTCTTCCTTATTTCCTTGGGTGATTCTCTCCTCTCCCAACCATTCTCTACCATGCTTACAATCTAAACCTAAATATGCTACCTTTATCATCACCTCCCCAAATCTCTCGTATAGAATGTTAAAAATTTTACCCCATAATTTCATCTAACCCTATCCTCTACACTAGTTCCCTACCTTACCTCCTATTCCATTCCTCACCATTCACACCACCTCTTCTATCTCCATTACCATTATACATCCAATGCAACACAACACTTTCTTTTTACCTTCATTCCTTCTATATTCATTGATGTAAACACCACCCAACCTTGGCCACCATTGACCACCAAGCACCACCATTCCCCCCCCCCCAAAACAAACCACCACAACCACTCCATAAATCCCTCCTTTTATGCATCACAAACCCATGTAAAACACCCCCATCTCATGCCATATAACCCATCACCATTACCTACCATTGTTCCACATCCCTTAGCTTCGGTATCAAGTGTTGTTGCACCCCCTTTAGGAACAATATCTAGTAAAGTTCCCAACCCCTATAATCTCTAATGGTTTAGTTGTGATCATCACCTATGGGTTGAGCTTGCATTCCCATATGGTTTACTTTATTGTGAGGGGGTAAGATCACTAGTATTCCTTCTCTTTGATTTGGTTGTGACATTGGTAATCCGTTGGTACCATTTTCTTATTGTTGTTAACCTAAATGATTCATGTTAGTAGACTTTTTGGAAGTTGATTCCTCTCATTGATATTGTTGCTGATGAAGAGCCGCCCAATTCCTCCATCGGGTAAACTCTGTAGTGACGCATCCAAGCATGGGTTAGGGTGTATATTAATGTAAAATGGAGAAGTAGTCGCTTATGCCTCATGTCAATTGAAGCGGCATGAACAAAACTATTGGACTCATGATCTTGAGCTAGCCGTAGTGGTTTTTGTGCTGAAGATCTAGAGGAAGTACCTATATGGGACCAAGTGTAAATTCTTCACCGATCACAAGAGTCTCAAGTACATATTCACATAGCTATGTTCATCCAAGAGCATATTTCCTCCCTTATTTTTTGCATCATTAAGTGTCATTCCATCCCCACTTTGTTGCGCGAAGTTCTACCGCAACCATTCAACACCTACGCGATTAAGTTTTGCTCCATTTTCTCCCACCTTTTCCTTAGGGTTTATTTTTTTGTACTATTAAGTTATTATTGTGTTTTTTACTATTGTTTATTATGTGACTTTCTAGTGTTTTTTGAGGATGCAGGTTAGGTTACACATGCTTAGAGACCAATCTCCTTTTCGGTAAGGATATAAGTTATAATTATTGTTTTACTGCTAAATTTTATGTATGATTGTGTGTATTATCATTTTTTTAGTATGATATTTTTAAATTTATTTTTTTAATGTTATGATATGATAATATAGATCATATCATGCGCTTATATGTTATGGTAACAATAAGTACTATCTTGTAAGGCCCAAATCAATTAACATCATATATGGTATTGTGAAGTGGGTTTCAAAATAATTGTAAATAAAAAATAATTATATTTAAGATGTCAGGTGATGTAATAAATTGAATATTGGAAGATAATGGTATTGGACATATAAGGTTTTTGTGAACTAAAGGTGTTTAGCTCTCCTTAAGGGTATTTCAGTTAATATGGGTTTAATATGAAAATTTTGGTGTTTTAATGTGCTAAGTGGTTTAAAATATTAAAAATATCATTTAAAATGTTTGGATTAATTATAAATGGCTAAGTCTAAATAAATTAAGAAAATATCTTAAATTAGGAATAGTAATCGTGAAGGTGGTGGTATTATTGCTTGTGAAAGACATTAGAGTTAGATTATGATTTTTATATATGTAGTTAGTATTTTCATTTTAGGAATTTATATTAAATTTTGTGATTATATAAGCCTTATGGGAAAATTTATACCTAGCTTGTGAAATTAGGGTTTGTAAGAGTTATGAATAGTAACTTTAAAGGTAGGGTTGTTATTATATGTGTAAGACACAAGAGTTAGACCTTGATTTTTAGATATGTTGATAATGATGATATTTGAGGAGTTTATGATAAAATTTATGGATGAATGAGTAATATGGAAGGGGTTATGCACATATTGTGAAATTAGGGAAATTATGACCTTTTCCCTAGGGAGTGTTCCTATCTTCTTACCGTTGTGATTTATATTTTTTAGAAAATTATGTTAAGCTAAATTATTTTCCTCTAATGTGTATGTATGCACAATTACCTTGAGATAAACAACAAAAAATAGGATATTAATGATTTAAAGTGAAGGATCATTTTAGTCAGGACCGGTTGTACCTGTTTGTTCCACCAAACAAGAATAGTGGCCATGAGCCTTATGTCTTGGAGTTATTTATTATTGATACCATTCCGTATATCGATAGAATTGGCTAGGAGCTTTGTGGCCTTGGATTTTATTTCATTGATAATGTTACTTTAGTTGTGAATAATGGGGGTCCTTAAACTCAATTTAAAATAAATTATCAAAATAATTGTAATCATCAATAAGATACTAATCACTTAAAGTGGAAGACTACATAGTCAACAACAACTGTACTTGTCTATTCCATGGGACGATAATAGTACCTAGGAGCTTTTTTGCCTTGGGATTGTGTATTATTGATACCTTTATGTCAATAGAGAATACTAGCCAAGAGAATTGTGCTCTGGGGTTGTTCGTTCCACAGGTTGAGATTACTGGGCCCCTTAAATTTAAAGTAAATAAAATCATGAATTTTTTTATATCTAATAATGGGTTTTGGAATAAGTATTTACCTTACATAATTTTATGTTGCACATGTGTATGCTTATTCTCTAATGTGAACTCTTACTTTGTATGTAACCTTACTTCGGTTGTATTATTATCTTATTCAGTACATAACATACTAGTCATGCTTTCATAGGTACTACTTATTCCTATAAGCAAATCCACCTTGTTTTGAATGCGATTATTGATTACTACTTCTAAAGTGCTTGCCTTCAGTGAGTGCATAATCAAAATGGTGGAGGATATGGTTTTCCATATATCTCTATCTCTTTATGAACCTTTAGTTCTCTATTTTCATTACAGAAACCTTTATCTCTATTTCGTATCATGCATCATGATTCATGATGGAATTAAGTCTTTCTCACACCTGATTCCTAGGTATGATGTTAATTTTGCCTTATGCTCGATGTAGACTAGGCAAAAAGAGTGTCTCTTTAATATTGGATACGGTGTAATACCCCTACATTTTGTATTTTGGCTTCTACAATTAACTATTTAAAATGAAAAATTTTGGTTTCGAATTTTTGGGGTGTTACCATTTTCAAAGAAAACCATTGTTAAAATCCTCATTTTTTCCCTATAAGAAGCTTTTGATATCAATATTGTTTTAAAAATGTTATCTAAACTTTACCTTGATGCCTTTTTCAAAAGGCATAATTAAATGTTTCAATTTTAATAATGATTTCTACCTACAATGGTTATTGAAACAAACTATCTAATTCCGTGCTCAAATTCCTACACTTTTATTATCATTTTTTAAAACCATTATCTATAAGGCATTATTAAAACCCTTTTCCGTAGTAGTGGGACTCTCAAATCCAACTTGTAAGGCTCCTCAAAATCAAGTTTAAAGATTATTTGGGAAAATATTTGGGTTATTCAACTAACCACCATCACACCACTTCTTTACAATTCCATGACTTACTAGATATGGTGATGAAAAAAGAGACATAGACGATGATGGGAAACAAATATTAGGGTTGTTGACAAACTAAGTTGGATCATGAGCATACTCGTCATGGTTTGTTTGATTAGGAAAATGAATTAAACTTGACCCTTATTTTTAGGTTCATTTATTAAATGGGTCGAGCTAGATTCAAGGAAGGTTTGGCTCATTTCTTTGCGAGTTGGCTTCAATTCAGCTAAAGCTTGGTTTGGCTCATGAATAAGCCCGACTTGTTCACTTATAGATTAGAATTGTATAGAATTTACTTAAAAAATGAGTTGAATAGTTAAATAAGTCTTTAAACAAGAAAAATAATTAAACCAGTTGATTTGGTTTGTTTGATTTTCAAACAAGTCGAAAAGACAAATGAGCCAAGGTGGCTTACAAACCTTATCTAGTTGAGCTCAAGATGGACTCGTTTAGAAAAAAAAATATTAAATGAGCCTAACTTAAGTTAGGGGTATTTGGCTCATCAAAAAACCTAAGAAAGATAGATGGAAGAAGATAATAATCGTGTAGCCTACACTTGTGTATACTGTGGACTTCAATTCTGAACACAATTCTTTATAATTAAATAAAAATTAAAAATTGATCTTTATGGGTGAGTATAATCAATTGTTGTGGTATCAAAACCATTATTTATAGTCTCACATTGACATCGATTTTAGAAAATAATCATGGTCCAAAGTCCCATCATAATGCTACATTAAATTATAGATATCGATTTTCATCTATAACGACCATTTTTCTATATCTATGGATGGTGGTTTTTTATACTATTATTTCCTAAAACCTTTCATGATTTTTTGTAAAGGAATAGATGATAGATGTGGTCTCAAAACTTCTATGTATAATGCTTCTTTTTAAATGATATTACACCTACTTCTTGCACCATTCACAAATTATTACACACAAAAACCTTATAACATTTCCAACTGATACACAAGGATGGTATCTCATCTCAAAATGTGAAATTTGTATAATATATTTTCATTAACTAATCATCTCATAAGGTTTAGTATAACACCCCCCAAATAGCTAAATTTCATAATATCAATCAATTTACATTAATTTTTTACATCAAATACTTATATGAATTATAAAAATAGAATAAACAATATAATTTTCAAAGAAGATACAAATAGACATATATTTTATAACAAGGCATTGATCACAAATGAATGTCATTGTTATCTACTTGGTATATGCAATTATCATGGAATTAGCAAGAGCTCTACCTTGAAAACAAAAGATACCAAAAAAAAAACAAAGACTTTCCTTATGAACTCACAAGCTTAGCATATTCACCATGACCATAAAATGACATACATGCATTAAACAATCAAAGTAATAATTAGAATACATTTTAACATGGAACTGATTGTAAATATATATCATTCACAAATTTAATATATAATTTCAAAAATTAAGGCATGCTTCCCAAAATTCAAAAATTTAAAATTCTTTATATTTTATTTACATATATCATTCATCTACATCACTTTATATTGCAACATCTACCTTTCATATGCACAAAGTCTGATTCAACTACATAAAAAATTTCTTTGTGATCATCTAGCACATAAATGTTATCAGTAACATCATCAATGTTGGATGAGGAAGGTAGATCTGTGTTCAATAAATTCGCTCCTTCTATATTATCATCCTATTTCTTTGGTGACAAGACTACAGGCCATTGTTTATTAGCTGGATTAGTAAAATAAAACATATGTTTTTCTTATGAGACCAATATAAATGGGTCCTTTGTATCACTAAGTATAGAAAGATCCACTTTCACCTTGATAAATTTCACTTCCTTAGTAGAAATACCATTTTTTTTTATTGTCAACCTATTCACAACTAATAAAGGAACCATAAAGGAGGTGTAATTCAATAGCCATATATGCTAAATCACCTCATAGTACATCATAGATGCATAAATAGGGTTTTTGTCTCTATCACTTGCTACATGAAAAGCTTCAAAAACTATACTCACACCACTATTTTTCATGGTACACTTTCGTGTAGAAAGTACTACCATCAATCACATATGAGTTGCAGTATAATCCTTACCACCGGGGGTGTAAGATAACTAATATAAATTAGTGTTACGATTAAACATCTTTGATACCAAGCACTTCATAAATAAATTAGTGTGTTTATCTAATAACCATTTCTCACTTCTAGAAAAATTTGAAACTCTAGTTACATCCATGTGTTGCTACACATATGGTTAGACATTATCTATATTAAGAAGCACATACAAGTGAGCTTGCTTTAATGAGTTAGAATAATCACTCTTTTTTTTTTTCCCAAAAATCCATTACCCTATGTCCTTACATCTGATATATTTAAATTTCATGGTTAAGGAATACCTATGATATTAACCTCCGTTAAGATATCACAGCAAAATTTAGTCACCTCCTCCACTAGATAAGGCTAAAAAATACATCTTTTGGGCTATTTTGGTTCATCACCTAGCCTTTTAAGAACTCCACAAATCTATCAAATGAATATACCTAATGTAAATGAAACAAAAACATAGTCTAACCTCCTCGATCAAGTGCATTATTAAATGCATTATGACCATAAAGAAGTATGAATGAAATCACATCCCTAGTTAGCATAATATAATCACTATCTCTTCTTGAAATATGTCCAACCTTTTATGGTCAATGACATTAACATGAATTTCCTTTAGAAATAAATCGAATTAAGTGATAACACTACAAGCATGTTTAGGAAAAATTAATCGTATAACCACAAGCAACAAATCTTAAATGATAATATGATGATTGTGTGATTTCATGCCCAATAACTTTAAATCTTTCATTGATATAAGTGTACCAATTATACTGTTATATAAATTTTTCTCAATGTGGATCACATTAAGACAATGTCACACATATAAGCTTTTCTAATATAAAAGGTCAAAGAATATTTATATATTGTTCCACCCACTTGTTAGAAGTAACTTGTTATTTTTTTCCCCAATAAGCACATTGAATACCCAATTTTTTTTAAATATGTTGAGTCCTATGAGCGGATTTGGATCTCTTGCTTCTTTAACTTTTCCATTAAAAAATTTTCTTTTCCTGATGATTTGTATGTAACACCTTACTATGTCTATGATACACCATGTTCCTAATCTTTGGTGACAAGATAAAGGTTGTGTTATTTTCACAAATAACACATGTATAGTCTCTATTCACACTATGAACAAAAAGATTACCATATTCTAGAAAATCATTTATTACATAAAATAACATACCTCTCAAGTTAAATGACTCTTAGACATGTACATCAAACACTTCACTTCTATTATCCTACATGTAGTTCAAATCCTCTACAAGGGTATCCAGATAAACATTAATATCATTTCTAAGCTAATTTGGAGCTGATGTAAGCGAAGATAACATTATCCATTTTAGCTTTATGCATAATGATGAAGGGGGATTATATGTCACCAAGATAATAGGCCATAAATTTTTTGTATTCCCATGGAAAAGGTTCATTTTATTAGAGGAAAGTGCAAGACACAAATTTCTAGCTTCATGACCAAATCCTATAAATCATCTTCCACTGTGGATAGTCAGTCGGATGTCTAAGCTTGGTATTAAAATTCCTCTCTTTCATATGATACATAAGATTATTCAAATTTTATCCATTACTAAACATATGATATAATGTTAGTATGATTGGAAATTATTACAACACCTTGTTAGGAACTTTAACCTTTTTTAATCATAGAATTTGACATTCAGATATTTATCTAATGATGCATATTCATTGCAATACAAAATGGAATAATTAGGAAAAGCACAATTTTTTTCATAATTCAAGCCAATAGAGAAAATAATTTTCTTTGCTTCATATGTCCAAGAAGGAAGTACATTATCTTCCATAAGCATCTCTTAAATTTATTACAACCTCTATATAAAGTTATTTTCAAACCACGGACCAAATTTTCAAGAGAGTATTTGAATATTTTTTTTCTACAATTTTTTTTCTCAATTCCTCTATGTTAGAAAAGTCATCATATTTAAAATCATCGCTTTCACCACAACTATTTTGGACAACAATGGAATCTCCGTGCTATTTCCAATTAGTGCAGCTCTTATGAAATCCATGGATAACAAGATGATTTTGTATTTCTCTGACCCCTACCTTCTTATTATTGCCATAATTAGTACATAGGCAATGTATCCACAAGAGATCTGCAACATGCTCAACCATAAGTTTTTAGGAACTCATTTACACCATCTATATACTCTTTGGATCACCTACTAGAGTATACCCAGAATCACTCCATTATATCCTTCATTTAAAATAAAGTTTAGTAGAATAATTTATGAACAATTAAAATAATGATTTACATACTAAGTTTATATAAAAATTACACAAGTGGTTTATATATATATATATATATATATATATATATATATAGCTACATTAACAACAATATCAATGATATCAAAGCTACAATTCTAGAAATATATAAGACATATGACATAACAAAAATGAAGAAGCACAATGATGTCCTAATAAGTCAAAGCATAGTAAGAATAGGTAATATATATCATATCAACAATAAAAAACAACGAAGATAAACAAATTTAAACCCATAAAGGGGTAATAACAATGATAAAAGAAGAAGAAAAGGGAAGGTTGGTGGTGGAAACTATAGAGGAGCCCGATGGAGAGGAAGAAGGATTTGGAGGAAGCAAAGATGGTAGAATACAAAGGGAAACAACCAATTTACACAATAGCACTTTATGATTTTGAGCAAATGATGGAATTAGAGGGAGGCCTTCTAGGTTATAAGTAAAAGTTTAAAGAATGAAAATGTTTTAATAGATATAGATGATAATTATAGGTTATAATCGCCATCTATACCTCCTAAAAGTTTTTTTTAAATCCTTACTTTCCTTCTCCATCATCACCCCATCGTGCCTCTTCTTGACTCCCATCCATCTCAACCATCTCCATCCTCCATCCTTTTCTTTCTTCTTTCTTCTTCTTGGTAGATTTTCCTTCATCATTATTGTCATCACTTCTCTACCTTATTTATCCTCTTTAGCACGCCATCTACTAGTATAAACACCCCTCCAACTCTTCATATGATTTCCATCCATCAACTCCCCAACCTTCTCCTCTTCTTCCTCCTCATTTTCCCTTCTTCTTCCTCCTTCTTCCCTGTTTTCATCATCCGCATCACTAAATCCACCACCAAGCACCACCCAAGCCACTACTAGCCGCCCTTTGGCTGGTGAACTGACCACCAAGGTCGCCCCTCCTTCCCCCTCATTGTCATCGGCCATCACCATCGACCACCACCTCTTTTCCCTCGATTGTGCAGAGTTTCTGAGTACCCAACCTGTATATAGCCTGTTGCATGGCCATGCAAACACTCAGATACCCTGTTGCACAACCGTGCAACCTCGATGGTGCATAATTTTTCCTTTTGGCCGTGTAACTTTTGCACCACCTGGCCTTGCATCTTTCCTTCCTTCAAACTATTGTGCATTGTTACTACATGGTCATGCAACTTTTACACCGCCTGCCAGTGTGTAACACCCCAAAATTTACTATTTTTTTTAAAACGAAAGAATTTAAAAATTAAAACCTTATGAATTCTGGGGATGTTACCACCACACTTAGTACCAGACCGGTTCATTCCAACCGTTCCAGTACTAAGTGCTAAGACTAAAAATATTATTTTCAAACTTAAACCAAGAGTTCATAAAATGAATTAAAAAGATCATAACATAGAAATCAGAGTACGCATAAAAGTTTTTAATCAATAATAAGATAGAAATTAAAGTACGAAATCAAAATTCCTCAGAGGGAATAATCTTACAATCGATAAAAGCTTCATCTGAAATACTCGATACAAATTAATCAATTATAAAAAGGTAAATCTGACACAAAAGAAATAATAAGAGGAGATAAAATAACAAGATGAGTAAATCCGACCACATCACTCTCGATCATCGAGCCAAACATAAGCTCAACACTCAGCCTTGCCTGATGTCTCGCCCACTTGCACAAAGTCAGAAGGGCCTACTACTCATGGGAATGAACAACACCCATGAAAAGGGTGATCAGTATGCTATGTACTGAGCAAGGTAGCCGATGTACTATGACCAACACATAAAATCACATAAGCCATGCAAAAGAATAACAAGAACATAAAGACCATCATGGTAACATACTATCACATAATCATTCGGGTAGATACATAAAGGCCCATTTATAGTCCGGATTAATTACTTAATTAAGCTCTGATCGAAAATCGATTCACACCATACATTTTTATCAAATCTATGAGAGTATGGGAACCTACCACTATTCTATCCGGTGGCTCGGTCACTTATAAGGCATCATGCCCTAACCACTATTATAGCCGGTGGATTGGTCACTTATAGGGTAAAACCCTAACCACTATTCCTTATCGGTGGATCAGTTTAGTTCCTACTTCCATGGTGTTTCATTGTAAGTAATTAGTATCTTTTAAGTGTCTTAGCAAAACTCTAGTTTGTATTTATTGAGCTCGGGATCCCCTACTATTATAGTCGGTAGGCCTGTCACTTATAGGACATCATGTCCTAACCACTATTATTCGCCTGTGGATCGGTCACTTATAGGGTAAAAACTCTAACCACTATTCCTAATCGACGGATTGGCTGGACCCGACTCAATAATCTTTCAACTTAAATGGTTAATGTCTTAAGTATATTATTCAGAAGCTTTCACCCTAGACATGCATGAATCACTCCCTTTATACTTATCCTCTAACTAACCCGTATCATATCATGCGAACCCTGAAACTCCTAACTTGTCCAACAACCTTTCCTCTATACTCAAACTCACACCAGAACTCCAACACCAAAATATGTGTATTAAGGCCCACTACTACACACCTCCAAGTCCACTTATTTCCTTACTTTAGGGTTTTCCCCAAAAACCCTAATTTAGGCTTAAGTGGCCTATCCTACTCCACCCCACACAACCCAAATCATTTTAACACCCCACTTTTCACAACCCATCAATCCCATATTCATCATCATACTTTATTCACCAAGCACACACATGTTACCACTGAATCCTAGTTAGCCATATCAAAACCCTAGTTAACCACACCAAACCCTAGTTAACCACTCCAAACCCTATTTAACCACACCAAACCATAATTAGCCATTCCAAATCATAGTTAATCCCAAAAAACCATAATCAGCCACTCCAAACCCTATTTAACCACAATAGACCATAATTAATTACTCCAAATCCTAGTTAATCACAACAAACCATAATTAGCCACTCCAAATCCTATTTAACCACAAAAAACCATAATTAATCACTCCAAACCCTAACCCGGTCTCCTACATACCCTTATAATGCTCCACGTACTATTTTCCATCCAAAGTGTTAAAAACCCAAACAATGCTTACATTACCTTCCTTACATCCTAAATCAATGTTCCATACATAGATTTTACTCCCATGCAGACTTTACACATCTCATGCAACCTTTTGAACTTTTCATGCAAAACCCTAAAACTCCCACGTGAAACCCTAGATTCAACCATGCAAAATCTTAGATTCCTCCATGCCAAAACCCAAAATTCTTCCATATAAAACCCTAGATTCCTCCATGCAAAATATTAGATTCCTTCATACAAAACCCTAGATTCCTTTACATAAAACCTAGATTCTTCCATACAAAATTCAAGATTCATCCATACCAACTCTAGATTCAATCCATATAAAGACCCTAGATTAGATCCTCTCATACAACACCATAAAATATGCCATGAAAAACTTTAAGTCCACCCATACAAAACCCTATTTTATATTCTCCCATACAAAACATAGATTATATTCCCCCATATGAAACCATAGATTCGATTCTCCCATGCAACACTATATATAGAATAACTTCTTCTATACAAAACCATAAATAATAACAATGATAATATTAATAATAAAATAATATTAATAATAGTAAAAATAATAATAATAATAACAATAACAATAGTCATACTAAAAAAAGTAATAGTAATAATAATATGATTCGAAATACATGGTGCGCGATAAGGGCTTCGACCCTTCACCAAAATAATGCTAATAAAAACTTATTAAAAAAAAATAATTTCATAAACTTAGAGTAAAATTTCAAGACTACTTTGAAATAGTAAGAATACTATTAGTAATAATAATAATAATAATAATATATTACTTCTTATAATAATAATAGTAGTAGTAGTAGTAGTAGTAGTAGTAGTAGTAATAGCAATATTACTAATCACATAACTATAATAATAATAATAATATCAACACTATTAGTAAAATAGTTGCAATAATAATAATGAAATAATAAGAACAATAATTTTGAAATAGTAATAGTAATAGTAATAATAATGTTGAACCTAATAATAATAATAATAATAATAATAATAATATTATTATTATTATTATTAAAATAATAGGCTAAAATTGAAATAAAATAAAATAAAATTAATTAAATAGGGAAAAAGGGTTGAGAGGGTTTAGAGTTCAACCTTAGGCTGGTGGTGACAGGTGGCACCGGCGGTGGTGGCAGTGGCCGGAAAAAGAGAATAAAAGGGGAAAAGTTAAGGGCTGGGGAAAACATGGGGAGAATGAGAGCGGAAATAAGGGTGATTATGGTTGTCTAGAAGGAGAGGAAAAAATGAGAGTGGCGGCGTGGCCAAAGGTAGTGGCGCACAACTGCGGCGGTGGTGGCCAAAAGAGGAAGAAGAAGAGAAAGAGAGGAGGAGAGGGATGAAGAGGAAAAGAAAGGTAGGGGAAGACAGGGGAAGGTCTACATTACAATCTGAGAGGTGAAAGAAGTAGCAAAAGCAACGGAAGTGGTGGCTGAGGGCGACGATAAGGGTGGTAGAGGTGGAAGAGAGGGCTAATTGGAAAGCAAACTTTGCACAGCTGGGGTGGCTTATGCAGGGAAGGCTTAGGTAGGCAGAGTGGGTGGTGGAGTTAGCCGATGGTGGCGGAATGGTTGTCTAAAGTGGCAGCGACACACAAGGTAGGTTTTCTGGGAAAGCAACCAAAGCTCGATATAGAGCTCAATCTAAGGGTATTTGTAGAGCACATAAAGGGGCTAAGGTTGGAGGGAAGAACAAGAGGATTGGGCAGGTAGGTTATACTCACCGGCAGCGATGGTTGCTGGCAAAATTCAAGAAAATGTGGCAGGGTATGGCTGGCTGGGAGAAGGGGAAACGTACAAGAATAGGGGAAGATTGGTTGGTTCAATAGGGTTGTTGAATCGGCAAGGGAGAGAGGGAAAATAAGTGGTCAAATCAGGGGGTCACCGGTGGCGTGATTCTCGAAGGCTGTCGGCAACGAAGTTGCAGGCACGAACGGGGCTGGGGAAGAAGAAGATGGGGGAAAGGCTGGATGGGTGGTCCAGAAGAAAAGAAAGAAAGAAAAGAAGGGGGGAAGAAAACTGAACCGGCCCAAATAAAAAGAAATGGCGTGGGCCTAGGCTACCAAAGGAGAAGGAAGGGAAAGGGGGAGGGTTTTGGGCCGCGGCTGACAGGCCTAATTCGGCAAAAGAGGAAGGAAAGCAAAGAAGAAAGAAAAAAGGAAGAAAAAGAAAAGAAAAGAAATAGAGAAAAGGAAAAAAGAAAAAAGGAAAAAGAAAAAATAAGTGATATGGGGTCAATTAATTTAATTTGGATATTTGGAATATTTAAAAAATTATGATATTTCAATAAAATATTATTTAAATCCATTTTTTGGCAAATTTATGATTTTTGAAAGATTTTCATAAATTCCATTTTAATTAGCAAATCATTCTAATTTTCTCCAATTAAATTATTTATAAAATTCCTATTAATTTGACCCTATTTTCTCTTTCTTATTTTAAATAAAATAATTTATTTAATTAATTTTTAAAATAAAATCCTTAATAAGCTAAAATACCCTAATTTATTCCTAATTAAAATATTCTTGATTTTCCCTAATTATTTCCTTTCTATTTTAATAAAAATAATTTATTTAATTAATTTTCATAATAAACTCTTATTTAATTATAATTTTTAAAATTAGGATTTTTGGGGCATTTTACAGTGCAACTTCTTTCTTGGCCGTGAACCTTTATTTTCACCCGAAATCTTCTCGAAACACCACCAAAATTTAACCATATCTCCAACACACATATTTATACACTTCCATACAATTCAAGTTTCCATTTGACTTCAGTAAATTTCATTTTTACCCTTTTCTACCATAATCTCCCTCTTAATTTTTAACCCCAATCCTAATCATATTTTATCTTGTTTCATAGATGATTTTTCTGGTGATCTCTAAGGAAGTACAGAATTTATGTACATAGAGCCCGGTGTCCTTGTTGGTAAGGATACATATCATAGCTAGGGTTTTATGTGCTCCTTGTATTTTCTTTGTATCATGGATGTATACTTTTGTGTTAAATATGTTGTATTGAATAATTTAATTATGGAAATGCTATAAGATGATGTTCTTGGGAGTAATGAAATTATGTAGGTACATGTTTGGGTATAATATTGGTTATAAAATATCTATAGGAAACTAAAAATATGTACTTCAGATAATGATTGGAAATGTATATGCTTTGGGTTTTATAAGGCTTTGGGAGAATACAATTGTCTTAATTACCTGAGGGTATTATGGTCACTTGAGGATAATTACATGGTCATACTGATGTGTTTAATTGTATGTCTTGAGTTGGCATGATAATATACAATCAACTTTGAATAAGATATTAATCATGTAAAGTGAAAGATCACTTGGGTTGGGCTGAGGTGTTTATATGGCTTTGCTCCACCGGATAACAATAGTGGCTCAGGTGTGTTGTCCTCAGGAGGTGCTTCAGTCCGTTCCACGGGATTAAGAATAGTGGGGCCCTATACTCAATGTGAATGAAAATACAATTAAGAGTTAAAGTATAAATGGAAATATACTAATTATTTAACGTGAAAGAATATGTGAGTTAGGACCGAGATGTTGAGTTCGTTCCATCGAATAATAATAGTGGCTCGGGTGTCTTTTCCTTGAGAGATGCTTTAGACTGTTCCATCGGTTTAATAAATAGTGGCTTAGGAATATTTTTACTCTAAGAGATGCTGGCTCCGTTCCACCAGATAATAATAGTGGCTTGGGTGTCTTGTCTCCGAGAGGTGATTCAGACCATTCCACCTGTTTAAGAATAGTGGGGCCCTTAAAGTCAATGTAAATAAAATATTTGGAATATGTTATATCTAATGAAAGACTTGGAAGCAGTATTTATCTAGCATTCTTCTATTTGCACATGTATGATTTGCTTATAAGAATTCTTGTATTATATGTAACCCTGTTTGAGTGTATTGTTACCTTACTCAGTACGTAGCGTACCGATCATCCATTTCATGGGTGCTGCTCAATCTAACTAGTAGACGACCCATATGTTTATGTGTAGGTTAATAAGGGCTAGGTTGATGATTTCGCAACTTTTGATGCGATATATATGGAGGAGTGATTCATTCATACTAGGGTTGGACGTAGAGTCATGTTATCCAGATGATAGTTTTTACCTGAATACCTTTTTGGACTCTTAGTTCCATAGGATCCCTTTTTGTTATATTTTGATATTGTAATCGAAGTAAATCTCCAAATACTTATTTGATGTATAAAAAGTTGTCTCATCTCTTTCTAATCATTTTACCTTGTGATTGATGTAAGGATGGTAGGATAAACTAGAATTATGTCAATTATGGCGGTAACACCCAAATATTTCATTATATGCTTCTATTTAAAATGAAATTTTTTAGTAGTAAATTTGGGGATGTTACACATTGTTTCATTTTTTCCTCCAATCCTTTCACTATTTAATTCCATAAATTTTCATTATTTATATCATTAAGTTCTAATGGCATTTTTTTGGATATTAGGTGATTTCCTAGAAGTTTTGGAGGAGGGATAGAATATACTTGCATAGAGACCAAAATCTTTTTCTATAAGGATACTAGTCATAGTTTAAGGTTTTTGTGCTAACTGTTATGTCCGACTATATGTATTATAATGTTATTAATATGTTGAAAAATTCATGTTGATATGATAATATGCTAATATGTGATGACGATGTGTGAGTTGAGAATCATGCGGTATTATTACGATAATATTTTACATGGAAAACACTAAGCTAATTGATATGATATTTGGTTTTAATATGGTTATAATAGGGCATGATAAGTGAGAAAATAGTATTTAAGATATATGGTGATAAATGGAGGATTTGAAAATAATTATACAAAAACATATAAAGTTTTCATGAAATGAGGGCTTTTGGTTACCTATAAGGGCATTTTGGTCAATATGGGTGTAACATGAAAGTTATGGTATATTAATTTTTAAATGACCTAAAATATTCTAAGGGGATCATATGAAAATTTTAGAGTAGTCATGAATGGCAGAAGTCCCACAAAATGAGAAGATGGCTTAATTTGGGAATAGTAACCTTAAAATGGGACTGTTATTATCAAATCTATGAATTGATAAATTTAAACCATGAATTTTAGATATTTTTTAATATTTATGTTTTAGGAATGTCCATTGAATTTGGTAGTCATATTAGCCTTATAGGAAAAGTTATGACATACTTGTAAAACCAGAATTTTGTAAGTTTTATAAATAGTAATTTTTGAGATAGGATTCTTATTGCATATGTAAGGCAGTAGCGTTAGGAATAAAATTTAGAGTGTGTTAATAATAATAATAATAATATATTATGAAGAGAAACTAATTTTGGTGGATAAAATCACAATATAGAAGAAGTTATGAGTAGAATATGAAATTAGGGTTTTTGAAGAAGTATGAGGATCTTAACCCTTGAGCATGACATTGGTGTCTATGTGATTGTTCTTTAAATTCTTCAATTATGTATTTACCCATCAAATCCATCATGAAAAGGCATTAATCATTTAAAGTGAATGATCATGTGATTTGGGCTAAGGTTGTTAATTGTTCTTTCTATCGGATAATAATAGTAGCTTCGGAGCATTTTGTCCTAAGAGGTGCATCCATCCATTCCACTAGATTAAGAATAGTAGGGCCTTAAAATCAAGGTGGATGATACTATTATTTAGATAAGTAACTAACCAATAAAACATTAATGATTTAAAGTGTAAGAGTATGTGGTTTAAAACTAAGGTGTTGCATCCGTTCCACCACAAGATAATAATAGCTTAGGTGTGTTGTCACTAAGAGGTGATCCAAACCATTCCACTGATTTAAGAATAGTGTCTCATGTGTCTTTTTCCCTAAAAGGTTTTGAGACTGTTCCATCAAATGATAATAGTAGTTTAGGTGTGTTGTTCCTTAGAGGTGCTTTAGATAGTTCCATCAGTTTAAGAATAGTGGGGTCCCTAAATTCAATATAAATAAAAGAATGGTTCATTTTATATCTAATAATGTGGTTTAGATCAGTAATTACCCTATATTATTTTATGTATCTCTCACGTGTACTTACTTTTTGATGTGAATGAATGCAATTATCTGTATCCCTTACTTGAATATATTTTCACCTTTCTTATACGCAGTGTACTAACTATTTTTTTTATGGATGTTACTCATTTCCATGAGCAGATTATCCAGATGTCTATGTAAAGGTCAATGAGGACTTGTTGGATGATTTTTCAGCTTAGGATGGTTTGAATAGGGTGGAGTGACTTTTTGTATTGGGATTATTAGGTGTAGAGTCATGTTATCTAGATGAAAGTTTGACCTAGATACCTTTTTAAACTCTTTGATCCACGACATCCCTTTTATCTGTATTATTAGATATTGTAATTAGAGTTAATCTCTAAATTATATTTGCTTTTATATAGTTTCTCTCATTTCATATTTATCATATTTTATACTCTAACCATTTTGCCTTGTGATTGACATAAGGGTGGTTTGGTAAGCCAAACTTGTGTCAATTATGGTGATAAATCCTAGCTGTTTTGGTTATATGCTTCCGTTACAAAACAAAAAATTTTAATGGTAAATTTTGAGTTGTTATAATGCAGCCTAGTCCACAATTATTCTACCAAAAGGTGGAGGAGGCTTAAGCTTGTCATTAGTAAAAAGAAACAATAAGTCTTTGTGAAGTAAAGAGATAGAAAAGAAATATATGGATGCAATTAGAAGAGCTTGTAAATCTAAGCCATCCAGTACTTGGAATGTGATTTATAAGGCTAATGTTGGGTTGATGATGAAAACCAAGTGGGAAATCTCTAATGGGAAAATTATTAATTTTGGGGAAGATATTTGGTGAGTAGTAAAAGAAGCAAGATTTATGAGCCTTTGACGATGAAGGCACTTGAAATGACTATATTATATGCTTGGAATAACAACATATAGTTTCTTGAAGATGTTTCAATGGATTTATCTATTACCCTTGTTGAATATATATTAAGGGTACATTGAGATCCTTGCTGCAACACCAACATGATGAGAATCCTTTATGGAATGTCTCTAGTATTGGCATGTTTTTAGTAAGATTAGCTTATAAAGAGTTTCTTTGTGATGATACGAGAGGTATAGATATAGAGTGTACCAAGATTTGGAAGATTGATGGCCTACCGGGGAAAAATTTGATAAGGGATTGCTTTAGAATTAGAGATAACCAACTAGAGAATCCTTAAAAAACATATTTTAATACTCCCAAATTTTGGAACTTAAAATTTTTATTTTTAAGAGTTAATAGTGAAAGCTAAAACACAAAATGTAGGGGTATCACACCGCATCCAATATAGAAGAGGCACTCCGTATGCCCAGTCTATGTCAGGTGCAAGGAAAAAGTAACCTTATACCTAGGAATTAGGTGTGGGAAGCACGTGATTCCACCACGATACAGGATACGAAAAAGAGATAAGGGAATAAATATTGAAAATAGAGGAATAAGAGTCCAAAGAGAGAAAGAGATATCTAGGTAGTCATACCCTTTACCAATTTGTTTAGCGCTCACCTAAGGCAAGAACATCAAGCAAGAAATCCTCAATCACCTGCAAAATAGGGCAAAATCTACTTGTGAGATTGAGTAGCATCCACGAAATAGATAATCGGTACGTTATGTACTGAGGAAGGTAACAGTAGAGTTAAGAAGGGTTACACATGATACAAGAATTCTCATAAAAAAATCATACGTGCGTAAATCAAAGAATGATAGATAATTACTAATTTCATGTCTTTCATTAGATATACCATATTTCAATATTTTATTCACGTTTATTTTAGGGACCCCACTATTCTTAAACTAGTGAAACGGTCTGAAATACCTCTCGGGGCCAACACACCTGAGCTACTTTTATTATCCAGTGGAATGGAGCCAATACCTCTTAGAGTAAAATACTCCTGAGCCACTATTATTAAACTAGTGGAACATCTGAAGCATCTCTCAAGAACAACACATGCTAGCCACTATTATTATCTAGTAGAATGGACTCAACACCCCGGTCTTAACTCACTTAGTCTTCCACTTTAAATGATTAGTATCTTTCCATTTATACTTTATCTCTTAATCATATTTTCATTTACGTTGAGTTTGGGGCCCCACTATTTGTAATCTATTGGAACAGAATGATGTACCTTTTTTGGATAATACACTCGAGTCACTATTAGTATTTGGTAGAATGGACCCATATAAACACCTTAGTCCGACTCATGTGATCATTCAATTGAAATGATTAGTACATTATTCAGAGCTGATTGTATATTATCATGCTAAACTCATATAAATTTATAAGACATACAACTGAAAAACATAAGTACGATCATGTAAGTATCTTCAAATGAGCATAATACCCTCAGGGTAGTTAAGACAGTCGTATTCTCCTAAAGCCTTATGAAATCCAAAACATATAAATTTCTAATCGTTATCTGAAGTACATATCCTCATTTTCCCATAGATATCCTACATGCAACATTATACCCAAATACGTACTTACATAATTTTATTACTCTCAAGAACATCATTTCATAATATTTCCATAGATACATTACTCAATATAACATACTTAACATATAAGTATAAACAAAATACATATATCATACAAAACCCTAACTAAGACATGGATCCTTACCAACAAGGACAACGATCTCTATGCACGCAAATCCTATACCTCCTTCGAGATCACTGGAAGATTACCTACAAAAAATAAGATAAAATATAATTAGGGTCGAAGATTAAAAATTAAGGGACAAGTTAAGGTATAAGAGGGTAAACATGAAATTAATAGGAGTCAAATGGAAGCTTGAATTGTATGGAAGTGTAGAGGAATGTGTGGTGGGGCTATGGTTAAATTTTGGTAGTGTTTGGACAAGGTTTGGGGGTGAAAATAGGGGTGCACAGCCAAAAATGGAAAGTTACACGACTGTGCAGTAAGTAGTGCAGCTTCTAGTCGAGAAAAAATATGGTGCATGGCTAGGCAGTGAAAAAGTTACACATCTATGCAACAAAAATGCACAATAGGTTGAGAGGAGAAAATTTTCATTATCAGACGCTACAAAAGTTGCGTGGCTGTACAGCAACAAGTCAAGAGGAATCTCCTGGTGCACTGCCTGCTACACGGCCGTGTAACACTTAAAATCTCCTGGTGCATAGAATTAATAGATTATATGATGATCATGACCAATGTTTATTGGGAGAGGACAATATGGCAGTAGAGGTACAAAATTTTTATGGAAAACTTCTGGGTCAATCCTTTAGACCCAGCATATTGATCCTGACGTAAGCCACAGAGGGGGCACTCTATCACATGCAAGTAGGCTACATCTAATTTCTAAACCTATAACTTTGGAGGTGAAGAGAGCTGTGTTTTCAATGGGTGATATGAAAGCCCCTGGACTAGATGGGTATAACCTACATTTTTTCAAGAGAGCTTGGGACATTATAGAAACAGATATGGTAGAATCTGTGAAAGAATTTTGGAGAATAGAGAGATTTCTTAGACAAATCAACAATACTACTGTAACCTTGATCCCCAAGATAGAGGGTGTATGCAGAGTCAAAGATTTTCATCCCATAGCCTGCTACAATGTGGTATATAAGATTCTGTCTAAGGTATTAACCAACAACTTGCAGAATATCCTGCATGCGGTGATAGACTGCTCACAGACAACTTTTGTCAAGGGGAGAAATTTGTCAAATAATGTTCTTTTGACTGCTGAGTTGATCAAGCATTATAACAGAAAAAACATATCTCCTCTTATGGTACTAAAGGTAGATATACAGAAGGCTTATGAATCCATTGAGTGGAGCTTTATTTCTCATGTTTTAACTCAGTTTGGTTTTCCCATGAAGATTGTAAATCTCATTACTCAATGCATATCCTCTGTTAGAGTCTCTTTCAATATCAATGGGTCTTTCACAAAGCCTATGCAATGTAAGAGGGGAATGAGGAAAGGAGACCCCTCTATCCTTATCTCTTTGTTCTGGGTATGGAATATTTGCATAGAAGCTTAAGAGGTATATGGTAGGAAGAGGGGTTTAAGGGCCACCCTAGGTGTTAGAAAATTCATCTAGTAAACCTGAGCTTTGTTGATGACCTTCTTCTGTTTTCCAATGCTACTCCATCTTCTGCAAATCTCCTAAAAGTGTATTTGGATGACTTTAGTAGAAGATCTGGCCTGGACATAAACCCTTTAAAGAGCTCTATGTACATTGGAGGGGTCCTAGCTGCAAGGAAGAATCACATTCTCCAAGAGCTTGGCTATGAGGAAGGAACTTTTCCTTTTAAATACTTGGGGGTCCCTTTGGAAACCTCTAGATTGAGGGCTCAACATTACTCTCCTCTAGTTGAGAAACTGCTAGCAAAAGTAAAGCACCGGTCTACTATATTTCTTAGCTATGCATGTAGAATTTAGCTTATAAACTCTGTCTTGTTTAGTATCTAGGGTTTTTGGGCCCAATTATTCTTATTGCCTAAATCTGTACTTCACCGGTTGGAGACTATATGTAGATCCTACTTATGGAAAGGCTTAGAGGGACAGAGTAAGAAAGCATTGGTTGCATGGAAACAGGTATGTTTGCCAAAGAGAGAAGGAGGATTGGGGATAAAGGATGTTCATAGCTGGAACAAAGCAGCGATTGCAAAGTTCTTGTGGCAATTGATCCATAAAAAGGAGAATCTCTAGATCAAATGGGTGCATGAATTTTATATAAAAGGCAAGGATATATGGACCTATGAATGCAAGGTCCATCTTTCCTGGATCTTTATAAAAGTGATGAGCCTGAGATCTGAAATGGGGCCTTTACTACAATCTGAGGACTGTGTCTAGCATGGTACTTACTCTATCAGCAAAGGCACGCCAAGATTAGACCATGAGGGCAGGATGTGGACTGGTATTACCTAGTGTGGAAGTAGGAGGGGTCACCAAGGCACAAGTTCATCAGCTGGCTTACTTGTGGACAAGCCTTGCTAACAAAAGAAAAGCTGTATAGGTGGAATGTTATTAGTACAGGGGGTTGTGATACTTGTGGCAGTGCTGTTGAATCACTTGATCATGTCATGGTACAATGCCCAACAACAACTGAGTGCTGGAGGAAAATGCTGAATTGGCTCGGATGGTGTCATTGGAGCACAGACAGGATGCATTTATTAGCATGGCTTATCAAGCACACCAAACGAAGACAGGGAAGAGCTGGTCTGTTGAGAATGGTTGCTAATGTAGTGATATATGAACTATGGTATTACAAAAATCAAGTTATATTTCGAGAGAGGAAATCACAGGAACATGACATAGTTAGGAAAATTATGACCTATGTGTATACAAGAGTTATAAATAGTAAAAGATATAGTAAGTATAAGAAAATCTTTGAGGAGGTGGATAGATGATTTCTATCTTAGTTTCCTTTGGTACCTGTCTAGATGTTCTATGTATGCTCAATTTTGGTTATTAATGAAAGCTTATTAATTACCAAAAAAAAATGACACATTATAGAAATATGAATTCTATCTAACCATGAGTGATTTGTGAATTGGTAAGGGATATGGAAATGTGTTGGAATTATTTATATATACAACTTCAAAATAGCATGAGCATTAGCAATATGTGAATTAGTTTGTAGAAGTGAATTGATTTATAATAATACTTGTCATGGGATACATATAGATCAGAAAACTATAGATAAAAAATGGATATCTACAACTTGTTTGTCTAGAGAATATGAAAAAGGAGTTGAATTTTCCATCAAATTTGAAGTAGAACAAGCTCAGGACACTAGTAGAACAGTCTTTCCTTGTTTGAGGGTAATAACATTGTAATACCCCAAAATTTTAAAACCTAAAATTTAATAATTAACCCCCTATTTAGAGTACTTTAATATTAAATTATTTTGTGGACCTTTGATTTTAAAAAATAGATAGGATTATTTAAATAATTAAAAGATATACTTTATTATTTTATCATACTCTTTTTATTTAAATAAATTCCCAAACCCATATTTTTACTAAAAATTTTCTCTTAAATTAATACATTAATTTTGAATAAATGAATTTAATAAATAAATTATTTTTCATTTAACTAATTTCTAGTCCTAACTCTAAAAATTATTTTATTTTTCTTTTCCTTTGTCTATTCCTCTCTCCTTCCTTTTTCCCACCTTCTTCCTTCTTAGGCCAACCGGCCACCTCCCTCTTCTTTTCCCCTTAGGCCGCAACCCGTAACCTTCCTTTTCTTTCCCTTATCTTCTTCCCTTCAAGATCATCCTAGCTTGTGCCTCTCCCCCTTCCCTTCTTTTTTTTTCTTCTTCCTCCCGGTTGGGCCAACCCAACAACCCCTTCCATCTTCCTTCTCCCTCGTGTGCGGGTTGCCCCATCGCTCTTCCTTTCCCCCGCCCAACTACTTTCCCCCTTTCTTATTCTTCTTCTTCTTCCTCCTCCACCTCCTCCTTCGCCCTGCATCAAACCAAACAGCCTCCGTGCTTGCACTTATATGCCTCCCAACCTTCCCCTCTGCACCTACCATGGCAGCCTACCCTCTCCTTCTCTTCCCCGTCCCTTTCCCTTTTATTTGTGACCATGCAAAACCCCCCTCGTGTGCCCCTTTCCTTTCCCTTTTCTTCCTTCCCTTCCTTGCCACCCTATACCCTGACCTATAGCCTCCCCTCCTCTCCCTCTTTTTCTTCTTCTTCTTCTCTACCCTATCTTCTTTCTCTAGCTCCCTCATTTCCCCTACATAACCTCCCTCTTTTCTCCCTTCTTCCCTTCTTCTTCTTCTTCTCCTCCCCTATTTTTATTTTGCCACCCTAAGTTGATTCCTCTACCCCTAACTGACCACCAAAGCAACCCCTTAGCCTCCCTTACTTCCTCCATGCACCACCCAACAGCCACCACTCACCCCTTACAGCCACCATTCCCTTCCTTTCTCTTTTCTTCCCCTCCTCAACCTCCACCTTGCTTCGTCATCTCCTCTCTTCCACCTCCGCTGAAGTCGCCCCTTGACCCCCTGACACCTCCCCTACCTCAACTTGCCCAAAATTCCCCTATAGCCCCTCCTTTCTTCTCATCTTTTTCCTTCCCTCTCCTTCTCCTCCCTTCCTTCACACCACATTTCCATCCCTACCACCGCTATTCGTACCGCCCTAAGCCACCAATCTCCAAACCTTGACCACCACCCTTACTCCCCTCCACAAGCCCTCAACCAAAACCCACAAACCCTTACCCGAACCGACCCTTCCTCCCTTCTCCCATCTCTTCTCTTCAACCCTTATTTCCTTTCCCTTTGTGCATGTAGCTCAAGTTGCCATGCAACATGAGTTTTGCTACAAAATTTACCAAATTTTAAGGTACAAACATAGTTATCATTTATATGTACTTATTAAGATTTTTGATAAAAAATTATTCTTTTAATTTTCTACTACTAATAGGCTAGTTTTGATATTACTTTTAGGTACAAAATTTTCTAATCAATGCTTAAACTTTTAACTGGTTTACTGGTAAGGTTTAATTATTTTTGGAAATAAGGTAACCATTATACTCTACTAAAATGTGTGGATATGCATATGCTAGCACATTAGGGTTTTTGAATATGTTTATGTGCATATTGTATGATGTTAAGTATATTATGATTTGTAGCATATGTTTGTAGTTGAAATGAAAAACATGCTATATTGTACCATGTGTAGAAATTATGGTTAAGGAAGGAGCCTTATGGTTAATAATAATGTTAAATGCTGTATATGTCATGATAAACTAATATGGCCATTTGTAGTAGAGATAGTATTAATATGAGCCCTACGAGGATTTTAGTAATTTTCCTTGTACAAAGGGTGTGACCTAAATAAGTTTGTATGGTAGATGATAATGGGTATTAATAATAAATAATAATAGTTGGTTGTGTTAGATGATGCATATGGACCATGGGTGTTAATATTTTAAGTGGTAAGGGTATTTTAGCAAATTTAGCATAGGAAGGGAAAATTGGTAATTTATATGAATAAAAAGGGTAACATGGTAATTTAAAAAGTAATAAGGGCCATTTGGTAATTTTATATGGAAAGGGGGGTAACTTGGTAATGTTATGAATAAAAAGGGTAATTTGGTAAAATGTTAAATAAGAAGGGTATATTAGAAATTTTGTATGGAAAAAGGTGTAACTTGGTAATTTTATAAGCATAAGGGGTGAAATGGTAAATTAATAAGTAAGAAGGAAATTTTAGTAATTTAGCATAAAATAAGGGTAACTTGGTAATTTTGAGTAAAATGGGTAAAATGGTGACTTAGTAAGTAAGAGGGGCATTTTGGTAATTTAGCAAAAAAGGGTAAATTTATAATTTAACAAGTATGAAGGATAATTTGGTAATTTAACAAGTACAAATGGTATTTTAGTAATTATATAAGTATGAAGGGTAATTTGGTAAGTAAAAAGGGATAACTTGGTAACTTTACAAATAAGAGGGGTATTTTGGTAATTTTATAAGTAAGGAGGCATAAATTGATAATTTGCATATAATATGGCAATGTATTTAATAAGCCCCCATAATAAGACATAAGTAATCTTAAACAATAGAATAAGGGTTTATAGCGTTAGTTACACTTGTTTAAGTATAACCACATATATTATAAAGATAAGGGTATTTCGGTAAATCGGTGGATGTCACAAGGATAATACATGGTATAGGGTTGAAGGGGTAATTAAGGGTATGATATGATTTTTATTTCGTAATCATGCAAGATGTGTCTTAGTTGTTAATTATGCATATAAATGTGTGCTGGATGTGTTAGAAGTACATGTTAGTGTTTATGTGTTCAATGATCCCTTGGTGCAAAGTACTTGATTCTATGACTAATATTATGATTATGATATGATAACCTATTATGGTATGTGAACAAATGGAAATGAAGTATATTATGAAAATAGATGATAAAAGGGATCCTTAGCCTTAGGGGCATTTTGGTCATTTTAACCTAGGTTGCCTAAGTAAAAGAATTGGAGCCTAGGATGGCCTTAGTGGATTATTTAAGTTAACATGGTCAATAATACGGATAAGGATTACTTAATAATAATAGAAACAAATGGAAATGATTAAGTATGTGATTGATATGTTTCTCGAGATCAGAAATGTTGGCTCTTTAGGGGTTGCTACCCTAAAGATGTGGTTTAGCCCATGATTGTTTTAGATTTTTCTAATGTGCCTTAGTGTCCCATCTAGGTCCTACATCCTACTCTATCTAGCTCTATGGACCTATTTAGGGGGTGTGCATACTTATGGATTAGGTGTCCTTATTGATAGGGTATTGTGTGTCCTTGTACACCAGTACAACTAGGGTACCTTAACGTCC
Organism: Tamarix austromongolica; assembly: GCA_039764185.1. Lineage (NCBI taxonomy): Eukaryota > Viridiplantae > Streptophyta > Magnoliopsida > Caryophyllales > Tamaricaceae > Tamarix > Tamarix austromongolica. The sequence goes on from CM077816.1 coordinate 55,137,759, forward strand.
CTAGGTTGATGGTTGGAGGGTATTGTGTTGCTTGTATGCGCCAGTATGACTAGTGTACCTTTGTGCCTCTAGATTTGTGATCTTCCCCTCGAGTTAAATAAATGGACTTGTTGTGTTAATTGAATGGAAAACATTAATCATGTAAAGTGAAAGATTATTGAGTCGGGCCTAGACCAATTCATGGACGATAATAGTGGCTAGGAGCCTTTTTCCCTAGAGACCGATCCATCGGCAAATAATAGTGGCTAGGTGGGTGCTACAGTAGATTGTTTTTTGGTACACCGACTATAATAGTGGGAAATCCCAACCTCAATAAACCAAACCTTAGGTGATGATGAATTGTGGAAAAGATACTAATCACTTATAGTGGAACACTAATGACTTGGGGCAAGGCCAATCCACCGATGAGAATAGTGGCCAGGAGCCTTTTGCCTTGGGGACCAATCCATGGGCGAATAATAGTGGCTAGCTGTGTTGTACCTTGGAATGTATTCCCGATCCATCGGCTATAATAGTGGGGATCCCGTACTCACATGGATATAATATGAGAGATAATGTTGAATAATGTTTGGTTAATGGCTTAAGACTAAAAGTATTTATTTCACCATTATGATCTATTGATATAGTATTAGTATGGCCTTAGTGCCTGTCACTCTTGGTAAGTGATAGAATTACTAAGTAAATAGACCTGGTGTTATGTCTTTCCTATTGTATATTGTGTTGCATTATGTATTGGCTCTTATGTCATTGTGATTATCTCTATTCTTGCATATGTTATTAATTTTACATTATTTATGTATGATGTGTTGCATGCGGACCCTACCTTTCAGTTTGGTATAAAGGGGTTACTCAATACTGTAGTACTGAAGGGTTCTGTTTGTGGACCCCTATCTATTCAATGGGTAGTGTCCCTTGTAGGTTAGTCGGAGGTGTTATTCAAGCTGTCATCGGGTAAGAGTGTAAGGATTATCTAGGAAGCTTTTCAAGATTTCTCTTGTAACCTTTATTATTTCTTTGTTTAATGATTTTACTCTTATAACCACTAATAGTGGGTTTTAACTTTTATAACATCTTTAATGCGCTACTATGATTTAAATGTACTCTTGGATTTGTGTAAATTGTGTTATGTTTCTTTTAAGCCTTAACACTTGGTACTTAAACAGTAAAATAAAACCGGTTTGGTATTAAATGATTAGTAAACTCCCCAAAATTTACTATTTTTACTTCTGCTAAATTTACATTAAAATAAAAATTTTTAATAGTAAATTTTGGGAGTGTTACAAACATGTTTGAGAGTGTGCTTGTTATTCCTCCATCAAATTAGTGTGCTTTTCATTTCATTACTACATCAAATTATTGTGTTTGTCATATCATTGCTATATTAGGTTATTTTTTTTCATATCATTACTATATCTAAAATGTTTTCTTGACACTTTATTTTGTATATATTTATTCATAGAATACATTATGTTAATTTATATATTTAAATTCTATAAAGATATGACAAAGCACACTGTTGGTAGGGACTCTAGCAATGAAAAACATAAGAGAGGACCTACTTTGATGAGAATAATCATAGACATTAGAAATAAATGAGAACAAGTACCATTGAGTTGGAATATGTATAAGATTCCCAATGGCGAGTATGCTGACATGTTTCTAACATACATTTCATTCGTCACTCGTAACCGTGTTCCTATCTCCTATACCAATTGGAAGTAGGTTCCAAAAGGTCATAAGGAACATATTTGGTAAGAAGTGATAATAAATGATATGTTTTGTTTGTCATATTTTTGGATGTTACATGTTATTACTTTCTATACAATGACATTGATATACATATTTATGTCTTATTTTGTAGAGAGTCTTTATCTTCCTAGAGGCGAGGAAGAAGTGACTTCTTAGACATTGTGGTGAATGTCTAAGAATATTTAGGGCATATTTGGCAAATAAAAAAATGAATAGAAAGACAGATGGTGCTTTATGCACGAAGCCCCCAAGCATTATGTGTTTATTGATCAAGAAAGTTTTGATGAGTTCATTGCATATTGTCTTTCAGAGGAGTTTAAGGTATTTGTTGACTAATACTTAAAATTTTTGATTAAGAATATTTAATTGATATTTATATAACTAATTATACATATTTACCTTGTAATATAAGATAAAAGTGCCAAGAATAAAGAAATTATGAAGGGGAATATTTACCGCCATAATATGGCTTGAAAAGGCTATGCAAGCCTAGAAGAAGAGTTGGTATGTCATTTTGATTAATGTGTTCATATTATAATATTAAGAGTGTTATAATTATATTGGTAATATAATTGCATATTTTGGAATTACAACTCCTAGTCTAAAATAAGGATTAATGTACCTCATCTATCAATATTAATACATTATGGAAGAAGGCTAGAGCAATAAAAGAACGATATATTAATAAAGATGTGCAAAACACTACCAAAAGAATTGTAAGTTTGAAGCTATCCTTGACCTTAGTTATTTTTCTTAGAGCAAACAAATCATGATATTATATTTTAAATTGTATACATTACAGGATCAACTTGAATCATCAGATGTTGTAGAAGGTTTAGATCAATATAGCATCGTGTCATAAGTAATAGGGATTGAAGAACAATCATGAAGACACACAAGTCTTGGGTAAGGGGTTATAAGAACAAAAATTTGTGATCAATCCCATGGAGCCCGAAACACCCATGACCAAGTGGTCCTCCTAACAATTAAACATAGCATTTGAATGAATGACCACAATGGAAAAAGAGTTTACATCCATCAAATGTCAATGGTATAAGTCATTGGATTAAGATGCACATGGTCCTCTTCACATACCCAATGTAAATAGCGTTAGAGATGGTTGTGAAGTTGATACACATTTATCTTCTCTTCCCAAGGTAAGCATATGAAAATATAAATTGATAAATATACAATTTATCAAGTTTCAACTCAATAATTAATAATATTGATATTATTTTCTTGTAGGGTTTATATAAATGTGACTTGGTACATAACGACCCCTCAATATTTTTGGCGAAAGAAAGGGTACGCATCATCCATGGTACCAAAATGTTAATCGTCCATGGGTCTATCTTCTCCCTAAATTGCAATCTTGTATGTATTGTTATTCCAATAATTAGAGATACACCCTTGCCTTGTTATAAATAAGGTAATGAGGCAACTACAGTGTTGAACGCTCATGAAAGCTTTATGCCTTCATTAGATAGGATTCATCTCATAATTGAAGAGGTAATGAAATCCTCCATCTATGTTAAACCAATCACATTACACATATTATTTATACCTGATGTGAATCAAAGTGGAGGGAAGGGTTGGATCGATTATTCCATGAGTTTGAATCCATCCAATTGAATCTCGAAGAGGAAAACAAAGTTTTGTTGTAGGATAAACTCGAGTGGAAGTTGCAATTTTGTCACCAGTTCCTTTAAATGATACCAATCATTCAAACGCTCGAAGGTGGAAGGATAAACCCTAGGTTTTTCCTTGATCAAATGAGTATTGGAAGGGAGAATACATGCAGCCAAGATGGATATATTCTAAGCTCAAAAAATTCTATTATGTCTTCATTATTCTCGATGGGTACAAGTAGATATATATATAGGGAAGGGAGGCTTGAAGTCATGCTTAAATCAGCCGAGTTCCCCCTTAATTAAGGCCCATTTAATCCCTTGAATTAAATCCATATAACATCTATGGTTAATCATAATATCATCATCTAAATGATACTAATGACTAATCATTACAAAGCCATACAATCAACTATGATACATACATGAAATTACATCAAAACCTAGCTTATACAAAATACACTTAGGGTTTACAACAAGTTAATACAACTAATGATAATCATCACCATATCTTCTTGTTGTAAAGTATCATCCCATGTATTCCATAGTATTGCATGATTTGAATGCTTGTACATTAAAGGTGTGTTAACATCTTATCCTTACAAATATGTAACATACCTGCAAGAACATCTTGAATTTTTTTCAATACCAAGCATAGACATATTATCAAGAACATTTAATATGATTGGCTCCAATATTAAGAAAGCTAATTTTTCCTTACATTGAGAATCATTAGATGCTCCTACATCATTCTCCCCAATTTGAGAAGAATTTTCCCTCAAATTTTCATTAGTATAATAAGGAGACAAATCACCAACATTAAAAGTTCTTGAAATTCCACCATAATGGTCTGGAAGTTCAAGTTCAGAAGCATTATCCCCAAAATTTCTTAGTATTTTAAATGGTCCATCAGCTCTTGGCATTAGTTTATTTTTACATAAATTAGAAAATCTTTTTTTTTTACGCAAATGTAACGAAACTATGTCACCAGGAGAAAACACATGAGGTTTTCTATGCTTATTTACTTGAGCTTTATACTTAGCATTTAATTTTTTCAATGCTATTTTTTATTTTCTCATGAAGCTGTTGAAAAAATTTTACTCTATCTTTGGCTTCATAATTTTGTAATTCACCTTTTTCAAAGGAATCATATTAATAGGCATGTGTGGATTCACTCCATACAACACCTCAAACGGACTAGTTTGAGTAGTACTAGATGGACTACGATTATAAGCAAACTCGTCATGAGCTAACTTAACATCCCAATTTTTAGTACTTTTATTAACTAAACCTCTTAATAATGTACCAAGAGTTCTACAGTTGGTTTTTGGATGATACGAAGTGCTAAATAACAATTTAGTACCAAGCATATGCCATAAAGTTTTCCAAAAATAGCTCATAAACTTGACATCCCGATCTGAAATTATGCTTTTAGGCACACCATGACAACCTCTCTAAAATACAAGTCAGTAACATGCGTGGCATCATCAGTTTTATTACATGGAATAAAATGAGCCATTTTAGAAAATCTATCTACCACCATAAGAATAGAATCTTTACCACGTTGCATTCTTGGTAACCCTAGGATAAAGTTCATACTAACTCCTTCCCATGGTTTATCAGGAATGGGTAAAGGTGTGTATGAGCCTTTATGAAAGTAACTCTTACTTTTTTGACATGTAGAACATCTACTTATCATGGCTTGTACATGTTTAACCATTCTTGGGCAATAGAAATTTTCTTACAATAATTCCATAGTCTTATGCATACCAAAATGTCCCGTAATGCTAATTTCATGTATTTTTTTGATTAGCAAGTCTCGAATACCAGATCTAGGAATATAAAGTTTATTTAGTCTAAAAAAAATCCATCTTGTATGACATAATTTCCATGGTATCCACTTTCTTTACATGCACTAAATATGTCCTTAAAATCTTCATCTTTAGGATATAAGTCTTTTAACATTTCAAAACCTAAGATTTTTGCATCCATCATAACAAGTAATGTAGATCTACAAGAAAGAGCATCAGTGGCTAAATTTTCTTTTCCATCGAAATGTTTGATAGAGAACACAAAGGATTGTAAGAAACTTACTCCCTTTGCATGTCTCGGATTAACTTTCTTTTGACTATGTAAGTATTTTAAACTTTCATGATCCGAATGTAATACAAAGGGTTTTGGTCTCAGATAATGACTCTATGTCTCTAGACTTCATATGATGGAAAATAATTCCTTGTCATAAGTTGAGTAGTTAAGTTAGGCTCCATTCAACTTTTTAGAGAAAAATGCTATAAGTTTATTTTGCTTGGAAAGTACTCCTCCTATTCCAACTCTACTAGCATCATAAGTTACTTCAAAAAGAAGATTAAAGTTGGGTAAGGATAGAACAAGGGTTTTACAAAGTTTAGTTTTGAGGGTTTCAAAGGCTTGAGTAGCTTCCTGTCCCCAATAAAATTCACCCTTTTTCATAAGTTGAGTAATAGGTGTAGCTATAGTAGAAAAATCTTTAATCAATCTTCTATAAAAACTACCTAATCCATGAAAACTTCTAACATCATGAACACTTTTAGGGATAAGCCATTCTTTGATAGCTTTAATCTTATTAGGATCTACTTTAATACCCTCTCCACTAATAATATAGCTTAGGGAAACTACACTTGGAAGCATAAAATCACATTTCTCAAGTTTTCCATATAGTTTAGCTTTTCTTAGCTTATCAAATAATTTCTTTAAATGCACTAGGTGATCATAACCATTTTTGCTATACACAAGAATATCATCCAAATATACAATAATGAAATCACCAAGGAAAGGTTGGAGAAATTCATTCATAAGTCACATAAATGAGCTAGGTGCATTAGATAACCCAAATGGCATAACCATCCCCTCATAGAGACCATATTTAGTTTTAAAATCAGTTTTCCATTCATCTCCATCTCTTATCCTTAATTTATGATATCCACTTCTCAAATAAATTTTGGAAAATAATTGTGCACCATAAAGTTCATCAAGCATATCATCTAACTTAGGCATAGGAAAATGATATTTGATAGTAATGTTATTCACTACCCTAGAATCTATACATATATGCCAAGTACCATATTTATTAGGCACTATTAAATTAGGAATACTACAAGGACTCATACTTTCCCTCACAAATCCTTTATCTATAAGCTCTTGGATTTGTTTCTGTAATTCTTTAGCTTCCTCTGGGTTACATTTATCAGCTAGTTTATTTGGAATAGGCATACCAGGAATAAGATCAATGGTATGTTCTATACCTCTTTTAGGTGGTAATATAGAAGTAAATCATTAGGAAATACATCATTATATTCATCAAGAAACTTAATTAGATTAGGATTTTTAATTTGTTGCTTCTCAAGGTTAGAATCTTTAGAAACTAAAGCATAACAAATTCCTTCTTCTTCTATGCATTTTTCCATAGCCTTTTCATGTAAAAATAATCTCTTTTTGTCATCACTTAAAGGTATATGATCACACAAAGAAGGTGTCAATCTATACAACTAATTTTCTTTTTTCACCACATATTCATTAGTTACCCCATCACGAGTTGCTTTTCTATCATATTACCATGGTCTTCCTAAAAGTAATCCACAAGCATCCATAGGCAATACATCACATAGAACTTCATCATGATATTCTCTAATGGAAAATGTGATTAAGGTTCTTTTGTTTACTTTAGCTCCTTTATCTTTATTTAACCATTGTAAAGAATATGGTTTAGGATGATTTTTAGTCTCTAATCCAAGTTTCTTAACCATTGCTTCACTAGCAACATTCGTACATGAACCACTATCAATTATGAGTGTACAAACCATGTCACCTATTTTACACTTAGTCTTAAAAACTTTCTCTCTTTGAGTAGGTGTCATAGTAGGTTAGATTTGTAACACTCTTTGAATTACAAAACATGGATCTCCTTCTTCTTCATCCATGGTTAAGATTTCATTGGGAGATTCAATTTCTAAATTCTCATCATCACTATATGGTTCCATGTTTTCTATTTCATGCAAGGTTAAGGATCTTAGGTTAGGACAATCTCTAGAAAAATTTCCATATCCTTTACATTTAAAACATTGTTTATTTGCCATTTCAACTACCTTATTTTTACCTTTATCATCTCGATTATTCTTTTTATCATAGGAAGATGCTGATTTAGGTGTAAAGGTGTTAGAATAGGGTTTAGTTGAAGTTGAAACATTAGACTTAACATAGGCTTTGGTCGATTTAGTTTGTGTTTCAAATTTTAAAGCCAATTTAATCAATTAATCAAGAGAATCATAAGAATACATGTCAACTTTATCTCATATCAATTATTCAAGCCACCTAAGTATCTAGCACACTTTTGTTCCTTTCTTTCTTGAACACCGCAAATAAAGGCTAGTTTTTTAAATTTTCTAGTGTATTCTTCTACACTAAATAAGCCTTACCTTAGAGTTGTCATTTTCACATACATATCTTGCTCATACTATCTAGGCACAATTTTTTTTCTTAGGTGTTTCTTAAGTTTTTCCCAAGATTTCATCTTTGATTTCTCTTGTCTTTCTCTTGTTCTTTTTAAATTATCATACCAAATTCTAGCAAACTTTTTGAGCTTAAGAGTAGTTTGCTTGCATTTTCTCTCATCATCATACTCTCTAAATTTAAATATAGCTTTAATTTCATACAACAACTCAAAGAATAACTCCATATTCAAATCACCCTAAAATTCAGGAAGGTCAAGTTTAATACCTTGATCTTCATGGTAAGCATTTCTTACTTGGAATGTATAGGGTCTTCTTTGGTTGCTTGAGCCAAAGGAACTCATCTCATCTTCTCCATCTTCATTGTGATGAATTTTGAATATCCACGCCCACCTTTTTCATGGAAGATAGGCTTCATCTTTCCTTCCACACTATCATGTGTGGTCTCCATGTGATTTTTCCATGGTCTATGTGCCTCTTGATTGGCTAGTTTTGCATCCACACTTTGTAGTTGGTGTTGAAGTGTGGTTTGACTATGTAATTGAGCATCCATTTGTGTGGTGAGACTCTTGATAGACTCTACCATGGCACAAAATTCTTCACTATCCATGGTGAAGGGTGACACACACCTCTTCCTTTGCTCAAAAGGATTCCACAAAGTGTGTATGTGCTGGAATTTCCCTACAACCAAACAAGACACAAATATTTTTCTAATTCACAAACAATTTGAAGAGACCTACCTGCTATATTTGATTAGGCACAAATGAGGGAAATTTAGCCACAAGAAATCATAGCATGCACGCAGGAACCAAAGGTTTGGAAGGTATCTTCTTATGTGGTTCAAAAATTATCCACATAAAATAAAAAATCTGTCAGGTTTTTCTTCAACACATAAAGGTCTTCAAGTTAAATATTCGAGTGTTGTGAACCATAGGAGATGTGGAGAAGACAAAGAAGAAGAGTATGGAGTGGACTTGGAGAAGAAAAGGATCGGACCAAGCCGAGACACACTCAACAAATTTCTCAACCTGCGAACTGGACTATGTTACTAGGGTCGGGTTTTTTTCTTACTCGAGTTGGTATGTAAGATAAGGAAATGGAAATGGATGGATAAATGGTGGTATAATAGGACAAATGGGGAGAGAAAAAAGAGAGAAAGGGACGTTGGAAAAATGGAAGCAAGGCTCAAAATGAACCAAGTGAAAAAATAGGTGCAATTCGGCAGAGCAAGGAGATGCTGGACTAGGATTTTGGAATTGTTGTATGTCTATGAGAAAAATGAAACAAGATTGTTGCAAGAATTAAAGATCTTCAATCAAGATTGATCTTGAAGATGCAAGAAATGGGGAAATAACACGCCTGTTCTTGGGGTGTTTCTTGCAGAACTCAAAGGACGTCGTTGTTGGTTGAATTTAGGATGAAGATGTCATTGCATGTGCTAGAGACAAGGAAAGGTCGAGCTTTGATACCAAAATTCAATGTGAATCAAAGTGGAGGGAAGGGTTGGATCAATTATTCCACGAGTCTTAATCTACCCACTTGAATCTTGAAGAGGAAAATACAGTTTTGTTGTAGGATACACTAGAATGGAAGTTGCACTTTTGTTACCGGTTGCTTTGAATGATACCAATCATTCAAAGGCTTGAAGGAGGAAGGATAAACCCCAGGTTTTTCCTTGATCAAATGAGTCTTGGAAGGGAGAATACATGCAGCCAAGCTAGATAGATTCTAAGCTCAAAAAATTCTATTATGTCTTCATTATTCTCGATGGGTAGAAGTAGATATATATATAAGGAAGGGAGGCTTGAATTCATGCTTAAATCAGCCGAGTTCTCCCTTAATTCAAGCCCATTTAGTCACTTGAATTAAGCCCATATAACATCTAAGCTTAATCATAATATCATCATCTAAATGATACTAATGACTAATCATTACAAAGCCATACAATCTACTATGATACATACATGAAATTACATCAAACCCTAACTTACATAAAATACACTTAGGGTTTACAACAAGTTAATACAACTAATGATAATGATCACCATATCTTCTTGTTGTAAAGTATCATCCTCTGCATGCCATAGTATTGCATGCTTTGAATGCTTGTAAACTTAAGGTGTGTTAACATCTTCTCCTTACAAATATGTAACATACCTGTAAGAACATCTTGAATTGTTTTCAATACCAAGCATAGACGTATTATCAAAAACATTTAATATAATTGGCTCCAATATTAAGAAAGCTAAGTCTTCCTTACCTTGAGAATCAATAGGAATATGAGAATCATTAGATGCTTCTGCATCAATACCTTATTAATATATATATGAAAATAGCATTTTGTTTATTATTATAAATTAAGGGATTGGAAAATAAAAATGCTCCTAAGTTAAAAGGAAAGAAAATTACTAGTGAAAGGAGTAAAACAAAGGAGGGAATGGAGAAAGGAAAGCGATCCAGATCAAAAAAATTGATAACCCCACAAAAGATGCCATCTTTAGAGGATAACCAACTAATACAAGAACCCCGCCGACCACCATCTACTTTGGCAATGTTGTATTTCTATGCCCGAAATTTCTTGGTAATGATCTAATTATAATTGATTATCCTATCGAGTATGTTGGGAGGGACTATGCCATGTACATGATATCAACGAAGGTTATTAGAAAAATTTATAAGTCTAAATGGATGTCAACAACGAGCATAGCTGTATATGTTAAGTATCATTTCATGTCATATATTTTAACACTTTTCGTTGATTTGTATAATTTTATGACCTCGTATATACATATATATATATAGCAATATATGAGTTATTAGTTATTTATAAATATGATTTATTATTATCGTCCATAGGTTAGCGGTTAGCCAGGTTGTGGCAGAGGGGATGTTATCCTCTATTGTGTTTTTGTATCCATACTACATATCAAATCATACTACAATAAGTAAGGGTAGACACATAAACTATATAGTGGATCGCATCTTGAGATAGGGGTACAACAACAAGCTTTACCTCATCCTTTACCTCGCAAATGAACATTGGATTTTGTACATCATTTGTCACGATTAAAATAAAGTATATGTTTTTGATTTCCTTCGAAATTATCTCATTCCTTTTGTTGTTATTCGTTCTGAAGGGAAACATGTAATTGACATGTAAGTATACTTCTTACTTACATTACTTTATTAATGTATATATTCTCTTATATAATTTTTAGGTATATAAAGTTACAAAATTTTGTAGCAACTTTATTTATTATATAGGACACTACTGACAGCTTATATGAGAAGGGACAAAAATAGTGTTCCAGACCCAAATAATCTTGTATATGAGTCTATAATGGTAAGCAGGAAGATCAATATTTTTGTATTTTATTTCAATTCCAAATAATATCTAATAGAACAAAAATATAACTAAATTTATTTAATAGTGTGCACAATCGCAAAACGGTAATGACTGTGGATACTAGGTTTATAGATTAATGGATTGCATACTCAAGAAAAAAATTGTGAACATAGATAAAATCCATGTATGTTTCTTTTTTCATATTTTTCATTATATATTTAATCTATAACACATTATTGTTAACCAAATGATTGAATCGTATCAATTTATAGTTTTTCAACGATAAGTATGAATGAGGCTAGAAATATGCTTATGATGAAATTGATAAAGTTAGAGATGAATGAGCCAAGTTCATGCGCTCACATACTCGGTATAAGATATCTATGTGCATGTATTTTAGATTTGTATATGTTATATCTTATGTTCTTATATATATATAAGATTAAGATGCACCTGTGTATATATATGCAAGACTTTGTATATTATAGTAGAGCTACCAACTTTGAGTTTGGATTTGTAGATCTAAGAACTTTGAGTTTGGAGTGTATATAGTTACCAACTTGTGGTATGCCTATTAATTTTTAAAGTTATTGGTAGTGTTTTATTGATTGCAGATTTAATAAATATTTGAACATACATCTATGTATGCGGGTTAGAACAAACTATTCAATATATATATATATATATATATATATATATATATATATATATAAATTATTGTTTTAATAATAGTTTTAATAAAAACTATTATTAAAATAACATTCAACAACGATTATAATAAAGAATTCTTGCCAAAACTTTCTTTAAAATAACAATTTTATTGAATAACCGTTGACAAAACTATAAGTTTTAATAATGATTATAGTGAATAACCGCTGACGAAATATCAAGTTTTAATAATAGTTTTAGTTGATAACCGTTATTAAAACATGCGTAATTCGATTAAATTTGGCACAATTTTTTTATGATGGTTTTATAACCGTTATTAAAGTTTTAATAACATATTATTTAATAACAGTTGGTAACCATTATTAGATATATTTTAAATTCATTATCAAAAATACTTTCTAGGATGGCGTTGACAATAATTTTCATCACATATTGTTAGTACTTTTTTCAAATGAGAATGCTAGTTTTTAGTATTCAATGAGAGTGCTGGTCCATATTGAATATTTTCCCATTTTATATAAATATATATATATATATATAGAGAGAGAGAGAGATGTATGTACGTTCTTTGAAACGTGGAACGCCTGAATTATAAGCTTAATCCAATAATAAATAAATAAAAGGCATCATGAGTCAACATCCACACCTAATCTATGATGATATTATTATCCATTCAAAACTCGAACCACACAAGAGACCATAGTGATCCAAATAAGGTTATCGATATCTGTTGGTACCCTCATATCGTGTGTTAGCTAAAAGAAAGATGTATCCCGAAACAACAACCACACCGTCAATAAAAAAAATGTTGGCTATCTAATGAGTCATTTGTATCATTGGAACCATATATACTCTAACGTGTGTTCATTAATATTTGTCGAAGTTTCTGAACTTAGAAAATTGGTATATATAAATATGATTTACCTACTGATGCCGACAAAAGAAATGTGCTGATTAGGCCGGTAAAATTGCGAGTATTGGCCGATGTTTTCAAGTAAAATTCCACCGGTGCTTGCGTTTTTAAAATTTCAAGTAAAAGAACGGAGAGGTTGAAAATGCAGCAACTATAATTTTTTTTTTAAAAAAAAATTAACGTACATTTATGTACTTTTTTTTTTTGTCAAAACACGGTGATAAAAAATAGGAAATGTAGAAACATTTTCAAAATTAAGAAATACTAAGCCAACCGAGTTAATGTGCGGCATAGATCGTTTACCTGTGCTTTAACCAAAGCAAAGATAAACCTTATCATTAGCCAGGCCAAAACTTATTTTTAAAATTCCATTTTCGCTTTAATTTTACTATCGTCATCCTATCGGTGGCCCCATCCTAATCCCTTTCGCAACCCAATTTGTCGTTATTTTCTTAGCGAACGCATTAATGTCGCCCATATTTGGTGGCTACAAGAAATATCATAGTGGAGCTTTTCGTTCTGGTAATATATATCAACCACTCAATCTTCCGTTGAATATCTATATGTTTGGCCTTGTTTGTCATTCGGTGGAAAGGTTTTTGAAACATTTCTAATGAATTGTGACAAAGAAAAAGTAAAAAGGTTCCGCCGTGTTGCAGATATTTATCTTTTAGAAAAATAGGCAATATACGTATGAATTTATGAAGTAGATTCGCAAAGAAAGGGAAGTGAATTTATTAAGAAAATACTTCTGCTGTGTCGTAAAACACCACCGTTCTAAAACGAATTATAGCTGGATCTCGGATGTAATTTAGTTTGTTGGATTACCTTTTAGGTTAACACAACAACTCTCTCGTTTTATACACTTAATATTGAAGTGTATGGAATTGCTCAACTTTACTCAGTGATCGTTGAAAACGGAGATAGAGAGATTGGAAATTAGATGGAGAATGCTCGGTTATGGTTATAAAGATGAAAACCGCACACACATAACTACCGATTACAAAAGAATCGGTCCACCAACAATGCATGTTATACGTAATGTTTGAAAACATTCACACATGGAGAAAAATGCGGAACAATAATACCGAGTAAAGAAGAGAAGAGGAAAAAAAAAAGAAATAAAATTTCAGTAAAAAAAATGGCCTGCAAGAACCGTAACTAATAACTCACAAGGGCAAATTAGCCCTATTTGCCTTGACCGACTTAATGGTGGGCGCACGTGTATGGTTATTGGTTCCAGCCTATCTCTTCTACAAAACATTCCATATTAATTAAGTCCCTCAAGAAGATGTAAAAGGGGATATATAAGATGAGAACAATTCTTCTTTTTTTACCAATGTGGAACAATGAAAAACTCCCTAACAACAACAAAAAACTAGCATGAGCTTTTCCACCGTCAAACAACTCTCTACCAGAGGCAAAATGAAAACAACCACAAAAGAAAAAATTGGGTAAAGAACATGTAATACTTAATTATCAATATCATAAGGATTGAATTGATACTTAGTGAAGTGATAAAACAATCATGTACAGGGTTTGAACAAGTCTTGAACTACCTTGAGTTTAATTGAGACCCCCATATTACATGTCTTACCTAGAATTATGCAATTCCTACGATACTAAAGAAGCACTTTTAATGGCCATACGTACACCTCGGGTATTCATAAGTGTTATAGAAAGATAACCTTAGTTTTTCATAGAAATATGCTCCACCTTCACACTCATTTAGGTGAATCTATCAAGTGTGTCTTACAAACACTGCCATAGAAGGCTATGGAGTCATTAAGAGCTTAGAAATGCTCAACCTTAGATATACCTAGTAGTTAGTTCATTAAGTCCTCACTAGGACCACGAAAAAATAGGACTATGAACTCATTAAGAGACTAAGCTCTTCCTAACAATGCACTACCACAACTCATAAGCATGCGAATGTAGTGTAATAGAATAAACATATGGCTTTGTTTGATCACAAGTGGTATTTACAATAATTTTCTCAACTCAAAGCCTAAGCCCCATCACCCTCAATAATTTGAGGATAACTCTCAATGTTAAACCCTTCGCAAGAGGATCTACCATATTTTTCTCTAATATGACAAATTCTAAGGAGATCACATCTTTCTTCAATAGTTGTATGAAAAAACTATGTCACACAAGAATGTGCCTTGTCTTACTAGTATACACATTGTTCTTGGCAACACTAATAGTTGTATGTCAATCACAATGTAAGAAAACTGGCATATTTGGTTTCCTCCACAATGGCGCATTGGCCAACAACTTTCTCAACCATTCTACCTCTTGATCAACTAACTCAAGGGCAATAAACTCAAACTCTATCATAGACCAAGAAATATAAGGTGACTTAGTAGACTTTCATGACACAACTCCTCCCCCCAGTATGAAAACATATCCACTGGTGGAACTGACCTCATAATAATCAGAAATTCAATTAGCATTCATAAATCACTCTAACATATAATGAAATTTATGAAATTGCATTTACCAATCCTTAGTAGCCTTAAGGTATCTAAGAAATGACATAGTGTATTCTAATGATCTCTATCTAGGTTATGAGTATACCTACTTAGTTAACTCATAATATATGTTATGTCAGGTCTAGTACTATTCATGAGGAACATTACACTACTTATGACGTTAGTATGTTCTTCTTGTGAAACACTAGAACGTTCGTTCATTTTCAAATGAATGATAGGATCATAGGAAGTTTTCATAGGCAATTCATCATGACAATAAAACTTTTCCAATATCATATCAAAGTAGCATAACAAACTCAAGGAAAGTCCATTCTTAATTTTTATCATTTTCATACAAATAATTACATCGACTTCCACTAGATTTTTCCTAACGAAGTGAAAATACAAATAAATATTTGGTCTAACTAACCATATTAACATCAGTACCAAGAATCAACATGTCATCAACACACACACACACATATAATTACAAAATCACATCCATACATGTTGGAGTAAATACAAGAATTAGATGCATTCACATTATAATCATTTCTCATTAAAGTTTGGTTAAAATTTTTATACCATTATTTAGGGGCATGTTTAAGGCCATATAATGACTTTATGAATCTGCACACTTTGTTCTTTTGACTCTCAACCACACAACCCTTGGGTTGTTCCAAATAATTTTTTTCTTTAAGGCCGCCATTTAAAAACATGGTTTTAAAACCTATTTGATGAATTATAAGTCCATAGATAGCAACCAAAAAAATAAAGAAAGAATTGTGGCTATCTTGGTCACCAAAGAATAAGTATAATAAAAAGCTAACATCTTTCTTTTGTTTATAGTTCACAACTACCGAACGAGCCTTATCAATGGTCCCATAAATTCTCAATTTCTTTCTAAAGACCCAATTACATCTAACTACTTTACATCCTCTAGGTCAAATAATGTAATATCCTAAAATTTTAAAATCTAAAAATTTAATTATCAGCAAATTAATTTAACCTAATTATGAGATTTTTTATTTTTTTAATGAGCCTAAAATAATAATAGGGAATTTATATTAAAGATTTTATTTTATTAAATTATTGGTACTAAGATACAATTTTACTCTAAATTCTAACCTTAATCCCATAATTTTCCCTTTTTCCTTTTCTTTCTTCATCTTTTTCCTTCTTTTTCTTCTTTTCATTTCTTTTCTTAATTCTTTCTTTTTCTCTTCTATTCCCCCTAGGCTGCAGCACTCCCTCAACCCAGTTTTTTATTTCTTTTCTTTCTCTCACAGGATGCCCAGACCCTTCCTCTTTCTTTTTTTCCTTCCTTCCCCAGGCAGCCAGGCTTGTTCCCCCTTTTCTTTTTCTTTGTCTTTTTTTTTCTTCCTTTCTTTACTTCTTTCCTTTTTTCTCCCTTTCTTGTTCCTCACGCCCATCCCTTTTGCATCACCGTCTTCCCTTTCCATTTTTGTCTGTATACCACCCGTTCTCCCCACCTTTACCTTCTAAACCATGCAAGGCCACGCATGCTAGCATGCACCCCTACTCCCTTACACCCTTTGCACTTGCCTACCTACTCCCCTACATTTGCACCCCACCCTACTATACCTCATACAATCACCTCTTCTCCTCCCTACACCTATGCACACCAAGCCTCCTGTTGTCTTCCCCACTCCCTTAGCTCCTTTCCTGGCCTATAAATTTCCCCTTTGAACTCCGTCTCTTCCACCCTCCCCTATTTTTTCTTTCCTACCCATCCTTTCTCACTCTAGTGCCACACCATCACTTTCGACACCTAACTGCCCTCTCATGCCACCTCTCTTCCCTACTGACACCCTAACCATGCCTGTAAGGCCACCCTTTCCCTCCTTCTTTCTTTTATCCTATTCTCTTGATCCTACACTCGTTACAAACTGCATTCTTCTAGCGCCACCACCGCCGACCACTCCCCCTCCTTGCCACCACCATGCTACAACCGCCCTAAAAAGGTGCCCCAGCTTGTGCAACCACCCCCAACAACCCTTTTTATCTCCTTTCTCTCCCACTCTTTTTCCTTCTCGCTCTTAGCTATGTGCCACCCTACACCACTGCCGGCTGCCAGCTCCACCACCACTAACCACTAGCTTGTCCTAGTGCCACTACCACCCTCGATCCCTTGTTGCCAACCCTCACCATTCTACACCAAAAATCAACCAACACTACCGCATCACCGCCGTCGTGACTACCACACCATGTTTCTCCCCTATTTTGGTCACCTACACTTCCTTTCCTCTCCTTGAGTTTTCTTTAGTCTAGTTTCTTTTTTATTCTTTAAAAAAAAGAGAAAGAATCAAGAAAAAATCTAAATTGTGTATATTCCCATTTTCTAGGTACTATTCGGGTGATAGCAGAAGAGGAGATATAGGTCATACATGCTTAGAGATCAAAGTCACTTTGGTAAGGATACAATCATAGCTAGGGTTTCATCATGTTAATATATATGTCCTTGCTGTGTGATGATATGCGTAAAATAATAAATAACTCTAGTGT
Source organism: Tamarix austromongolica (assembly GCA_039764185.1). Taxonomy (NCBI): domain Eukaryota; kingdom Viridiplantae; phylum Streptophyta; class Magnoliopsida; order Caryophyllales; family Tamaricaceae; genus Tamarix; species Tamarix austromongolica. The sequence goes on from CM077816.1 coordinate 55,155,548, forward strand.
TGTATGTGTGGCTTGGCTTGACAATAGCTAAAGGTAAGAAGTTAGGTGGATATGATTATATTAAATTCTAGTGTTGATGTATATCCATATTATATGGCATTGCATGTGTATAAATATTAGGCAGTCCCTATGTTGGATGACTTGTGACTTAGCTAGGGTTCGAGGCCTAGGGGTATTTTAGTCAATATTGTGAATAATAACATATAGGGTAACTTAGGGTGAAAATGGCCTAAAATAGGTTGGAGATACTATATAAAATGATTATGAAAAAAAAGAAGGTTTAGGGTAAATACAGTATGGAGGTGAATAACCATGCACGGGGGAGAGTAAAACCTAAGGGAAGCCATGATCATATGCGAGTAGAGTGGAGGTTTATTATTAAAAAAAAGGTGTGGGGTCAAGGATGGAATTTTTGGGTAGCCATGAGAATTTGGGAAGAGCTTTGAGCATTAGAGGAAGAGAAAATACAAAAAGTGATACTAAGGTTTTGGGAGGCTAAGGCATGAAACCCTAGGGGTATGTTATTATCACATGTATAAAATGGGAGAGCTGGACTATAATTTTGAAATATGATTTTAACAATGTAATTTTGGGATTGTGTACCAATTTTAATAGCCATGCGGGATAAGGGAAATAGTTATAACCACAACGAGGAATTAGGGTTTTGAAGGGGGTTTACATGATAAGGGTATTTTCATATGTGCAAAATGGAGGAGTTTGGCTATGATATTTGAGATAATGGTTAATCGTAGGATTATATGCATGGGTATGGAAATTTAGGGCTAGAAAAGTAGTAAAGGAGGGGCTAGGTCAACTAGAAAAATTAAGAATTTTGAGGAGTAACCCTAGAGGCCAGTTACTATCATAAGTGAGAAACAGTGGTAATAGGCCATGACCCTTGACCAAAGGCTTCAATGAAATGTTAGGATTTTTTGGATAGATTGGGTAATGAAAAGGGACACTAGAGGAGAGGATGTACCAGAGTTTTAAAATTAGGGTTTCCAAGGGGAACAAGGTTGTCTCGGGGTAGTAGTGGGGAAGGTGTCATGCATGAGGTAGGTGTAAATGGGTGTGTGATCAACCTAAAATAAATAAAACATAAATAATAAACTAATCACTAAAAGTGGAAGATTACTTGAGTTGGGCCTAGTTGTACCTGACGATCCACCGGAAAGAATAATGGCTATGAGTGTCTAGCTCTGGAAATTGTAGCCTATATTGTTCCACCGATGATAATAGTGGGGTCTTAACCTCAAGTAAATTAAACCATTGAATGATAATAACCCATGGTAATACATTAATTACTTACTGTAGAATACCACTTGGTTCAAGATTGGTTGTACTTTGATTACCAATCCACCAATAAGAATAAAGGCTAGAAGCGTTTATTCTTAGGGTTGTACTTTGATTACTGATCCACTAGTGAGAATAGTGGTCAGGAGCATCATTCTCTAAAAGTTGTACTTATTTACCATTCCACCAGTTGAGAATAGTGGAGTCATTATGTAACACCCCAAAATTCACTACTTTTTTTTAAAGCGGAAGAGTTTAAATTAAAACTCATGAATTTTGGAGATGTTACCACCACACTTAGTACCAGACCAGTTCTCTCCGACCGCTCCAGTACCAAGTGTTAAGGCTAAGAAAAGATTTACATTAAACTCAAACCAACAGTTCATAAAAGAAATTGAAAGATCATACATTAAAAATCAGAGTATGCGTAAAAGTTTATAACCAATAATAAGATATAAATCAGAGTGCGAAATCAAAATTCTTTGGAGAAAATATTCTTACAATCAATAAAAGGTTTAATTGAAATACTTAATGCAAGGTAATAAATCAAAGAGGATAAATGTGATACAAAAGAAATACACAAGGAAATAAATTGCATAAAGAGATAATATTGCCACATCACTCTCGAACTTTAAGCCAAAACATGCTCAGCACTTAGCCCTGCCGGATGTCCCGCCCACCTGCACAAAGTCAGAAGGGCACACTACTTGTGGGAATGAGTAGCACCCATGAAAAGGGTGATCAGTACGCTACGTACTGAGTAAGGTAACCGAGAACTAAGGCCAACACATAAGCACATAATCCATGTAGAATGATAACAGGGCATAATCACCAACACAATAACATAAAGGCAAATGAACGATCAGGTGAAAATACCAAGATCCAATATTGTTCAGATTAATTACTTCATTAATCCTTTATCAAAATATTTTCACACCATGCTCCTTATCAAGTCCATACGAGTATGGGAACCCCACTATTTTTGCCGGTGGATTGGTCTCCAAGGCACTTTTGGCTCCTGGCCACTATTCTAGCTGGTGGATCGGCCCCTTAGGGTACATGCCCTACCACTATTATGTGCCGGTGGATCGGTTTGGCCCCTTCTCGCACGATATTCCATTGTAAGTCATTAGTGTCTTCCCACATCTTAACAACATATCTGGTTTGGTTTGTTGAGCTCGGGATCCCCCACTATTTTAACCAGTGGATCGGTCACTAGGGTAACATACCCTACCACTATTATACTGGTGGATCGATCTCCTGGCTACCGTAGTATCTGGCCACTATTATGCTGGTGGATCGGTTTGGGCCTGACTCAACATCTTCCACTTTACGTAATTAATGTTTTAAGTATATTATTCGAAAAATTTTAACCCTAGACATGCATGAATCATTATCTTTACACTTCACACATCACAAATCATAAATTTTACCATCATAATTACACTTTAATCACTAATAACACATGATACAATAAAAACCCTAAGTAGCCACACCAAACCCTAATTAACCACAACGAACCATAGTTAACTACTCCAAACCCTATTTAACCATAAAAACCATAATTAGCCATTCCAAACCTTAGTTAACCACAACAACCCATAATTAGCCACTCCAACCCTAGTTAATCACAACAACCCATAGTCAATCACTCCAAACCCTAATTCAGTCTCCTCCATACCCTTATAATGTCCTATGTACTATTTTTCATCAAAAGTGTTCAAACACCCAAACAACACTTACATTACCTTCCTCACATCCCAAATTATCTTTCTATACGTAAATTTCACTCTCATGCAGACTTTAGACATCCTATGCAACCTTTCAAAATTTTCATGCAAAACCCTAAGTCCATCCATACGAAACCCTAAATTCTTTCATACAAAGCCCAAGATTCCGTTAAACACAACCCTAAATTCTTTCATACAAAACCAAATATTCATCCATACCAAACCCTAGATTCAAACCATATAAAACCCAAAGATTCATCTATACCAAACCAAAGATTCATCCTTAACAAACCCTAAATTCAACCCATATAAAACTAGAGATTCATATATAAAAAACCCTACATTAGATCCTCCCATACAAAACCATAAATTAGATTATCCCATACAAAACCATAATTTAGATTCTCCCATATAAAACATAGATTAGATTCTCCTATACAAAACCATAATTTAGATTCTCCCATACAAACCATAAATTAGATTCTCCCATATAACACCATAAATTATATTATCCCATATGACACCATAAATGAGATTTTCCCATATAACACCATAAATTAGATTCTCCCTCACGAAACCATAAATTAGATTCTCCTATAAGAAACCATAAGTTATATTCTCCCACACAAAATAATAAATTAGATTCTCCCATATAAAACCATAAATTGGATTCTCCCATACAAAATCATAAATTAAATTCTTCCACACGAAACCCTAAATTTGCCATTTTATTCTTCCACTCATGAATCATTAAAATACTTAGGTCAAATCACATCCTTTGGTCAACTTACTTCCCATTTTCCATTTTCAATCTTTTTCCCACACAATACCACTTTTATACATCCTCACATGCATGCCTTATAGGGTCACAACACATATCATCACATACCACAATATTTCATCACATATAGTACATGTGCCATACAAAAACATACTTCAACTCCACGTTATACCACATACAAAATAATTACAATAATAAACATATGATGCATATCATACAAAGCATATAATGCACATCAACACACAATAGGCCTTAGTAACCCCTTACCTAAAACGACACCGGTCTTGGAGCACGCTCCTACGCCTCCTTAGGGCTTTGACAAAATAATAACATATTAATAAGAATAACATTAACAAATTTATAACTTTACTAAAGATATAAGAAATAATAGAAATATTATAAAATTTGATAATATAGGGTTAAAGACTTTACCCTAATAATAATAATGATACTAAAATAATAATAACAAAGATACTAAAAATAATATCAATGATAATATAAATAAGAATAATAGTAATATTAATCATAGTAACAATAATAATTAAAAGGTATTACTCAAAAACAAAGTCAAATAAGGGCTTCGACCTCTTTACCAAAATAATAATAATAATAATTATTATTATTATAATAGTAGTAGTAGTAGTAGTAGTAGTAGTAGTAGTAGTAGTAGTAGTAGTAGAACTAATAGTAAAGTAGTTGTAATATTAATAATGAAATAATAATAATAGTAATTCGAAATAGTAATAATAATAATAATAATAACATATTAATATTAATAATAAAGATAATAACAATAATAATAATAATAATAATAATAATAATAATAAAATCAAATTAAAAATATAATAGTGCTTTGACCCTCAACATAAATAATAATAATAAAAACATTAATACTACTAATAATAATAATACATATTAATAATGGAAATAATAATAATAATAATAATAATAATAATAATATTATTATTATTATTTATATTCAAATAAATAAAATAAAATAAATTTAGGCTTATAAAAATAGGGAGAAGGGTTCAGAGGGTCTAGGGTTCAACCTTAGGTGGGTGGGGATAGGCGGCACCAGCGGTGGTGGGAAAAAGGGAAGACAAGGGGAAAAGTTGAATGCTGGAAAAAAGATAGGGAAAATTAAGGTGAGGGTTGGGGTGTTTAAGACTACCTAGAGGAAGAGGATTTGAATGAGGATGGCGACGCACGACGGCGGTGGCCGAATGGGGAAGAAGGAGAGAAAGAGAGGAGGAGAGGGAGGAAGAGGAAAAAAAAAAGGTAGGGGAAGGTAGAGGAGGGTCTGTAGAAGAGAATGGGAGGTGAAAGAAGCGGCGGAAGTGGCGGAAGAGGTGGATGAGGGTGGCGCAATGGGTGGCGGAGGTTGAAGAGAGGGTTGATCGAGAAGGCTGCTTCGCATAGTCGGGGTGGATTTTGCAAGAAGAATCGAGGGATAAGGGACGTTTGGTTAGTTAGAGGGCGGTGTAAGGAAGAGTTTGGTGGCCATAGATGGCGGCGAAGTTGGCCGGAGGCGGCAGACGAGGCGTCTAAAGGAGCAGCGGTGGCAAGGTTGGGAAATTCTGGGTAGGAATTAAAAGCTCAATATAGGGCTTCTATGAGGGTATTTATAGACTTTAGAAGAGAGTTTAGGGTTATGTGGATCGGTGAGGGGATAAAGCAGGTTGGTCTGGGCTCACCAGCGGCGTTGTTTGGCTGGCGGAATTTTAGAGACGAAGTAGGGTTGGCTGGCTGGGAGAGGGAGAAACGCTTGAGAAGAGGGAGCATTGGTTGGGTCAAGAGGGCCGACGAGTAAGGGGGAAGAGAGAGGAAGGAGAACTACCAGTCAAAACGGCCGTAATCGGCGGCAAAAATTTTGGCTGGTGGCTGCGTGGCAGGTGCGAAGGAAGAAGAAGAAGAAAGGTGGAGGGAAAAACCAGGCGGTTTGGGGAAGAAAAAGAAAAGAAAGAAAAGGAGGAGGACCAGACCGGCGATGCAGGTTAATGTATTTTAACAAAACACGGCGTATAGGGAAAACAAAAAGCCAAACGCGGCACGGTGAGGTAGAAGGAAGGAGGCGGCTGCATGCGCTAGGCCGCGCCGAAGGAAAGGAAGAAGAGGGGGGACCGGGCCGCTAGGCTGGCCCAGTTCAGGGAGGAGAAAAAGAAAAAGAAAAGAAGAAGAAAGAAAAAGGAAGAAAGAAAAGGAAAAAGGAAAAAGGAAAAGAGAAAAAATAATAGGTTGGGTTAATTAAATTAATTAGGATATTTGGGATATTTAAAAATAATAATATTTAAATAAAATAATATTTAAATCCCTTTTTAGGTAAAATTATGATTTTTAAAAGATTTTCCATAAATTCCATTTTAATTAGCAAAACAACCTAATTTTCTTTAATGAAATTATTTATAAAACTCCTATGAATTTGAAAATATTTTCTCCTTATTATTTTAAATAAAATAATTTATTTAATTAATTTCCAAAATAAAATCCTTGATTAGCTAAAATACCCAAATTTCTCCTAATTAAAATACTTATAAATTTCTTCTTGATTTGCCCTAATTAATTTCCTTTTTTTTGATAAAAATAATTTATTTAATTAATTCTCATAATAAAATCTCATTTAAATATAATTTTTAAAATTAGAAATTTTTGGGGCATTTCACATTAAACCTAACATGGATAAAATCACGAGTTAACTATTTATTGCACTAATACCTTGAGTTCAGATAATAATGAATGAGACAGTTTGATCTACTTATTCACATGCCATTTCTTATTGTGTTGTTATTAATATCTCCGACCTGTTTGATTGTATTGTTACCTTACTCATTATGTAGAGTACTAATCACTCCTATTATAGGTGATGCTCATTCCCACGAGTAGAGACCCCTTTTGAGCCTGTGTAGGTGAATGAGGACGCTCTGAATCACTTTACTGCATATGATGCTATGATCGGGGTAGAATGATGCTATTGCGTCTGGGGCTAGGGACCTAAGAGTGTGATATTTGGTTGTTGTCTTTAACGTTTTTATTCTCATTGATATTTTCAGTTGAACGTTGTTTATGTACTTCATTACTCCTTTTGGGAACGAGCACCTAACTCTTATTTAAAATATGAATTGTTATTCTACTACACTTATCATGGTTTGCATATTGTTTTCTCTTGCTTTATAGTTGGTATAAAGATGGTCTAGGGACAGACTAATACTGATTATGACAGTAACAATCCCCCTTATGTTTGGATGATCTTACATTTAAAATAAAAGTTTTCAGTAGCAAATTTTAGGAGTGTTAGAATTAACTAAATCCCAAATGTGATTAGACATAATTGACTCTAATTCATTTTTAATTCTCTTTCCAGAAACTAGCATCTATCACGATTATCGTTTCCCTATATGCTTTAGGATTTTCTTTAATAAAAAAGGTAGACATAAAGTTCTCAATTTTCTTATCCAAGTTATCATGCTCAATAATAAAAGCAGCCACACAATTAATCCCAAAACTAGTTTTTTTAATACATCTTTTACTTCTCTTAAGTTCAACAATATTGGCATTCATAGCATTAGAGGAAGAAGGAAAATATAGAGGCATAGAAGTAGTGTTAGAAGAATTAGCAACATCACATGCATTCTATTAAACATGTTTTAAAAGAAGTCTGGATCTCTTGATTTACAAGTAGAATAATCACTTAAGCATAATAATCTATAAGCAACATTATTCTGAGCATAACAAATAAATGCTCAATAAAATGATTTTGTTCCTACATTATTCTTTATTAAATTAGGTAAGTCAACCTTAGCTAGACACCTCTACCCTTTTAAAATTTTTAGGTTATGTGAAAAGCTTTTCCATAGTTCACAGGGTGTTTTAAATATCTTTTTATGAGGAGCATGGCTCAAAATGTAACATGTAGACAAAGCAACTTCCCCCACATATGGTCAGACATGCCATAACTCAAAAGCATAACATTTATCATTTCTTTTAGAGTCCTATTTTCTCTTTTAGTTATGCCATTTTTTTGCGTGGTATAAGGGGCACTAATCTCATGAATAATACCATGACTATCACAAAAGTATTTTAGGAAATTTGTTCTACATTCAATGCCCTTGTCAGACCTAAGTCTTTTAATTCTCGATCTAACTGATTTTAAACTTCTACTTTATATTTCAAGAACGTCTATTTAGTCCCATCCTTGGATCTAAGGAGACAAACTTTGGTATATCTATAATACTCATCAATAAATGTCACATAACACTATTTACCACCACTACTTACAATTTTCTTAAAATCTACTAAGTCTGTATGAATCAATTCAAGTAGCTCATTTGTTCTATTAGCGACATGTTTGAAAGGCCTATTAGTAAACTTATCTTCCACATAAATAGGATACTTCTCATAACTATTAGTGTCCATCACATTAATTACTTTTAAACTTTTAAATTTGCTCAAGGAAGCTAAGTTCACATGCTCGATCCTACCATGCTAAATATTAATAGACTCGTAGATAAGCTAAACCCTTAGAACCCATTTCATTTAAATCAAAAGGAACAATTTTTAGTATAAAAAAAATAAAGTAAATACTCCTTAACCATAAATACCACATTTTTGGTTATTACTACCTTATCATCATCAAACATTAGATTTATACCAGCTCTAATCAATAAGCTACTAGAAACCAAGTTATTACGTAGGGAAGGTGCAAAGTAAACATAACTCAAAGATAGTTTATTTTTAGAATAAAGTTTGAGAAGAACCTTTAATTTTCCAAGAACTCCAACTATGGCTTAGTTACCCATGTAGACAAGCTCACCTTGATCAACATCCTCAAACTGGGTAAACATCTCTCTATTAGCACATCAATGCTTTAAAGTGCTTATGTCCAGAATCCAATCTATCTTGTTGCTCTCCATGTTAACTTTAACCACAACAGCGATCACATCTTTAGTTTCAACAACATGGACCTAGTGTATTTTATCACTAGTAAGCCTTATGACTTATCTTTCCACAATCGTAATAAGTCTTTTTTTTTTCAGAATCTTTTCCCCATTTTTGAAATTAAATTGATTATTTTGATGGCCTTTCTTTTGGGTTGTCTTCCTCTTTCCCTTGAACTTGTCTTTATCAGCACCAAACACAACCAAATTAGCATTAGCATGATCTATAACATAAGAAAGTTGCTTATATTTCAACCGTTTCACCTTTTCAACCCTCATATGGTTGATCGACTTTGGTAAAGTCATGGCTATTTTCTTATACTTCATGTGGTTTTGATAGTCAATCCAAGTGTTTAGAAAATTCACTAGCAAAACATTAGGCTAGAATGTCTTAGAAATATTCATCCCCTTAGCTACCATATTAAGAATTAATTTTTGAACTTATGTACTTGCTCCATGATGGGCTCATTATCAACCATTTGAAATATCAATAACTTACCAACCACTTATCTCTTCATATCAACTTCATTAGATTCATAACGCTCATTTAGATAATACCAAATCTCCTTAGCAGAACCTACATCAAACTATGTATCAAACAACTTGCTTGTCCTATGAGACAACAAGTGGCCTCGTACCATCTTATTATCCTTATTTTACTTCTCTTTATAATCCTGTCTAATTTCTTTGTTGCAAGAGTGACTGTAGAAGTAGTGAAAGCAGTTTTAAAAACTTCTTCAACCATAAGATCAATCTCCAGAATATAATCAACCTTATGAGCCTTTGTGACCATTGACAGTAATTAATACCATTGAGTGTTTCCACCTTAGACATATTAGGAATAGTTTTTGGAACTACTTCAGCCATATCAACTTAAACAAGTCAATACATACTCAATGAATAAAAATACTTCAATTAGTGGTTTCAACACAACCCTTAGCTTCACCACATTATTAAATACAACCAACCAAAGTAGAAAAATCCATAATTAAATGGAAACTAATACTCGACAATAGCAATAGCAAAAACCAATGTTGTGTGCTTGAATTAATCACTAATGAACATTGAGAGTAGAAGCAAACAATGAGTATAACAAATTTAATTGAAATCTACAAAATCAACTGGTAGTAGAAACCAATGAGAATAGAACCAGACAACAATTAATACCACACCAGACTATTATAATGAAGCCTAACACAAAATAAAGCATCCAAAATTCTAACACTACCAAATTTAATAATTCGAACATAACACTAAAACAAAAGTTCTGACAATTAAACCCAACATCGTAATATATTGAAAGCCGAGAAGGACAAATAACAGTCCTACATATACCACCAATTAATTCGCTTCAAATTTTTAGAAAAATAGGCAATATATGTATGAATTTATGAACCATATTCGCAAAGATAATAAATTGAACTTATAAAAAATATTTTTGTTGTGTTGTGGAACACCATTGCCCTAAAGAGAATTATGGTCAAACTATAACACTCAAAAATTTCATCACCCTTATTTTTTTAGCATTTACCCTTTTATTCAAAACCTAATCATTAAATCTTGGCTTAATTATTTATCATTAACCTTTGACCCTTAACCTAGATAAATTCTTAAATAATTACCCTAATTATTTTTTTATATATTAAAGCTACCCTAAACATTTTCATTTTCCCCAAGTTATTTTCTTAATTAGATACCCTAATATAACTAATCTAAACCTAAAATAAAATTTTAATAATCCGAAACTCATATTCTACTCATACATTAATCTAGTCCTTTGTCGTGCCCATTTTTCCTCCCTCTTTCTCCCTCCTATTCTCACACCCAAATAATACCATCTACTCCCCTCCATCATTCATTCATTCTTTCATTCTTTCTTTCCTTCTTCTTCTTCTTCTTCTTCTTCTTCTTCTTCTTCTTCTTCTTCTTCTTCTTCTTCTTCTTCTTCTTCTTCTTCTTCTTCTTCTTCTTCTTCTTATTCTTCTTCTTCTTCTTCTTCTTCTTCTTCTTCTTTTCTTTTCCTTATCCCATATCCTAATTGACTTGCCCTCTTTTCCCCTTCAAGCCATATAGATCTCATGCATGCCTTATTTCCTTTCCCTTCCTAGATCATATGACTCCAGAGCCCTACACTAGCCTGCCCCACTAAACCATGCATATGCCCTATCCAAGCATGCCCATGCCTCTACATCCTCACCTCACCTCTCTATTTGAACCATTTCCCTCAACCATCTGCATACATATATGTATGTATGTATATATATACCCATTTACTCCCCTCCAATTTTATTCAAACCATCACCACACTTGACCCATTCCATTTCCTTTTTCCCCCTTCCCCTTACTCTATTTGACATTGACGCTCCTACACCCAGTAACCAAAACCACTAAACCTTACCTATGTTTTCTTTTCCCATCATCATCCATTACCACCACCATTTCCCAACCATCACCATTGATCCCTCCATTCTTCTTTTTCTTCTTTCTCTTCCTCCTAGCGCATCCTCTAGTTCCTTTTTCCTCACCACCATCAACCATCACTAAACGCCTTTGCCTCCTTCACACCAAAGAACCACTATTGTACCCCTCTTCTTTTTGACACCCCTCCCTTTCAACGTCCCCTCCTTACACAACCATCTTCCCTCTATGTGAACCTTCCACGATGCCTCTTACCTAACTATGTCAAGCCCGAATGCCATCATCCCCTCCCGACATTAACCATTCACGGCGCTACCTCTTGTAGCATGAGATACCCACACAGCCTAACCCCATACAACATCACCCATCATCTTAAACATCTTCTTCCCCTGTTCAAACCACCACGGTTTCCAACCTCCACCTATCTGTATCCTAGCCTTCACCACCCGAGCATCCTCTTTCAATTTCCAACTTTGCATGGCTCCCATTTCCTCCTTGCGTTTATCCTCATTCACTGGCTAGCACCATCACCATTCTCACCTTCCCTACACACCTAAGCTGGTATCTACCACTTTTTCCATGCTACCCCTTACTCACCTGCATTGCAACCTCATACTTCCACCCCTTATATAGTGTGAGTTTAGGTTTTCTTCTCTCGTGCCAAACTTGAGGGTATTTTTATAATTGTACATTGATAAATCATTTAATATAAATTCCTATTTTATGTTTTAGATATTAATATGGTTAATGTTGGTAGTATGTTTAGGTAAAAGATGTTGATTTATGGAGCTTGATAATTTTTGTAAGTTGCTTATATATATTTTTAAATAAGGTAATTCATATACTCTACTAAGACATTAAACATTGCATGATAGCACATTAGGATTTTTATGTATAAACCGTGTTAAGCATGTTTGTTACATGGTAATCCATATACTTTACAAAGATGTTAAGCATCACATGATATCACATTAGGGATTTTGATGTATACACCATGTTAAGTATGTTCATTACATGGAAATTCATATACTCTACTAAAATTTTTGATATAGCATGACAACACATTAGGATTTTCATGTATAAATTATATTAAGCATATTTGTTACATAGTAATTATTTGCCCAATAATGCTAGTATAGAATTTGGTAAAATGGAACAAGTTAATTTTTGTAAATTATTATATGTATGAAAGCATCTTAAAATGGATTTAATGCTGGAAATAAATTATTTATGCCATGTATGTTCAATATGATATGTTAGCATACTTAGACATACTTTTAACATGATTATTATCATTGTGTGCCTTAGGGGTAATTCGGTATTTTTAAATGTATCATTATATTTATTCTGATAAGAATGCATAATATTTATTATTTACTTTTACGTAGGGAGGCCTGTGGTTGATGTTTTAGAAACACAAGTTTTAACATGGTTATATTATCATTGTATGTCCTAGGGGTATTTTGGTCTTTATACGTGTATCTTGATTTGTATTCCAATAAGCATGCCTAGTACATATTATTTATTGTTAAGTATGGAAGTATGCGATGTGATATTTTAGAAACTCATGATAGGATTTTACGTGCTAAATCATGTGTAGGGGAAAAATGATCATTAGTTATGTATGGTATTTTATTTATATGCTAATATATTATAATTATTATTTTTATCCTTTTCATGATAAATTTATTATATAAAGTGAAATTGGCATTTAAATAATGTGATAGTTATGGTCCAAGGTTTATTATGGTTATTTGTAGCCTAATGCACCTAAAAATGGATAATTGAACCTAGAATGGCCTTAGTAGATTTTTAGTTTGACTTTAGTCTTAACCTTGTGTATGGTTATCTTGAATAATTAAAAATGATTAATAATGACTAAGTATGAAAATTAGATCTATTTGTTTATTATGTAATTTCATGGTCACCTTAATAAAATACTAATATTTAAAGTGAAATACCTAGAGATTGGAAATGGTGTTTCTTTAAGGATCGTTACTATTTTAGCTTTCACAATTCACTCTTTAAATGAAATCCTATTTGTTGGTTTGCCCCTAAGGTTAACAAAACAACTTTCCGATCTTATACACCCAAGGTTGAATATTATAAAATTGTACAATTTTTTTCGACTGATTGTTGAAAATGGAGATAGAGAAATCGGGAATTGGCTGGAGAATTCTATAATACCCCAAAAATTTTCAAAATAATAATAATAATATAAAATTTATAATTTAGCCTAGTCCTAAGATTTTATTTTAATTATCTAGTCTAGATAATTTATAGAAAAATTATAACAATTTTATTTATTTATATAATTACCATTAGTCTATCCTAAAATTCAACCTAAAATCAACAACTTTTTTTTTCCTTTGTCTTTTTTTTTTCTCTTTTTCTCCTTTTCTACTTTTCCTTTTCTTCCTTCTTTCTTTTCCCTCATTCTCCTTCTTGGTTGTGCCATTCCCAGCCCAACCCCTCCTTCTTTCTCCCTTCCTTTTTCTCCCTAGGCGGTCCAATCCTTCTTGCCCCTCTCTCTTTTCTTTCTCCCTAGGTGATTGACCGGTTTTCCTTCTTTTTCTTTCTTTCCCTTTTCTCCTTCTATTTTTTCCTTCTTTCCTTTTTCTCTGTATCTTCTACGTGGTGCTTGTCTCTCTTGCGCTTTTTCCTTCCTCCTTCTACTTTTGTCCTCTATAACCCCTCCTCCACCTATCTAGGCTTCCCCTTTTCCCTTATCAGCCATGCAAGGTCATGCATGAAGGCATGTGCCCTAAACCTCCCCTATATGCCCCAACACCCCTGCACCTAGCCACTGTACCCTACATCTGCCCCAACCTTGCTGCTACCTACACCATGCGTCCCCATGTAGCTTTGTGCATCGATCGTCCCCTATCATCCTCCCCCACACCCTTACCCCCTTCCCTACCTATAAATGCCCCCTTTGACACCTAGCCTCTCTTCTTCTTCCCTTTTACGAGCCTCCCTTGCTCTTCGCAACCTCCCCCTTCTAACCACTCTAACCCATTGTTGCTATCGTCGTCGCCTCCAGGTCATGCCCCCCAATGCCTCCTCTCTTCCCTACCTACACTTGAATAGCTCCCTTTTACCCCTCTTACTCCCCTTCTCTTTCTTTTCCCAAGCCTACAGCTGTTGTAGGATGCACCTCCCCGCACCACCACCATCAACTAACTCTTCCCCTTCACACCACCACCACACCTTAGCAACCCTGTACAAGTCCCCCAACCCATGAAGCTACCCCGAGCCACCCCTTCTTCTCATCCATTTTCCCCTTCCTTTCACCTTCACCCTCTTGGATACATGCCACAACACCATAAACATTTCTCCCCCACTAGCCTATCCCGGTGCTAATGCCACCCATGACCCCAAGCTACTAATGCCCACCTTTTCACCAAATTTTGGCCACCACCAATGTGTCGCCGCCGCCGCCACACCATTTTTCTTCCCCATTCTAGTCACCACCACTTCCTTTCCTCTCTTTAAGTTTTCATTTGACTAGATTCCATCTTATTATTATTATTATTTTGTAAAAAAAATGAAAAAGGAAAAGATAGCCTAAGTTTGGATATTTTCATTTTCTAGGTACTATTTCGGTGACAGTAGGAGAGGAGTAGTAGGTTATTTGTGCTTAGATAACGAAGTCATTTTAGCAAGGATATGGTTATAGCTAGGGCCTTGTTTTGTTAAAATATGACCTTATTATGTGATAAGTGAAGACATGCATAGAATGTTATATGGTCTAGGGTTGTATGTGTAGCTTGGATTGGTAATGAATAAAGGTAAGAAGATGTGTGGACATGATTGTGGTGGTTTAAGTGTTAATGTGTATTTTTATCATATGATACTGCATGATGTGTGTGGGAGGTTGTAATTCTCAACTATGTGGGATTAATGCTCTAATTGGGTTTATATATTAGGCTAAAGGCTCGTTGATGATGAATTAGGAAATTAAAGATTCAAATGTGATAGAGTAAGGATGGGGATATTTCGAATATGGTAGAGAATGATGATGATGATTCGGTGATGGTGATTTAACTATGATGATGGTTTGAATGTTATTTACCACTTAGCATATGCATTCAATGATGGTATGATGATGAAGTTAAGCTTCAAAGGTTAGGGTTTAGATGAAGCTTAGAGTCATGGTTTAGGGTTAGGGTTAAGGTTTGGTTTAAAAAAGAATGAATAAGGTTGCGTTTGGTGTGTATGGGAAGGTTAGGGTTTCAAATGGAAGGTTTAGGGCTTCAGTTATGTATACTGAATTAGGGCTTTAATTAACCATGAATTAGAGTAGGATTTTGATGGTAACTATGGAAGGAAAAATATGGATTAATGAAAGTAGAAAAGATATGGATTAATCTCTAATTCACACAGACGAAGAGATTAAAACTTTCAAGCTAAACCGTTTACACATATTCGATTTGCTTGAGTTTGAACTCGCACAGCATTCACTTGTATTCAACTTCAATGTTGATCTTCAAATTCAATTCAATTATCCATGACTATGCTCGACATTCATAGTAGCTTTTAACCTTTCTACCCCTAGCTAAAAGCATAATTTAAAAGATTCCAAGCTAATAGATATTATGCTACCTTTATGCTAACTTTATTATCTAACTTTACTACTTAATTAATAAATTAGCTAAATTACTAATAATGCTCTAAAAGTCTACAAATAAACCCCCATGCATGTGAACATCCATTCCATGCATGCCATGCACATGCACATAGACACTTAGTTGCTTGTTTGGTACGTTTCTAGAAATGTAACCATCCGTTGATCTTCAAATTTGTAGGAGTCCTTAATTGGTTACAAAATTATGAAAGCCAATTCTTGAGCTTTTTCGTGGATCACTGCATGTTTGAAAAAGTTTGGAAGTCCTTAAGTTAGATGCCATGTGACTTAGGTAGGGTTCTAAAACCTCGGGACATTTTGGTCAACATTGTGAAAAGTGGCATATAGGGAACTCAATGGTGAAATTTGGTCTAATATCAGTTGGAGGGAATATACATAATAACTATAGTTAAAATAAAGAGGTCTAGGGTAAACACTGCACGGGGAGGGTTAAACATGCATGGGGTCAGTCAAAGCTAATGTCAACTATGACCACGGGTGATTAAAGTAAGTGTTGGTTGCTAAGAGTGGATATGGGGGTTAATGATGACATTTTTGGTTATCTTTGTACATTTGGGGAGTCATTGGAGTGCTAAGGGATAAAAGGTTACTAAAACGGTGGAACTAGGGTTTTGGAAGGTCAAAGCACGAAACCCTAGGGGTAGGTTATTATCACATGTGGGAAACGGGAGAGTTGGGTTGTAACTCTAAATAATGATGTTAGTCATACTAATTGGGGAGTGTGTACCAAATTTAATAACCATATGGGATAAGTGGGATTAGATATAACTATCATAAAGAATTAGGGTTTCGAGAAAGGTCTAATTTGGGAGGTTACTAACATATATGCGAAATGGGGGAGTTAGGCTACAAATATTTAGGGGATGGATAATCATAGTAAAATATGCCTAGTTGTGGAAAATTAGGGCTAAACAAGTAGTAGAGGAGGGGCTAGATCAAATAGGGAAAACTAGGGTTTTGAGGAGTAACCCTAGAGGCCAATGGTTATCATATGTTAGAAATGGGGGTAATATGCCATGGCTCATTATAATAGGGAATTATGATGATAGGTTTGGGGTTGTTGCATAAATTGGGGACTCAAAGGAACTTTAGAGGGTATTGATGTATAAGAGATCATGAAATTAGGATTTCATGGGGATAGGGTTGTCCTAGGGTGGTATTAGGGTAGGAGCATACTTGAGTTGTGCATGTCTATGTACTGGTTTGGAACAAATCAAAAATGATTAAGAAAATTATCACTTAAAGTGGAAGATCACTTAAGTCAGGACTGGTTGTTTCTTATTTACCAATCCACTAGTGAGAATAGTGGCCAGAAGCGTACTGCTCTAGGGTTGTACCTTATTTACCAGCCCACCGGTAAGAGTAGTGGCTAATAGTATGCTGCCATAGGGTTATACCTTATTTATAGGTCCACTAGTGTAAATAATGGGGTCTCAGACTCAAGTAATAAAAACCCTTGGATGATAATAACCTAAGTAGACATTAATTACTTGTAGTGGAACACCATGTGGGTTGGGATCGGTTGTACCTTATTTACTAGTCCACTGGTGAGAATAGGAGCATTCTACATTGGGGTTGTATCTTATATACTGCTCCATCAGTGAGAATAGTGGCCAGGAGCATGCTGCTATGGGGTTGTACCTTATTTACCATTCCACTAGTGAGAATAGTGGGCTTCCTGAATCCACATGAATATAATTCATGAGTTGACTATCTATCATACTAATATCTTGAGTCCAGATAATAATGAATGAGCCTATATGATCTACCTATACGCATTTCATTTCTTATTGCGGTGTTATTAATTTCTCTAATCTACTTGATTGTATTGTTACCTTACTTAGTACATAGAGTACTAATAACTTCTATTATGGGTGGTGCTCATTCCCACAATCAATGTCCCATTCTAGCCTATGCCAGTGTATGAGGATTCTCTGAATGACTTTGCCGCATATGATTATATGATCAGGGTAGAGTGATAACATTGTGTTAAGGGTTGGGGACCAGAGAGAGCGGCATTTGGTTGAACAATATTTGTTCATTAATGTTTTGCATTAATGTTATTTGTGTATTTCCGCTTTCTTTACATTAACGTTTTAATTTTGTTGAACAATATTTGTGTATTTCAGTATTTCTTTTAGAAACAAACACTTAACCCTAATTATGCTATGAATTGCTACATTGCTATGTTATCATGGTTTGCATACCATTTCTATTTTGCCTTATGGTTATAACAAGGATGGCCTACGGCTAGAATTATACCAATTATGGAGGTAACATCCCCTTATGGTTGGATGATATTATGTTACAAAAAATTTCATTGGTAATCTTTTGGGGTGTTACAAGTTGGTATCAAAGCCTTGGTGCTGACAACCGTGCTTTTTTTTTGTTCATAAAACCTTGTTATAAATGATGTCTTCCTCAAGTTTTAAACTGGCTTTCATGTTTTGGAAACTTTATTTTTGCTAAAAAACCTGGATCCACTGGTGAGGAAACTAAAATGGGTAGGCCTAGATAACCTCCAAAAAGGGGGAATGTGTGATAAGAGTTTAGTGAACTATAAGGTTCATACCTAACCCACCTCTTGTTTTGCAGCTAGCTGATCGAGATGAATGGATAAATTGGTCACCGAGAGGAGGCCTTTCAGGCCTTCATGATGTTTGTGTAGCGCCAACCCTAGCTTCATCCTCCACCACCACACTCGCTTCATCCTCAAAAGGGCGTCAGGGAGGGCTGGCTCTAGAGGGTCACTGGATACCACCCTCCACTATATGCTGGCAAGGAGGACCCCATTATTCTAGAGGGGTGGATATGGGATATAGACCGCACTTTCAAGGCAGTCAATTGTCTTGCGACTCAATAATCGAGCATCACAACATTCTTTCTCCAAGGAGTTGCAAGATGCTTGGTTTGTAGGATGTTATACCTTAGACAGTCCATAAATTTCCTCAGAGTATTTTAAGATAGTAATTCGTGCCAAGTTCTATCTAGAGAGCCTCAAAAGGGATATGATTAATGAATTTATGTAGCTCACCAAGGGAGGCATGATGGTGAGGTAGTATTATACCTGTTTCACCGAGCTATTGAGGTTCACCCTAGATATAACGACCAGTGAGCCAACAGTGGTGTACCGGTTTGAGCACCAGCTACATTTTAGTATGGACCAGATGATGGGTGTAGTGGCTTTCCTTTATTAGGCCATTATGCATGAGCGGGCATACATCGCAACCACTATGGTTCAGAAGCAAGCATCTATTCTGGGAAAGAGAAGGCTAGAGACATAGGGCTTTGGAGGTATGACCTAGCCCTAAAGAGGTAGACCTTCAGGACATCAGTAGAGGGGACCCGTTAAAAACTAGGAGCCGACAAGGGGTTTTCCTTACCGATGGTATGGCAAGAACCATCTGGGATGTGATTATAAAGGTAGAACATCATGCTATAGAATCAGTGGTAAGCCAAGCCCCCGACCTTTTGAGTGCTAGAGTCAACGAAGCTTCCATCATCCCTAAGGGAGTCAGTTACAGCAAAGGGGACCTTTAGTGTCACAGTAGTAGGCCTACCAACATCATACCTACCAGAAACTGCCTTAGTAGTTTTAGTAGAGGGTACCTGCCCCAGCTAGTGCATAGAACCGAGAGGCTAAGGGTAGACCACAGAGGTCCTGCCCTTTTCCTTAGAGAGTTTGACACGTGTATGGTACTGAAGGATATGGAGGGGGTTATTAGGGAGCTCAGTCAAGCAAATGCCTGAACGTTATCAATCAAACAAAGCTGATAGATAGCTAGATGTAGTCATGAGTATACTCACCATCATTTCTCTACCAGTGCATGTATTGCTCGATTGGGGTGCCTATTTGTTGTTTGTGTCTACTACTTTTATTGCTAGGATTGCCCTATCACCATCTACTAGTGTAGCCATATCTATGATGTTACCCTCAGGTGATAAACTGAACTAGGCTCTACTCAAAGGTGGCCTTAGTGATAGGTGGGATAGAATTCCTAGTTGACTTGGTTAAGATAGATCTACAAGACTTTGATGTCATACTAGGAATGGATATGGTGGGGAGATACCATACAGTGATAGACTATACATAGGAACACATGGTGTTACGAGACCTAAGGGGTACTAGGGTTTCATACGGGAAATGAAATCCTAATCCCACAACCAAGGTAGTTTTTGAAATCACACTATACACATTGATGTAGAACGGGTACCCAATATACATGTGTAGTGTCGAGGAGTTGAACAAGGATCTTGCGACCCTAAGTGATATTCCTATGGTTTGGAACTTCCCTAATGTGTTTCCAGGAGCGATCCTAGGTATGCCTCTTATGCGTGAGATCAAATTTACAATTGACCTAGCACCAAGGGATGAACCTATGTCAAGGGCTCCTTATAGGACGTCACCGGTAGAGTTGAGGGAGTCGAAAGCTCATCTAGAGGAGTTGTTGGCTCATGGATACATCTTTCCGAGTGTTTCTCCATGGGGAGAACCCATCCTATTCTTGAAAAAGAAGGATGGGAGCCTCCATCTCTACAATGACTATCGAGGGCTAAATTAGTTGACACTCAACTATCTTCTCAAAGGTTCACTTGAGATCAAGCTACAACCAATTATGCATTTCGGATGCTGACATCATGAAGATGGAATTTCAAATGCGGTATAGGCATTATGAGTTTACGGTGATGCCTTTTGGGCTAACCAATGCACCTGTCATCTTCATAGATCTAAAGACAATAGTTTTTAAGGCATTCTTTGACTAGTTTGTGGTGGTATTCATCAATGATATCTTGGTGTACTCCTTAGGAAAAGAGGATCATGAACAACATCTTCGCACTTATCTGTCTCTTCTTTAGAAACACCATATGTATGCTAAGATATTGAAGTGTGGTTTTTGGCTTCCCAAGGTTGACTTTCTAGGGCATATAGTATCAGCTAGGAGGGTTGTCATTGACCCGGCAATGATTGTGGCGGTTATAGAATGGAAGGCACCCATATATGTATCAGAGGTTTGTAGCTTCATGGGTTTGATCAAGTATTACTGATTCTTCATTCATAACTTTTCGAGGATTGATCACCCTCTGACAAACCTGTTAATGAAGACTACCAGATTACACTAGGATGATACTAGTGAGGGGCATTCCAATAATTAAAGAAATGCCTGACAACAAAGCCTATTCCAACTCTTTTAGTTATCTTTGAGGGATTCAAGGTCTATAGTGACCATCCAAGTATGTGTAAGGGTGTTTACTAATGCAGAATGGTAGGGGGTCGCTTACACCTCCCATTAGCTGAAGCGGTACGAACATAACTACCTGACTCATAATCTGGAATTGGTTGTAGTTATTTTCGCACTAAAGATTTGGAGGCACTACCTCTATGGGACAAGATGTAGATTTTTCACTGACCCCAAGAATCTCAAATATATATTCACTTAGAAGGAGTTGAATATGAGGCAGAGGAGATGAATAGAGCTTGTAATGGACTATGACATTGAACTAACCTACTACGAGGTTAAAGCTAATGTGGTTGCAGATGCCTTAAGCTAAAAGACCTCTCACTCTGTGAATTCTCTCATGGTAGCTAATCTATTACTGGAGGAATTTGGTGAGATGGGAGTAGATTTGATCCAGTGGGGTGATCTTGAGGTTTGCATGAGCGCCTTAACGATTACCCCAACGGTGTTTGAGGAGATCCACGCCAAACAACCTAGAGATGTTAATCTTGAAAGGATATGGTAGAAGATATATGAGGGTCGGGCCAACGGATTCTAGATACACAAGGATGGTAGCATTCACTACAAGGGTTGTTGATGTGTACTGCAATGTTATGTCAATCTAAGGCACAAAATTTTGGAAGGACACCACACAACCTACTCCATCCACCTAGGTGGAGACAAGTTGTACAAGGACCTTAAAAGGATCTTCTAGTGGCCTCACATGAAGTGGGAGGTAGCAGAGTTTGTGGTGTGATGTATGATCTATTAGAAGGTAAACTTTGAGCACCACAGGCATACAGAGTTATCCCAGTCCTTGGAAGTGCCAAGTTGGAAATGGGAATCAATCTCCATGGATTTAATAAGTGGGATGCCAAGGATTCACAACAAGTGTGACACCATCTGGGTCATAGTGGATAGATTTACCAAGTCAGTGGTTTTTGTGCTGATGAAGTTGACTTGGAGTATTAACTAGTTAGCTAACATATAGATGAAGTTCATGGTTAATAGGCATGGCGTACTTGCGGATATTGTCTCCAATAGGGACTTGAGGTTTCTCTCTCACTTTTGGGAGAAGTTGTAAGAGGATGAGGGAACAAAGTTGAAAATGAGTAATGCCTTTCATCTATCTACCAATGGGTAGACCGAGAGGATCATTCACACACTCAAGGGTATGTTGCGCACTTGTGTTATAGATTTTCAAGGGTGTTGGGAGGACTATCTACATTTAGTGGAATTTTTGTACAACAATAGCTACCATGATAGCATAGGGGTGATGCTCTTTGAGGCATTATGTGGATTAAAATGTCAAGCACCCTTATGCTAGAGTGATATCAACGAGACTTGAGATGATTTGGGAGATAACCCGACATGTCTACTTGATCCAGGACAAGATGAAAGCGGCTCAGAGTGGTCAGAATAGTTACTCTGACCGAAGACGCCATGGTGATGAATTTTAGCCAGGAGATAAGGTGTTGCTGAGGGTTTTCCCCGCTAAGGCAGTTCAGAGGTTTGGCAAAAGGGTAAATTTTTCTTGAGGTATATTGGCTGCTATCATATTGTGGATAGAGTGGGTGAGATTTCTTATCGGTTGGTGATCCCACCAAAGTCATCACATGTCCACAACATCTTCCACATCTCACAATTAAAGAAGTAGGTTGTAGATCCTTCCTACGTGATCCAACTTGATGAGGTTGAGCTCAACGACTCTCTAACCTACGAGGAGAGGCCTATACGGATCCTTAAAACAAAGATTTGGCAAACTCAAACAATTTTAGCTCCACTTGTAAAGGCTCTTTGGAGCCACCTAGGAATCAGAAAAGGACAATAGTTAACCATAACCTAAACTCTTCAATTTTTATGAGTCAAATTTTAGAAAACCTTTGTATAATACCCTAAAATTTTAAAAACTAAAATTTAATAATTAACCCTTGTTTGGAATAATTTAATTATTTTGTGGACCTTTAATTTGTAAAAATGGAGAGGATTATTTAATAAATTAAAATAAATATTTTGTTATTTTATCATAATCTTTTTATTTAAAAAAAATTCCTAAACTTATATTTTTACTAAAGTATTCTATTAAATTAATACTTTAATTTTGAATAATTAATTTAATAAATAACTTTTTTATTTAACTAATTCCTAATCCTAACTCAAAAAATTATTTTTTTCTTTTTTTCTTTTCCTTTTCCTTTTCCTTTTTTCTTTTTTTTCTCCTTTTCCCTTCCATTTTCCTTTTCTTTCTTTTCCTTCATTTTCTTGGGCCGACCGGCCTTCTTCTTTTCTTTTTCTTTCCCCCGCTGCGCTACTGGCCTTCCTCGCCTTTTCAACTCGTCCACCTCTCCCCCTTCCTTCTTTCCCCTTATTAGGCCAACCCAACCTTTTTTTTCTCCTCTCCTTTGAGTTGGTTAGCCTACCACCCATTTCTTCTTCCCCACATGGCCTAGCTTCTTCTATTCTTCTTCTTCCTTCTCCCCTTGCATGTCGTGCCAAATGATCCCCATGTAAGCCATGCACCACGCCTGCAACTCCCGCCCCTCTACTCCTGCACAATCGATAACCTCTCCCTCTCTCCCCCATCCATTTTCCTTCTATTTTCGACCATACAAAGCCCCTACAACCCCTTCCCATGTGCCCCTTTCCCTTCCCCTTTCTCTTTCCTCCTCCTTACCACCCTACACTTGACCTACAATCTCCCCTACACCCATCTTACCCCCTATGCCGAGCTTTCCTCTCTTCCCTCTTCTTTTTCTTCTCCTTCTCTTTTTCTCCTCTCCTCTATCCTTCCTTGCCCTTGAGATTCCTTTCTCCCTATTGATCCCTCCTTTTTTCTACCTTCCCCCCTCCCCTATTTTTGCTTCGCCGCCCCTAGCCACCATCTCTGCTACCCAACCGACCACCACACCGACTCCCCTACACCCACCTACCTAAGCCTGCCCAAGATTCCCCCTACAACCCTATTTTCCTTCTCCTTCATTTCATTTATTCCTCTCCTTCTCCCATCCTTACACCCTCTTTCCGGCCACCATCTCTGCCGCCCAACCGCCGCCCACTCGCCACTCTCCGACCCCAATCACTCTCCCGCAACCAACAACGAACCCAAATCCTCTCTACCACCTTCTCAACCACCCTACTGAGCCTTCTTCCCCCTTTCTTCCATTTTCAATCCTTCCCCCTCACCCATACGTGTGTGTATAGTGTACTCACGTTGCTCATGTAGCGTGAGTATGCTGTCTTATTTTTAGCCTATTTTACTATTTTTGAGCTATAATATAGCTAGTGGAAATATGTATTTAATAAGCATTCTTGATTAAAAAAAAGTATACTTTTAATTATTTACTACTAATATGCTAATTGTGATATTAATTTTAGGTATAATTTTTACTAATCAAATCTTAAGCTTTTAATGAGGTAACAGTAAAGTTTGGTTATTGCCGGAAATAAGGTAATCATCGTACCCTACTAAAATGTATGGATTTACATATGTCAGTACATTAGAGTTTTGGTATGTATTTGTGTGCATATTATGTGTTGTTAAGCATCTCATGATTTGTAATGTAAGTTGGAAGATATAATGAAAAGCATGCTATATTGTATGAAATGTGATATGTGTATAAATGGTGGTTAAGAAAGGGGGCTTTGTTATTAATAATGATATTAGGTGCATATACATGTCATGATAAGTAAATATGGCCACATGTAGTAGAAATAATGCTTAAATGGGCCCTAGGGGCATTTTAGTAATTTTACTTGTACATAGGAAGTGACCTAAATAAATGTGCATGGTAGGTGATAATGGGTGTTAATAATGAATAATAAGGATTTTGTGGTATTAGATGATGCATGTGGACTATGGGGTGTTAATATTTTATGCGCTAAGGGTATTTTGGTAATTTAATAACCAAGAAGGGTAATTTGGTAATTTACTAAGTAAGAAGGGTAATTTGATAATTTTGTGAGTAGGAAGGGTGATTTGATAATTTTATGAGTAGGAAGGGTAATTTGGTACTTTAATAACCAAGAAGGGTAATTTGGTAATTTTACAACTAAGAAGGGTACTTTGGTAATATAATAAGTAAGAAGGGTAATTATATAAGTAAGAAGGGTATTTTGATAATTTTATGAGTAAGAAGGGTATTTTGGTAGTTTTATAAGTAAGAAGGGTATTTTGGTAATTTTATAAGTAAGAATGGTAATTAGATAGTTTTATGAGTAGGAAGGGTAATTTGGTAATTTAATAACTAAGAACGGTAATTTGGTAATTTTACAACTAAGGAGGGTATTTTGGTAATTTAATAACCAAGAAAGGTAATTTGGTAATTTTACAAGTAAGAAGGGTAATTTGAAAATTTAACAACTGAGTAGGGTATTTTAGTAATTAGACAACAAATAGGGGTAATTTAGTACTTTAACAACTCAAAAGGGTATTTTGATAATTTAACAACAAAAGGGGTAATTTGGTAATCTTACAACTAAGGAGGGTATTTTGGTAATTTTATAAGTAAGAAGGGTAATTTGATAATTTTATGAGTAAGGAGGGTATTTTGGTACTTTTTTATAAGTAAGAAGGGTAATTTGATAATTTTATGAGTAAGAAGGGTATTTTGGTAATTTTTATAAGTAAGAAGGGTAATTTGATAATTTTATGAGTAAGAACGGTATTTTGGTAAATGTATAAGTAAGAAGGGTAAATTGGTAAATTTGTCAGTAAGAAGGATAATTTGAAAATTTTATAAGAAGGGTACATTGGTTATTTTATAAGAAGGGTAAATTGGTAATTTTATAAGTAAGGAGGGCATTATGGTAATTTACAACTAAGAAGGGTATTTTGGTAAATTTGCAAGCAAGAAGGGTACTTTAGTAATTTTGTATGTAAGAAGGGGTAGATTGGAAATTTCGTATGTATCATGGTAACTGACCTAGTAAGCCTTCATAATAAATCCTAAGGGATGTTAAATAATAGAATAAGGGTTTATGGCCTTAGTATCACCCGTTTAAGTATAATCATCTATATTATAAGGATAAAGGTATTTTTGGAAATTGGAGGGTATCATAAGGAAAATGCATGGTATAGGGTTGAATGGGTAATTAAGGGTTTATGATGATGTTAATTTCATAATCATGCAAGAGGTGCCTTAATTGTTAACTTTGCATCGAAATGGGTGTTGGATGTGATAGAAGTATATGTTAGGGTTTATGTGTTCTATGCTCATTTGGTGTGTGGAGTACTTAATTCCATTACCAGTAGTATACTTATGAATGATAACCTATTATGGCATGCGGATAAATAAAAATGAAGCATGTGATGAAAGTGGATGATAAGAGGAAGCCTTAGCCTTAGGGGCATTTTGGTCATTTTGACCTAAGGTGCCTAAATATAACAATCGGAACCTAGAATGGCCATAGTGGACTATTTAAGTTAACATGGACAATAATATTAATAAATAATACTTAAGAATAATAGAAATGAATAAGTATGTGATTGATGTGTTTCTCGTTGTCACCTTAATTAAGACACTAATAATTAAAGTGGAAAACCTCGAGATCGAAAATGGTGGCTTTTTAAGGGTCACAACCCTAAAGACGTGGTTTAGCCCATGGTTATTCTGGATTTTGCTGGTAGGCCTTGGTGCCCTAGCCAGACCCTACATCTTACTCTATTTAGCTCTACAAACCTATTTAGGGGGTATGCATACTTATGGATTAGGTGTCCTTGTCAGTAGGGTATTGTGTGGCTCCGTACACCAGTGCCACTAGGGTACCTTTGTGTCCCTAGGTTGATAGTTTGGAGGGTACTGTGTTACTTGCATGGGTCGGTATGACTGGTGTACCTTTGTATCTCCGAGTTCATGATCTGTCCCTCGAGTTAAATAAATGGAATTGGTATGAACATTCAATGGAAAGACACTAATCACTTATAGTAGAACACCATATAGGTCGGGAACTTATGGATTATATCATTTGTACTGCTCCATCGGTTATTATAGTGGCCAGATGCATGTTGCCTTGGAGATTGCATATGTTTATGTTCCATAGGTTATAATAGTGGTTAGGTACTTTTAACCTTGGAATTGGATACCTTGTGCCTGTTCCACCGGTTATAATAGTGGGGTCTTCGAACCTACGTGGATATAATTACAGATATGATTATAAATAATACTTATTTAACAACCTAATTTTATATAATGATGATTAAACGTATGACCTAACGTTATGGTACGATTGTGGCCTCGGTGCCTGCCTTGGATTGAGTGGCGGTATGTGTTGATGGAGTGTGTTATTGGACACTTAAATTATACTTCAAAGAGCTTCACTTGAATGCTCTCTTGGTAAGTGTTAGTAATGCTAAGTGAATGAATCTTGTGGCATATAACCCTTGAAGTACGAACCCACCCTAATGTTTATTGTATCTCTTCCCATGTGTATGTTATTGTTATTATGTTTGGATTGATGTGATGCATGCCGACCCCACATTTTAAATCTGTATAAAGGATTACTCAGTATCGTAGTACTGAAGGATTCCTTTTGTGTGCCCCTGCCTATTCAATGGGTAGTGTCCTTTGCAAGTTAGCCCGTAGGTGCTATTAAAGCTTTATTTTTGGTTTAAAAAGTGTAGGACTATCCACGAAGGTTTCTGTACTTCCCTTTAAACTTTTATTTTTCCCATGTTCAATGTTTTTATAATGTAACCATTATAGTGGGTTTTAAATTCTTGTAATGTATTTAACGCACTACTCAGATTTAGTTTGTAATCTTAGATTTGTGTAAAATATGTTCTTTTCTCTTTAAGCCTTAGCACTTAGTACTGGAATGGTGGAAGGAAACTAGTTTGGTACTAAGTGTGGTGATAGCATCCCTAAAATTTGTTGTACTTGCTTCCGCTCAAATTTTAATAAAACGTAATTTTTCAGTAGTGAATTTTGGGGTGTTACACTTTGTCCTTTAACGGAATAGTATCTAGTAGCATATGTTCTCACTATTAGGGTTGATCACCAGAACCACCTTTCTCCCCACTCCCTTATTCCTGTTACCAAACCATGGCATATGACTTGAGGAGTGATGTCTTTCTTTAAAGGGGTAGTGATGTAATGCCCCGATTTTAAAAAAAAGAAAATTCATAATAAAATAAAATTATATATATATATATATATATATATATTATAATATATTATTTAGCCTAATTCTGAGATTTTAATGTAATGATGTAGTCTAAAATAATTTATTGACAAATTATAACAATTTTATTTATTTATATATTTATCATTAATCTATCCCAAAATCCAACCTAAAATCCCACAACTTTTTTTTTCCTCTTTTCCTTTTTCTTTTTTTTTTCTCTTTTTCTCTTTTTCTCCTTTTTCCTTTTCTTCGTTTTTTTCCTCCTTCTCCTTCTAGGTTGCGTCGTTCCTAACCTAGCCCCCACCTTCTTTCTCCCATCCTTTTTTGCCCGAGCAGCCCAATCCTTCTCCCCCTCTCACTTTTCTTTCTTCCCGAGTGACTAACCCATTTCTCCCCCTTTTTCTTTCTTTCCCTTTTTCTCCCTCTCTTTCCTCATTTCCCTTTTTTCTCCCCGTCTTCTTCCTCATGCTTATTTCCCTCATGTGTCGTCCTTCCTCCTTCCAATTTTTCCCCTACAGCCCTTCTACACCCAGCCAAGCCTTCCCTCTTTCTCTTCTCTGCCATGTAGGGACATGCATGTTGGCATATGCCCTACATGTCCCCCTACATGCTCCCCTGCACCCCCTACACCTAGTCACCGTACCTTCACCTGTTGTTGCCTGCACCGTCCTTCCCCTTGTAGCCTAGCACCCTTATGGTCCCCTGTTGTCTTCCCCACACCCTCACCCCTTCCCTACTTATAAATACCCCCTTCAATGCCTCCCCTCTCTTCTTCTCCCCTTGACCAGCCTCCCCTATTCTATGCAATTGCCTCCTTCCAAGCACTCTAACATGTTATTGTTGTCACCGCTAGGCCACACCTCCCAGCGCCTCCCTTATTCCCTACCTACGCCTGCATTGCTTCCTTTCCCCCTCCTTCTCCCCTTTGCTTTCTTTTCTCAATCCCACAACCGTTGTAGGCTTCACCTCTCTGCACCACCACCATCGACCAACTCCTCCCCTCCAAGCCACCACCGCACCTTAGCCACCCTACACAGGTGCCCCAAACTGTTCACCCACCCGAGCCACCCCTTTCTCTCCTCCATTTTCCCCCTCCTTTCTCTTCTAGTCCCTCAGCTATGTGTCCTTGCACCACCATAGGCCGCCAATCCTACCACCATAACCCTTCTTCCCCCACTAGCTTATTCTAGTGCCAAAACCACCCTTTACCCTAAGCTGCTAACCCCCACCTTCTTTACCAAAAATTGGTTGTCGCTGTTGTGCCTCCGCTGTCGTGACAAGCATCGCCGCCACCGCCGCCGCACCATTTTTCTTCCCCATTCTAGTCACCACCACTTTCTTTCCTCTCTTTCAATTTTCATTTAACTAGATTCCATCTTATTATCATTATTTGTTTTGAAAAAAAGGGAAAAGATAGCCTAAGTTGATTTTCATTTTCTAAGTGTTGTTCCACTAATAGTAGGAGTGGAGGCATAGGTTATTTGTGCTTAGAGTCCAGAGCTATTTTGGTAAGGATACGATCATAGCTAGAGGCTTGTTTTGTTAAAATATGGCCTTATTATGTGCTAAGTGAAGACATGCATGAAATGTTAGATGGTTTAAGGTTATATGTGCAACTTGGCTTGGCAATAACTAAAGGTAAGAAGATGTGTGGAAATGACTGTGTTGGTTTAAGTGTTTATGTGTATTTCTATTATATTATATTGCATGTTTGAAAAGTTTTTAAGTCTATGTATTAGATGCCATGTGACTTTTGTAGGGTTCTGAGACCTAGGGACATTTTAGTCAACATTATGAAAAGTGGCATATGGGGAATTATAGGGTGAACTTTGGCCTAATATCAGTTGGAGGTGTTATACAAAATAACTATGGTAAAAATAAAGTGGTATAGGGTAAACACTTCATGGGGAGTGTTAACCATGCATAGGATGAGTTAAACCTAATGTGAGCTATGACCCAGGGCAATTGAATTAAGGGTTGGTTGCTAAGAGTGAATATGGGGGTTGATGATGACAATGTTGGGTATCTTTGCACAGTTGGGGAGTCCTTGGAGTGCTAAGGGATGAGAGGTTACTAAAAGGTATAACTAGGGTTTTGGTAGGTGTAAGCACGAAACCTTGGGGTTAGGTTATTATCACATGTGAGAAACAGGGGAGTTGGGCTGTAAATATGGATTATAATGTTAATCATGCTAATTGGGTGTGTGTACTAAAAGTATAGCCATATGGGATTAGTGGGAGCAAATATAAATATCGTAAGGAATTAGGGTTTTATGAGGGGTCTAATTTGGGAGGTTATTATCACATGTGCGAAATAGGGAAGTTAGGCTACAAAAATTTAGGGGCTGGATAATCATAGTTAAATATGTTTGTTTATGGAAAATTAGGGCTACAAAGTAAGGGAGGAGCTAGATCAAGTAGAGAACACTAGGGTTTTGAGGAGTAACCCTAAAGGCCAATGGTTATCATATGTGAGAAACATCGATAATAGGCCATGAATCATGATAGTAGGGGATTTTAATGACAAGTTTGGGGTTATTGGGTAAATTGGGGACTCAAATGAATATTTGGGGCATATGGATGTATCTGGGATCATGAAATTAGGGTTTCCAAGAGGATAGGGTAGTCCAAAGGTGGTAGTAAGGTAGGAGCCCTACTTGAGTTGTGCATGTGTGTTTTATGTCTGGACCAAATAGAAAATTACATAAATCACTTAAAGTGAAAGATTACTTGAGTCAGGACCAATTGTACCTCATTTATCGGTCCACTGGTGAGAATAGTGGCCAAGAGTGTAGTATCCTATGGTTGTACCTTATTTACCAGTCTACTGCCAAGAATAATGAGGTCTCAGACTCAAGTAATAACATGCTTAGAAGATAATAACCTATGAGAAGACACTAATTACTTACACTGGAACACTATGTTGGGAAATACTAACAATAGAGCACAACACAATCGTGCAAGTATACACGGTTGACCCAAGTAATAAAGTGATGAGTGAATGTCGATCCAATGGATACTTAAACAAAATATGCTTTACTAAAGTCAATTGTTTTATGAAATTAAATATGTAACAAAATGTTCGTAGGTGACAATGAAAATATAATGAAGTAAATAAGTGCTTAGGAGTTTACTAATATCAACGCAAGATAGATGGGAAGGAAATCAGAAGATAAAGTCATTAGAGGAAAATTGTTAGCTCCAAGTGCATGCATCTTATGACAATTCATAGCACGTCAAGTTCAATGGATATTAATCCTTCTAGACTCACTAGATTTTTACCCAGTGGTGAAATATACTCGGGGGCCATCTCCATCAAAATGCATAGGCCAAGGCAATGTCACGTAGTGAGTTTTGGAGGATTAATGACAAGGTTTCTTCATCTTTAAGTGCTAACCCTGTCACCATTTGTCATCGTAAGTTTTGTATACTATCACAGTTGATGTAGAATTCGGATGAGTGCCTAATGTGGCCAACATTCAGCACATCAACAATTGAAACTCAACAAAATGAAATATCTTTCATCCAAACATGACTACAATGTCACATATTACAACTACAAGGGTTACCCAAAATTCACTACTGAAAAATTTTATTTAATTAAAAGAAAATTAGCAAAAGTAAAATAACAACAGTGAATTTTGGTGATATTACCGCCACACTTAGTACCAGACCGGCTCATTCATAACATTCTAGTACCAAGTGCTAAGGCTAAAGGAGAAAAATACAAATTACGAGAAACTCAACTAATAATTAAATCAGAGTAGCACAAGTAAATATTAACCTTCAAGTGGTGGTTACAAAACAACAAATACATTGAAATTGTGACTTTAAAGGAGACAGAGTAAAACCCTAACAATTCCGGATAGTTCCTTACGCTCTTTCCTGAGGCCCACTTGAATAGCGCCTAAAAACGACCTGCAAGGGACACTACCCATTGAATAGGCAGGGGCCCCACGAATGGAACCCTTCAGTACTATGGTACTGAGTAACCCTTTAAAAACACACTTAAAAGTAGGCACGCAATGTAACACATGATATACTGTTATGTCCATACATAACGACAGGTGTAAACATAATATTCTGATCCGTACATTCACATATTCAATGAGACAATCAGATATTAGTGGTACATAAGTAATGTTCCCTTTCGAGTGTTCGCATACTTAACAAGTCAACCAAATATTAATAGGCCATAATGAACAATTGATACTTTTAGGGCCTTAAGGCCATTAGTCCATCACTAATCAATTATCTCAGATTATAAATGTCCATATGAGTGCGGGAACCCCACTATTATAGCCGGTGAATCGGTCATGCAAAGCAAAACGCTCCTGGCCACTATCATTCGCCGATGGACCGGTCATACAGGGCAAAACGCTCTTGGCCACTATTATTTGCCGGTGGACCGGTCTGGCCTCGACTCACAAAGGGGTTCCACTGTAAGTAATTAGTTTCTTCCCTGTGTCTTATCATTTTTAATTATGGTTTATTGAGCACGGAATCCCCCACTATTATAGCCGGTGGAACGGTCATGCAGGGAAAAATGCTCCTGGCCACTATTATTCGCCGGTGGACCGGTCATGCAGGGCACCCCGGCCCTGACCACTATTATTCACTGGTGGACCGGTCTGGGACCAGCTCAACATCTTCCTCTTTAAGTGATTAGTGTCTTAAACGTATCTTAATTGAAATTATTTCACCTTTGACATGCATGACTAACTATATCCGCACTTATCCTCCTAGGAGGGCCCGTCTCATATTTTGAGACTTCTGCATCTCCTAACTCGTCCCATCATCCTTCCTTTAATTCACTTTCTCACATCGGGAGCTCAACTCCTAAGTGTGTGGGTCAAGGCCCACCACCTTATACCCCAAGGTCCACTAACCTCCTTACCCTAGGGTTTTCTCTAGAAACCCTAATTTGGGCCTATGTGGCCCATCTTTCTCTGCCTTACACATCCCAAACTATTTTGACACTCCACACGTCACGACCCTTATATCCAACCCTCACTTTCTACCCCACTCATTCTCATTTATTTTTATTATTTTCTTTTTCTTTTTCCATCTTCTCACATTAGGGTTTCCTCCCAAACCCTAGCTTGGTCTCCTATGCACCCTTATACTGTTCCACGTACTATTTTCGCCCGAAGCCCCCAGACACCCAAACGACACTTCTATTACCTTCCTCACGCCCCGAGGCAACTTTCCATACGTAAAGTTTGCCCCCATGTGGACTCTAGCCATCCCATGCAAACCCTCGATTCTCCCACTCTATCATTTTATTTAAGTCTCCTTTTACTCATCCACTCATGGATCACAGATTATTTAGGTCATCCTTACCTACGTTAGCCAACTTACTTCCCCTTGGTTATCTTTTTCTCCCATTTCTCTTTTTCATGCCTCCATCCCACATCACCACATTAATTATCCTAGCATGCATGTCCTAAAGGGCCATATCACATCACATCATAATTGACTGCATATCCATATTAGCACATACCAAAAGAGGGCACATGAACATACCTCTTTTCCAAGCCACGCCACACATGAAACAGTTAAGATAATAGCATATAGAACACGACATATAATTATATAAGACATCCAAGGCATGTAAGACACATAGCACCATTCGGCCTTAGCTACACCCTTTCTCGGTTTAGGTTATCGAGCTATCTCCTATACTTATTAGGCCACTAAACACCCTTCGTAATTGTTACACTTAATATATTTCCCATTTGGTTGGTTAGAATACTAATTTGCCCTTTCCTTTATTATAATTAACAATTTCCCTTTAGTTAGTCAAATTACCAAATTACCCCTATTCATTATCCTAATTACCAAATTACCCCCTTTAGTTGGTTAAATTACCAAATTGCCCTTCACATTTATCATATTTACCATTTTACCCTTCTCCATTATTAAATTATCATTTTACCCTTCTTTCTTATTAAATTATCATTTTTCCTTTCTCAATTATTATAATTACCAAGTTACTCCTTTCCGATTTCCACTTTACCCCTTTTATTTACAAAATTACCATTTTACCCATTTACTTTCAAATTTACCATTTTACCCATTAACTTCCAAAAATTACCATAACACCCTCTCACTTATAAGATTATCATTTTATCCTTAATTACGAAATTACCATTTGACATCTTTTAATTTCAAAATTCCCATTTTGCCCTCTAATTAAGAAATTACCATTTTATCCTTTTATTACAAAATTACCATTTTGCCCTTTTATCACAAAATTACCATTTTGTCCTTTAATTACAAAATTACCATATTACCGTTTATTACGAAATTACCATATTACCCTTTTATTACGAAATTACTACTTTTCCCTTCTATCACAATTTTACCATTTTTCCCTTTAATTACAAAAGTACCATATTACCCTTTTATTAGGAAATTACCACTTTGCCCTTCAATCACAAATTTACTATTTTTCCCTTTAATCACAAAATTACCATATTTCCCTTTAATTACAAAATTACCATTTTACCCTTAAATCATGAAATTAACATTTTACCCTTGAATTATAACATTACCAATTTATCCTTTAATTCCAAAATTACCCTTTTTCTCCTTAATTACAAAATTACCACTTTTCCCTTACCTCCAAAATTACCATAAAATATTATTTTAATACCTCATCCACAACTTTCATATTTAATATAATACTTATTAGCACCCATATATATACTAGGCCATATTCTTGTATAAGATACATTACTAAAATACCCCTAAGGCTCACAAAATATTAACCATGCATTAAAGATCACAATAGCATAATACAACATGGATAATACTTAATATTTTCATTAACAACCAAACTCTTACCTTAAACAATATTTCCATATATAACATATAACCTAACATGCCTCCTTTTTATCAAACATCACAAGAAACTACATATATGATATCAACCAACATATGTCAAGCATAATAATATATTAAAAATCCTAATGTGCTAACATACGTTAATCCATGTGTTTAAGTGGGATTTAACGGTTACCTTAATTCCCGTAAAAACAAACCTTACTGGTATTCCGGTTAAAGGTTCAAGCTTTGATTATCAAAACCAATACCTAAAAATGATATCAAGGTTTATCATGTTAGAAATAATAAAAATCAAAGTATAAAACTTTATAATGCTTAATTAATCAAGTACTTGAATTAAAATATTATTATACCTTAAAAATTATTACCCAAATAAATCAAGAAAGGCGGTAGCTCATACTGCTCATGCAGCATGAGCTACATGCAAGAAAATGAGGAGGAGGGAGCTCGAAGGTGGTGAAAAGAGGAGGAATATGCTATTTTTGGGTTAGTGGTTTGGGGCTAGGTGTAATCCCCCAAAATTTTAAAAGTCTATAATTTAATAAATCACTTTTATTTGGGATAACTTAGCTTTTAAACTTACTCAATTTCATTATTTTGAGGATTTTACCTTTTTAATTTATTTAAAAGTAAGAAAAATAAATTATTTTATTAAATAAAGAGGAAATTAATTGAGGAAAATAAAGATAAATCAATAAATAAATAAATTATTTATAAAATTTTGGACGTTTTACTAATTAAAAGGGAAGTTAAGGAAAATTTATCCAAAATAGCCCAATTAATCTAAAAATGAAGTTAATTATTATTCTTAAAATAATTATTATTAAAATTAAATATATAAATTAAATATATAAACAAATAAAGACTAAATACCCCCAACCCAACCATTTTATCATTTTTCCATTTTCCTTTCCCTTTTCTCCTTTCTTTTCCTTTTTCTTTCTCCCTCCCTTACATTTTTTTCCACCCCCCCCCCCCGTTTGGGCCAGCCCGTCGGCCTAGATCTCCTTTCCTCCTTGGCCCGTCTTGCGCGTCAGCCTTCTCCTTGCCCCCAGTCAGCTGGTCCTTTTCTTTTTTTTTCTTTTCTCCCCCTGGACCGACCGGTCCAGTCGTCCCCTCTTCTTCCCCAACCTGCAATTCAACCCTGCAACCTCGAATCTCGTCGCCAGCCACCAGCACGGCGCTGACCGTCCTTCCCTGCCCTTCCCGTCATTTTCTTTCCCTTTTTCGACCCCAACAAGCCCCATCTCTCCCCTCCCCGCGTGTCATCTCCTTTCCCTTCTTCTCCTGACCCGACCTAACCTGTAATTGGCAGGGCTGCACCGCCTGCCACCGCCGGCCGGTGGTCCTGCCACACCTGCCCCGCGTGTCTTCTTCTCCCCTTGTCGTTTTCCCCCTCAATTAGCCTATAAATAACCCCCATGGCAGCCATAATGGAGCTTCTATTTTCGCAGCCAAGAAACTCCGTCCCTCGCCGCCGCCCAATCAGTTGCATATTTCGCTGCCGCCGGTGACCTCCGCCACAAACGCCGCCCATCGAGACCATCCCTGCACCCTCCTCTACGAAACCAGACCACCACCACCCCTTACCTCGCCCTATTCGTGCCGCCCCAGCCGTGCAAAGTCTTCACCCCGAACAATCCTCTCCAGCCCTTCGCCGCCCCTCGCACTGCCTCTTGCCGCCACCCTCGCCGCAACCATTGCCTCCTCCACCCTCCAAAACGTCCAGCAGACCTCCCTCTACCTTCACATACCATAATCTTCCCCTGCCTCCCTCTCCTTCTACCTCCCCCATTTTCCACCACCTTCGGCCGCCGTGCCAACCACTACGCGCCGCCACTCCCAGCCACGCCACCACCCTCATTCCACCCCTCTTCACCTGCTGCATCTTCCTCCACCTCAAACACCCCTCCACACCCTCTCTCTTAGCCTATATACCCATCTTTCCCTCTCTTTCCTCCTCCACCACCGCTGTCGTCGCCGCCACGCACCGCCGCCGGTTCCACCACTAATCTGAGGTGGTGCTCCAACTTCCCTAGCCCCTAAATTATTTTCTATAAGTGTTAATAATTTTATTTAAAATTTCTAGTATTATCCCCAATATTACTATTGTTATTATTCTTATTATTATTAGTGTTCTATTATCATGGTTATTATTATTATTATTATGTATCCTCCTTTTTTCCTAACCTAATTTCAGAAAATACTTATAACTAGGTCAAACTATTTAAAAGGTTACAACTTTAGCTTTTAAAATGGTTATCATCATCATCATCATCATCATCATCATCATCATCATCATCATCATCATCATTATTATTATTATTATTATTATTATTATTATTATTATTATTATTATTTTTATTATTATTATCATTATTTCTATTACTACTACTAATACCATTATCATTATTATTATTACTAACAACCTTAGAGCTAATATAGTTATCTCTATTGTTATTATTATTATTATTATAATAATTATTATTACTATTACTTAACCTAACTTTATGATTTTCCTAACCAATAATAATATTATCATTAATAATGGTCTACAACTTTAGGGTTATTATGATTAAGACTTTTCCTCATTTATTATTATTAGTATTACTAACCTCACTATTATTCCTACTATTATTACTAATGCTAGCTATGGCTTATTATCATTATCTTTACTATTATGGTAAACATTTTAACCCTTATATTACTATTACCATTTTTACTATTATTACTATTAGTATTATTATTATTAATTATTATTATTATTATTATTATAATTATTATTATAATTATTATTATTAATGCCATTACTATTATTATTATTTCTACTTAACCCAACTTTATTGCTATTATTATTGTTATTATTACCATTATCATTATCCTTATTTCCTTACTAATATTGTTAATGGTGACCTTGTCCATCATTACTTTTATTAATATAAACTTTTAAACCCTTAAGTTATTATTATCCAAAATATGACCGTTATCGTTATTATCTTTAGGAATAATTGTACTTTGTTGGTATTATAATTTTTATATTATTATTTTAACCCTAAAACTATTATTAGACTTAGCCTTAAAAATGCTAGGGTTTCTATCACTATAAGCATTAGCATTACTATTATTATTATTGGTATTATCACTATTTTGCTATAATTAGTATTAGTACTATTATTAGAAGGATAAAGCTAATAGGTTTAATAATATAAGTGTAGCAATAAATATTAAAATAAACATATTTTGACTAGTAATATTTAGTAGACTATTTTTAAGATAAAAACCCTAGTTTTCGTATAATACTCTCTTTAATAATAATAATCCTAATCTTAGCCTAAAATAAGGGATGATGGTACTTTTGAGGGAAACTAATACTTAGTATTTTCCCTTTTATAGGTGATCCTAACCAAAACCCTAAGGAGTTATAGGAGCATGCTTCAAGCCCAGTGTCGCTTTAGGTAAGGACGAAGCTATGGCAGTTGTGTGATATGTGACCTGTATGTGTTGAATGTTGTATATGCCATGCTATGTAGTGTATTATATGATTGTGGATAACTTGTCTTATGTGTAGCGCAGCTTGAAGATTGAGGCATGTTGTATGTGTTTCCTATGACATGAGCATGACATGTATATGTATGATGTTTATGATGTGATATGATATGGCCCTCTAGGACATGCATGTTAGGAAATAGTAATATGAGTTGGGAATATAAGGACGATAAGAAATAAATGGGAAGTGAGTTTACTAAGGGGGATATGAGGTTGACCTAAGTACCTTATGATCCATGAGAGAAGATTTAAGTGGGAGGAATGTCCAAAATAAATGAGAGTTGGGAACCATGCATGAGAGTCTTAAAATTTGCATGGTGACTTGGGGTGTTTGCATGGGATGGCTAAATCTTGCATGGGAGTGAATCTTACGTGAGAAAAGTTGAATTAGGGTGTAAATAAGAGAATGGGAGAATTGTGGAGTGATTGGAGACTTGGGATGAAAAGTAGTACATAGGTTGGTGCAAGGGTGTATAAGGGACCCGATTAGGGTTTTTGGGGGAGAAAGTGGAAATTTGGGAAGTACAAAGGTAAGAATGATTAAAGAAGGGTGGAGTATGGGTTAAGAGTGAGAATTCATTTATATAAAAGATGAGTATGGGTTTCCATGTGAAAGAAGAGACTTGGGGATGAAAAGAGAGAGGTTACTTGTGGAAGAAGTAAGGTACTAGGGTTTGATGTGGCCAACTAGGGTTTTGCCGGTCACATGCGAGTTCGAGGAGTAAAGTGATATGCCTTGGGGTTTGACCTAATAAGGGTGAGATGTGGGGTGAGGAACAAGTAATGGTAAGGTAAGTGAGAAGAAGTTGGGCCACATAGGTCCAACTAGGGTTTCCAAGGGGAAAACCCTAGAGGTTGAGAATAGGCGAGATCGATGTCATAGGGTGTTGGGCTTAACCTACACTCTTAGGAGTTAGTCTTTCACTAGGTGTGAGTATAAGGGGGAAAGGATGTCGGGGTGTGACAAGGGGTGCAGAAGTCTCAAAATATGGGACGAGCTCTCTTGAGAGAAAAGCAGTAGAACGTCGATGACATGCATGTCAAGGATGGAGTGTTATCTAATAAGACACGGATAAAACACTAATCATGTAAAGTGAAAGATTGTTGAGCCGAACCCAGACCGGTCCACCGGTAAATAATAGTGGCCAAGAGCCGGGGTGCCCTAGAGACCGGTCCACCGGCAAATAATAGTGGACAGGAGTGTTTTACCCTAAGTGTATACTTTCCGGTCCACCGGTTATAATAGTGGGGGATTTCGTGCTCGACAAACCAAAGCAAGTTAAACCATGGGAAATACACTAAGTACTTACAGCGAAACACCATGTGAATCGGGGCCACATCGGTCCACCGGCAAATAAGAGTGGCCAGGAGCATTTTGCCCTAGAGACCGGTCCACCGGCAAATAATAGTGGTCAAGAGCGTTCTGCCCTGAGTGTATACTTTCCGGTCCACCGGCTATAATAGTGGGGTACCCGCACTCACATGGACTATTAAAGAATATGTGTGGAATGAACATATTATTAATGAGAATAAAGAATAAGTCACCGAGAAAGTAACCAGGCCTTATCAGGTGTGATGTTGTATGTTGCCTATGTGCTTATCCTTGTATCATGTGTTCTATGTGTTGGCCTTAGCTCGTCTGTTACCTTACTCAGTACGTAGCGTACTGATCACCCATTTCATGGGTGCTGCTCATTCCCACGAGCAGAAGTCCCCTCTAAACTTGTGCAAGTAGGAGATGATGTCTTCGATGCCTAAGATACTTACGAGGCATCGGGTGGGGCAAAGTGTTGAGCCTACCTGACCTGGGGATCGAGAGCGATTTGGCCGAACTCTATTGCTGTCATCGGATTTCGTATTTCCATACTTAGTTGTGTTTTGTACTATGCTTTATGTTTTGAAAAACGTACTCTTTGGTTTGTAATCCTAAGTTGCACTCTGATTTATGTATGACTTATGTTTTACTAATGATTCGCGTTTATTGTTAACTTTATTTAGCCTTAGCACTTAGTACTGGAACGGTAGGAGTATACCGGTCTGGTACTAAGTGTGGCGGTAACGCCCTCGAGTTTACGGTTTTATCTTTTTGCTTCCGCTAAACCTTTTTGATTAAATGAAATTTTTCAGTAGTAAATTTGGGGGTGTTACACAAGGAAAGAAGGTGGTTAGGGGAGGATTTAGGGCAAAGGAAGGGTGCATAGGTGGAGAGGGGGTATAGGTGGTGGTCAGGGATGGGTTCACGGCGGCTAAGGGCGCAGAGGTGGCGGCAGCGAGGCTACGAAGGGGGGGGGCTTCCAAGGTGGGTCAAGATGGAGGGATGTGAAGGAACGAAAAGGGAGGGAGAAAATGGAGGCCTATAGGTGGTTATTTGGTCCAAAAGAGGCTTGGGGTGGTAGAGGGGGTTACAAGGATTAGCTTGGTGGCTCAGGTGGTGGTAGAGGTGGCGGAACGGCGGCGGATCGAGGTGGTGTAGGGTGGCTGCCGAGAAGGGAGGGAAAGAAGAGAAAAAGAAGAGGGGAGGAGGAAGGAGGCTGCGGGGTGGCTCAATGGGTGTTGTGATGGTTCAGAGGTGAGGTAGAGGGTGGCAGGGGGTGGTGCAGGTGGCTGTTGAGGCGGCGGTAGTGGCGGAGCTAGGCGGCGAAGCAAAAATAGGGTGAGAGAGGGGAGGAGAAGAAAGGAAGAAAAAGAGGTCAGGGAAGGCATGGAGAATCTCAGAAAAATGCAGAATGAGGCATGGAATGAAGAAGAAAAAGAAGAGGAAGAGAGAGGAGGGGATAGGGTACTCGAGGGGTGGTGGTAGGGTGGTAGGGAAATGGCCATGGTAAGGAGAGTGAGAAGGAGAGGGATGGCAGGGCATGGGGAAGGGAGAGATGGTGGGGCCGGGATGGGGTAGAGAAATGGTGGGAGAGAGAGAGAGAGTTAGGGAGATCAATTGGGGAGAGGGGGTTGCAGGTTGGGCGGCGGAGATTGCGGGGTGGTCGGGATTCTCGCCGAGGATAGAAGAAGAAGAAAGAAAGAAGAAGAAGGGGAGGGGGCTGGGTGCGACGGATGGCCAAAGGGGGAAGGAACGTGGGCCGGGCCGGTCAGGAGAGAAGGGGAAAGAAAAGAAAGGGAGGCACGCCAGGCTCGAGCGAGATAAGGAAGGAAAGAAAAGGGGAGCCGGGCCGGGGAAAGGAAAAAGAAAAGGGAGGTCGGCGGCCCAAGCGTAGGGGAAAGGGCAGACCAGGCCAGCCGGCGGTCCAAAGAAAAAGAAAAGAAAGAAAAGAGAAAAAGAAGAAAAAGGAGAAGAAAAACGGGGAAAAAGGAAAAAGAAAAGGGAAAATGGTATTAAATAAAATAATTTAATTTATAAAATCATACAATATAATATTTTTGGGTCATAAATTTATTTAATAATTTAATTTAATATAATTAAAATATAAGGGTTTAAAACGGATAATTTTAGTAAAATAATGGTTTGAAAAATTATTTAAATAAAAAGGGTATGATAAAAATAACAAAATATGCATTTTAATTTATTACATATTTATACCCAATTTTATATACTCAAAAATCCATAAAATAATTAAATTAAATAGATTTAAAGGCTAATTTATCCCAAATAACATTTATTTATTAAGTTATAAGCTTTTTAAAATTTCAGGGGATTACATGTAATAGGAACCACACTCTGTCTGAATTCATGGTCAAGTTAGACTTGAGAAATAGTGATGAAACTATTAATTAGGGATTCCTTGAAAAATTTATATGTTTCCTAAACTTTCCCCCTTCCCATCATAAGATTAATCATAAGTTGTGTCACTACTACTAATCATTCATTATTATTTAACAATTTTGCCACCCCACCCTATAAGGTAGAAAGAGTACTTAGAAAAGGTGTTGCGCTTTCCCCTTAACATATTATGATTGTTGCGCATCTTAAATGAGATATGGATGTCCTCTAGTCCCAAAATGAGTTCTAGTCACATCTAAAGTGTAAGAAAATTAAACTAGTAACCCTCATGTTTGTATATGATCTCCTATTTTATTAGCCTTGGTAGTGTAGGGTTGATTCAAGTTATATGTGAGATTTTCTCTCATTTCTCAAACTTGCATGGCCTCACTCTCAATGCCTCGAAGAGTAAAGAGTAATATAGTTTTTCTATTCCCTAGTAATGAAGGAAACAAAAAATGGATCAATTATTTCATTTCCTATGAAGGTTTGTGCTCCCAATGCAGTGCCTTTGATTACCTTTATCAGCAAAGAGAATCACATATGAGGATTTCTTAGGCTTTATTAAAAAATTCACATCTCATATCTAGGCTTTATATTCCAAACTTCTTAGTTTGTTTAGTTGTGCATAGATGGTTCAATTAAATTTATTTGACATTTAAGCATATTGAAGTTATACTTGTGTAGAGAATAATAAATGAAATTAATTAAATATATAAGGAGTATATGTGGACATGTACTATGAATCCATAAAATCTCCTACTACATGGACTAAGGTATGTCTACCAAATATTGGAAGAGGCTTGCTCTTGTTGCATATGGATAACTAGAATCTAGTTGCATAAAGACATCTTATGTGGTGTCTTACAAGTATAAAGCAAGTACAATGGGTGACATGGGTGAGTGCATATGGTATTGAGGACAAGGACTTTGGCCCATCACAATACTAGCTACTAGTGCCTGGAATATGAGAAATTTAATGTCTTTGCACAACAAGTTCTTAGCTTTTTTATAATATCTAGTTAAGGTGTATATGTCTTTTGAGTAGGAGACTATAACATTTCAAGTATTTTTGAAATCATCTAGAGTAAAGGACATAAGGTAGGTTGGTATCAAGTTTTGTGGAACCCCATTTCTCTACCATGGAGCAAATTAAATATTTGGCTTGTCATGTGAGGTAGGCTTCTTACACATGACATAATGAACTCCATGGGTTTCTCTATCTCACTAATTGGTAGAATGTGTAATGATGAAGATGAATCTCATACTCATACACATCTATTTTTGCAATGCACCTCCTCAAGGGGGTTATGGCAATGGCTCACCCAAAAAAATTTGTGAACCTTCATACTATGTTTAACTAGAATA
The DNA here is from genome assembly GCA_039764185.1 of Tamarix austromongolica. Lineage (NCBI taxonomy): Eukaryota > Viridiplantae > Streptophyta > Magnoliopsida > Caryophyllales > Tamaricaceae > Tamarix > Tamarix austromongolica. The sequence goes on from CM077816.1 coordinate 55,199,164, forward strand.
CCACCCTTCATTGGATGAGGAAAGGAGGAAGGGGTCCAAGAATTCGAGATCATGCTTTTAGTGTGTTATTCACAACATACACATATCACTTATGTAATGAGAAGAATCATAGAATGCATGATAAGTGCATTTTATACCCTATTTTAATGTTGTTAAACAATATTCTTTGCATTAATTTTCCATTTAAACAACTAATTTAACCTCTTTTAAATCATATGTAATTATTTGGGATCAATCATGAAGTAAAAGAGCTAAATGAGGTATTTTGGAGTGTTTTAAAAGTAAGATGGTGAACCAAAACGTTCACATGAAATAACAAAAAACAATATTCAATATTTCAAATATAAATTTTTTATCCTAGATTCGATTGAGTAGATTCAATTTGAGTGGAAATCTAGGTGTAAGAGATAAAAATATCATGTTCACTACTTTTTTGAATCAGATTGTGTCATGGTCAAAATTTACCTAGGGATAGGTGGTTGACCTCTAAAGCACCTATAATAGCTATAGAGGTCTTTGACCTCAACACGAATCTTTTTCAAATATTTCTCAGCTTCTATCTTATCTTTAGACCAACCTAATATTTGATTTTTAGCCGTCTTAACATCTATATAAACCTTTCTAACTCAACCCTTCAAAAATTCACAAATTAATATCCTCTAATTTTGAGATTTGAGAGTTAGGGTTTCTTCATCTTCATCTTAAATCTCTACCTCTCCACCTCCATTAATTCCACAAATATGTGCTTCCAATCCATCAATTCATTCAATTAATTCATTACCTACCCCTAATGTGTGCTTCTATTCCATCAATTAAACCTCCTTAATATGATTTGTAATTTAGGGTTCTCCAACCATATGAATTCATCTATCTTTTTTATTCTTCCAATCAATGGTATTATTTCTTTAATTGATCCTTGAAACTATTAACTTCACACTCACAAACCCTTAATCAGGTAACTTTGTGCTTTAATTTACACGAAGGAGAATCTAAATCAAGCAATCATTCAAAAGGATGAGAAGGGTTGTTTGTGTGATGAAAAAGATAAAATTGTTGATTGGCGGTCATCTACCCACCTTGTTTTGCTCCTTTTCACTTTGATTTTTGATATTTCCTTTCCTATAATATTATTCCTTGTGTAAATAATTTACACTTAAGCGGTGGCTTTATTCCTTGTTTTTAGAGTTGGTATTAAAATCCTAAACTATGGTTTGAGATTTTAATAATATTTTCTTTGTTTTTATAGTTTTCATAAGATTATCCATGGACCCTACGTTAATTAATATCATTTATATGTGTAACTCTATCAAGTATGATTTATATTGTACAAGCCTCATTCTATCTTCTTTATAGTGATAATATGTAGGATTATATACTTGCTAGGTAGCTATATAAACAAGGTAGAATTTATATGTATAAATAATAACTTGATTAGATAATATTTCACCTAATAGTTTTGTGATTCTAACTAGAGTAGTGGAATGTTTAGATATGTGTAGGTTTTTGGTATGGAACACAACTATACATGCTTGAGGTACTAGTTTGGGTACTTAGAGTGATATCCCCCCACTTATTCTAAATGCTTTAGATCTAGTAAAATATGGAAGCCAGTTATTGTGACTATACTACTAGAATTGGATATGATTTAATATTGGCACTTTTTAATATTAAATTGATTTAGGAAAATAATATAAGGTGTAAAGGCTTGATTCTGTCTTTTAACTTGCATTATCTTTTTCTCATGACCAATTGTTAACATATGATTCATTTGCTTTATCTTAACCTAATCTAGTGGTACATTCATTTTATTTGCATTCATCTATATTTGATTTTATTTATTTTTTATTAATTTTTTAAATCCCTTATAATAGTGGTTTATTATTATCTATTTTTGCATGAGTGTAGAGTCTTAGGTAGAATTTTATTTGATTTTTGTTGCATTATATGAACTTATGTGAACCCTCTCAATTCCCGATCGATACTAATATCATTCTTGTCACTACTAAAATTGATGATAAGAGCATTTAAATTATGTCATAACCATAACCACACCACAAAATCTTCAATGATCACAGTGGTTCGATGCCTTAGCTCATGTACGTCATTGCAATGGAGTGAGGTACTAAGATTTCTTCATTATCGTCTTGTACTTCTTGTAAGCATCTTTTAACATTTTTTGAGAGCTTATATAGTTGAAGGTGATTAGGTCCTGAGTTGTACATACGTTCCTTGATCAATTTAATGAAATATCTTCACTTAAAAAAAATCTTAGACTCAATAACAAAACTACAAATATAAATTGAGTTAATAATCAAGCTTAAGATAAAAAAAAATTAAGAGAACTCAATATATTTAAAATACTAGATCCTACTCATCATGGATTGATTCATTTAGTGGCTTATGAGCCAGTTTAGATTAACTCTTTTTAATAAATGAGCAGAACTTGAATAGTAATATTTTGACTTGTTTACTAAATAGGCCAATTAGACTCATTAAATAAACAAGTCAATCTTGAATATATATGATTCATTTTGGCTTAGGTATTTTATAGCCTTATGTATATAAAGTGGAGGGACATCTTTTTGGGAATATCCATTTTTATGAACAAATATATAACATGGATAATTATTGTTTAAAAAAATCAACTTTGTTCTGCCATTCCAAACAAACTATACAAGCCATTATTATCCATATACCAAACACACTTTATTGACATTGAAGGAGATAGCAACCTCTATGGATGTTGATGAGAACAAAAACAAAATGATGGGAAGAAAAAGAAAATTTTAATAAAGCAAAGATACAATGGCCACCTTATATAATTAAGACAAGAAAAAGGAAAAAAAGGAAGATCTTGATATGTAGATTGTAATATTGGGAAAAAAATCTTTGGAATTTAATTAATTAAATTCAACTATTTTATATATTATTTATTAGTTAAATAATATATTGAAATTAGATTTTTGGTTAGTTATATATTTTTATATACATGATTGTGGAGTGGGCTACTGAGGTAATAACAGCCGAACAGACCCACTATTGTCTCAAACAAATCTTAACTTATCTTAAAATTTAAATGGCATGCATACATTTGGAATTTGTGGCTTATTTGTATAAGAAAGTATGATTGGGTCATTTACAAAATGGCTTGGGTCTACATGTGGCCTAGCTATTTTATGCTTCAAAATTAGTTAGGGCATGTACACTATGTTACAACCATCACTAAATTTTCAATTAAATAAGCATGCGCACAAATTTCTTATGAAACGATAACGGTAATAGTATTTTTAAAATGAAAAGATCAGAACTCTTGATAGGAGATGCGCCCATTCTAGTGAAAATTATCCTATAAACATCTTATAGTCCGGAAAAGAATATTGAAAATTTTCTATCAAATTAATCTTTCTCTCTCTCTCTCTCTCTCTCTCTACCCTTCTATTCCAATATATTTAGTTGAGTACTGGCATAATGTTGAATTTACCAGAATTTCAATAAATTAAAGTGTTACTCCTAATTGAAAAAAAACTTCATTATATTATGGAAGATAATTGTTCGCAAGCTTGGATATCATATGAGGGATCAAATTTGTTTCAAAGAGACACCTTGAATTTAGTGGGCTCAAATATCAATTTAGATTTCTATTTTTATCTTTTTTTATTATTTTGGTTAATTAGGTATGCCTATTATTATTATTTCATCAACTTATTTATTTAAATCTCTTAAAATTATATACTATATCTATAATATACATCCAAATATCTTAAGAAAAACATATAATTATTTTTTCCTATTTATTATCATTTAGAACATTGGTATTTATTTGATAAATATTTATACCTCATCTTCTTCTACTCTATTCTTTTATCGGATTATGTTTTTGTAACCGAAATGGAATCATCTACAAACTTAGTTACAAATCCTACAAAAATAATAAGAATTAGTGAAAAACCACCAAATTTTAATAGGTCAGATTTCAAGTGAATAAAAAGATGCATTTCTATTTGACTACATCAAATTTGGCCAAGTATCTCAATGAGAATCCTCTTAAACTTGGTGAAGGGGACACTAATGAAGTCAATGTGGATGTAGTGGATACACAGAATCATTTTGATATACTATACAGGAATTACATACTAAGAGGATTGGATGACACATTATATAATGTGTACTCAGGTGTCGATATGACAAAGAAACTTTGGGATTCTTTAGATACCAAATATAAGATAAAGGATATTGGGATAAATGTTTTTTATCGTTGTTCATATTTTGGATTATAAAATGGTGAACAACAAGTATGTTATATCCCAAGTGGAGGAACTTCTAGTTATCATTCATGATATTCATGTTAAGGGTATGTCTCTTAGCGAATCATATCAAGTGGTTGTAGTAATTGAACATTTTCCACCACTTTAGAAATATTTTTAAAGCTACATTAAGTACAAGCGTAAGGAAATGATACTTGAAGACATTATTTTCCATTTGAGAATTAAGGAAGTTAACCACAAGTCTGTAGGCTCAAAATCTATGGTATCTATAGCCAACGTGGTGGAAATGGGTTAAAGAAAAGGAAGCATAGTAGAAATGGTTTTAATGTAATACCTCAAAAATTTCCCTAAGAGTAAATAAAAGAATAATGAAATATTAAATATTTTAAAATATAGGTGCACATAATAATAGTAATAATATGAGATTTAAAAATCTATTATTATTTAGAAGATTTATTTTAATTACCTAGCCTAAAATAAATTATAGGTAAAATTAAGAAATATTAATTATTTATTAATTCCCAAAACTAACCAAAAATCCCACCATATTTTCTTTTTGTTTCTTTTCCCTTTTTCCTTCTTCTTTTTCTCCTTTATTTTCTTTTCACTTTTCTTTCCTTCTTCTTTTTTTCTTTTTTTCCCCATCTAAGGTGCGCCATAGTGACCCAGCACCTCCTCCCCTCCCCTCTTTCTTTTCTTCCCCAATTGGCCTAAAGGGCCTTTTTCTTTTTTTCAACGAGGGTGAAGGCCCAGTCGCCCCCCTCCTCCTCTTCTTTTCCATTTCTCTCCCTCCCCTTTTTTCTTCTTTTCTTTTTATCTCCCCGTCCTTTATCTCCCTCCTACAACCCCCTCCCCCACTACCATTTTTACCCATCACCCAGCCACCTCCCCTCTCCCCTTTCCCTTTTCGACCATATAGGGCATGCACGCTGGCATGTCCTAGCATAATCCCCCCTCTACACACCCCCTACACGCCTGCACCTTGCCACCCTTTCCCACACTACACCTAGGTCAGTCGGCTTACCCTCTCCCACTGTTAGCTGCCCAACGACCGACCACCTTTCTCTTCTTCCCCTCTTGTCCTTTTCCTCCCCCACCGATAATAAAACACCCTAACTCTCCATCTCCTCCCCTTCTTTCTCAATTGACCCGGCAGAAAATCCTTCCCCGCATCTGCCTTCAGTTGTCGCCACCACCGCATCTAGGCCATGCGCTACCCCAGCTCCACTCCCCTCCCTTCCCTACAACCCCCTGCACCTACTGAGGCCCTCACCTTCCCCTTTCTCCCCTTCCTCTCTTCTTCTTGAGTGTACAAAGTGGGTAGGTCAATCTACCCTACGCCTCCTGACACCACCTCATGCCACCGTCCTCACTGACCCATCTCCCTCTCCCTACACCTGCCCTCTTACACAAGTGCTTCTCCTTTACATCTAGCCATCTTTGTCACCCTTTTCCCACCCTTTTTCTATCTTCTGCTCCTCCCTCCCTCTTGGTTGTGCCACCACAGGCATCGTCGCCCCAAACCACCGCCCCTCCCACTAGTCCACCTAGTTCTAGCGCCACCTAGAACCCTATAGAACCCAGCCCCACTCCTTTTCCAACTCAAAAACCCACTCCTCCTTGCACCACTGCCACCGCACCACCCTCCCCTCATCTTACTTATTCTTGTCATATTTACCCCACTCTTTATCCATTTTTAACTTCTTTGATTTAATTCGTTGTTGTTGTTGCTATTAATATTAATATTAATATTATTATTATTATTATTATTATTATTATTATTATCATTATTATTTTGATTAAGGAAAAGAGAAAATGGAACAAGGTAGAAAAAGGATAAGTTAGCCTAAGGTGGGTGTTCCCATTTTTAGATACTAAACCGATGATAACAAGAGAGGAGGTGTAAAATTTTATTGCGTCAAGACCGGAGCCATTTAGGTAAGGATACAGTTATAGCTAGGGTTTTGTGCTTATGTGCTTTTATTATAGGATAAGTGTATACCTACATGAAATATATATATATATATATTCTAATGTTGTTGTGTAGCTTGGCTTGCAAGGACCTAAGGTAAGAGTGTAATACTCGAAAAATTTACCTAACCTAATCCCACATCATTAGCCCTAATTTGACTCTAATCTCAAAAAACCTTATTGTTAGCCTTAACCAAATTTCTTAATCCCAAAATTTAAACCGAAAATCAAAACCTTGATTCGATTAAACCGTAATTCGTAAACCAAAAACCGAAACCGCTAAAATTTCTGCTAATCTAAATTATTTGGTTAATCCCAAAATTCCTAATCTAATCCTTATTCCCTAACCTTCCCTCTTTTTCCTTTTCTTTTCTTCCTTTCTTCTCTTCTCTTCCTTTTTCTTTTCTTTTCTTTTCTCTTCTTCTCTACACCGTAAGATTGGCGCGAGAAGCTTTGAACCTTCTGCACCACCACCATCAACTTGCCTCCTATATGCCCATCACCATCACCTGTCATCCCTCATGCATTCCTTCTTCTTCTTCTTCTTCTCTTCCCCTACGCACATCACCACCACCTGCAGCCACCCTATTTTTTTTTTCGCAACCCTGCATCCTTACCACCCTTCTTCTTCGTTCTTCTCCCTACCTTCTCCTCCCTTGCACGTTTCCTTCTCCACCATCACACCCTCATGCCTCTACCTGACTCCCATCAATCCCAACCATCACCATCTCCCGCCTTTCTTTCTCTTTCTTCCTCCTTCTTCTTCTCAGCAGGACCATCATCATCATTGTCGTCTCCTTCACTACATTTTTCTCCTCCTTATCATGCCATCTACTAGTATAAATAACCCCCTAACTCTCCATTTTATTATCCCTCATCAACTTCCTAACCTTCTCCTTTCTCCTTCTTCTTCCTCCATCATCCCAATTTTCAACTTCCGCACCACCCCATCCACAACCAAGCCATCACTAGCTGCCCTTTGGCAGTTGGACCGACCATCAAGGTTTCCCCAACCTTCTCCCTCGCCGTCGCCGGCTATCGCCACTGACCGTTGCTTCTTTTCCCTTCTCTTTCCCCTCAATCGTTGTAGAGTTTCAGAGTGCATGGCCTGCTACACGGCCGTGCAAACACTCAGAAACCCTATTGCACAGTCGTGCAACCCTTGCACTATCTGACCGTGCAACATTTTTACTCTCGGCTTGATTCTGCATGGCCGTGCAACTTCTACACCGCCTAGCAGTGCATTTTCTTTTCTCTAGACCTGTTGTGCTTTGATTCTGCACGATTGTGCAACTTTTGCACCGCCTACTAGTGCGACTTCTTTCTTGGTCGTGCAACCTTATTTTCACCCCAAATTTTCTCCAAACACCACCAAAATTTAACCATAGCTCCACCACACATATTTCTACACTTCGATACAATTCAAATTCCATTCAACTTTAGTAAATTCCATTTTTACCCCTCTCTACCATAATCTCCCTCTTGATTTTTAACCTTCGATCCTAATCGTATTTTATTTTGTTTCATAGGTGATTTTTTCGGTGATCTCAGAGGACGTATAGAATTTACGTGCATAAAGCCTTGTGTCTTTGCCAGTAAGGATACATGTCGTAGTTAGGGATTTATGTGATAATTGTATCTTTGTATATGCTTTTGTGTTGAGTATGTTATATTGAATAATTCAAGTATGGAAATACTATGATATGATATTCTTGAGAGTAATGAAATTATGCAAGTTCATATTTTGGTATAATATTAGATACAAAATACCTATGGGAAAGTAAGGATACATGTCATAGCTAGGGTTTTATGTGCTCCATGTATTTTCCTTGTATTGTTAATGTATACTTTTGTGTTGAACATGTGGTATTGAATAATTTAATTATGGAAATGTTATGAGATGATATTATTGGGAAAAATCTTGAGTTTGGCATGATAAAATACAATCAACTCTGAATAAGATATTACTCATGTAAAGAGAAATATCACTTGAGTTAGGCCGAGGTGTTTATATGGCTCCATTCCACTGGATAATAATAGTGGCTCGGGTATGTTGTCCCCAAGAGGTGATCCAGTCCGTTCCACTGAATTAAGAATAGTGGGCCCCCATACTCAATGTGAATGAAAATACAACTAAGAGTTAAATCATAAATAGAAATATACTAATCATTTAAAGTGAAAGGCTATGTGAGTCAGGACCGAGGCATTGAGTCCGTTCCACCAGATAATAATAGTAGCTCGGGTGTCTTGTCCCCGAGAGGTGCTTCAGACCGCTCCATCGGTTTAATAAATAGTGGCTCAAGAGTACTTTTACTTTGAGAGGTGTTGGCTCCACTCCACCGAATAATAATAGTGGCTCGGCTGTCTTGTCCCCGAGAGGTGTTTTAGACCGTTCCACCGGTTTAAGAATATTGGGGTCGCTGAAGTCAATGTAAATAAAAGATTTGAAATATGGCATATCTAATGAAAGACTTGGAATCAGTTTTTATCGGGTTTTCTTCTATTTGTGCCTGTATGATTTGCTTATAAGAATTCTTGTATTATATGTAATCCTGCTTGACTGTACCGTTACATTACTCAGTATGTAGCATATTGATCATCCGTTTCATGGGTGCTGCTCAATCCAACGAGTAGACGACCCAGATGTTTATATGCAGGTCGATGATTTCACAGCTTTTGATGCTATATATGTGGAGGAGTGATTCATTTATATCAGGGTTGGGCGTAGAGTCATGTTATACGGTTGATAGTTTTACCCAGATACCTTTTTGGACTCTTAGTTTCATGGGATCCCTTTTTGGTTATATTTTGATATTGTAATCGGAGTTAATCTCCAAACACTTTTTGATGTATAAAAGTTATCTCATCTCTTTCTAATCATGTTTTAAAATTTCCTAATCATTTTGCCTTGTGATTGACGTAAGGATGGTGGGATAAACCTGACTTATGTCAATTACAGCGGTAACACCCAAATATTTGATTATATGCTTTCGCTTAAAACGAAAATTTTCAGTAGTAAATTTAGGGGTTTTACAAAGAGTGTGTGTGGACTTGACTGCTTGGTTTATATATTGTTGTAAAGTTCTATTATATGATGATGCATACCTTGATAATTATTCAAAAATTTGTGTATTTAAGTCTATGAGTCTTAGGTAGGGCTTAGTGGCCTAGGGCATTTTGGGACAAGATGATGGGAGATGGCATAAGGGGAAATCCTAAGGGAAAGTAATCTAAATATTACTTAGGAAAATTGTTGAGTAATAAGAATTATAATGATAAAAAATGGGATTAGGGTAAATGCTGCATGGGGAGAGTTCACCCTGCATGAGGGTAAGTCAAACTTAATATGGCTATGTCTGGGGGTGACTAAGGGGAAGAGGGTTGTGAAGGAAGGTTAAGGGGGGATGATGAGGGTGTTTTTGGGGTAGTTTGGTAACATGGGGGACTTTTTAGATGCTGGAAGATGAGGAAGTGCCATAGAGGTGAAATTAGGGTTTTAAGGGTTCAAAATAATAAGGATAGGTCATTATCACATATAGAAGATGGGGGATTTGGTTTTGCCTCTAGAAAAAGAAGTGGGGATACACCTTTTAGAGAAAGTGGGTGTAGTATAATGGTTAGTTTGGATGTGTAGGATTGGGTACAAATGAAAAATGAAGATTAAGGTTTCGGGATGAGCCATTTTTTACCATGTGTGAAATGAGGGAGTTAGGCTTTGAAATTTTGGGGGATGGATAGTCGTGGAAAATTATGCATATTTGTAGGATTTTTAGGGCTAAATAAGTAGTAGATGAGTGGTTAGACCAACATAGGCCAAAAATAGGGTTTCGAGGGGGTAACTCTAGAGGGCAATAGTTATCATATGTGAGGAATAGGGGAAGCGGGCTATGACTCATGAGTAATAGGGTTGTAATGGCATGTTTGGGTTGGTAGATAATTTGGGGACTCTAAGGATCATTAGGGAGTGAGGATACCTCGTGTTTAGGAAATTAGGGTTTTTAGGGAACCAGGGTTAGCCCGGGGTGGTAGTAAGCCAAGAGTCTTACTTGGTTGGTGCATGGATATATGGGTGATATCTGAATAAATAAAACATGAATCAGATACTAATCACTTAAAGAGGAAGATCATTTGAGTCCGACCCATGTGTATCATATTAACCGGTCCACCTGTGATAATAGTGGTCAGAAGTGTTATGCGCTTAATTATATTATATTATATATACCGATCCACAAGGAATAATAGTGGTCAGAAGCTTATTGCCTTGGATTGCATTATATGTACCGGTTAACCATTAAAAAAGTTGTCAGGAGCAATCTACCCTGAATTGTATAACATTTACCAGTTCACTGGTGAGAATAGTGATTAGGAGCATTTTGCTCTAGATTGTATTATATTTACCAATCCCCTAGTGATAATAGTGGTTAGGAGTATGCTGCCCTGGATTGTATAGTTACCGATCCACCAATGAGAATAGTGAGGTCCCTAAACCCACATGGATATAATTCGAGAGATGTCCAAATACTACAATAATGGCTTAAATCCTTATGGGGGCAAACAATCTAATATAACATGTTTATGTACATTATATCTTTATCATGTAGTGTTATGTACCTACTTGACTTTATTATTACCTTACTTAATACGTAGTGTACTAATCACCCCTTTTATGGGTGCTACTCATTCCCATGAGTAGTGACCCCTCCTAAGTCTGTGTAGGTGAATAATGATTTCATAGATGACTTTGTTGCATACGATGACCTGGTTGTGCAGAGTGATGTTGTGGTATTCCAAGGCTGGCCCCGGAGAGAGTGTCTTATGGATTTTTTTCCTTTTAGTTTAATCTAACATTTCTTTTAGTTGAAAAATGTTTTGTATTTTCAATATTTACTTATAACTACACTTAACTTTCTTTATGTTATGAAGCTCTTTCTTGTTGTGTTATTTTGGTCATATCTTATCTTACAAGCCTTGCAATTCGTATGAGGATGGTCAGGAGTCAGACTTATACTAATTATGGTGGTAACACCCCCTTTTGTGGTGTATGGTTTTTAGAGATAAAACAAAAATATTCAACTATGATTTTTAGGGGTGTTACAAGTTGGTATTAGAGTTATGGTTTTGATGACTATGCTTTTTCCTTCAGAAATTTGTTTACAACAAAGTTTTCTTGAGTTTGAAATGATTTTATATTTCAAAAAATTTTACTTAGCTAACATATCCAGATCCACTGGTGAGGAATTGAAAAGGGGTAGTGTAGGGGATCCCAAAAAAAGGAGGGAATAGGTGTATAGTAATTATCAAACCTGAAGGTTTAAACATGACTCTTCTCTTGTTTTGCAATTGACCGATTCATGATGAAAAGACGAGTCAGAAGACTTGAGGAGGCCTTTGAGGCCTTTATGGAGTTTGTTCAACACCAACCCTATGTTCAATCGCCACCCCACCTCCACTTCATCACCAAAAGAGTGTTAGGGAGGACTGACTCTGGAGGGTCACTGGTCACCACCCTCTGTTGTTTGCGGGTGATGAGGAACCCATGATCTTAGAGGGGTGGATTCAAGACATAGATTGCACCATTGAGTTCATTGAATGTCCCTTGGCTCATCAGTCTAAAATTGTGGCCTTCTTCCTCAGAGGCTTTGCGGATGCTTATTGGGTCGGGTGCCATACTTGGGATGATCCACAGATGTCCTGGGAGGCTTTCAAGGCTGCCTTACATGCTTGATTCTACCCAGAGTGTCTAAAGAGGGATAAACTTAGGGAATTCATGCAGCTTACCTAGGTGGGCATGACGATGAGAAAGTACTATGCCCGTTTCACTAAGCTATTAAGCTTTGCCCCAGGCATCAGCGAGTCGACCATGGTCTACCAGTTTGAGCAGGGGCTCCATTTCAGTATTCGTCGGATGATGGGGCAATGCCTTTTCCTAACTTGGCCACTTTGTACGAGCACGCATGCATCACAACCACCATGGTCCAGGAGCACACATCAATCCTAGGAAGAGAAGGAAAAACACCTAGGTTTCCCAGGGTAGGACCCAGCCCCAAGGAGAAGGACCCTCTAGACATTAGCAGAGAGGTCTGGTTAGGAGCTAGGGGCTATCGAGGGGTCATTCTTGCAAACGTTGTGGCAGGAACCACCTGGGGCATGACAATAGAGACAGACATTTAAGTTGTAGAGCTTGTGGTAGGCTAGGCCACCAATCTTTCAAATGTCAGAACTAGAGGAGTTTTCAATAGCCCTAGGGTTATTAGTTCCAGCAAAGGGGACCACTAATTCCCCAGTAGTAGGCCTACCAGCAACATGCCTACTAGTCACCACCTCTACAATTCCATTCGAGGGCATCTACCCTAGCTGATGCACCAGGTTGAGAGATTAAGGGGAGGCCACAAGGACCCCATCGTTTTCCTCAGAGAGTTGGTTGGGACCAGAGTATAGGAGGTTATCGAGGGAGCTATCAGGGAGGTCAGTCAGGGGGCGCTTGAACATCATCAACCAAACAGAGGCTGATAGACAACTAGATGTAATTATGGGTATGTTTACCATCCTTTCTTTACCAGTGAATATGCTATTTTATTTGGGTGGCTCTTTTTCATTCATGTATACTGCATTTGTTGCTAGGGTTGATTTGTCACCATCTACTAGAGTAGCTATATCTTTGATGCTACCCTCGGCGGATAGGATGGACCGCACTAGGCTCTACTAAGAGGTGAACTTAGTAATAGGCATGGTAGATTTCCTAGTGGACTTGGTTGAAATGGATCTTTTAGACTTTAACATCATATTAGGGATGGATATGCTCGGGAGATACCGTACAGTGATAGACTATACACAAGAGCATATAGTTTTGCGAGGCCCAAAGGGTACTAGGGTTTTGTACAGGAAGACCAAACCCAAGCCCACCACCAAGGTAGTGTCTACTGTTACACTACACACGTTTATCCAAAAGGGGTACCCTATGTACTTATGTAGCGTCCAAGAATTAAATAAGGATTTGACGGCTTTGGTTAATATTCCTATGGTCTAAGGCTTTCCTAATGAGCTCCCACAAGAGATTTCGGGCATACCACAAGTGTGCAAGATAGAATTCACTATAGATTTGGTGTCAGGGGCCGAACAAGTGTCAAAGGCCCCTTACAAGATGGCACCAGGGGAGTCAAAAGAGCTTAAGACTCAGTTAGAGGAGTTGTTGGACCATGGATACATTCGACCGAGTGTGTCCCTGTGGGTAGCACTTGTCCTATTCGTGAAAAAGAAGGATGGGAGTCTCCATCTCTACATTTGATTATCGAGGGCTGAACTAGTTGACAGTTAAGAATCGGTATCCACTCCCAAAAATGAAAGACCTTTTTGATCATATATAGGGTGCTACAGTCTTCTTCACGGTCGACCTAAGATCTAGATACCACCAATTATGCATTGCAGATGCTGACATTATGAAGACAAATTTCTAAACTCGGTATAGGCACTACGAGTTCGCAGTTGTACCTTTTTGGGCTCACCAATGCCCCTACTATCTTCATGGATTTGATGACAAGGATCATTAAGCCATTCCTTGACCAATTCGTGGTTTTGTTCATCAATGATATTCTAGTATACTATTGAGGGAAGGAAGAGCATGATTAGCACCTCTGCACTATCCTGTTCCTTCTTCGAGAACACCACCTATACGCAAAGATATCCAAGTGCAGATTTTGGCTTCCCATGGTGGCTTTTCTATAGCACATAGTGTTAGTCTAGGGAGTAGCAGTGGACCCGGCAAAGGCAGTGGTGGTCACAAAATAAAAGGGGCCCATGAATGTATTAGAATTTCACAGCTTTTTGGGTCTGGCTGGGTACTATAGACATTTCATGCAGAACTTTTCAAGTATTGCCTATCCTTTGATAAATCTATTGAAGAAGACCACTAGGTTTCACTAAAATGAGTCTTGAGAAAGGGCATTCCAAGAGCTAAATAGGCTTTTGACCACAACACATGTCATAATTCTACCAATGGAATTAGAGTTATTTGAAGTCTATAGTGACGCATCCAAGCATGGGTTAGGGTGCATATTAATGCAGAATGATAAGGTGGTCACTTATGCTTCTCATCAATTGAACCGACACAAACAAAACTACCCAACTCATGATCTGAAGTTAGCTATAGTGATTTTTGCACTAAAGATCTAGAGGCACTACCTATATGGGACCAATTATAGATTCTTTACATATCATGAGAGCCTTAAATACATATTCTCTCAGGAGGATTTGAACATGAGGCAAAGGAGGTGGCTAGAACTGATAAAGGATTCAAACATAGAGTTGACTTACCATGAAGGTAAATCCAACGTGGTTGCAGATGCCCTAAGCAGGAAGACCACACACACTATGAACTCCTACATGATAGCTAACTGGTTGCTAGAGGTGTTGCGTGAAATGGAAGTGGAGTTGATTCAGCAGGGTGACCTCGAGGTCCGCATAAGTCCTTTGACAATTACTCTAATAGTGTTTGAGGAGATCCATGCTTAGTAGAGTGGGGATGCCAAACTTGAGAAGATACGATAGAAGATATAGGAAGGCTAAGTTGAAGGGTTCCAGATACACTAGTATGGTAGCGTTAGCTACAAAGGTCATTGGTGTTTACCACAAGGTTACTCATATGTAAAGTGTCGAATCCTATAAGAAGGACACTATACGCCCTACTCTATCCACCCAAGAGGGGAAAAGTTGTACAAGGACCTTAAGAAGGTTTACTAGTGGCACCGCATAAAGCAGTAGGTAGCTAAGTTTGTACCACGATGCTTAACTTGTTAGAAGGTAAAGATTGAACGCCACAGACTTGCAAGGCTAGTCCAGCCTCTAAAAGTGCTGAGATGGAAGTGGGAATCAATTTCTATTGATTTTGTTAGTGGGTTACCCATGACATGAAATGATTGTGACACTATCTGGGCCATTGTGGATAGATTGACCAAGTCGACGGTATTCATACCAATGAATTCAACCTGGAGAATGGACTAGTTGGATTATGTAAAATATGTTGTTAATCGGCATGGTGTACCCGAGAATATTGCCTCCAATAGGGACTCGAGGCTCCTCTCCCACTTTTGGGAAAATATGAAAGAGGTCTTGGGAATGAAGTTGAAGATGAGTACTGTCTTCTATCCAGCCACAGACAAGAAGACCGAAAGGACCATTCAGACACTTAAGGACATATTACGAGATTGGGATATGGACTTTTAGAGTTATTGGGAGGATTGTCTACACTTGGTGGAGTTCTCTTACAACAACAACTACAATGCCAGCATAGGAATGGCACCCTTTGAAGCATTATATGGACGAAAGTGGTGGACACACTTGTGATGGAGTGACATTAGCGAGACGGTAGTGATGTGACCCGATTTGATTAGGGAAATGACCCGTCAGGTCCATTAGTTCCAAGACAGGATAAAAACTGCTCAGAGTCACCAGAATAGTTACACTGATGGGAGACATCATGGTAGCGACTTTGAGCTAGGAGAAAAGGTATTATTGAAGGTCTCCCCCACCATGGGAGTGCAGAGGTTTGGCAGGAGAGGCAAAATGAGCCTGAGATATATTGGACCCTCTGAGATTCTAAACCAGGTTGGTGAGGTTGCCTATCGATTGGTGCTCCTGCTAGAGTTGGCACGTTTCCACAACGTATTCCATGTCTCGTAGTTGCAGAAGTACATTGCAGATCCTTCCCACATTATCCAACCGAACAAAGTTGAGCTTGATAGCTCTCTGACCTATGGAGTGACCTATGGAGAGACCTATGTGAATTGTCGATACCAAGCTCTGGTAGACCTGAACAAGTGTAGTCCCACTCGTGAATATTCTCTAGAGCTACCACAGGGTAAAGGAATCCACGTGGGAAGCCGAGAAGGATATGCGCAAGGTATATCCTGAACTCTTCACCTTAGGTATGACAATTCTTGAAAAACCCTTTTTTTGTTAAGGGGGTAGTGGCTAATAGTGTGTGTTCTCACAACTCAGGTTGGTCATCAAGACCACCTTACTCCCCATTCCAATTTTTGGTTACTAGACCTTGGCCTGTGACTTAAGGGATGAAGTCTTCCTTTAAAGGGGTAGTAATGTAATACCTCAAAATTTTTCCTAAGAGTAAATAATAGAATAATGAAATATTAAATAAATTAAAATATAGGTGCACATAATAATAATAATAATAATAATATGAGATTTAAAAATTTATTATTATTTGGAAGCTTTATTTTAATTACCTAGCCTAAAATAACTTATAGGTGAAATTAATAAATTTTAATTATTTTAGTAATTCCTCAAACTACCCAAAAATCCCACCATCTTTTTTTAATCTTTTCCCTTTTTCCTTTTTTCTTTCTTTTATTCATTTTTTCCTTTCTATTCTTTTTCCTTTTCTTTCCTTCTTCTTCTTATTTCTTTTCTCCCCATTTGGGTTGCAACACAGCAGCAAAGCACCCCCTCCCCTCCCCTCTTTCTTTTCTTCTTGGACTAGCTCAAAATGCCTATTTCTTTTTTTCCTCGCGAGTGACGACCCAACCTGGCCCCTTTTCCTCTTCTTTTCCTTTTCTCTCCCTCCCACTTTTCTTCTTTTCATTTTTCTCTCCTCATCCTCTATCTCCCACCTGTGACTCCTACAACCCCCTCCCATGCTTCCATTTTTGCCATGCACCCAACCACCTCCCCTCTCCCCGTTTCCCTTCTTGACCATGTAGAGCATGCATGCTAGCATTTCCCTACATAGTCCCCCCTTTGCATGCCCCCTACACGCTTGCACCCTGCCATGCTTTTCTCCCCTACACGTAGGTTAGTCGACCAACCTTCTTCCACCACCGACAGCCTAATGGCCGACTACCATAGTCTTCTTCCCCTCTTGTCCTTATCCTCCCTCAAAAAATATAACCCCCAATAAACTCCTTCTCCCTCGATCCAAGCTACTATAAATTCTCCCCTCATGCCTTTATTCTTCGCCACCACCGCACCTAGGCTACGTCACCACCCCAGCTCCACTCCCCTCCCTTCCCTGCATCCTCCTATGCTTACTAAGCCCCTCACATTCCCTTTTCTCCCCTTTCTCTACTCTCCCTAAGTGTGCAAAGTGGGCAGGTCAAGCTACCCTACGCCTCCCTACACCACCTCACGCCACCAACCCATCTCCCTCTTCCTACACCTCCCCTTATGCACAAATGCTTCTCCTATGCAGCCAGCCCTCTCTGCCACCCTTTTTCCTCCATTTTCTCCCTTCTTCTTCTCCCCCCTCTCAGTTGTGCCGCCATGGGTGCCACTACTATGAACCACCACCCTCCCATTTTTCCACCTAGTTCCAGCACCACCCATAACCCCTAATAACCCATCCTTACTCCTCTTCCAACTCAAAAACCCACTCCTCCTTACGCCACCGCCGCCACCGCCATTGTGCCGCCGCCACACCACCCTCCTTTCATCTTGCTTATTCTTGTCACATTTCCTCCCCTCTTTATCCATTGTGAACTTCTTTGATTTAATTTCTATTATTATTATTATTATTATTATTATTATTATTATTATTATTATTATTATTTTGGTTAAGGAAAAAGGTAGAAAAAGGATAAACTAGCCTAAGGTGGATGTTCCCATTTTTAGGTACTGGACCGATGATCACAAGAGAGGAGGTGTAAGATTTTGTTGTCTTAAGACCGGAGCCACGTAGGTTAGGATACAACTATAACTAGGATTTTGTGCTTATGGGCTTTTGTTGTAGGATAAGTTTATATATGCATCAAATATATATATATATATATATATATATATATATATATATATATATATATATGTGTATGTATGTATGTATGTATGTATGTATATGTATGTATGTAACACCCCAAAATTCACTACTTTTTTTTAAAGTGGAAGAAATTATAATAGAAATATTTAAATTAAAACTCGTGAATTCTGGGGATGTTACCACCATACTTAGTACCAGACGGATTCTCTTCGACCGTTCCAGTACCAAGTGCTAAGGCTAAAAAGATTATTTTCACACTTAAACTGAGAATTCATAAAATGCATTAAAAAGATTAACATAGAAATCAGAGTACACATACAAGTTACAATAAATAACAAGATAGAAATCAGAGTGCGAAATCAAAATTCCTCATAGGGAATAATTTTACAATCGATAAAGGGTTGATTTGAAATACTCAATACAAGATAATAAATCGTAAAAGGGTAAATATGATACACAAGTAATACCGAGGGAATAAGTTGCATAAAGATTAAATACGGCCATGACACTCTCGGACTCTGAGCCAACCACAAGCTCAACTCTCAACCCCACCGGATGTCTCGCCCACCTGTACAAAGTCAGAAAGGGCCTTCTACTCATGGGAATGAGCAGCACCCATGAAAAGGGTAATCAGTATGCTACGTATTGAGTAAGGTAACAGAGCACTAAGGCCCACACATAAGCACATAAATTATGCAGAAGAATAAAAGAGCACAATCATAAATGCATAAGATCAACCAGGTAAAAGTACAAAGGCCCATAAATAATCCGGATCAATTACTTAATTAATCTTTGATCAGAAGTTGATTTACACCATGCTTTTTATCAAATCCACACGAGTACGGGAACCCCACTATTATAGCCGGTGGACCGGAAATACACAAGGCATATAGCTCCTGACCACTATTATAGCCGGTGGATCGGTCTCCAGGATACCGTAGTACCTGGCCACTATTATAACCTGTAGATCGGAAACACATAGGTACAAAGCCTGACCACTATTATAGCCGGTGGACCAGAAACACATAGGGCATCATGCCCTAACCATTATTATTCGCCGGTGGACCTGTCTGGGCCCTGCTCAATAATTTTCCACTTTAAGTGATTAATGTCTTAAGTATATTATTCGGAAAATTTTAACCCTAGACTAGGCTTTTGATAAAATACTAAAATAATAATAGAAAAAATACCAAAAATAATATCAATAGTAATATTAACAAGAATAATAAAAATAGTAACAATAATAATAAAAAGGCATTACTCAAAAATATAGTGAACTAAGGGCTTCGGCTCCCTTACCAAAATAATACTAATAATAATATTAGTAAAATAAATAACCAAATTTAGTAATAATAATAATCATGAAATAATAATAATAATAATAATAATAATAATAATAATAATAATGCAAATAATAATAATAAATGCTAATGATAAAAATAATGATAATATTAATAATAATAAGACTTGATATTTATAATACTACTACTATAATTCAAATTAGGCATAATAGGGTTTCAACCCTATATAGAATAATAATACCACACTTGAAAATAATAATAATAATAATAATAATAATAATAATAATACATATTAAAAATAGAAATATTAATAATATTTATATTCAAATAAATGAAATAAAATAATTTAAGGCTTATAAAAATAGGGGAAAAGGGTTGAGAGGGTCTAGGGTTCAACCTTAGGCTGGTGGGGATGGGCGGCACCGGCGGTGGTGCACGGCGGCACCTGCGGTGGCCGGAAAAAGGAAATAAAAGGGTAAAAGTTGAATGATGGGAAAAAGATAGGGAGAATTAAGGTGGGATTTGGGGTGTTTAAGACTACTTAGAGGGAGAGGAGTTGAATGAGGGTGGTGGCACAGCCAAAGGTGGTGGCGCACGGCAGAGGTGGTGGCCGAATGGGGAAGAAGGAGAGAAAGAGAGGAGGAGAGGGAGAAAGAGGAAAAGAGAGGTAGGGGAAGATAGAGGAGGTTATGCAGCACAATTTGGGAGGTGAAAGGAGAGGCGGAAGCGGCGGAAGAGGTGGCTAAGGGCGGCGCAAAGGGTGGCGGAGGTTGAAGAGAGGATTGATCGGGAAGGCTACTTCGCACACTCGGGGTGGCTTTCACAGGAAGAATCGAGGGATATGGGGTGTTTGGTTAGCTAGAGGGTGGCGCAAGGAAGAGTTTGGTAGGCGAAGTGGGTGGCGGAGTTGGTCGACGGCGGCAAGGATGGCATCTAAAGGGGCGGCAGCGGCAATATAGGTTTTCTAGGTTGGGGATCAAAAACTCGATACAAGGTAGCTCATGGGGGTATTTACAGATTTTAGAAGAGAGGTTAGGGTTTTGTGGGTTGGCTACGGGGTAAGGCAGGTAGGTTTAGGGTTACCGGTGGCGAGGTTGGCTAGTGGGAGTCAAAATGGGGCAAGGGGGCTGACTAGCTGGGAGAGGGAGAAATGTGCAAGGAGAGGGGAGAAGTATTGGTCTATGCGGTCGCCAAATTAGGGGGAGAGAAAGGATGAAAAATGACCGGTCAATAGTGCGTACCCGATGGCGAAAATCCAGGGACGAGCGGCGGAGGTTGCAGGTCGAACGACGTCGACGAGGAAGAAGGAAAAAGAAGATGGGGGCTGGACCGGCGGTCCAAAAGAAAAGGAAAGAAACGAAAAAGGGGGAAGAACAGGCTGGGCGCGGTGAGGCGTTTAAATTTAAATAAAATACGGAGAATAGGGAAAAAGAGAAGTAAAACGCGGCGCGGAGAAGGACAAGGAAGAAGGCAGCGGCTAAGCGGGCTGAGCAACGCCAAAGGAAAGGAAGGAGGGAGGGGGATTGGGCTGCTGGGCTAGCGCAGTTCGGGGAGGAGAAAAAGAAAAAGAAAAAGAAAAGAAGAAGAAAGAAAAAGAAAAAGGAAGAAAGAAAAGGAAAAAGGAAAAAGGAAAAAAGGAAAAATAATGGGTTAGGCTAATTAAATTAATTGGGATATTTGGGATATTTAAAAAATAATAATATTTAAATAAAATAATATTTAAACCCCTTTTTATGCTAATTTAGGATTTTTAAAAGGTTTTCCATAAATTATATTTTAATTAACAAAACACTCTAATTTTTTTCCAATTAAATTAATTATAAAATTAATATTAATTTGGAATTATTTTCTCCTTATTATTTTAAATAAAATAATTTATTTAATTAATTTTCCAAAATAAAATCCTTAATTAACTAAAATACTCAAATTTCTCCTAATTAAAATACTTATAAATTTCTTCTTGATTTGCCCTAATTAATTTTCTTTTTTAAAAAAAAATAATTTTTTAAATTAATTTTCATAATTAAACCTCATTTAAATATAATTTTTAAAATTAGAAATTTTCGGGGCATTTCAATATAATCTAAGGTTGTTGTACAGCTTGGCTTGCCAAGACCTAAGGTAAGTGTATGTGTGGTCTTGACTGCTTGGTTTATATATTGTTGTAAAGTTCCATTATATGAGGATGAATACCTTGATAATTGTTGGGAAATTTGTGTATTTAAGTCTATGAGTCTTAGGTAGGGTTTGGTGGCCTAGGGCATTTTGGGACAAGATGGTGGGAGAAGGCATAAGGGGAAATCCTAAAGGAAAAAGTATTCCATATATTCCTTGGGAAAATTGTTGAGTAATAAGAATGATAATGATAAAACGGGGGATTAGGGTAAATGTTGGGGAGAGTTGACCTTGCATGGGGGTAAGTTAAACATAATGTGGATATGTTTAGAGGTGACTAAGGGGAAGAGGGTTGTGAAGGAAGGTGAAGGGGGATGATGAGGGTGTTTTGGGGGTATTTTGGTAACATAGGGGAGTTCTTGTATGTTGGAAGATGGGGAAGTACCTTGGGTGAAATTAAGGTTTTGAGGGTTTAAAACCCTAAGGATAGGTCATTATCACATGTAGGAGATGGTTGATTTGGGTTGTGCCTCTTGACTGTGATGTGGGGATACACCTTATAGAGAATGTGGATTTATTATAATGGTTAGTTGGGATGTTTAAGAATGGGTACAAATGAAAAAAGGAGATTAGGGTTTCAAGAGGAGCCATTTGGGGAGGTTGTTATCTCATATGTAAAATGAGGGAGTTAGGCTACAAAATGTTTGGGGATGGATAGTCATGGACACTTATGCTTGGTTGTGGGATTTTAGGGCTAAATAAGTAGTAAAGGAGAGGTTAGACCCACGTAGGCCAAAACTAAGGTTTCAAGGGGGTAACCTTATAGGATAATTGTTATCATATATGAGGAACAGGGGAAGCGGTCTATGGCTAATGAGTAATAGGGTTCTAATGGTATGTTTGGGTTGGAAAATAATTTGGGGACTCAAAGGATCATTAGGGAGTGAGGATACCTCGAATTTAGGGAATTAGGGTTTCTAGGGGGCGGGGTTGACTCGGGGTGGTAGTAGGCCAAGAGTCTTACTTGGTGGGTGCATGGATGTGTGGGTGATATTTGAATATATAAAATATGAATAAGACACTAATCACTTAAAGTGGAAGATCATTTGAGTCTAGCAATTTATATCATATGTATCAGTCCATCTGTGATAATAGTAGTTAGGAGCTTTCTGTCCTGGATGGTATTATATATATACCTATCCACCGGTGATCATAGTGGTCAGGAGTGTATTATCGTGGATTGTGTTATATGTACCAATCCACCAAGGATCATCGTGGGGGTCTCAAGCTCAAGTAATGAAACCTTTAGATGGTAATAATCTACGAAAAAGACACTAATTACTTACGATGGAACACCATGTAGATCGAAGCCATGTGTAGTATACTTACCGGTCTATTTATGAGAATAGTGGTCAGAAGCATTCTACCCTAAATTGTATAACATTTACTAGTCTACCGGTGGGAATAGTGATTAGGAATATTTTATCCTAAATTGTATTATATTTACCAGTCTACCAGTGATAATAGTAGTTAGGAGCATGATACGGGGATTGTATAGTTATTGGTCCACCAGTGGAAATGTGGGGTCCCCGAACCCACCTAGATATAATTCGAGTGATTTCCAAATACTAAACTAATGGCTTAAGTCCCGATGGGGGAAAAATCTAATAAAACTTGTTTATGTGCTTTATATCTTTATCATGTATTGTTATGTTCCTACTTAACTGTATTGTTACCTTACTCAGTACATAGCGTACTGACCACTCCTTTTATTGGTGTTACTCATTTCTACTAGCAATGACCCCTTCTGAGTCTATGTAGGTAACTGATGATGCAATAGATGATTTTTTTGCTTATAATGACCTGGTCAAGGTAGAGTGATGCTATTGTATTTTGGGATAGGGGCTCAGAGAGAGTGTCTTTCGGATTTGTTTTCCTTTCAGTTTCAGTTAACGTTTCCTTTAGTTGAATAATGTTTTGTATTTTTAGTATTTCCTTATAACAACACTTAACTCTCTTCATGTTATGAAGCTCTTTCTTGTTGTGTTATTTTGGTCATATCTTATCTAGCTAGCTTTATAATTGGTATGAGGATGACTAGGGGCCAGACTTATACTAATTATGGTGGTAACACCCCTTCTTGTGGTGTATGGTATTTAGAGATGAAACGAAAATTTTCAAATGTGATTTTTGGGGAACTCTTGATAGGAGATGCGACCATATAAGTGAAAAGTAACCCATAAATACCTCATGGTATAGGGGGAAATATTTTGAAAAACTTTTATCAAATTTATCTCTCTACCCTTCTATTACAAAATATCTGTTTGAATACTAATATAATGTTAAATTTGCCAAAATTAAATTAAACTAAAGTGCTATTTTTAATAAGAATTAAAATTTGTTTTATCTTGAAAGATAATTGTTCACAACCTTAGGCACATAAGATGAGATATATATACCCAACCTTATAGCTAAAATACAATCTCTTAAACTTATCCTATATTTTATTAATTAAATTAACAACTAAATATTTAAAAAGTTAAAATAAATCAACAATAATTTTATTAATTACTAGTAGTAGTTTAGTATAATATTGTAATACCCCAAAATTTTAAACCTCTTAATTTACTCTTTTGATGATCACTATTTAAATTTTTATGAGGACATAATACCTCATATTTGGAATTTAAATTTCATTATATTTATAATATTTTATTTATTTTAATGTAAGAGAAAAGCTCTCTTCTTAATTTTAGAAGTTCTAAGAAAAATTTTATTTTTAGAAGGCTTTTGATAATCCGAAAGTTACTATTTTTATAAAATAGTTATTTTCATGTAATAATGTGATAAAAATATTTTAAATATTCTTATATTAGTGATTGGACTTTTTCTACAATTCAAAAGGATATTTTAAACCATTATTTTATATAGAATAATAAAAGGTAAAAATAAGAATTTTATAGATAGAAAATTCAAAAGTGTTCCCTTTAAACAGAAAACATAAAATGAGAATTCAAAATTTCGGACCTATTCAAAGATGATAGGCATAAAGGAAAAAAGTGATAATGGTAGCCATTTTAAGGGATTTGCTTTTCATTATTTATATCAATAACTACTTTCATACTTTTGGTTGTAATTGATAGTTTTATTTTTGTCTTTTCATTATATTTTGATATCCATTGAGTTTACTAGAAATTTATATTTTATAGTATATTGAGTTAAAAATAAATTTGTGTGTTTATTTATTATAATTAGCCTTCGTAGCTAGTGTAAATGGGACATTAGCATCTACTTACTCTAGTTGTGATGTTCATACCTTCATTGTATTTAGCTTCCACATATATTTTCCTTATTTTTGTAGTGGATTGGTTTTGAAAAAATGGGGGTCTTACAAATATAACAACTAAATTCACTTAATTATGGTATCTTACAAAACCAATTATACTAGTAATCCTATACTCATCCCCCAATACATTTTTTTAGAAGTCTTTAACTCAAGAAAAACTCCCAAAGTTATAATCCCACCAAAATTGATCTAAGATATTCTATGAAAATTAACAAACTAAATAAATATAATAAAAATATGAACATATTTAATAAAAAATAAACAAATCTAATCTATTATCTAATCAATATAATTAAAAACATTCACCAATAACCCCCACCCAACATCATTATTTACCGATTCTTCCCCTAACCAAGATCGTATTATGTGTTTATTCCCAAAACTACAAATCTAATAAACAAATAAAAATATTTAAAATATTTAATAAAAAGATAATAAATATCAAATCAGATATAGTTAATACAATAAATAAATTTAGCTAGTTCTTCCCATTGATTTAAAAAAATTTAAATAGATCTAATAAATGAGTATAATTAATAAAATATAAACAAATCTAACAACATAGTTAACAAATTTAACCATTTGATTGAATAAAAATATTAAGTATAATTAACACAACACTTATGGTAAAAATTGAGGCTCCTTACCCAAACCATCGGCATATTCAGTCGATGCCCTTGAACCCCAACAAAAAAGATTGTTGTTCCCTTCCTTCACCCACTGGCAACTTTTTATGGTTTCTTCCCTACCATTGGCATTTCTAGCCAATTTCCCCCCCCCCCCCAATTCTTCCACCAAATTTAATGATCTAATCAAAAAAATTAAATGCTAAAACTGGATTGAAGTATAATTAACACAAAAATTATCCGATCATTGGCTTATTCGACTGATGCCTTTCACCATCCAATGGCAAAGTTAGTTGTTCCTTTTCTTCAACCACTAAC
Source organism: Tamarix austromongolica (assembly GCA_039764185.1). NCBI lineage: Eukaryota > Viridiplantae > Streptophyta > Magnoliopsida > Caryophyllales > Tamaricaceae > Tamarix > Tamarix austromongolica. Next base: position 55,224,867 of record CM077816.1, read on the forward strand.
AATTTATGTTGATTTCCTTGCCTCCTAACGGAAAAAAATGCCATTACCGCCCCTCTTCTTTTAAACAAAAACTAGGTCTAAAAATCTTGCCCCTTCCCCAACCATCGACTTATTATGTTGATCCCTTGGGCCCCCCACGACATATTTTGCTATTCCTCTCCGTCATCCACCAAAGATTTAAGGATCTAATAAAAAGTGTAAAGGCTAAAACCAAATTGAAAGTATAATTAACATAAAAATTTCCCCAACCATCGGTTTATTTAGCCCATGCCTTTTGTCCCCCCAACGACAGAGTTGGTCATTTGATGCAGGAGCATCTTAAGTAATCAAAATTAAGGATAATCTACTTATTAATTTTTTTCAAACTTAAAGACTTCAAAATTCTTCTCATTTGAGTCAATAAATAACTATATTATCTAGCAGTGATGCAAGCCATGCAGACACCACAACCCCACGTAAATATGGCTTTCTATAGCTGATGCATGGCTCCCCAAAATTCTACCCTTAATTGGCTACAATATGGATCCAGTTTCATTCAACTAAGCCCCTACCTTATCCACCTCCACACTCCAATCATTTTTGGCTGAATCAAGACTTGATTTGCCACCCATATTTTGTGCAAGAATTAGGGACATTGGGAAGGTGATTATGGGAAGTTCAAGACCCTCCAAAGTTATCTTAATTTGTGGAGAAGCAACTTCCAAAATTGGTAGAATAAAACAACCAACAATCGAGCAAGCTGCATCTTTTCTTATTTATTTTATTAGCTAAACTTAGTTAAAGTATGTTGTTAGACTTTTCTAACATCTAATTTATGTTTCCTAAGTATTGTCATATGTTTTATGGACAACCATATAGTGATGGATGGCTAGTAGAAGTCGACACACAATCAGCACTAGTTGATTGGAGTCTTATTAACTTTAGTTAGCCTAAGTAGTATCAACCAAGGGTGAGGGAATAACTACACTAATACACATAGTTAAAATTCTATTTGTAACCCCTAGTAGTCAAATCTTACTTTTAAAAGGGAGAAGAGGTACTAAGGAAGGGGCATATTACACTTTGAAAAAATATCCTTAGTTTTCAACATACTCAAGATTGGTAGTGTTCTTGAGTTTGGTTTAATTAAATATTGCTCCATTTATGCTAAGTGATGTAACCTTAGTTGGTTGATAAAAGTAATTGGATTTTAAGGTTTCAAAACCAAGTTTTCACTTTAGATTTTTCCTCTTCATCTCCATTTTATTTTTAAGTTTTAATTCTTCCTCTTCATCTCCATTCTATTTTTAAGTTTTGTTGAAAGCTTTCCCACTTTCATCTCTAATACCTAGTTTGGTTTCATTTGTTTAGCATCATGCATCATCGTTCCTTTTTGTCACCCATCGGTATTTTTGCTGACTTCCTTGCCTCCCAATGGAAAAAAAAATTAGCTACTAACCCTATTCTTGTTAACCAAAACCCAATCTAAAAATCTTGTCCCTTCCCTAACCATCCGCTTACTCTATTGATCCCTTGGCCACTCAACAACATACTTTGTCATTTCTCTCCCTCAACCACTCGTAATTTTTGCCAGTTTCTTTTCCCCAACCATCGGTAATTACCTTCCTCATTCTCTCTCCACAACTCATATCTTGTCCCAACCATCTACATTTTTAACTTATCCCTCCCCCAAACCCTAAAAAATATATACATACCTTTCACCACTAGAGAGAATTAGCAAGAGAGTGAGTAAGAGAGCTACAAGAGAGAGAATGAGAGAGAGTGTGAATGAGAGAGTGGGAGAATGAGAGAGTCAATGAGAGACAGAAAAAATAGAGTTAATATCCTTATAAAGTTAATAAAGGTAGTTAGATACAAAATATTTTCTCACCTCTCTTTGCTAAATATACACCCATATACCCCCAATTTTTTCATCATTTCTAGTTTTACCCTTCTCATTTCTCCATCCCTCAATTCTCTTTAACACATTTTCTCTCTCTTCTCCCTCATCTCAAATCTTCTCAAATTCTTCACAATCTTCAATCAATTGAGCAAATCAGATTGAAATCAACAATCTAATATATTCTACATCAAAAGGTATGTAAGATTTCATTCTTTTTTTTGTTAATTTTTATCATTTTTGAATTAGTTGAAATGTAAAGTATAATTATTACAATATTCTAAATTTGAGTTTTTTTTAACCGAAATTAATTTTTTAATACATAAATCGAACTTATATTAGTAAAAAGATTATAACTTTTTGGTTAAAATATAAGCTTCAAACCATAAAAATGGAGGTCGAGGTTGAAATAGTATGGTCAACGGATGGTACATCGGTCATCCATGCCCAGTAATGGGTAACCCACCCATCGAGGAAACACGCTAGCAAGTAGTTCACTTGTCAAGAGTTCCAATCGGCGGGTAACTCACCCGACACATACTTCCTCTAGCGAGCACCTTACCCGTCACCTATGACCCTCACCAGGTAGTACACCCATCAAGTTTTGTTCCAAATAGGTAACTCACCCATTGAAACCCGGCCCTAAACCCCCAAAATCATCTAACTGTACACCCTAACCTTCAGTGGCGGAGCCAGACTTTTAATTCCATGGTGTCTCGTAGTGTCATGTATGAACACATAAAATTAATACATATTTTTTTTCAGTTTTTTAAAAAAAAATTCATATTAGCTATAAATTTTCCTGCAAATGACATCAAATACAAATGTATTTGCAATTATCATAAAAATATATTCACTTACCAATTTCTCATTAAATTTTATACCTTGATCTTAAAAAAATTATAGATAATTGGGGTAATTTATTCCATACAATTTAGTGACTAAAATAATTAGCTTGATTTTGTGTCTTTCAATTAAAACTCAAACGACTTATCAAACAATAAAAATATTATAAAAATGATAAAGTAAATATCCATATTTAATAATAACAATATCAAATATTTAGAATCACTAATCAATTTATTTACTAGAATCACTTATCAAACAATTTAATGAATTAACTAAGAAATTTACTAAAACTTAATTAATAATATAATTTTATAACGAATTAATTCAAAAACTAACTAATAAATTAAACAATTCAATCTATAAATCTAAAAAAATTGATTTCTACAAACTAATTTTGATTTCTACCTAATTAATAAACCAATTTCTATTTTCTACATTAATAAGATTAATTAGAATTTCTATAAACTAAAAAATATAATCAATTAATATAATAAATATAAACAAATTAATTGCATTCTAATTTCACAAATTTATAAATTTATGATAAATAACTTAACAAACTAAAAAATTAACTTAAATCTTACCTAATCAACTTGTGGGTTGGCCGGTTGGGACATGCTGTGGCTCCACTCCTGGCTCGGTTGAAGATTGAAGAATGAATGAAGGCAGGCAGGCAGTAACCAGCAGTTGCAGACTTGTAGGCTGCAGCAGTTGTAGACTTGTAGGCTTGCAGCTTCTTCTCTTGGGTGGCTCCGGTGGCGCGCGGCGGTTGAGGGTTGAGAATTGCGATCGGCAGGCGGCGGCGGGTAGTAGCGGCCTAGCAGCGACCAGCGGGCAACAGGCAACACTACAACAGCACTGCAGGCTGCAGCACCAGGCCACCAATGCACTGTGCAGTCGCACCATAGTAGGCTGGATTGGAAGAAGAAGAATGGGCGGCGTTTGGCGGCAGAAATGGCGAGCTCCGAACCTCCGGTGGACGGCTGATTTGCTGAGAGCTATGTCCTGTGTGCAGGGAGTGTGCTGGCGTCGTGCATCGAGGAGGGTCGAAACCAGCAGCCAGGCGCCAGCAGCAGGAGTCGAAGAGGAGGGTAAGGGTTTGGGGGGGGGAATTCATCAAAACGACGTCGTTTTGATGATGTAAAAAAAATTCAAAACAAGTCGTCTACGGGACTTGATCCTGCGACCATTGTCGTCGATACACGGGACACCCAACATGCCCAACCATTCATCCATTTTGATTCTGTGTCATGGTGTCCTACATAATTAATATATATCGAATAACTAAAAATCAAGCATATTTTTACCTTCCGAGCCAGGGCTCCATGGTGTCCCGGGACACCATGCGGAAGCCCTGGCTCCGCCACTACTAACCTTCAAACCCTAATCCTAAACCCCAACCTTCTAACCCTAACCCCTCTAATCCTTAACCCAAAATCTTTAACCCTTTAATGTAATCATAAATTGTAACCCTAAACCCTATAACCTTAAACCTAAAATCCTCTAACCCTAAACCCTAAACCCTAATCCTAAACTCTAAACCCTCTAACCATAAACCCTCTAACCCTAACCCAAATCCTTATCCCTAACACTAAACCCTAACCCTCTAACCCTAACCTAAATCCCCAATCCTAACCCTAAACCATCAACCCTCTAACCTTAAACCCTAACCCCTTTAACCCTTAACTGTAACCCTAAACCATAAATCATTGATGAGCTAATGCATAATATATAATAATGTTTTTTTGTTATAATTGGTAGATGGCTAGTAGAGGAGGTAGAGGAAAAGATCTTAAGATATGTTACTCCCGCTACCACAAGGGTGGTGAAGAGGACATTTAGCACTAGTGCTAGAGCACAAGCGATGATGGAGTGTGGCAAATCTCCATGTCCTATAGACAGAGAGCATGCTACTTTTGAGGAGGAGTATGATTGTCCCAATAAGGGAGCTTTTAGCTACAGTAGCACATCTGCACATGCAGTTGGTTCTATTTCGTCATCATCATCAAACAACGATTAGAGATTTACTGGACCTATTGGTGGGGGTCCACTCATTCCTAATTTTTTGACTAGTTTTAAGGGTCATATGGCATATGTCATAAAGAATGATGTTGAGGCAATTTATTTTATTATAATGATTAGTTTCTTTATTTTTACCCTGTAGTTTATAATTCTAATATTGATTTTATTGTAAGAACTAGTCTTGTGCTAAGGGTTTAGCCTAAAACAAAAAACTTGAGAAGACTACTAGGCGATGATGCTAGAATAGGTATTGCTTATGACTACATCGAGACCAAAGGTCTAAAACATCTACATTCAACGTACTTTCACCATCACAAAGCTCCACTCATCTCCGATTTTATTGAAAGGTAGCACCTAGATACCAACAGCTTCCACCTTCCAATTGATAAGATGACGATCACTCTACATGTCGTGATTAATATTATGGATCTTAATTCTCATAGCTATCAGTGTACTAGCAAGCATTTTCCTACTGATAGTGATGTGATAGAGCTTGTGGCTGAGATTTGGGGTGAACCAGAGGTGTTGGTTAAGTCTACTTTTTTGAAGGGAAGCACAGTCGCACTGGATGATATTTTTTATAAGCTTACGATTGATCTTGTTGAGGATGATGAGTCTTATGCCCAATTTTATACGTGGTACCTGCTATCATGTATGCTTTTTGTTGATAAGTCCAGCAACCATGCTCCATTATCAATGCGTAGATTAGTATCTAATTTGAGTACATTAGGTGATCGAGCCCTTGGAGCTAGAACTTTAGCCTATTTGTATAGGAAACTTGGGATAGCATCTAGAACCAGGTGCAAGCAAATAAGTGGTTACATGACATTGTAAGAGGTAATTATTCCTATTTTTTTGGTTTAACAAAAGTTGTTTAATTGTGTTACATATGTGTTATAATTGTGCGCAAACCTGGATTTATGAGTATTTCCTATACTTTTGGCAGAGTTATTTTCGTACGTATAATCCATCATATAATGCTGTAGTAATGAGGTGGGATAAATCTCAATTGATGCTTCCCCCTGAGTCCATGGATGGCATAATTTAGTATATGAGGCAACTGGATTCTCTTAGGGCCTAGTAGGTGGGTGACATACTTTTTTGTAACTATTTTTTGATTGTAGAATGTTTAAAATAATTGATATCCCAATTTATTTTACATGTGTTTATAGGTTGAATTCTTACCATTCAATCAAGATTCGAGTTTGAAACATCCTGAGTTGACGTACTAATGCAGCCTGCGTTTTATGGAATTAGTGGAGCCTTATATGCTAAATCAAGTTTCTCTACCGTTTGGGTACCCCCAGCTCATCCCAATTCCTCCTATTATACCAACACATGGATTATGTCAGAGTGCAAACATTAAGAAGTATAAGGCAGATTACTCCAGTTGTGCATCATTTTGGAATGCTTGGCCACACCATCGACTAGACTTTAGCTCCAATTTTCATCACTCAACACATAAGCATGATGCCTCAGTTAAATACCTTCCATGGTACCATCCTCAGACCCATCCAGTAGTCCATCCTATACCGATAGATGAAGGGCCAAGTGATGTGGTTCAAAGAAGAAAAGAAGGGTAGAATTGATAAGGATAAAGGTTTTGATAGGCTGAAAGAGGTGTACCTTGCCATGGGTGGGCTCAAACTGTCCTCTAGTGAAGAGGAGGAGGCCGACCAAAACCCTAGTGATGATATGTAGTAGATTTTTTTTCTTTACACTTCAATTTTATTTGTTAGGAAGGTGTTATCAAAACAATTTTAACGTTAAACTTTAATTTTACCTTCCCATGAATAGACGTATCCTAATTTTAATTTCACATTACACCATGACTATCTTTATACCACATTACAAAATACTTAAGGTAATGTTATAAACCAATGTACAACAAGTTAAATGCTAAACTTGTTACTTTAAGTACAAATCATCAACCTAAGTCTCCCCCTTGGTTGACACCCATACCTATTAAATTTTGATACAACTAAATAAGATCACGATGTGGCTCCTCCCATCCAGATACGCTTGAAGAAGCATGTCTATACCATTGATTAGATATAGGTGGTAATATTGTGTTTATCATCAAGGTTAACTACAAGCATATAAAGTATCATAACATGAGTGTCAGACATATATACAATACATAAAATTAGTGTGAGTAAAAGACATACTAATACATAGTGCAATAAATTATCCACACTTAAGATGGTGATGATCTGATCGGGTTGTTCGCCATTAGGTGGAGCTCTGTGAGGTAAACTTGTAATTAACCCATGAATACTCAAGAAAACAAATATGGCATTGTAATTTGTCACAAAGAGGAAGTCAAAGTCAAGATGATGCCAATATTTCTCCATTAGAGGCGATCCCTTCCAGTGTACCAAGCATTGCATATTTTGAGCAATAGGATCTATAAAGGTAAGATCATATAACTCTTGATGCATCACTAATTCCCGATAAATTGCAGCTCTAATATTTAACCATTCTAATTCTTTGCCAAAAATTTGTAATTTAACCACTCTAAACCCACAGTTTCCATTGCCTAAAACATCACACCAAGATTCCACCAATGGGACTATAACTAGCTTAATATCAAAAGACCATGGGAAATTATATGAGTCTATGAATAGTTCTATAGGACTATAACTAGCTTAATATCAAAAGACAATGGGAAATTATATGAGTCTATGAATAGTTCTAGTACTATACCTACCACTACTACTTCTTCCTCGATCTGATCGACTAGGATAAGAGCAACCTCTATCACGAGATGCACATTTCGATCAACCAAGGGATGAGGGACCTCTACCACCTCCTCGACCCAATCGACCTTCCCTATAGGTGATTTTGAACAAGTATGCTTTGTGTGCTCCCACTTTGATAGTTTTCTCCGTGTGCTATTACTAGGGAGTCCTTTGCTTTTTTGAACATTTGGTTCTACCATACTTTTGTGAACAAGATCGAGAATCTCATTAATAAGATTAGGATAGTATCATAGATGTGATGGTGATTGGTCAAGCATCATTTGCACCTTAGACACCTTAGACACAATGTTAGAAGCAAATAGATGTACGGATCAGTCAACAATTGAATCGTCAAATGAAAACCTTTCTTCTTGTGGTTTGACAAAAGTGAAAGTCTTCCAGAATTTATGCACTGCTGATACGGGAATAGGTTGATGATCTTGTTTGTAATGAAATATCTCATGTGCACACGGTAGACCATGTGTCAACCTCAAGTAACACCCATATCCTAAGGATTCGGGATCAACCATATTGGACCTCTTACTCTCCTCTTCAATTAAGTACAATGCTCTACGACATACAATAGGCGTGAGCTTCTTGAACAATATGTCATCTGTAGAGTAATGTGAATAATTACCTATGATTACTCCAGATCTTTTTTCACCTCATTAATTTGGAGTCTTATTAGTGTGTCAATCTTCGGGCATAATGTATCAAAATTTATCTGTGATGATGATATATATTTCTTCAACTTGCCATATTCACTTTCCATCTTATAATTATAATTTTAAAATATAATTAATGGTTAATTGTTACACACCTAATAAGATAAAAAAATATTGAATATTTATAATAAATATATTATACATGTTGGTCATATGAGTGCCAAAGTGAATGATTTTGTCATCCCACAATAAAACAAACATCTCCTTATATGGATTCAACCAGGTCTCGTACACATATTATAAAAGATGTGGAAATGTGCTCCATTTGTCACCCATCAATAGAAGCTCATTCTCATATATCTCAATTGTAATGACTTGTACAATCTTCCTCCAACCTCCTAAAAAACTTTCTCCTAATACTATACTTCCCAAATTTTTTATAGCATATGAGAGAACATTCTTATTAATGTGACATCTACGCAAGAAGGGTATTGAGTCAGGAAAGACTTTTGGTGTTGTTTATGTCAATCCTAGATCCCTATCGGTGATCACCACATTTGGTTCATGGGGCTCCATCAATCTCTTTTCCTTATCAAGCACCCATTTGTAGTTATCTTCCTTTTCCTTCATCATAAATGCCAAGGCAATGGTAAAATTCTTACCGCTAGACACACAACCAACGACCTCCAAGAAAGGAAGGTTGTACTTATTTTTTTTTTGTATGTGCAATTCAAACAAATAACATATGAAAACGCATGCAACAAAATAATAGAATATGGATGCGCAAATACAATATCACTAACCATATTAGAGTCGGGCAACCGATGATGCCATAAACGGTATTCATTTGTTTCCATGAAGTGCAATAAATATTGCATGACTATGCATCCCATCAAGCTCTGTACCTTGAACTTATGTCTAACATTATAGATTGTCTTAAGTGTTGCAGTATTATCCTCATCACTCTATTTCAACTTGTCAATAATCTCCCTTCGTTTGACATTTATTGTGTTAGCTCGGCTACCAACCTACGTTTTTCTAGAGATAATCGATAAGAAAATGAATACCCCTGTAAATACTTACCCAATCTATTATTATGCATTCCACATTCTACCACTAGTTTCCAACCACCGCAAACATCTTCCCTTCCACGAATCTTAAATTTACAACTACATTTTTTGGTCCCGATAGATCGAACACTTTTCGGATTCACTGAAGGTTGTCTTCTATAAGCACCTCTTCTTACACAACGAATCCATACCCTACCTTTTTTTGACCTCTTAATATTGAAAATCACATTATGTGGTCTTCCAATTTCTTTAACCCAACTAATTAATGACTCCTGATCATTAAAAAACTCATTCATTGCAAATAATCCGTTCCAATCAGTATTAATTGAATCTAGATTCTATAATTAATATTCAATATATGACATTATTAAGAATACATAAATACAAAAATGAATAATAAAAATTTACTAAAAAGGATAAGTTGACGGGTGAGTTGCCTGTCAGATATGATATTAGACGGGTGTGTTGCCCGTCACAGGACACTTTTGATGGATGGATTGTCCATTTAAAATAACTTGTGACGGGTGAATTGTTTGTCGAAGAAATTGTTTGGTGGCTGTTTTGCACATTATGTGTGAAATTTAAAGGCTCACTTATCCGTCAGAAGCAAAAATTATGAAAAAAAAATCTGCTTATTATTATTTCATCGAGTTCGTTTTCACTAAAAAAATTGTTGGAATCATAATCTTCATCCACACTTATTGCATTCAATGTTGTAAAAATTAGACTTCGTGTAATTAATTGAGGAAAAGACAAAGAAAATAAAAAGAAATCAATTTGTTAGACTTTGGTGAAGTACACAAATAAAAGGAGTAAAATGATCAAAAATAAAATTAATGACTTTTGAGGGGTGTCAACTTAGAATTTCGGGTGTGTAGCTAATATTACCCAAATTTTTTCTACCGAATAAAATTTATTATTTCAAATAGAAAAATTTAACCTTACTAGTGGGATTTTCCAGTGAGTGAATCTCATTAACCTCCGATGCATATTGTTTCTATAACTGCGGTGGAAGAGTTCGAGATCTTGCCAAAACATAGAGTTAACACGTAAATTTGCCCTTCTGAGTTCTCATTCGATATTCTGCATCTTGAATGAGAAAGACTGAAAGAGCAAGAGGGTCTCATTCAAGCAGACTTTGATCGTTCCAACTTTTTCCCTGGCTGTTGGTGCAAGTTGTTTGTGGAATACTTTTCTCGCTCTTGTCCTATGGCTAAGATCAAGCATCTGTGTGTATGCGCTTTAGCTCTGGCCTCTGGCTGGGTCCCTTCATGAGTAAAGTTGTTTGACCTCCTTACAAACTTTTATTTTTGTCCCTATCATATAAGCAAAAGGCCAAAGAACACCCTCTTGTTCAGTGATCTGTCGGTGTCTATAGTTGCATGCATGTAGTGCCCAACCTTAGGCCCGCCTGTTTTTATTTATTTGTTTGTTTGTTTGTTTTACTTAGATTGCAATTTGTCGCAGCTCCGTATCTTATTTGCTTTCTTTCAATCTAAGACACTGATATTTTCTCATATCTCAATTGGGTCCTCAGATTTCTGTAGTTTTCGGCAAATTTCCTTCTTGTGCTGCAAAACACTGCACTTTTTTTTCAAGGTACAAATCTTGACGAGACAACATAGGATTAGATTATTTTCAGATTCATCATTTCCGAAGGTGGTGAAGGTAAGCCCAGATAAATAGAAAGACTGTTATTATTGGACTGAATATATTACATAAATACAGTTTTTATTTTATTACAGCGAAGATAAGAATCTCTCTATTTATATTACATGACATCCACTTTATGTACCAGAAGGAAAAAGTATTTACATGAAGAAAATAACCACCCATTCTAATAATGTAACAAGTAAACAGCTGACTCCTGCGCTAGCTGAGATGAAACTTCCTACCAATCTGCTGCTCTGGAAAAACTCGCTAATTACAAGCAAAAGCTTCCCTATTTTATATAGGGCATCTAGGCTGGTTGATAATATTCCCCCAAACCTGAGGAACCGTTGTCGTTAGAAACAAGTTCCATAAAACACTTCATTCATCTTATCATGAATCCACTCGTTTATAACCTCTCAACTAAAAGACAAACCTTGCATTAGGCATTTTCACAGAAGCTAATCGATCGAGCTAGGGCAGCTGGGTTAGCATTCAATAACGAAGATTTTTCCAACTTATGATTCTTGTCCTTACTCTTTGATTGCAGCCCCTTAAAGAAGCCTCTTGCAGTATTAGGATCAGATTTTTCTTGCCTGATTCCAAGCGTTGTCCATATGGAACTCTTCGCAGCTTCCTCAGGGTCATCGATCCTCAATGTTTTCGGCACCAAAACAGGGGTTCCCGAGTTCTTTTGAGCATCACTGGTGTTAAGAAGTTCACCGTCCCTCGAATGCTTTCCTAAGGGAGAATTCGAGTTGGAGCTGGGGCATTTTTGCGTAGGTATGCAGGAAGTAGCAGGTAACCAAGGAATGTTACATGGAATGGCTCCGTTCCAGTAGGCTGCTGGATGGAATGACACAGGGTAGCTTGAAGGGTAGAAAGACGGCAGAGGAACTAGTCCATTCCATGCATAGGGCCAATGCGTACCCTGAAAACATGGAAGTTGATTACTCAAACCGTTCAAAGTCTGAGCAATTGGATCACTTGAACCCTTTTTTACACTAGCCTCTATCATATCTGCAGCAGTGACTGTCGACCCACTCAAACAGTCATCACCCTTTTCCCCATTTTTAGGAGGAACTACCACATGAACTGTACAGTCGTGGTTGGCTTTGTGAACCCCTTCTGGAATATCATTGATCATCTTCTTGTGATCACCAGTAAGACTAGGGACAGAAGCCATGGACACAGAAAGACTTTGTGAATCTGAACCAAAAGTTAGGAAGGTCGCATTGGTTTCAAGACCAGGATGATGAACATGAATCCCATTTGGACCATCAATTCTAGCTGCTTGGAGTGCCTCGGATACTGTAATGTGACAGTAACGCATAGCAGAATTCTTGTTCTTCCGACGCCCAGCTCCCACAGGCACATTCCTCATGGTGCCACCAGCTGTCCAGTACCTTTGACAGCTCTTGCAAAAATGACGGGGTTGGTTGACGTTGTAGTTGTTGTAGTAACAGAATTTAGTGTCCATGCTGTTGCATCTTGGACAAGGGAGTATTTTATCTGGCTTCTTAATTGTTTTCTCCTGCGAATTTTTCGTCTCATCACTCGAATCTTGGGAATCTTTCATGTCCATGTGAGTCTCACCAGCAGCTGCTGCGGAAGGATCCTCCCTTTTAAGATGGGATATCTTTAGGCTCTCATTAGCCTCGGTCACCGTTTTCTTGTTGGTGAACTCATCTTTGGCGGACAGGGTAGGAGGATCATCTTTTTGCATAGTCTCAATTGTTTTTTCGTTTTCAGCTTCCTGAAATGTGACACAGAGTTCTCAGTAAGAATCAATGATAAATGTAAAACCTCTTGGAGTAACAAGTCTGATAAGAAGCGCGGACTTCACTGCACCCAGTTCTTTAGCCCGAGCTATTACTTATTTTCCAACAGTAAACTTTGAAGGACAAAACCGTGACCTAAATCCAAAAGATGAGGGGAAAAGGGTGTGGCTGATTCGTCGGCTCATCACGGAACTGTGAATATAAAGCTATGGAATTGGAGCTATGCAATCAAAGAACTACAAATTTAGACTTATACCTTCACCAAATGGGATTACTAAGTCAAAAGTTGAATCAGAATGGTGCAATGTAAATGGAACGTTACCGTATCAAAGAACCTTCTTGAGTTGCAACGATAAATATTTTCACACTTACAAGATAGAAATTTCACGTGGAAGAATAAAAAATGACTAAAATATACTGAAATTCACTATTACAAGAACAATAGAAATCAATTACTCGCAGCAAAGCTGATAATACTCAGAAAGAAAAACCTAATTAATCAGTTGCAAATATCCATTAAGACCTTGTTTTGTTTGGTAGGGAAATAAAAGGGTGGAAAATTTTTTCCTTTTTATCTTATATTTTATATATTAAATATTTAATAATAATAATAATATATTTTTTTTAATAAAATATTTATTTTAGATCAAATTAAAATCTAAAATTTATTAGAATAAATATATTTAATTTTAAATAAATTATATAAAATATAAAAATAACTTTTTTACCTGCCAAACAACCACCAGACCGAAAGAAATCAGGACATGAGTAGAATTCACACGTCAAGCTTCATCAATTCCAAAACAAACTGTAACAAAGATCTCCGACACTCGAATTCAAAATCAAGAGAAAGTACGAAAAAAGACGAAGGGTTATCAGATTTAGAAAGGAAGAATGACAAAGTAACTAATCTAGATTTACAGAAAGTGAGGAAAGCAAGATTGACCCATTAATTCTTAATCTATCCTGAAAATTGGGTCATCTTCAAATTTTCAAATGAATTGCTAAAAATACACCTCTTCTTAATTAGCTTACCTTGTCACCGCCTTCTTCATTCTGCTCTGCTTGATCCTCTTTCTGCTGAGCTGTTATTGACTCGACAGTCGTCTGTGGGGTTTTGCCATTGAAGCCATGGGTGCCTTTTACAGAAGATTCATCACCAGATATGACTGGAATCTCGAGGTCGGAAAGGACGGGAATAGTCTGCCCAAAGAGCTTGATCGCTGGGTCTCTGATGTCCAACATATTTTCACGCCGTAACCAGAAAACAGTAGCAGCGGCAGTGTGTACCGTGTTTCACTGTAAGACTTTTTAGTCGTCGTTGGGGTGCTTAGGGGGGAGGTGGCAGTGTCAAGCGTTGGGTTTCTGATCTGTTTAAATCAAATGAAACTGCCACGTCGGCAATTTGGAGATTTCTCAGCCACATAATTTTGTGGACTTTATGAGGGTTATATATATATATATTGGTATAACTTTTCTTTGCGGTGATGTTATATACTTTCATAAAGTTTTTGCAAATAGCAATAGGATTACGGTTGGGTCAATTGGTGAATACAAGTTCCTTTAGAACAAGTTGAAAGCCTATCATTTTTATTGTTTTGAATGTTTACTTGAAATTCTTTTTTTATCCTTATTCTTTGATAGGTGTCATCGTGTGATTAATCACCTTTAAAGTTACATTGACTTTTTATGGTGTAAAGTTTTTAATTCAATGAGACACTAAGAAAAGGGCTTACTTTTTAGGTCACTAATTTCATATCTTTATACTTCTTTTTTTAGTTATATTATTGTCATTATTAGTTTCCTTTAATTTATTCATTAGAATTTTTTCCCCTAATCTTGCGCTCTATGTTTTCCCATCTAACTCTTTGTTTTGTTTTTTTGACCTTTTGTTTACGGTGATTTATTGTTTAAGGTCTTTAATCTTGTATTCTATGTTTACGATGAGTAGATTATACTAACAAATATGTATATCACTAAGTGAAGTGCAATAAGACATATAACCGTAGTTCAATTATAGACTTATACCCTCTTTATACAAGTAATATATTCATCCCTCCCTTCTCTCATTTGAATGCCTATATATAAAAAAATTATATTAGACTAATAAATAAAATGGATGCTACCACCAATACAATATTATACGTCTGAGTGCACCAGAGTACCGATGTGGACCGTTGTAGAATAATTATAAGGTGGCTACATAGCAATTATAAATAAATTATATTGTAGCATATCAATCAAGACACTTCATGGGTTGAAGTTTCGTTATAAACAATTATGTTACAGTTTTATCCAATAAAATTTAAAGTTGCTTAGGCCTAAAAAAAGATAAATGTTAATTAATATGATGATACATATTAAGGTGGAGAAAGATAAATATCAACTCACCCAAAGAAAAATAAACTTTCTCAATGAGGATAAATATCAATTAAGAAAAGAATATACATCAAGGTGGATAAAGATAAATATCAACATAACCCAAAGAGATATAAACTTCCTCCAGAAAGGAGATAAACATCAACCAAGAAAAAAATATATGTTGAGATGATGGAGGATAAGCATAAGGCCGACTAAAAGAAGGACGAACTTTCTCCAAGAGGATGATACACATCAGATGAAGATTAAACACTAACTAAGAGGAGGACACACATCAAACAAAAGAATGATAGACATCACTTAAAAATAAAACATATGAGTCTAATGAGGTTTAAACTCATGACCTCCAACATAACACAAATGTATTCCTACCACTAAAACATGGAGATGATTGATTTACTTAGTTTCAGTGTTGCCTTATAACATATGTCCCCCCTATCAAACTTCTACATCCTAGATGTCAATTATGTATCACCAATGCATCGATTGAGTGTACTTTATAAGATACATTTGGATGTATAATATAATTTGTGTTTTACAACATATCTCTATCTCTTACTAGCAAGTATTTGGAGTTTTCAAATTTTCCCTACTATGGAGATACTGAAAAATAGATGTTGCACCTTTATGAAACAACTTTGAGTTTGAATCTTAGCTATGGGTGTACATGGTTTGGTTACTAATAGTTCATGTCATTAACCAAACCAAAATATATTTTGTGGTTAATTTTTTTCCTATAACAAAACCAAACTAATAATAATAATAATAATAATAATAATAATAATAATAATAATAATAATAATAATAATAATAATAATAATAATAATAATAATAATAATAATAATAATAATAATAATAATTCATGTCTCAATGCAAGCCCTAAATAATGACCCTCTTTTACATAATTTTTGGGGGGGTAAAGCATTTTGAAATTGATGGTTTGGTGAATGGGATGATTTGTAGTTGAAATCAACACAATTATGCTTGTTGGAAAGGGTTAGGGTTTAATGAAGGATGGATGGATAAATGATTTAGGTTTTAGGGTTTGGATGGGTTTTTATAGGTGTTTGTGTGGGGATTGGATATAGATGTGAATAATGAACACTCACAAACTACTCAATTAAAGTCACACATATATTAAATAGAGGTTATCTAGTTTATCATTTATATATAAAACATGAACAATAGTAATCTCACAAAGAGGACAAGTTGTTAAAAATCTAATATTACCCAAACTCATCATATGATTTCAACGTGCATTACATGAGTATTTATATGTCACATGATCACCTTCTCAACTAACCCCCTCATTAATAAGATAAAATAGCACCTATTATTGTTGGATACACTAGTTACGCACCAAAGGCAAACTAAAAAATCCTACACAAGATAAAACAAGGCCTAACAAACTCTAAATAAGATTAAATAACCTCTAACAATCTAATTAAATGATAAAAACATTCATAACAATACAAACTTAATAACGAAACTAAATAATTAATTAAAATCCAAAACAACTTTCAATTAAAGGTAAATACGCCAAATCTTATCCATTTCATATTTAAAATTCTACTGGGTTGACGTACTATAAATTGACATAATTGTGTGTAGAAAACTCAAAATTAGTATCTAAAAAATGCATTGGAATCCTAATTTAATAAACTTTCAAATGATATACATATTTTACGGTGAATTTGATTGATTTTAATCTAACATTCCTTCTTTCCAATGTGAGAATAAGCTAATCTTCAAAGTATTGGCATGTTCCTGCATTAGGGAGAAGAAGATATATTAGCAAAGGATAAAGCATGTTTTAGCTATATTTTTCCACCACCTCACTATTGTGTTCCTATTTTCTCTTACCTTCACCCTCATATATTTTCTAATGGAAGTAGAAGGATGATGTTATAACTTGTTAACCCAAATTAATTGAGAGTAGTTCTACTATCTTCTTGTAATACAAAGGATCCATGGCTCTTTGGCTATAATTCCTAATTTAAGAAGATATAGCCTATTTTGGTACCAAGTTCTCTTTAGTAGTGTATAAATTTTAGCATAGTGCGTACTTTTTGAGATAAATAAACAATAGTTGTGTTATCCTAGATGGAACCCATTAAATGTATAGGACTTTAAGCTAATATGTTGTGTAAGATGTGTTAAAGATTCTTATTCATAGATTGCAAAATAAATTACATGAGGTGGATAATATTTCTCATTCAAAATTTATGAAGTAAAGGAGTTTATTAGCTAACATTTTTATGGCTGGTGAGTTGATAAGCACTACAAGGAAGCAATTGATTTACCCTAGAGTGATGATCAAGTTGAATAGAAAAAGGCTTACAAATATGTACTGTGGCCTATAATTTAACAATGTCTCCTTGATTTTTGGTTCCTTCACTACTTTGTTTGTCTTACTATAAAATTTTTTTCAAGGGTGAGACTCACCATACATATGTAAATAGAGTATTTTAAAATATATTATAAGAAAGGAGGGATGTGATACAAGGCTATTTGATTTACCCTTACCTTTTTGTCTTAATAATGGAATATCTTTATCGTATGATGCTCCAATTGTGAGACTTCGAGAAGTTCAAAGGATACCCTTAGAGATTCAAACTTTTTAACCTAAGTTTCACTAATTATTCACTCTTCTTCTCTAGAAGGGGCATACAATCCATTATGTTCATAATCTAAAAGGTTCAATCATTTTCACAAATGTTGGGCCTTTACTCTAACCATAATGAGAGTCACATCTATAGTGGGGCACTATTGGTATATCAGTGCATACCTAATCATTTCATGTGGTAAACTCCTTTTTTGATTCCTTGGTGTTCTCCTTGATAATGGCAAATTATCTATTCAATATTTTGGTGATTCAATAGATAAAAAATTTTGTAGGATATGGTATTGAGTAAATAAGTTTTTGAGTTAAGTTGGGAAGGTAGAATCACTCTATCATGTTATTGTTGGTATACTACACATTTGGATGCAAATTTTCCAATTACTTAGGAAGGTGATTTGATACAATGAATCTTTGTATAAAAGGATTTTGAGGAAAATAAACCCTAATACAAGCAAAAGGGATTTATTCTCTTGGGGAAAATTTTATTATCAAGGAGGGGAGTTTAGGATTCAAGGACTTAATTGGCTAAATAGTGCATCTTCAACAAAGAAGCTTTCAGATAAAGGGGATCTATGTCAACTGGTAAAAAATTAGCTATTGTGGTTCTTAAAAGGAGAACCTAACTTGAAATACAAGGTATATCCAATTACTTCTATTATTACTCTTAATAACTAGAAACAAATAATACGTTATGTTTTGAACCCTCAAACCACACTTCAAATCTAAAGTGGAACTCACTTCTAACTCTAGAAGAGTACTCAAATCACCTAGCTTTAGTTGCACCTAGACTCAACCTCTCAAGCATGCGAAAATGATTTATACTCCATGATCAATAAAGGAAACATACAATTGAAATAAGTTCAATAGTATAGAACCCAAGAAGAAACTCAATAGTAGAATGAATATTTTCATAAAAAAATTAGTTATCTAATATAGTAAATCAAATGCACTTGAAAGTAATTTTCTTCACACTTAGCATTATGTAGCTTAGTCACAATTTTCTTAGTTGTTGTAAAATAATTTCCAAAAGTTTTATTAAAGAGGGAAAATATATTAAAGTTATTTTAATGAAAATACATCTGTATGGTAACCACTTAGTTAAAACCCACATGAAGAACTTCTTTTTAAGTCCAAAAATATTTGAGACAATCATTAATGTATTTGAAAAAATTATCTTATGAATTTGGATGTGAAAGAGTAAAACAAAATCTTTCATATTAAAGTCTTTCTCAAAAAATATTATTCTCAATATTATTAGTAGATTTTTATTAAAATATGTTAGATAATTATATTTTTTATTATGCAAAAATAGAGTAGGATATTTTTTCCAAAATATACAATAATAATAATAATAATAATAATAATAATAATAATAATAATAATAATAGTTACATCCTCACCAAAAAAATATTTTCCTAATTTTTGGTTAACACTTATAACAAGGATCTTAACAAGAATCTTAAGTCAAGTTTCCTATAAAATAAAAGCTTGAAAAACTATTCGTAAAACACTTGACCTATGTTGCATGAGTAACTCCTATAAGAATTATATTACATGACACAAAGATTTAAAGCCTAGATAATCCTTCAAACTTCATGATCATTATGTGGTACTTAACTCCTCCTTTATTTCCTTTGAATTTATTTCTCTCAAACATCTTTACACCTATAAGTAGTTATAACATGGAACATAGAGGAAGTACTCTTTAATTGCTATCTTCAAAACAAGGAACTCATCAAATTCCCACTTTTTGAGGATGACAAACAAATGATGTTATTAGTTAAACACATAGTGAAGAAATAAATTTGTTCCTTCTGATTATTTTGGTAAACCTTTCAAGACTCTTTATTTAACATTAATCTTAAGAAAAAATATGCAATAACAGTAAAGGAAAGCCACACTAGAAGATATTGTTTAGTTTAATATTAATTAAAGTAAATTTTGAAATTGTGTTACTGTTTCTAGTACATCTAATCAATGATAACAAATTTATAAGTTGGTAATAAGAAACTTAGAAGCCCTAAATTGTATGGTGACATAAAAGTAATGTATTCAAAGCTTAAACAATATTCAAAAATACTTAGAGGTTCTAATGTTCCCTTAGCTAGGTGTTAATTTTTGTTTAGAGTACCTCCATAAAAGTGACCAAATACATGTAGTATCTCTTGAACAAATACCATCCCTATCTTCCTCTTTTTATAATCATCATAAAAAATACAAAAAAAAATGTAATATAGCATATAATTGACAAACTGAACTATTTTGCCATACTTAAAATATAAAAAAAGTTGCTTATATGAAGAGATATTTAGCTCAAAATTAAATACATATAATTTTGGCATTATGTTAGCTTCTCCAAATACTAGGATTACTGATATAAGTAGATAAGAGAAAGTCAGGTATGAAATTAGTCTTTTATTAATGGAGTAGGTAAAGACTATAGAAGATAGTTAATTGATGAAAATATAAGAATAAAAAATTATTAGTATAACGAATATAGATCTGAAAAGAAGAAGAAGAAGAAGAGTAGTATACTAGGTTGGGTAATGAATAAGAGAGAAAATAAGTCTTAGAGGTAATTGTGACATGTATCTTATTCATAACAATGACATATTGACCATTAGCCGGTTTGGTGTTGTTTTCGAAGGTGTACTGCACTTGTGTAAGCTTAAGAAGAATGCATTTTTGATTCTCAAGCACCTGGAAACCTGACCTATAACACCCCCATTCTTCACTACCAAAAAATTTCATTAAAACAAGTTGCGGAAGCATAAAATACTTTTTAAAAAATGGGGTTTCACAGCCGTACCTAACATAGGATAAATGTATACCGCCTACCCCATATCAGATACAAGGCTAAACCAACCAAACATTTAAAACAGCAAAGTGCCAAATAATCATTTAATCAGACAAATCCAAAAGTATTTATATTGGAGGACCCTAACAAGTTCTGGTCAAATCATTACAAGTATATGCAAATAAGGTATGGGGTTACAAAACATAATTAAGGGCACGATACCTAAATCAAAACCATGGTCTTGCACATACCCTATCGAAACCTGCCAGATGTCCTCGCTCACAAGCCCCGACCCAAATGAGGTAGGCCCTTTACTGGCATTCCCCAAAGACCTGTACATGGTCCTCTACTCGTGAGAATAAGTAGGTGACTGAGAAAACGAGCACATCAGTACGCTATGTACTAAGTAAAACAAGTTGCTCCCTCAATGTAACATAAGTATACTAATCTGTCATTCATGAACATAATGTACAGCATGCATCATGGTAATAACACACACACACACACACATATATATATAAAGGTAAAGGTGTATAAAACATGCTATCATTTACAACTCCAGTATAGTAGAATACATCATACTTAAGAATCATAACACTTTCACATAATGCTTACATAAGTAATAACAAAGAGTATCCAAATAACCCTTAAGGTTATTCCCATTATCAAATCCCTTTAAGATATGCCATCCATTTATCCATATAAGAGAATAGCCCAAACACTCGATCAATGTTTCATTATATAACCAATTGGTCAAGTGCATAAACCAACTTTATTCATTTGGGTTAATCATACCACTACCTCCATTTTGTAGCCAATCACCCACCATTCATTTGGTTACCATTCATAATTATCCATTAATATCTACCAACCATAATTTATTATCATCAAGCGATGGACTGTGCACCACCCCATGGTACCACATACCATGGAAGTCTATCCAAAAAGGGACATAAAGTCTAAGTCAAAGCCAATCACCAAGTGGATATAAGTCCAAGCCAAAGCTAATCACCAAAATGGACATATAAGTCCAAGCCGAAGCCAACCACCTAAGTAACTAGACCCTTTTAGTATCGATACCCCCTAGTACATCATTAGGTTTTGGAGTAGGTAAGGCACCCGGACCTCTTAGGATCCCACCCGAATGCAAAGCCCTACGACAGACTAACCCCCGGTAGCTAATTGAGGATTGGATAACCAGACCCATACTCAACTTGAATTTCTTTCGCTTTACATGATTAGTGTTTTATTCAAAAAGATGGGTGATCATATAAGGCTCATACAAAGCAATCAAGTCAACTTTCATGTTAACCCATATTCATCATTTCCCTTCATTTTTCCCAACCATGTGGGTTTACCATCTATCCTTGGCCAATATTATTCATATCCACTATTATATTTATTTCTAGCCCAATATGAGTTTCATTACTCTTTTCTCAATAACCTCACTTACCATAAGTGAAATACCCATTTAGTCCTTTTCATTACTCATTGATTATACCATAATTCATGATCCATTTTGATATTTTAATTAGACCAATAGTCCATGATAGAATCTATATTTTTATCTCATTAATACCCATGGTATAGTACCAATCATAATCTCAAGCGTAATTATACCAAAAAGAAGAAAATTAAGCAAACTAGTCGACTAGTCTGTCCAACCAACTGATCGGTTGCACCAACCAGTTGATCTGTTTAGGTCAACTAGTCAATGGATTTGACTCAACCAGGTCATACTTTCCTCAAAATGGTCAATCAATTTAGGCAAACTAGTTAACTATTCATAGACTAGTCGATTAGTTTTACCAAACGACATGGTGGTTTTAGGCATAACACAAGACTAAGGTCTCTATAGACGTACCAATCGATAAGTTGGGCCAAATAATCGACTATTCTAGGATCCATTCGATTAGTTTGACCTAACCAATTGATTGGTTTTCCCTAATACAACACCAAACCACAAATTTCATGCAGATTCTTTTATATAAATCATTTTTAGTTATATTAAGATATGTATCAACATCAATTAATTTATTTCCAATCGAAATTACATGCATTTCTCATCATAATATCATCATACCTACTTTTACCCATTTCCATGCTTTGTACTCAAATCATGTCATTTCAGCATGCTAATAATACATATAACTGCATCTCCTCATGCCAACATGCATCTTTTAACTAAAGATAACACTTATTATGTAGGGACATATACTAGTATTTTCATAACCAAGAATAACTTACTTGATGTAGGAAAATTCCTCTTAAAATAGAGATTCACCTGTGGGAATTTTTTAGCTTTGAAAACCTTGAAATCAGAGTCTTAAACTCTAAAATTATACCAAAATACTATGAAATTTCAAACCTTAAAATAGAAGAGACTAAAAACTTACCAACTTATGGTCAAAATAGAGAAAAGGATAACTGAAGTACTCAGCCTTTTCCTAGAATCTAACTCTACCTTGCTTGAGAATCGAAACAAGAAAGAGCTCGAGAAAGGATTAGAAGAGTGTGCAAAAGTAGATTAACAAAGGTTGAAATGTGGAAGGAAAATAGGGAGTGCAAGACTTTAGGAAATTTGATGGCTGAAAGAAAGGTAAAATTCAGGGATGATTTGGGTTATTTATAGCAAAATATTGAGAGGGATTACTGAGGGTTTAAAGATCGACTCAAAACCCTATCATTGATCATTTGAATTTGATCAGTACAGTCGAATTTATCCAAGATTCATTGACCTCTTCTCCAAATATCAAATGGGGTTTATGGAGAATTTAGGTCAATTAGGCTAGAATTCACATTCACAAATAGAGTAATAGAAAGCCATCATAGAAGGAATCTTCTAGCTTCTCAGAAGCACGCTTGAGATCAAAGCGTTCGATCTTAGAGTCACACAGAGGAGAGAGGAGGAAGAAGGCAATTGTTGAGGTCATCTCTCCCCCTCATTTATCCCAATCTACCTCTAGATTAAATTGAGGCAATATTTTGAGTAAAAGCATCATAAAAATAGTTAGTAATCTCTTATGGACAATCTCTCATGGGTTGGTAAGGTTCTAATTTAGAGTAAGGGATTTTCTAGAAAAATTAAGCTCATAAATGTGACCCGCTTGACAAACCAGTCAATGGGTTTGGGTCTACCAGTTGACTGTTCATCCACAAGTAAATCGTTTTCCTGTAACCAGTTGATTGATTTACTCAAGGAACCCAATTTGGCTAAAACAATAAACCAATCGATCGGTTCACAGAACCGGTAGATGGGTTTGTTTGCAAAACTCAATAAACTTCATTTTCCCACATGATTTCAAATCAAATTTTATCCCAAATCAAATTATTACATTAAATCAAAATCAAAAGCCTAAAATTTGATAAAATTTCTCATTCAACAATTATACAAGAATGTGGAGTATTACATGACTAATAATCAAAAACTTTCATACCTCCTTCAATTTCCTACTTAGCTTCCTCCTAAGTCTCTTTAACCTCCTATATCTTACCCCTATTCTTCTTATTTGACTTGGCAACCTCCTTCTTCATCAAACAACCATTCATTGGTGACAGCCTCATTTTATTGAGCATAGTAGTGTTGAAGAAATCGCCAAAAGATAATGATTTTGCACCCTTTTTTATGGGTTTCTTAAAATGGTGAAAAAATTTGGTGATCCATATAATATAAGATAATGATGGCTAGATCACTCAACAACTTGTGACATATGTCTAATCATTAGGGATGGTAGGTTGATTGGCTTCTCTTCAACCAATAATTACATGTGACTAAAGTCCATGATATTGAATTCATTCCTTCTTTGACTCATTTGCATCAAGTTCCTATGCACCCCGACATGAAGAAATTTATATAGGGGAATTAATTCCTCATTCAAAACCTTCAAAGGAATAACCTATCCCCTCTTTTGATAGCATTTTTTAGAGATGGCTAGTGGTGTTATACCAATAATAGTTAGCCACAATATCTTCAAATTAAAATCAAACCCTTTAATTGACACCTCAAGAAGTTTTCCAAATCCTGAACAATAAAACTAAAGCAAACACCATCCATAATATAATCGACTATATCATATTTTACTAACAATTTTGATTAAAAATCCATCACCTCAAAAGGATAGTAAAAATTTGAGTGGTTTAAAAAGTGTCAAGGACTAGGTGGTCAATACCTTATAAACCTTAAAGACATCTATAAAGATTTGATTAGTAGAAAACACCTTGTCAAGGACTAGGTCGAAGGTGCTTTTACTTGCTTTCCTCCACTTTTCTCAATCTTTATTTTTTATTTAATAGTATCAATACTCTCATATTTAGTGTAGCTAGACTTCTTTAGTTCCTCGGTTATTTCCTCACTTACATAGGACTCATTTGACTCATCATTATCCTTTTATTTCTTTTCTTCCTCTTGTTATTTAGACTCCTCATCCTCAAAGTTAGTATTCCTTAGATTTGGACACCTCATCCTCATATTCTTCATTTTTTTATTTCTTTTCCTAATCAATTATTTGTTGAGTTCCTTTTTAAACCTTTTTCTTTTCTTTAGGATCATTAAATCCTTCATCGTATTCCTCCTCTCACTACCATCAACATTGAAACCTTATTTAGGTGATTCTTCATCATTCTCAGGAATCTTTTTCCTAAGAGGCATAATCCCCATTTTTTTCCCTTTTTTATTAGCATATTCTCTTTTTGTCATACTAAAATCCTTATATTCTTTCTTCTATTATCCCTTAATAGGGGTCAGGGTCATCTCAACCACAACTTTTTGAGTATCTAAATGAATGGTTCCTTGCCTTTTAGAGTTCCCCTTGGTTCCCTCAGCCTTAAGGGAATCCATTTCAATTCCTTTATCTTTATCCTTATTCTTAGACTCATTATGACTAGAGCTTTACAATTATTCCTTAGATCAAAATAACCTTCTTTATTAGTATAATTGAATATCACATCTCCTCTTTCTTAGGTACATCTTAAGGAACATTCTACTCCACTTTCCTATAATCACTTATAAGTTTCTTTTTTTTCCTCCCTCTCTTCCTTTTGTAGTTTATCCTTCTCATTTTTTATCTCCTTTTTCTTTTCCCCAAAATCATTCTGTAAAATCACTATTTTCAAAATTATTTTCATAAGGGTTTTTAGGGAAGTTAAGTAATTAAATGTAGGTTGCTAGTGCCACATTTAACATAGAGAGAATATGACCAATAACTACGCCTTATTGAATATAAGAGTAAAATGCAACTCATACCCAAATATTTGGTATGGTTAACACCTTATCCAAGATTGATACAAGGCTACAAAACTATATCTGAATAAGTAAAGAGATCAACATTATTAAAGAAAAACAAATAACATAATCAATCAAAACATAAGTCTCTAAACCCAAACTAAAAATAATCAATGAGCCATATCAAATGGCTCTAATTATTATCCTTAACCAACCAAGACACATCTGAAATAACAAAGTACCTACATACAAATAACTATATAATTATAGTATCAATATGGAAAAGTGTTAAGTAAATACACTCGTCTAATAGCAATAACATGATCACATTTACACTTAATCATGACACAAGCAAAATGAAACATAGAACAATATGCAATAGTATACCTACAATATTTACATCTATGATATCCTAACCACATATAATCATCTCATTATGGCATAATAGAATGAATCATGTATAATAGAATAAATCATGGATAAAAAAAGATAATACAGATTATATATGATAACACATGTGAATGGAGGTCACAACTACATTCCATTTATTATTATTTTTTTTTTGATAAATAGAAATTTATTACTATCAAAATAGAGATTACAAAGTAGTAGTGCACTCAATACCATCAAGAAACCCTAACCATCTAGCATACTTAGCATAATAAGTATGATTCACAAGCCTCCTAGATACATTCATAATAATGATCCTCAAAAGTACACAATTCTGTCTAGTACTATGCTAAAATACTCTAAGATTCCTTTCATACCAAATAGTTGCAATGTAATAGACAAATAAAGCTCCTAAAATGTGTTTCTTCTTTGCTGCTTGTCGAGATCTTGTAGTTAAGGTCTTTACCTCCTTCTCCCATCCCAGAATGGGGTCACTTCTGGCATCACTTGTCCTAATATTCCTCCAAATAATGGAGGTATTAGGATAAAACAGAAACAAATGATCTCTGGTCTCCCTCTGTTGGTTACAAAAAACACAGACTTGATCCACATCCAGACCTATCTCCCTCAGCCTTGCTTTAGTTAACAACCTGTTTCTGCATGCAAGCCAAGCTATAAAATCTAATCTAGGTGTTGATACAGACCTCCATAATAGCTTTGCCCGTGACTGCTTATCTTGGGCTATTCTAATGGAATGATAGGTTGCTTTGATACTATAATCAGAATGCCTTGTCTCACAACTCAGAATATAATCCTGAAGTACACTTCTGATATGCAAAATCCTAGGAAATATCCAGGAAGTGTAAGAGGTAGGAATGAAGTCCCACATAGATCCCTGCTTAATGAAAACTGAATGCACCCATTTGACCCATAGAGTATCCTTTTTTGTTGCAATGTTCCAAAGAAGCTTCCCCAAAGCACAACAATTCCAAATCTCAAGGTTGAGCAAGCCAAGACCACCCTCATTGATTGGGGAGCAAAGTTTATCCCAAGAAACTAGGGCAGTCTTCTTTACATGCAGCTTTCCAGACCATAGGAAGTTCATACACATGCTAATAAAACAGTGTAAAACTTTCCTAGGTAGCAAAATAATTTGACTAAAATAAAGATGGATACTAAATAGCACAAATTTAATAAGCTACAACCTCCCAGTATAGGACAGAAATAAAGTGCTCCAATGTCTCAATGTTGCAGTGATCTTATCAAGTAAAGGTTGCAGATGAGATGTAGATAAATGAGCAGATGTCAAAGGCAGGCCCAGGTAAGTGATAGGAAACCTCCCTGTAGGAAACCTTAGGAAATCCAGGATAACAGCTTGTGTTTGAACATCAACACCCCCAAAAAACACAGAACACTTATGGGGATTAACCACAAGCCCTGAAGTTGTAGAAAAATGAGTCAAAACCTCTTTAATACATTGCACACTCTATAGATTACCCTTACAGAACAGCAATAAATCATTAGCAAAATTTAAGTTTATGAGTTGCAACCCTTTACATCTAGGATGAACATTAAACCTTGGATCAACCCATAACTTCTTCAAACACCTACTAAAATAATCCATTACCAACACAAAAAGATAAGGAGATAGAGGATCTCCTTGCCTTAAGCCTCTTTGTCCAGAGAAAGGAGCAACAAGAACACCATTATATGTGACAGAATATGATACAATGGATACACAGGTCATAATCAATTTGATAAAGTGGATAGGGAAACCATACAAGATGAGGAGTTGCTGCAGAAAATCCCAATTTACCATGTCATATGCCATCTTAAGATCAATCTTCAGCATACATCTGGGTGAGATGCCCTTATGAGAGTACTTCCTGACTAATTCATGGGCCAAAAGAATATTTTCTCCAATGCTTCTTCCCTTAATGAAAGCATTCTGAGAGTGGTCAATAATGTTTGGCATGATATTCTTCAATCTCTGAACAATAATTTTTGAAATAAGTTTATAAAACACATTGCAGCAAGCTATGGGTCTAAAATCAGTAACTCTACTTGCATTTGGCTACTTGGGGATAAGAGTTAAAGCGGTAATGTTTAGTTTTTTAGGTAGAAAACCAGATGCAAAAAATTATCGAATAGCCCATAATACCTCTTCTGCAATAATAGGCCAGCTAACCTTGAAAAACCCTGCAGAAAAACCATCCACTTCAGGAGCTTTAACATACTTATTTCACAACACAATCCACTTATTATATGGTAATAAAATACTTATTTCTATCTTATCTTACATGTCACCACCAAAAATCCAAGGTATGGTGACAATATGAGAATACTTGCACAATCCACTGAAGTCATACTATGATATCCATAACATACCACAACATTAATAAGATTCCAAGACACTACTAAGATACCACAACACAAGACTTTATTTCATTTTCCACATGAGAGGAAAAATCTATAAGAAAATATACAACTCACAAAGGACAAACAAACTTTAAGTATCAATACCTCCTATAAAGTTTTTGTAATAGCTAGAGAGAAAAATATATTTTGTTATTGCAAAATAAAGTTAGCATATACAATACAAAAATGAAGGCGTATAATTACAAGACCATACTTCAAAGGTCATCCCAATACTACTCGCTTAAATTTTAACTCATTCTTTCACTTTCATTATTATAATTTTCTAACTATTATTAAAGATCACAACATATATAGCATTTATTTTATTAACAATTTCTAGTATAATAATCATAAATAAGGTAAATTTCATAAAATGACCACTCTAAGAAATTTTTTGTATTTACACTAAAAATTATTAATGCCAACAAACATGCTCACAACTATTTATACAAAACTATTAAATCACCATCCACGTTAATTACTAATCACATTGATAATTATTCACATTAAATCACTATTCACATGTAATATCTAGAACATTATTCATGATTTTATTTAAAAAAAGGCAATGGTTAAGCTCAATGCTCAACCATTACCTACTATCGTCAAATATGCCAAAATTTTGGTGGCATATCCATTATGTCCTTTTATTAAATAAAAACTCCTTAAATGTCAAATAAATACCAAAAACTTATGTTTTTCCATGTGCATCATACCAAGGATACAATATACTAAAAATAACACTTTACAACTATAATATCACTTCTAAAATGTCATAACTTATGTAAAAAGGGGGGAAATACCCTTCATGTGCAAAAAGAAAACTATTTTTTTCACATAAAACTTATCATACATAAAATTAAAGTGCCAAACTTTGCACACTTAACATAGTAACCATATAAAACACAAAGAATACACACTTGTTTCCCAAATATTGTATAACACAAGTAAAATAACTAAAGTAACCTTATGGATCAAAAACTCCAATTAATCATACTTAAGGTAATACCCCATCCTAAAATCTTCCAAATTATTTTTAAAATTATGTTGATATAAAATAAATGAGTTTTGATTTTGGAAAGGGTTTGAAATTTCAATAAATTTATGAATTTTAGGTGCACCAATCGACTGATACGCTCAGGAACATACAATTTTATTTACTGATAAACCATTTGATTGGTTTGCTCAAATCGATTGCATAATTGTCCTACGATTTCATATCCTTTTTTATTTTTATTTTAATCTTCTTCCAATATTTATGAAAAATTAAAATAAGAATATATTTGAGCTAATAAGCATACTTTAGTGCTTTGAAATTATTTTCACATTATTTAGATCAATCTATTATTTTATTTAGCTAAAATTTCTCAAAAGCACTTTTGAGGCATATATCACCTTCTCTTTTCTCCCTCACTTTTTGATCTCTTCTAGTAGCCATGCCTATGTGTTTGAATTTATACAACACACCCTTAACCTATAAAACCTCTATCATGTCTTTTCCTAGTCATACCCTATCTTCCTTACCTCAACTTGTAATCTCCTTACACTTTAGGTTACCCACACTCAACCTAATTCAGACTTTCCTCTCTGCCACTTGGGTATTTCAACCAACATTTCCCTTCTATACACCGCATTCCTGATTAAATTCACTCCCTATCATATGCATTTGCTAATTCTCTTCTTTTTCCTTTGTGAAATTTTTTTAAATGTTGGTAATTCTCCACTTTTCCTTTCTTTTCTTCTCTACTAAGAAAATAGAGGTTTGATGCTTGTTTCCTCATCCTTTATTCAAAATTATTATCTCCTCTTTCTTCTCCTAATCTTAGCTTTATCTCTCCATTGTTTCTCTTAAGCAAAGAATGATTAAAGTTTTGAGAAATGTTGAAGACCTTGCTTTTGGATTTCATTTCTAAGGAAAGGTAACGTTATGTCATTTTTCTTCTCATTCTTCTTTAAAATTTTTTTATTATTATTTTTAAATAATTTTTAATGGTTTTGATTCTTGATTCTCTTAGGAATAGAGGTCCTAGTAGACAACCATCAAGTTAGGAGTATTTTGTACTAGAAGAATTGCTTAAAGGTAAGGCATTCTTATCTTTAATATGAAAAGGCCTTTTATTGTTTCTTGTGGTTCCATGTTCTTTGTGTGTTTATGTATTGAGCATGAGTTAATTGTATTCTAGCATTTGAACATGTGGTAGAGTTTTCATTTGGGTCCCCTAATATTATGCATGATTTTGGTAGTTTTAAACATGATTTCATATAATACCAATATTATCATGTATCTATGTGATTCTATGTGTGCATCATGAATTTTTATGTGTTTTATGATATAGAAGCATGCTAGAATTAACAATGTAAAATTGGATGAAATTTTGGTATGCAGATCATAGGTGTGGATGTTGTTTTACCCAGACTAGTCATTTCGTTTGGGGATTTTGATTGGCTAGTTGCAAGATCAATCGTTGGTTCAATGAACTAGTCGACTAGTTCATATGAGCAATCCATTGG
The DNA here is from genome assembly GCA_039764185.1 of Tamarix austromongolica. Taxonomy (NCBI): domain Eukaryota; kingdom Viridiplantae; phylum Streptophyta; class Magnoliopsida; order Caryophyllales; family Tamaricaceae; genus Tamarix; species Tamarix austromongolica. The sequence goes on from CM077816.1 coordinate 55,255,863, forward strand.
CTTACCAAACCCATCGATGGGTTACCTTGTGATGAGAGTGGTCTAGTATCTACTTAGACCTATCGAATAGTTTAGTCAAACTCATCGATTGGTTTCCCATGAACAATCGACTAGTCTGCTAGTTTTATTTTGTGTTTAGGTCTGGTGTGCCCAGACAAGTCAATTGGTCCCAAGGGTCAACTGACCAAACCATGTACAGTTTTCCATATTTGTTTGTTAACTATTTTTCTTCCTTAGCGTCTTCTATATTAATGTTTCTATGTAATTACAAAATTTTAATCATGACTACAACCATGTTTACACTAAAATTAATATGGATCAAAATGATGATATTTGGACCTTAGTTTGTTTAAGTTTGGTGTCATCTCTAAACACCCAATTGGGGGATTATATGCCTTGTGATGTGATTGGTGTTATCACTTGGAAACACCCAATTTGGATAATAATGGAATTAATTTGTGATTTGTGATACCACTTGGTAAATAAAAAATAATGGATCAATATTTCATTCGAGCCTTTTTTTTACTCTCATGGTAGCTTGTTAAAAGTTAGTGGGTGGTTCACCCTCTATTTTATATTTTCACTTAGTCAATTTTTCTTATTTACCAAGTTGTGGTCGGTAGGGGGTATATGCATATCTTTGAGGTATAAGATTATACTATGGTAGGCTGGCATAGCATTGGTGTCCAGTATGGGTGGGTGAGGTATCTCAGTACAAGCCCCTTATTACTTCATATTGTCTATTTCTTAGGCGGATGTGGTATCCCAACTTTTTAGCCCTTACAGTAGAGGCATTCAAAGTATGGTGGGTGAGGTATCCTTATACAAGCTCTCTTGATGTACTTTGACCATGTGTGGTGGGTATATTATCCTATTGTGTGTTAGCCTTTGTGGTACGTGCAATCGATGTGTAGTGGGTGTGGTATCCTCTGAAAAAACCCTTTGATGTATCTTGACCCTATGTGGTTGGTGTGGTATCTCATTATGTGTATATGCTACCATGACTTTTTTTCATGGTAGAGAACTAGGTGTGGTCGAATGGATTATCTTAATAACTGAAAATTATGTAGTCGCTAAAGGAAGATTTATAATATAGTTTACATTATGTGGTTTTAATGCATTTATTGTATTATTATTCTTCCATTATCTCCATGTAAGCACACCTTGTTATATAGCTATCATGAATCTGAGTGTTATTTTATGTTAGTATGATTACCCCCATGCTACTATGTGACTTTATTGTGTATCATGAGTCCTTACCATGTTATAGGTAATTTGTTTTATGAGTACTTTACTATGCTGATGCTACATTTATTTGGTCACTTTGATGATCCATATACTTTCTGTGAGTAGAGGATAATTTGTAGAGATATGATTCTTAGCTAGAGTATGTTGAGGGTGATACAGTGGGTGAGTAGTTGGCCATTGCTTAGGGATTTGAGAGTTACTTTCCCATTTAGTTAAAAGTCAGGCTAACCGGTTAGATGTAATTTTTCTCACTATGTTGGGATATTTTTGGTTCTTTCCAGTTACTTAAACTCTTAGCTTTGATCCTTATATTTGGATTTGGTAAACTATCTTTTATCTATAGTACTAATCTCACTCTTGTTATCACAGACTAGTAGTATTACTAGTTGAGCATGCATTCTTTCGCGATTATTCTATTTTACCTTGCATCAAGTACGGACTAGGTAATGATCACATATCTCTCTTGATTAATGTGGCGGTAACATTTTTTTATTTTACTTTTATAAACTCTTCTGCATTTTCTTTAAAATTAAATTTTCTGGTTCAAAATTTAGGGGTGTTAAACTTAAGCATAAACATACTCAAACTCTAACATGCTATATATGAAGATTTAACTAAAAGCCCTGATGAACATCATAGTAACTAAAAATAAGTTAAAAATCACAAGATCGTGACAAAAATCCAAAAGGCTGAGAGGCACTCGTTTTTAAGACTAAACTTCATACATGCATATGTATGATTAAACCGCCAGAAATACATAATAATCATGCTTTTGTGCTTGGCATAAGAAGATCATATGTACCTTATAAAAATTATGCAACATAAATTACAAACAACCAACAAGATTATTTCTCAAACAAATTATGCAAAGACACACACACCCACCCACACAAATATTTTAATCAAAAGTTTAGAAGATTTTCCTATAGCAAATCTTTAAGCATGTAATAAATAAAGGAATAACAAAAGTAATATTGAAATTATAAGGGGGAGATTATGAATACTTTAATTTTCACAAAACCTAACCCTCCTTTAATTTTTTAAAAATTAAAAAATAGGTCATAAGAATAGAGTAAGGGGAGGAGAATCTAAGAAAAACAAGGAGAAGTAGAATAAGAAAAATAGTAGATATATCATGGAAGAAGAAAATAAAGGAAAAAGTGATATTGATGTCTTAATAAGTAAAATATAATACCCAATAAAATATAAAAGGAAAAGGAGGGATGATGATACCAAATCTAAGGTAAAATTTTTGATATTTTTTTATGAATAATAGAGACTCTGAAGGTTCCATAACAATTAGATTAAGAAAAATTCAATTAAGTGACTAACTATGAAAAAAAAATGGCTAATTAAATAATAAATTTTTATATATAATCTTAAAATCATATTTATCTCAATAAAATAAAAATAAAATGATTACAATGTTATGTAAATTTATAATAGCTAAAAGGTATTTTTGGGGCTAAAAATGCATTTAAGGCACTAATGAATTAAATAATAATTTTTTTTGTTAAAAACTCAATTTATTTGTTAAAAATGACTATAATACTTATAAAAATATTAAAAAATTATCAATATATAAATAGGGTTTTGAAGAAACTTGATGGTCTAAAGTATCTTAGAAAGGCCCACGAAGGTAAAATTGTAAGAAAGAGTAATAACATATTGAATGAAACCTTTCAAAAATGTAACTCTAGATTCAAACCTTTAAATACTATAAAAAATATATATATTTCAAATCAAATATTTTTTTTATTTAAATAAAGCTTAAAATTTTATTGAAAGAATGGGGCATTACACAACCTTCTCCACCTTCACAATCACCTCAACTAGAGATTGCTTATCTTTTGGGCTATTAATAGAGTCCAAACCCTTAGTCTTAGGCCATTACCCATAACTATACCTTGCAATCTAATATATTTCCTAATCATAGAACCAAAGTCCTTGCTTGTTTTCTTTGACCTTGTGACAACAAAGGATTAAAGTTTCTTATAGAGATGGGTTATCCATAGTAGCAACAAATGCTTTTTTTTATTCAAGGGTGTTAGAGGTCAGTGTAATGACTAATATATTGATACATTAGAGAGTATGAAGTAAACATTAAGTAAGAACAAAGAGATTTTGTACGATTACACAAAAATCATAGAGAAAGAGAAAATAGAGAATTATTGGGCATGTGGTGAGTAGTTAAAATTTAAAGAAGCTAATTCATTCACTATGATAGTTAAAGTAGTTAGCATATCTTTTACATATTCATTATGTAACATTTTAAAGTACACATACTTTTGAAATAAAATTTCAATCTTACCCTAATTTATCTCATTGTCTCCTTCATGGAAAATTTTTAGAGTGTCTAAGATATCTCTTGTTGTCTTGCATGCTAGCACTTTATTAAATTCATCTATATCTGATGAACATTAGAGAATCTTCATAGCTCATGCATACATTTTTAAATTCCTCTTTATTATAGTCTTTTTTATCCTTCTCATCAAATTTTTTTTTTAAATATTTTTTAACAACCTTATCATCCTTAGTATTCTTAATATTATATGATCCAAGTCAAAAACATTCCATACTTGGTAGTCCTTAGACAAATAAAAGAATCTATACGGCTCTTGCACCAATTATAATACTATCTATTGAATACGGGCGGTCTTACAACTAAGTGACCTCATTGCATTCTTTCTAACCCATTCATATTTATCTCTTTGAGAATACAAGCTTTGATACCACCTATGATAGTTAGTGCAATAGTTTGATGGAAAAAATACTCAAGAGGGGGTTGAATTGAGCATTAATTTATTTAAAATGTATTCATAACTTTGAAAATACATATTGAACTCCCTATTTTACATGAATAATCTCAATGACTAAGTTACTTATAAAAAGATCATAGTTTGAGTTGTGTATGGAACTTCAGTTTTGATTTTGGATTGATATGAGCACCAATATCCGCAATGTATACCTTATTTATAGGAATTCTATCCTTAGAGAACTCTATAGTTAAGGGTGTTTGGCTTAGAGTAGTCAAAGGTTGGATGGCCTATTGGAAAATTTTTGAGGAAACGTGTGATTAAGGACAATACATGCTCAAAATAGATTGTGTTAATCCATGGGGATAGTTATCAATCCTAAAAGCACTCTAGGTAAATACCCGCTACAAGTTTGCTAGAGTGTTACAAATGATATTATATTGAAACTGCAATCATAAGCTAAACTTGGAAGAGTCAATCAACTATCTAGCAGGATGATTCTCGAGATGAATTCTAATAAGATAGTTAGTAATAAAGAGGAAATATGGGCATTTCAATCTTTAAGTATGGGGGAATTTAATACCTTAAGTTATGCAGTAGATGGTGGAGGCTTAAAAAAGATCGATATGATTACCTATATCAATAAGGGATTCCTTTTTCGTTAGTAAGCCTATCCTTGGGCAACTCCACAATTAAGTGAGCTCGGCTTGTACTAGTCTAAGAATGGGTGTCTTCTTAGGAAGTTTATAGGGAAGCATGTGAGTAAGGAAAAATCAAGCTAAAAAAGCTTGGGTTTATCTATCTTGTTAATCTCCAATCTTGGAAATGTTACTTGTAACTACTCGTGGATCAATTGTCGGGGTGTCACAATTACAACTACATGATTTTTACATATATACTAACATAAATGCTTGTAATGTTCAACTTTAGTATTTATAATTTTAAAAATTTACCATAAGTAGAACCAATAATTCAAGCTACTAATATTCAATAGTGAAATCACGTGACAAAAAAAATATAACTAATATTTTTAAGCTTTGCTCTCCTAGAATTATTGTGGAAGATGCATGCATATGTTCACAAAAGATCTACAAACTACTTGCATTTTTTTTAAGAGAGAGAGAGAGAGAGAGAGAGAGAGAGAGAGAGAGAGTTAATGTAAAATCAATCCATTTTTTGTATTATCGAGGTAAAATTTTAGGTTTCTTTACTCTAATAAACATACATTTATTTAAGATGATAAAGTAATAAAAACATGCTAAGTAAGCTTATGTTTATTTTCCAAAAAAAACTTGATTTATTTTATTTACATATCCATATAAGACGTATTATGATGTCGATTATTTTCCTAGAAAAATTATAACAATTAATAGTGTATGAAATTCTATAAAACTACAATTAAGAAACTATAATAACTATTAAATAATATTGACATGCATACAATATGTATCATTTCATTTGCATTTCTTTAAAGCTCACCATTTATCCTCTTTAGATACTAAATCTATATTGACTAAAACTTATATTCATCTTGATCATCTCGTATGCATAAATCATTTGTTTTATGATCATCAAGTTTGAAAAAGATGGTAAATCAAGGGTAAAACATATCACCCCCTATGGCATTTTCTTGTTTATCTTTGGGATTCCAACTCTTTGATGTTGATGTTATAGACCACAGTTCACTTGTTGGCCAAGAGATGTAAAATACTTGTTTTTTTTTTCTATGTAAATGTGAATGGTCCTACTTATAACCAACCTTATTAAGGTTAACCCTCTATACTTAGATGATACATCTCACAAATTTTCAGCCCACATAAAACAAAATTGGGGAACCCTAAAAGTGAAATATGGCTTGAAATATAGGTAAGAATTTATAATAGGAATCAATCATCCTCTATAAGATAAGCTTCAATAATGCATTATTTTAATCCTATTAAGATTTCTTGCATATCCTTTTAAGAATTCCATCATACACTAAAAGTGATACATTTAATAACTATGAACTAAATTACATAATTTGATCTCCTTAATGTCATAAACTATTAAATGAACCATGATGATAAAGAATGATGGTGGAAAATACATCTCAAGATTAAATAATGTAATGATAAGCCATTTACATTTTCTCCAACCAATCAGGATCCATAATATTACTACACAAATATGCAAAGAAAATAAATAATAAATTTAGTATTAAAAACTCAATCATGTATAACCACTGGTAGCACATTTTGAAGCATGATATGAGGATCTTTATATTTTATTCCCATTAATTTGAAGTCATTTTTAAATACAAGTCTTGATATACGTGATGAATACCCATCAAGAATTTTAACTCCACTTAATCACTGATAAGAGGTATTGTTATCCTTATTGGGTAGAGTAAAACATGATGGTGGTAGAAATTTTTAGTTTCTTACATATTTTAGCTGCAATTCCTTGTTGGATACCTATTTGAACCAATTCCATCATATCATTGTGCCATTCATTTATCGTAAAAGGAAATTTTAAAAGTGTACTAATAAGACCATCAAATATTTTCTTCTTGATATGCCTAACACCAAGGCAATGTTGAATAAACAAAATTTTCTAATGTGGAAGGTTAAAGAATATCTACCCCTTATTTCAACCATTTTAAGGAACTACTTTGACATTCTTTCTTTTTTCAAAAGTCAAATTCATATTCCACACGTGTAAACACCTTTTCACCTCTTAAAGGAATAAGAGGAAATGACTCTTTGGAATAATCATTAAAGTCCTTAATGATGTGTATGATAATGATGCTTAGTAGATAATAATCTACTATAGCCGAGATAAGCAATATACATGCAATATTGCAGCTGAAAAAAGTTTCTATTTTCCTCACATATATTACATGTATACTAGAAAATCATTTATTGCGTAAGAGAGCATTTACCATCTTGAAATTATCTTAATGATGTGTATTAAATTTTTTGACCCCATGATCTTATATAAACTTCAAATAATCTATAGGAGGTGTTAACTAAGCATCTAAATCATAATTTGATTGATTAGGCTTATAATCAAGGGCAACATCAAGTATATATGTTTCATGTATAAAGATAGAGGAAGATTATATATTGTTATGATCAACAGTCACAAACTATATTGAATGTTCTTACTAAAAGGATTTATTCCATCCACAACTAGTAAAGGGGCAAGTTCCTTTGTTCATGGACAAAACAAAGAAGCTATGATCAAACAATTTCCATTGAGGGAATTTGTTGGATGTCTAAGCTTCCCATCACATATTATCTTATTCGTGTGCAAAGTTAAATTCTTCACATCTTTGAAGTTATTAAATAAAATTTTAGGGTCTATGTATAATTGTAAAATAACATAAGGCCTTTTATGGAACATTAGTTGCCTTATACCATCATGCTTTGAATTCAAGACAACAATTTAGTGATCAAAGATAGGTTCCTTGGTTCATGGATGAAATTAAAGAGCCTATGATCAAAGAAATTCCATTGAGTATAACTTAATAGATGTTTAAGTTTTCCATCACTTATTCTCTTAGTCGCATGCTATATCAAATTATTCACTTCTTTAGAGTTATTAAAAAAATGTTAGAGTTTAGGTATAATTAAAAAATACCATAAGACCTTTGATGGAAAACTAGTTTTTGTGCTTGGAATTCAAGAAAACAATTTAGTGGTGAATTTTTATTATAGAATAAGGTGTCATTATTAAGGTAGAAATGAATTGCATTATAATTTAATTTTGGAGAACAAAGAACCTTCTTGTCCTTAAAAGTGTGAATGGGAAAAAAATATGTAATACCCCAAATTTCACTAAATGCAATTTTTGCTTAAAAATGTTTCGTGGAAGCCAAATAAGAAATCTATGGAGTTACTACCACATCAAACATACAAAAGGTGCATTCAAAACCTAATCCATGTCGGATGTCAGGCTTAAAAGTAGTCTCATATCCAAAGATCAAGTATGTAACACCTTAATTTTTGCTATTCAAGTAAATTCACTATCCATAAGAGTCAAGTCAATGTTCATGATCAATCACTGATTCTAATTATCTAATTAAGGCCTATAGGTGCAAAATTATCATAATACCCCTAATATGCCACTATTTCATAAACTAAGAATAAAATACTAAGAAAACTTATAAAACCATGAAACTAATTACTAATAATCCTTAACAAATTTATATTACATTAGATTTCAAAATTTAGTAAAATAAGATCAAATCCTTTTAAAATGACATTATTACCCCTATTGACCTCAAATCTTATCGTATTCAAATAAAATAGTAAAGGCTTAAATAAATTCATGAAAATTCACATAATTATCAAATACGGCATGAATATCATAAAATAACCCTAAAGATGCTGGAAATCACATCCTATATGTGAACCACAATACCCTTATGAGGGTCTAAAACATGATTAATTCATAAAACAAGTCATACTTAGAAATAATACATAAAAAATGTCTACTTAACAAATAAAGCATTATAAACACAATGGAATCCTTGAAATTCATAAATATTCCAGCTATCATGTAAATGTACCAAATTACCCCTAAACACGCTTAAAACTTCATTAAACCAAAGTTTTAATTATACATATCCAAGTTAAGACTTGTAATATTTGTATTTAAATCTAAAAAATCTAATTAATCCATTTAAATCATCAAAATTTCATAAAGACATCAATAACATAGAATTGAGGCCCATGGATAAATATGCCATAAAATACACACAATTTCTCAAACCAACATAAACAATTTAAGCATCAAAATATTCTATCTTCTTATAGTATAATTATATTTACCTAACTTAATAAGATTAAAAACATGCTAGAATTGTTTTTCTCCTTCAAGAACAAAAGCTTTCATTGAAATCCTTGCATAAAAGTACCTAAACTATGTTAAAAAACAAACAAAACTATCAAGAATGAAAGAAAATTATGTATAAAAATGAAGGAATGAGGATATTTTGAAGAATTATGTTTTGGGAGATTAAGAGGGAAAAATTTTCATGGGGAACAAAAGGTTGGAAAAAGTTTTTGTTAATGTCAAGGTATTTAAGATACTTAGGTAATAGAAAAAAATTAATAAAATAATAGGGAGTAAGGGATTAAAAAATTAATATAAATTATGGTTCAAATAAAGTGTTATAGCTTAATTTATATATTTTAGAAAATTAGGAACAATTTTGGGATATTTAGGATAGGTTTTGTATAGAGAAAGTTAGGTTTCACATGTTAATTATGACTAAAATTAGTAAAATTTATCTAAAATTTTCAAAACTATTTTCAACCCATTTTTAATTCTTATTTAGGTTAAATATACCAAAATATAAGTATGCCTAAATTTTCATAAATTTTCATTAGGTAAAATACTAGTTTTAGGGCTTAAAACATCATTAAGGATAAAAGGACATTGAATAGTATTTTCTCATCAAAGTATCAATTTAAAATTTTTGAAAGTCTTAGGAGACTTATAAAAAATAATAACTTCAAATATGATGGATTTAGATTGATTTGAAAGAATTTGGATGAGTAAAAGAGGTTTATAAGTTTTACAAAACTTTAAAAAGTAATAATAATTAAGAATTCAAAACAAAATATTTGAAAACTTAATGGGAATTTTAAAACCTTAAACGCATGTAATAAATGCATATCTACACGAATTTACTTATAGTTATAATAATAAAAATATTTTAGAAAATTATCGTATTATAAAATTATCCTTAGAAAGTATTTCTTTAAATAATTCAAGTAATGAGGAAAAATCCATATCCCTCCAGTCATTGCTTGCTTTATCTTATCACAATCGATAACCATATGAAATTTATACGCACTTCATGTAGGAATGTCTCTATCAATGACTAACTTTTTAAATATATTAGGATGATCCACAAAATTTTCTTCTACTCTATCTGTTATATTTCCAAATGTCTGAGCGTCAAATATATCATCTTTGTCATTATTTTTCCAATTAATTGATACATTAATTGTCTCCCGGTGTTATATCCATCAAGTGTTCCTCTTATTAACTCCATACATTGGTAGATAACTCTTGATTTCACCAAATTTCATCTTCATTGAATGAGAATACTTAATGCACATGCACTTTATTCTGTCAGGTTTTCAACATGAATAACAACAAAATTGATAAAATCCTCTACTCCATCAACATATTTTTGAGATAAATGATTTGCAAGCATTCACATACAATTGATGTTTGTGCACTCTAATTAACATAAAATATCAATTAGATGGAGGAACAACAATGAATATAATGTAGTGCAACATGAATTAGAATGAGAAGCCACAATAAAAACAACTATATGAAAAAACTAAATAAGGTTAACCAAATTTTAAAAACCATGAATGTAATGCACACATTAGATTAAAAGAAAATTAAACTTTAGTAAAACAACCATGAGCTTTGATGTTACTTTAAATAGCTGTCTTTATATCTCTTATTTTACTCATTTTTAATGATTAAAGTTTATAGAAAGTTATGGAAATTTTTCACATTTTTAGGGTAAATTTATGCGGATAATACACATTATAGGTAAAAATGACAAATAATAAGAATAATCAATGTAGGGTTTATTGGAAAAAATGTCATATGTAACAAAGATCTAGGATTACACCACCTTCAATTGCATCCTAAAAGGAATGAATATTGGGAATTCGTTGTTGAGATAATTCCTTCCTTTAAGATCAATGTGTTGAATAAATCATAATGGAAACATCCTGATCGCATGTCTTGCTAAATTAGAAGATAAACTGATAATTATCCATTTAAGGTAAGTTAGCAAGTAAATTGGCGTATGTGAGTCAAATTGGTGAGAATATTATTTTTATGTTCTTTGGTAGAGGCTTTTGCTTCATCTTCTTCATATTCTAATGGCACTGAAACATAAAGCACATAATGAAACTTTCTTTTTTCCTAGCAATAATAACAAAATAACACAAAAATTTGCAATATGATACTAACAAGGAAAGGATGGATATAGAATTATGCTCATATAAAATATTGAAAATAAATAAATACTTGAGAATTTAAACTAATTTACTTATTTTGGAAGGCATATAAAAAGCAATATACAAGCTGGTGTAGAAGGATTCAAAGACTTTGAAGATTGATTTATGAATCACGTTGGAAAGAAGAAAAAGTTAAATTCTAAAAAACATTATTTACCCAAAAATATTGATTTCATTATAAATATTATTGAAATAGGACTACAACACATTGATTGGATTTCAAATCCAAGTTTTCCACACAAAGATATGAACGTTTTACCGTACGCATGTTGGTTGATTTTTTTACATGTGAATAGATAAGGTGTGTCATAATTAGCATGATATGGATGTCATTATATTTTAATATTTATTAATTAGGATTCTATTTACTTAGTTAATAATTTTTTAATACATTTATTTGTTAATTAGTTGTCTTAATCATTAAGAAATTAGGTAGAGTTTATCTTTTATCTTATGATGTGATTTATCTTATTAAGATTTTTTGGATTTAATTATCATTATCTTAGGATTTAGTGAATTACTATTAATCATTTACTATTCAGGTCAATAGTGATTTATTATATATTATTTTTTATTTTATGTAGATTGAGTTAATGAGGGTGTTACCTAAGGAGGTAGATGTTAGCATATAAGTAACCCTTGTAATTTCATATTATTTTTCTTATCGTGGAATTTTATTTTTAATAAAAATATCTTCTTCATATGAGTTATTGTAATACTCCAATTTTTACTACTAAATTTTTTTATTTTATAACAAAAGTATATTAGTAAAATATTAGAGGTTATTGTCATAATTAATATAAGTCTGGTTTATTCAACCATCCTTACCTCAATCACAATGCTAAAAAAAATGTATAGTAACACAAGAAAATTAGAAATGAAAGAAACATTTATAATACAATATGAGTTTGGATATTAACTCCAAGTTACAATAAAAAAAATGTAAAATAAGAAATCCCATGAATCAAGATTCCAAAAAGGTATCCGGGCAAATACAACTATCGGATAACATTACTCTTCACCCAAACACCCAACACAAATAAGGTCACACATCCCCACATAGTGCCACCATCAGCACTATAGTTATCTAGGGGATCTTCTAAGACCTACACATAAGAATCAGGATCTCTTGCTTGTAAGAATGAGCAACACCCATAAAAAGAGTGGTCAGTATGCTACGTAGTGAGAAAGGGAACAATTCTATCAAAATAGGGATACAATTAGCACATGCTTTCACAACAAATGATGAGTATACAAACAAATAAATGAAACATCTCATAAAATAGATAATGATCTAGGTCTTTTTATTAAGTATAATCCATTTTCATTTTTTTATATATGTTAAGTGTGGGAACCCCACTATTCTTAAAATGGTGGAACGGTCTTAAACATCTTCTCAGGGACAATACACTTGAGCCACTATTATCATCTGATAGAATGGATCTAAAAACATCACCTTCTTGGGGCAAAACACACCTGAGCCACTATTCTTTCTAGTGGAATGGAATATATATATAAACATCATCTTGGTCCTAACTCACATACTCTTCCGCTGTAAATCATTAGTGTCTTTTACATAGGTTATACTGCTATATTTTCATTTCACGATGAGTAGGGGCCCCACTATTCTTAATCCTATGGAATGGAATGAAACACCTTCTTAGGGAAAAAAAGATCTCGAGCCACTATTCTCTCCGATGGAACGGATATTAAAAAACATCATATTCTCGGGGCAGAATGCTCCCGAGCCACTATTCTATCTAGTCGAACGGAATATATAAAAACATCACTTTAGCCCTAATCACGTGCTCTTTCTTTATAAGTAATTAGTATCTTATTCAAGATTAATTCTCGGGCACCAAACATATTGAAGGAGATAAACGCACCACACAGGTCAAAGTCCTTAAATCTCTTCAAACCCTAATTACACACGCCTAACATTCATTCTCACATATTGCTTATTCAACCAAAAATTATAATATATCATTCTCAAATATCATCATCATTATTATACTTATAATTCACGATCTAACTCCCACATCATACACATATAGTAAAAATCTTATCCTAAGGTATTACCCACAGAATTATCAAAAACCTGAATTTCACATATTAGCCATAATGCCTCCCATGAGACTCATATGATCGCCAAATTCAAAATACATCCTTAAATTGCTCACATTATCAATATATATCCAAAATTGTGGATTAACTCTAGGGTTTTACACATGGAATGATAAGATTATCATTTTAAGTGATTATGCCCTAATTAGACCATTATTTCATTGAATGACCCCAAACAAACAATAATACCTCAAAATATTTCTCAAGATATCATCATCATAATTTGAGTTTCCTAACACATAAAATACCACAATTTCCTTATTGTTCCATAATGACCAAAATACCCTTAAGGACAAATAATAACCTTTATTTTATAAATTCTTATACCCTCCACACACATTATTTTCTAAATCCACCAATCATCATCATACCTCAAAAATATACTTATGTCCATTTATCATAACTTATTTATCCCATATTTTATGCCATAAAATATATTCCAACAAATACGTCGTTATCATAACAAAATCATAACCACAATTCTTACCCATTCTTACTTTCTTCAAACATAATATCCATATTATCACAACATATCATGATCAACATATATTAAATCATATAGCAATGATATCATGAAAAACACACATAACCATACAAGAAAATACTACAAAAATCCTAACATCAATTAACATCCTTACCAACTAGGATAACAGGCAATAAGCATATAAATCCTAGACTTCCTCCTCCAAAATTACCAGAATACCACCTACAAAAACAACAAAATCCGTGGTTAGGCTTGAAAAGTATAACCGAGGGAGAAATTAAGGTAAATAGATTAAAAATGGAAATAATTATAGTCAAATGGAAGTTTGAGATGCGTGGATGTGTAGTATAATGTATGATGGAGCTATAGTAAAAAATTTGGTGGTGTTTAGATAAGGTTTGGGGTGAAAATAGGGGTACATTGTAATACCCCAAACTTTATTTAGGATTAAAGAATAAAATGAGGAATTATTGAATAAGATTTTAATTATATGTACCATTTATAATAAAATAATAATAATAATAATAATAATAATAATAATAATAATTAAGGCAATAAAGAAAGAAAAATGATGTAGGGACATAGTTAGTAGAGACTAATTTAATTAACTAACCTAAGATATTTTATAATAATTTTTAAATTAATAAAAATTATTTTTTTATCATTATTATTAATTTTTATTATCCCTAAAACTCCCAAAAACTTAAAAAAAAACCTTACCACCCTAGTTCTTTTTTCTTGTCTCCTTTTCTTTCCTCTTTTTCTTTCTTTTCTTTCTTCTTTTCTTCCTTTTCTTTTTTTCCCTCTCCTTTGGGTGGTTGGGATGCACCCAAAGGCGGCCTAGCTCCCCTCTCCCTCTCTTATTTCTCTCTCCTTTTCCCCCAACCCAATCCCTCTTTTCTTCCCTCCCCTCCCGATGGCCCAACTCGTGCATTACCCCCTCTTTTCCTCTTCTATCCCTCTCTTTTTCCCTTCTTCCCCTTCAGCCCCTATCTTCTTCCTCCAACCTGGCCAACTCCTATGCACGGTTGCACTTCGCAGTCCTACCCACGTCTCTCTCCCTCCTTATTTCCTCTTTTAGCCCTGTAGGGCACGCTGCAGGCATGTCCCCACATGGTCCCCCTCCCCCTACGAGCTCCCTCTCCCCCTCACCTGCCCCTATCCCTATAAATCTGCCCTACCATGTCCCCCACGTAGTTGTACCAGCCTGCACGTTAGCTAGCAGCCACTGAATCCCCTTTATCTTCTTCCCCTTCTTGTCCATTTCCTCCATCCCCTACACCTATAAAAACCCCCTCCCCACTCCCTTCTTCCCTCTCTTTTTCTACCAATCCTCTCCCCTGCCTCCCTTACTATTGGTGGCTAAACAGACGTCGCCACTAGACTACACCGCTGTCAACACTCCCTCCCATCCTCTTCCCTACATCACCCTACACCCACTAAGCCAGTCATGTTCCCTTCCTTCCCCTTCCTTTTCTCTCTCCACCCATGCAAAGTGGCCAGATCGAGCTACCCTTTTGCACCTTCCTCCACCGCTAGTGCCACCCAACACCGCGACCAACGTTGTTATCACCACCCTCTCTGCCTCCCTTTCTACACAGAAAAATCACCTACCACACCCAAACCTCCACCTCTCCCTTTCTCCCCTCTCCTTTCTTCACTTTCCTTTTCTCTTCCTCTCGGGCGTCACCGCTGCCACCACCGCACTACCGCTATGAGACCACCACCACCACCACCAACCTCCTAAACCAGGGAACCCCACCACCTAAGAAACCCTACCATACCTCTCTTTTTTCTTACCATAGAAACAGTTCCTTACATCTCCTTCACCACCACTACCGCCGCCGCCGTCAATGCCACCCCCTTCACTTGTTGTCCTTTCTAGTTATACTCTCCTCCCTCTTACTTGTTTAGTGTATTTTGTTTAATAACTTATTATTATTAATATTACTATTGTTATTGTTGTTGTTGTTATTGTTGTTATGATTATTATTAGTATTTGGTTAAGAAAATAAGGAAAAAAGGAAAAAGAGGTAGGAAGAATGTGAAGTGACCCGGTTGATACTCTATTTGTAGGTATTGAACAAACATCTTCCCATGAGGAGGCCTAGGATTATTTCTTCAAGCTCGGAGCCCAACTAGGTAAGGATATAGTTAAGGTTCAAGTTGTATTATGAATCTTGTGTGTAATGGGTGTATTAGTATGTTATGTGTAAATATATGTGTATGTGAACTAAGTATGTGTATGGTACAACTTAGCTTGCAAGGAGAGAAGGTATGGTGAGCATGATTTTCATTATGTGTTGTATGTGTGGTTATAACTTGTTATGGATGGACATGTTCTTATGTATGGTTGAAATATAATATATGTATGCCTAGATGCCTTAGGTGGGACATAAGTGGCTATGGAAATTTTTTTTTTTTAAAAAGAGGGTGGAGTGAGTGAGGTGATATGTGTAGGATGTCTTGAGTGTCTCATCAAGTATGGTAGATAAAATAAAAGGAGAAAATAATAAAATGAAGGGTTAGGGTAAAATCTTGCATGGGAAGTGTGAGCCTTGCATGGGGGGTGTGATTTACATGGGGGAAAGATTTACATGGAGAAATCTTGCTAGGCGGTTAACCATGGGGATGAAAGCGTATTTTGGGTGGTTGGTGTATTTGGGGAAGATTTAGTACGTGGGTTGATGGAAAGGTGCATGGGGGTATAAGCTAGGGTTTCAAGGGAGAAACCTTAAGGATAGGGGTGTTGTGGGGAAAGGATGAGGAGGTTGGTTGAACATTAGTGTTGTGATGAGGGGTGTGCCACATGGAGGGTGTGAGTCAAGTCAAATGGATGGTAGAGTTGTGTACAAGAAGAGGGTATGGAAGAAGGAGGAGAAATATTAAGGTTTTCAGGGGTGACCAACTAGGGTATCATTATCACATGTGGGAATTGAGTAGTTAGGTTGTGAGGTTGGAGTTGGAGTGAGTATAGTGATAGTGTTGAATCATGGGATATGCAGTTTACGTAAGGAGAGGAGAGGCTAGTGCCATATAGGCCATATTAAGGTGTCAAGGGGAAACCCTAGTGGGAAATGGTAAGCATAGGTGGAGAAATGGGGGAGTGGGCCTTGACTGATGTGTATGAGTTTTCTCGGTTCATTAGGAGAATAGTGGAAAGTATCTGAGGGTCTTGAAGTCTTGGAGGATGTAAAAGTTCTAGGTTAAGGGATAGGGTTTCCGAGAATTTTGGGTTAGTAGAGTGGTAATAAGTTGGGAGTGTCTTTTCGGGTATGCATGTCTAGATGGGTATTACTTGCCAAACAAGACATGAATAAAATACTAAACACTTAAAGTGTAAGATCATTGAATCATGCCTAGACTTAGGATGTTTATCGGTCCATCGGTTATAATAGTGGCTAGGAGCATTTTACCCTAGATTTGTATATGTTACCTGTCCATCGGTTATAATAGTGGCCGGGTGCGTTTTGCCTTGGAGTAGTATTCTTAGTACACCGATTATAATAGTGGGGGTCCCCAACACAATAAGTTAAACCATTCGGTGATAATAATTTATGGAAAAAAACACTAATCACCTACAGTAGAATACCGCGTGGGTCGAGATCGAACATAGGATATTTACAGGTCCACCGATTATAATAGTATCTAGGAGCGTCTTGCCTTGGAGATGTATATGTTTATCGGTCCACCGGTTATAACAGTGGCTAGATGCATTACGCCTTGGAGTAGTTATTCTTAATCCACCGGTCATAATAGTGGGGTCTCCGTACTCATGTGGATATAATTCGAGAGATATGTAAAAATGGTACTAATGGCCTAAACTCTGATAGGGGTAATTAATCTAATAAAACCTACTGCTTGCATAATATCTATATTTTATGTTGTTGTGCTCTGTCTTAGCTATATTGTTACCTTACTTAGTACTTAGTGTACCGATCACCCTTATCATGGGTGTCACTCACTTCCACAAGCAGTGACCCCTCTTGAGTCTGTGCAGGTAAGCAATAACGCCCTAAAGGAATTTACTGCTTACGATGAGCTAGTTGGGACAGAGTGATGTTTTGATGTCCCAAGGTCGGGGACAGAGAGAGTGTACTCCGCACTACTTTCCATTTATGTTTCCTTATTTTATTCCCCTATAGTGGGATGTTACATTTTGTTTCATTTCACTAATGTACTAACTTTGACTCTTACATACTCTGACATTTTCTATATTTAATGTTAAACTTCTTTATTTTTTTCATCATCTCCTATTATGATTCCTTATTATCTTTTAGCCCTATAGTTAGTATGAGGCTAGCCAAGGGCCATACTTGTACTAATCACAGTAGTAGCACCGCCTATTTGGTGTATGATTTTCCTTAAAAAAACAATTGTTATTTTTGGGGGTGTTACATGCACGACTGAAAATGGGGGGTTGCATGGGCGTACTGTAGGTAGTGCGCACCTAGGTTAAGAGTTAGGGCCATGCTCGGTCAAGTGATGCAAAGTGGCAAGGTCGTACTTGATCATTGGGCAAACAGGCTGCAAGTTGAATAGATGCGCACGGGCTTGCGTCAGGGCCATGCAAGGGTGCATGGGCAGGTTGTGCTAGATTGCACAAGCATGGGATAGGAAATTTTAGTGTTACACACTCGTGATTAGGGTCATGTGTTTTGTAAAAACGCAATGGGCATGAGGAAGAAGAGGGAAAAAGAGGCAGAGGTCGGCAGTAAGGGGCGACGATGGTGCTAGGGAAGGATAGAACAACCCTGGGTTGTTAGCCCACCAGTGATGGGTGGTGTGTGTTGGCACACGGTGGTGTTGGTGGTGCAGCAGGCAAAACATGGCACAAAATAGGAGGAAAAAGAAGAAGAAAAGAGAAAGAATAAGAGAGAAAAGAGAGGGACTCGAGCAATATTTCCTTGACACAAAAATTGTAGAGTGGGACAAAACAAAGAGGAAGGAAGGAAAGTTTGTAGTGTGTGTGTGTGTGTGTATATATATACACACACACATGACCGTGCACAATGGAAGAAACATGGGGGAAAATGTGTGAATGGCGTTGAAGGGGGATGGTTCATGTCATGAGGGGTGGCAATAGAGATGATGGTTGTGTGTTGTGGTGAAATTGCAAGTGATGGTGATGGTGAGTGTGTATGTTGTGTAAGGATGAGAAAGAAAAAGGAGAAGGTAGGGGAGGGGTGTGTGTGTGTGCAAGTCAGCAACAAAGGATAATAGAAGAAGAAGGGTGATGAATGATGGATGGGGGTAGCTGTAGAGGTGATGATGGGAGATGGTGTAAATGGGAGGGGAAATGTAAGTTGCAAATGCAAGTTGCAACAACAAATCAACTATTGCAGCTAAGTTGACAGAAGAAAGGAGAAATGGAGAAAAGAAAAGGAGAAAGAAAAAAGAGAAAATGTTGGGGGTTAGCTTAAATGATTTTGGATTAGCCAACATAGATACAATTAGCAGCAAATTTTAGCAGTTTTGAGATTGGGTTACCAAATACGGTTTATTTGGGTCAAATATTTGTATTTGGTTAAGGTTTTGAGATTAAGAGATTGGGTTAGGCCAAAATAATATTTTTCTTGAGATTAGAATTGAATTAGGGTTTTAAAGATACAATATTAGGCTAAGAAATTTTTTTGGAGTATTATAGCTCTTCTCTATTTTTTTAGTTCTATATAAGTGACAATTTAGAAACTTTCTATACATTTTCTATGTGGACTTCTATAAAGTTATCTAGTGAAGTTTACTGCATGTTTTTCATTAGAGATCATTTAAGAGTTATCTATGTGAGGCTTTCCAAAATAGTTTGAAAAATTATTTCATGTGGTCCTTCATCCATATTCTTTGTTTAGAAATCACCAATAATTACCTTACACCTTACTATTCATTAATAATCATACAATCACATAAAATAGAGTATTTCTAAAACCATCTATTTTGTCACACATTACAAGCTTTATCAATTTTACATACCATAGTGGTTTCTTAGAAAGAAACTACAAACGAATATAGTTTAAAACTAAAACCATAAATTAAAGGAGTGTGTGTGTGTGTTCTTCTGCTAAATAAATTTTTGTTCTTCTGCTATCTAAGTAAGAACGTTCCATATTTAATAATATCTTTTTAGCCCAAAACTTTGATGCATATATCTTTGTTAGCTTTCTCAACAATTCCTTTGGTTCCATTTACTAAATAATATTCTACTTGGTTTCTAGAGCAAGGAATAATCGTTGCTTGTTATCTAAAAAAATAAATCTACTAGGAGTAATCTATAGATTAAATTCCTTGATAAATTTGGAAATACATGCATAAAATCTAGAAAAATAAATCATTAATAAAATTATTGTTCAAAGCTTTATTGCAAGTAATATGAAATGATTAGGCACTTCTGTGTTGTTTTTGGAACTTTTTATGGTAATGTTGTAGTATATACTACAACATTAAGCCATCATAAAGATAATTCTATAGTGGATGTTATAACATCACCCATGGTTGACTGGTGTAACATGTGGAAATGCCACAAACAAATATGGGGAAGGACTACAATGCCTTTATGATGGTGAAAACACACATTTCATGGAAATAAGAGCAAGGGAACCAATCATGCAAGAACCACTTTCCTTAGCAAATTCCTAGTGATTTCCTCAAATGGTTCCTATGAAGATATTTTTCACCATATTGTGCCAAGTGTCCCTCACACCCAAAAACCTTATCTCTATATAAAGGAATTAAACACCAGTAAAGGTAGAGGATTAGGTACACACTCTCAAGTATAGAAATTTTAGTTTTTAGAAGAACGAGACTAAGGAGGATGAAATGCAGAGTCCATGAAGGAAGGAGATAAAGTTTTTAGCTGATGATATTGTATACTAGGCACATTCTATCACCATCTCATTTGGTTGGTTCATTTATTTATCTTTGTGTTTCTACTTTTTTGTATTATTAATCCTTTAGTTTTATTATGATGTTAGTTATGTATTAGGCTCATTTTAGATGAGTTATTAGATGAACCTATAGTTTGTAATGACTCTCATTTGCTAGTAAAGTTATTGTATTTTTCTCTTTTCATTCAACTGTTATTATTGATTTTCTTTTTATTATTAATTTATCACCAATAGTGGGTTGTATAACTACAAATGACATAAGGACATGATTAGTGGATGAGCTTGAGTTATAAGTGTGTTAATGCATGAAAATGACTAACTTGTGTGCTGAGTAAATTCATATGGAACCTATTCATTCCTTGTTATGAACTCTTAGATGGATTATAAATATGTTAGTTTGGTATTTTAGATTATATGCATATGGATTTGAGAGAAATATATGTACCTTTGGACTACAGTTTATTAAGGTTGATTGTTATTGTGATGCTACAACATCGAGATGTCTGAAGTTTAATTTAGTTTCACACTCACATTATTTATCACTCATTGTGCCACCTTCCATATTTTACCGCCTTCTTTGCTTATTATGTGTTATCCTTTCATCATTTATCGATTACACTTGTCTTAGTTTAATTTAGCTTCACACCTACATTATTTATCACTCATTGTGATTGATCTCACACAAATGTATGAAGTTAACTCCTTATGGATTTGAAACTCATTCATACCCATTATTGTAACATCCCTAAAATTCACTACTGAAAATTTTTGTTTTATTAAAAGAATTAGCGGAAGCGAAATACCAAAACTGTAAATTCTAGGGATATTACCGCCACACTTAGTACCATACCAGTTCACTCCTACCGTTCTAGTACCAAGTGCTAAGGCTGAAGAGGATTATCGTCAAACATGAGTCAATACTTAAAACAAGAATTCATAAAAAGAACTAGAAAGTTCATAATATGGAAATGAGAGTACGCGTAAAAAGGTTTACAATCCAAAGGAGTACGTAATTAAAGTTCCCAAATGAACATAAAGTACTGTGCGATAAAACAGAACTAAGATAAAATGATATAGGGTAAATGAAATGAAAAAGAGAATTCGGCCAAGACACTCTCGGTCCTTAGGAAAAGTCCAAGCTTAACTCTCAACCCCGCCCGATGCCTCATAAGTATCATAGGCATCGAAGATAACATCTCCTACCTACACAAACTCAGGTGGGCCCTCTACTCATGGGAATGAGCGGCACCCATGAAATGGGTGGTCAATACGCTACATATTGAGTAAGGTAACCATATGGGTAAGACAGAAAAAAGCACGCAAGTAAGGTCATGCAAGAAGATAAACACATAATGCGTACAAGGTAATAATTCAGATTTTACAAGATCAGGCCAGAAAGATACTAATAATTTATCTTACACCTCTTTTATATTAATTCCATGAGATTACGGGAACCCCAATATTATAGCCGGTGGACCGGAAACACTCCATAGAGAAGAACACACCTAACCACTATTATAGCTGGTGGATTGGAATCACTCAACAGGGCAACACACACCTAACCACTATTATTGTCGGTGGACCTGAAAATACATATATAACCTCACTAGCCTCGACTCACATGGTGTTCTATTATAAATAATTAGTATCTTTCCATGCCTTATACTTCTGGTTCACACATTTCTCATATTAATTTCACATGAGTACAGGAACCCCACTATTATAGCCGGTGGACTAGAAATACTCCACAAGGCAGAACGCACCTGACCACTATTATTGTTATTGGACTGGAAAATATATATCCTCACTAACTTTGACTCATGAGGTGTTCCACTGTAAGTAAATAGTATCTTTCCATGACTTACTACCATACAAGGTTTGGTTTATCGAGCCTAAAATCCTGCACTATTATAGTCGGTGGACCGGAAACACTCAATAGGGTAAAATGCTCCTGACCACTATTATAGGCGGTGGACCGAAAAATCACTCAACAGGGCAAAACGCACCTAACCACTATTATAGCCAGTGGATTGGAGAATATATAACCTTGCTGGGCCCTGGCTCGATAATTTTTCACTTTAAGTGCTTAGTGTTTTATAGTATTTTATTCCACACACAACCCTGACTAGACATGCACGACCCACTCAACTTTCTGACACTGTCCCATATCTTGGGACTTTTACTTCCTCTAGTACATCCCGACATCCTTTCCAACTCTTTCCTCATTACCATGAATACTCAACTCCGAGGCTCACTTTCCATATCTCTAAATCAACTTAATATCACTCTCTAGGGTTTTCTTCTAGGAGTACCCCAATTTGGCCTATATAGCCCAACCTGCCTCTATCCCATACAACTCATACTCCTCCAATTATCACCTCACTCGATTTATCCCCAAGCACCACATTTTACTTCCCATATAATACATATGGCCACGAAACCCTAGTTGGCCATCCTAAAACTCTAACACCTCTATTTCCCCATACAATGTTATTCTTTCATCACTTTTACTTACCATCACCTCTTCCACATGACACATATCCAACACAACCTATGCTCCCGAGACTTCCTTCCTCTTTTTCCCACTCACCATGAACCCAAAACTCTTCTTTATTACCAAAACCATCACTTCCCTCAATCCAAACTTGACATTACAACCAGTGGCGGAGCCAGACTTTTAATTCCATGGTGTCCCGTAGTGTCATGTATGAACACATAAAATTAATACATATTTTTTTCAGTTTTTTAAAAAAAAAAATTCATATTAGCTATAAATTTTCCTGCAAATGACATCAAATACAAATGTATTTGCAATTATCATAAGAATATATTCACTTACCGATTTCTCATTAAATTTTATACCTTGATCTTAAAAAAATTATAGATAATTGGGGTAATTTATTCCATACAATTTAGTGACTAAAATAATTAGCTTGATTTTGTGTCTTTCAATTAAAACTCAAACGACTTATCAAACAATAAAAATATTATAAAAATGATAAAGTAAATATCCATATTTAATAATAACAATATCAAATATTTAGAATCACTAATCAATTTATTTACTAGAATCACTTATCAAACAGTTTAATGAATTAACTAAGAAATTTACTAAAACTTAATTAATAATATAATTTTATAACGAACTAATTCAAAAACTAACTAATAAATTAAACAATTCAATCTATAAATCTAAAAAAATTGATTTCTACAAACTAATTTTGATTTCTACCTAATTAATAAACCAATTTCTATTTTCTACATTAATAAGATTAATTAGAATTTCTATAAACTAAAAAATATAATCAATTAATATAATAAATATAAACAAATTAATTGCATTCTAATTTCACAAATTTATAAATTTATGATAAATAACTTAACAAACTAAAAAATTAACTTAAATCTTACCTAATCAACTTGTGGGTTGGCCGGTTGGGACATGCTGTGGCTCCACTCCTGGCTCGGTTGAAGATTGAAGAATGAATGAAGGCAGGCAGGCAGCAACCAGCAGTTGCAGACTTGTAGGCTGCAGCAGTTGTAGACTTGTAGGCTTGCAGCTTCTTCTCTTGGGTGGCTCCGGTGGCGCGCGGCGGTTGAGGGTTGAGAATTGCGATCGGCAGGCGGCGGCGGGCGGTAGCGGCCTAGCAGCGACCAGCGGGCAACAGGCAACACTGTAACAGCACTGCAGGCTGCAGCACCAGGCCACCAATGCACTGTGCAGTCGCACCATAGTAGGATGGATTGGAAGAAGAAGAATGGGCGGCGTTTGGCGGCAGAAATGGCGAGCTCCGAACCTCCGGTGGACGGCTGATTTGCTGAGAGCTATGTGTTGTGTGCAGGGAGTGTGCTGGCGTCGTGCGTCGAGGAGGGTCGAAACCAGCAGCCAGGCGCTAGCAGCAGGAGTCGAAGAGGAGGGTAAGGGTTGGGGGGGGGGAATTCATCAAAACGACGTCATTTTGATGATTTAAAAAAAATTCAAAACAAGTCGTCTACGGGACTTGATCCTGCGACCATTGTCGTCGATACACGGGACACCCAACATGCCCAACCATTCATCCATTTTGATTCTGTGTCATGGTGTCCTACATAATTAATATATATCGAATAACTAAAAATCAAGCATATTTTTACCTTCCGAGCCAGGGCTCCGTGGTGTCCCGGGACACCATGCGGAAGCCCTGGCTCCGCCACTGATTACAACCTCACTATCCAACTCCCACACATGATTACCAAAAACCCTAGTTAGCTCCCCGAAAACCCTAGTACTTATCCTTTCTTTTATGCCACTCACTCAACACCCAAATACATTCTTCTCACTTGACTCACTTTTTCTCCATGTGAAACCCCTTCCATTTTTTATCCTCATTCTAACTATTTCCATTAATTTTTTTCACCCTTACACATTTCTCTCACTTAGGGTTTCCTCCCAAAACCCTAGTCAAATCTCCCATTCATCCTTACATCAACACACGTACTATTTTTCATATATGGACTCCAATCACCTTAATAATTCTTCCTTTACCTCACTTGATCCTCAAATCAACTTTTACCATGTAAAAGTCATCCCCATGCAAAGTCTAACCATCTCATGAAAACCTTAGACTTCCCATGTAGGTTTTGATCCATTCCCTTAATTTCATTCCCATTATTCCTCTTTTTATCCACCCATAGGTCATAAGATAATTGGGCAATCATTACCATTTTCTAGTCAACTCACTTTCCTCATTCTTTTCCATTTCTCTCACAACCACATCATACTACTTAGGACTTCCTATCATGTATGTCATAAGGGGCAGTATTACATAAGCACAATTTAAGTACAAGTAATAACATCACATTACACATAGCATAAACACATGCAACTTACCTTAGCTCCATGCTTAGCAAGTTGCGCTACAAGAACATGATAATATCAAATGTAAAGCGCACACATCAAACCAACACACATAGCACACTCTTACACATAAAAAGCCTATCGTTACCTAATAATGGAGCACGCTTCTACGCCTCCTTAGGGCTTTGAGTTGATTCACCTATAAGAGGGAAATACTAAGGGTTAACCTCCCTCTTACCAAAATTACCATCATTTCCTACCTTACCCTTATCATGGCCTACTATTAGGGTTAATAATAGTTATAGTTGTTTTATAAATAAGAGTAGGGTTATTATTCTCAAAGTAGCCAACCATGTCATTACTAGTCAAAATAGGTCTTAGGAGGTACATTGGTTCATGTTAAAGTATTAATAACAATATTATGTTATTAAAGATAATAGCTTTAATAATAATAATAATAACAATTATAATAATAATAATAATAATAATAATAATAATAATAATAATAATAGTTTTAGTGATAATACTAATAACAACCCAAATCTTAGTAATAATAATAGTGATATTAGTAATACTAAAGTAGTAATAATAATTATACTACTACTACTACTACTACTAATAATAATAATAATAATAATAATAATTCTAGTAATAATAATAATACTAGTAGTGATAGTAATGTTAGTGACATAGGTAATATTAACAATAATTACAAAGTAATAATAATAATAATAATAATAATAATAATAATAATGATGATGATGATGCTGATGATGATGATGATGATGATGATGATGATATTAAGAATAATACTATTAATACTACTAAAAGTTGCTAACACTTGTATAAAAAGGGTTTAGGGGTTGGGGAGGTTAGAGTACCACTTAGGGACGGTGGCGGCACCGGCGGCGGCCCACAGCGATGGTTGTAGAGGGAGAAGAGAGATGGAGAGGTGGTTGTATAGGCTATGAGAGAGGGAATGAGGAGGTGATTGAGGTGGTGATGGATGCCTCAGGTGGAGAGGGTTGGAATGGAGGTGGTGGTGCAGCCAAAGGGGCAGGCGCACGGCGGCGGGTGTGGTGGCCAAAGGTGGTGGAGGGAGGAGAAGGGAGAAGGAGAGGGAAGCGGGGAAAAAGGGAGGTATGGGGAGGTAGAGGAAGCTCCTCTGGTGTTCTGGAGGGTAGAGGGGGTGGTTGCTGTGGCGGAATCAACGGCAGACGGTTGTGCGAAAGGCGACGGTGGTCGAGATGGGGCTGATAGGGAGGTGAACTTTGCACGGCCAGGGTGGCTCGTGCAGGTGGAGGGAGGTTTAGTTTGGTAGAGGGTGATGTAGGGAGTGATTCTATAGGTGGATCGAGCGGCGACAGGGCGGTCGTCTGATTAGGAGATGGCGCAAGGGTCGATTTTCTAGGCTATGAAAACAAAGGGGCTCAATTATGGCTGCCTATGGGGTATTTATAGGCCAAATGGAGGGGGAAACAACAGAGGGGGAAGAGGACAAGGGGGCAGGTGAGGTAGGACCACTAGCCAGTGGTGGCAGGCGGCGCAGGTCTGTCATGGTAGGGGGAGTTGGTGGTCGAGGGAGATAAAGGAAAGGGGGCAGGCATGTGTGAGGAGGGATAAGACTTGGTTGGGTTGAAAAGGGAAAGAAAAAAGACATGGGAGAGAGGGAAAGGACGGCTGGTCAACGGTTAGTGGTTGCCTACAAGATTTGGGCTACAGAACATAGGGTTGCAGGTCAGGCTAAGGAGATAGAAGGGGAAGGGGAAGGGGAAGGGGAAGGGAAAGGATGGACTGGGTGTTCTGGGAAGATAAGGAAAGAAAAAGAAGAGGGGCCGACTAGGCGAGCGACGGGGAGGAAGAGAAGAGGGTGTGCGGGCCTGGGCTGCGGGAGAGGGGGAAAAGGAAAGAAGAGAGGCTTGGGCCACGAGGGCTAGCCCAAATTAGGGGAGAAGGAGAAAAAAGAAGGGAGAAAGGAGGGAAAAGAAAGAAAAAGGAAAAAGAAGGAGAAAAGGGGGAATAAAAAGGAAAAAGGGAAAAGGAAAAATAATGGGTTGGTTTGGTGTTTAAGATATTTTGGTATTTTTTATTATTTAAAATTATAATATTTAGAAAAATAATAATTAAATTCCTTTTTAGATTAATTTGGGCTATTTTGAATAATTTTTCCTAAATTCCATTTTAATTAGCAAAACACCCTAGTTTTTCCTAATTAAATTATTTGTTATTTTCCTCTTTATTTGCCTTAATTCAACCCCTTTAATTTAATAAAATAATTTATTTAATTAATTTCCCTAATAAATCCTTATTTTGACATAATTTCCTAAATTAGGATTTTGGGGTATTTCAATTATTACTTGTTTGGTTGTGTATACTTGCATATATGCGTGAAAAGCCCAACATTGCACACAACTTCATATCTTACTACGTAGCAACATATGCATTTGTTGGCTTCTAGTCCACTAAGATTGTGTGTAGTATTTGTTGAATAAGAGCATCCTTGATCATCCTTTGCTATAGAGTAGAATTGTTCTTCTCTTTGAACAATTCTACCTCAAACTTAACTCAAAAGATCTTTTCCATAAACCTAGATTTTGTATCACCTTTTAGGAACTACTACAATGTATGATAGTTTTGGACTCATCCTATGACATGAAGAACCCTTTAAGATATAATAGTCTTATTATTATATTCATGCCATATAGGACTTATCTATATACAAAAAAGCCACCCAAACATAAATAACTATGCAAAATACAAACCAGTCAAGGAAACAAGATAATTAGCAAAACTTAAAATTTATTACTATCATTTCAAGTAATACAAAATTAATAACAATTAGCTTGTATTTTTAGCTCACCAAGATTCATTATAAAAAACCTCTTTATTAATCCATTTAATTAATAATCCCCATTAACTAATGAAAAAATATTATTCCTAGTCCTTGTTAGAGACCGCTATGTTTGCATCAGCAGTCCAACAAAGATGGCAAGTAGTGGTATCTTTATTTCCATTACGAATGACATGCTTGGACTGCCCCTTCCCCATTTCCACTTGTTGTCTTATCTAGAGTGAAGAGAAGGTGAAAAGGCGCAGGCTTCTATTGCTCCACAACAATAAAGAAATATAGCATTTGACGCCTACATGGTTAAATTTCAAACCATTAGATCTAGAACATAAGAAATTTCTTTCTTAGTATTTATTTCTCGTATTGGTATTGACTTCTATATATAAGAACCTTCATATAATCTAAGAAAAACTCTATAACTTGTTAAAGTGAAGGAATCAACCTAAGTAAAAAAAACTATGGAAGATATTAGGCTCAAGAAATGCACAATGCAAAACAAAGATTTCCAATACAAGTGTGTCCATCAATAGGGGTCACTTAGGTTCATCAACACAGTTGTGTTAGTCAATATCCCCCCTATTGAGCTCCATTTCACTTTGTTTTCATTCTTCTTCCATATAGTCATATTAGCTAACACCATAAAGTCAAGTGAACTTTTGAAAACCTTCATTCTCTTTATTATCCACGTTCTAGGTTATCCTTAACTAACTCATATGAACATGAAACCTAGCATGAAGTATATTTAAATTTGATACATGGTCATAACTAATATCCTCATCTATGTACTTTAAAAGCTTGAGGAATTAGTTAGCACCATTGTAACACCCAAAATTTACTATATAAAAAGTTTGTTTTGTGGAAGCATAATATTAAGATAATTAGGTGTCATGGCCATACTCAACATGATTTCAACTTACCATACTATTCTCATATTGAATAAAAGGTAAAGCATTTACAAACTTAAATAAAATAAAAAAGAAAATGATATAAATATTCATAAATCATAGATAAAAGTTTGGAGATAAAACTCTAAGTACAATGTAAGCAAAATACAATAAACATAATCCTATGGAACTAAGAGTCCATAAAGTATTTAGAAAAAATGTTGAATACCAAATTGACTCTACATCCAAGTGTTAACACATATATCACTCCTCCATAGAAAGTGTAACAAAAGCAACAAAACTATCAAGGTAGTATCCAATAACTTGCACATTAACACCTAGGTTGTTTGCTCATGGGAATGAGAAACACCCATAAAAAGAATGATCACTACTTGCATATTGAGCTATTTAACAATACAAGTCATAAGAAAAGTAAATAAATAACACATAAGGTTACATAGAAGGGATGACTATGAACATTCCATTATAACATGAGATGGTTTGCGAGAGGAACCAAAAAGAGTTCCAATATAGATGATTATATGTTCCATTTTTTAGTCTCTTAAGTTCAAGGACCCCACTATTCATGAACATTAGATTGGGTTTCAATTCAATAAAAAAATACAATACATAACACTCTGGGCAACTATTCTCAACTAGTATAATGAACCAATATAACCATAAGGCATACAACTCCCGATTACTATTCTCATCCAATGGAATGGAATGGTACAACTGGTTCTAACTCATAATATTTCACTTTAAATATTAGAGTATTATTAGAATGTTTGGTTATATCATTAACATCATACAAACTTAGCATAAATAAAAAGACACATAAACCACAACCAAAGGTAGTTTAGATCATTTCCCGAGGGAAAGGACTATAACACTCCTATAAAGCCCTAATTTTATGAGCCAAGCATAACTCTTTCCATGAGACTCTTCAAACCAAAAAATTTAATAAACTATTATAAAATATCATTATTAAAAACATATCCATAAATTAAGGTTTAACTTTACCGCATGCGATAATGAGAATGCCCATAGGGTTATTACTCCCAAATTAAGTTGTTTTCATATGTTTATCATACTTGTGTTACTCATAATTAACCCAAGTATTTCACATAACAATATTAGCATATTTTTAACCAATAAATCATTAGGAATTCCAAATTCCTATACTTACCCCAAATTAACTAAAATACCCCTATCTTGCTTAAATACTTCAAAACCTCTTCTTGTGTTACTTATGTCATACTCATTCCTACACTTTATCAAGTTATACATGAAATTAATTGAACCCCTCAAAGATTATCATGCCAAATTTATTTCCCACAATGATTATGAAAGGGCTCAAATATCCTTAAGGTTGGGAACTACCCAAACATGTCACCAAAACCCTACGAGTCCATATACCATCAAATTCCAATCCTCAACATATTCTAGCATGATAACACTTATTTATATTTACAATCAATAAATTAATTAAATAACTAGATCATGCCAACATACTATGGTTATAAGATAAGGCTTAACCAAACAATATCATATAAGCTTGTACTTTTGCATAACAATTATATCCCATAATACCATAAAGAAAGATATTTGTATAACATCAACAACATGATTTCAAGAAATATAACTATACTATCATTATATGGCATACAAATGAACACATATCATCAAAGACCTATTCTAAGATATGAATCTTAATAATGACATGGCATCGATCTCTCAGTAAAATACTCATTATCACCTTCCTCTAGAACCATTGTATGATCACCTAAAAGGAAATGGGAGAATGAAAGGTTATGACATGTAGCATGAGGAAAATAAAGTAATAAAAGGTAAAGGATGAGGGAAAGGAGAAAGTAACCAAAGGGTATAAGATGGCTCATGAGGGTCGGCTAGTGATGGAGCTAATTGCATGAGAAATTCAAGAAGCAAAAAAAAAAGGAAGAGTAACTAGAGAAGCTTATGCTGGAAGGGTAGAGTGCCGGATCAAGAACATGCAGTGTAGGCTTAGTGACGTAAGGTACACAACATCAACAACAACATCACAAAATCAATTGAGGAAGCACAAAACCGGCATGGACAACACGAGTTTGGCAAGACAACTATAGCTCAACAAAGGACAACAAAAGCTCGGTAAAGGAAACCACAAGGTCAGTCGAGGAAGCACAAGGTCAGCAAGGATAAAGGGTGTAGGGGAATCTTGATTGCATGAAGAATTCATGTAGAAGATATAAGTGAGCGGGAAGGTTAGATGTTAAGGTGGGGATAAGGTGTGTGAATGGTTTTTGTGGCTAGGGTGCATTTGGTTGGTCAAAATAAGGTGAAAGTGTTGTGACAGCTACAAAGAATGATGACAAACGAAAGGGAGAAGGTGAAGGAATTGATCGAAAGTCAAAGAGAGAATTTTTAGAGTAAATGGAGAAGGAAGTTTTGGTTGGGTAGCAATAAATGATCAAGAGGAGAGGGAAAGGCTTGTATCGAGGGTGGTTTTCCTAGTACAAGGATGGCATAAGGAAGTTGGGAAGTGAGGCAAGGTGGAAGGGCTAAGATGCAGAAATAGGGAAGTAGAATGGGGATAAGGATGTGGCATCTAACATAAAATTAGGGGGTGTTGAGTGTGGGTTTAGGGAAAAGTTAGGTGGTTTGGTTATAATTGCCAAACCAAAACAAGGTTAATTGGGGCAAGAGGAAGACCATGTGGAGGAATAAGTGGTCAGAGAAAAAAAGAAAGAAAAGAGAAAAGGGGGGGGGAAGGGTGATTAGAGTTAGAGTTATGGTTTAAGAATTAAAAAAAATAAGATACTAATCATCCAAAATTAGGGTTAGGATAAAATGTGGAGTAGTACACCCATCTTAAGAAAAATCTATTGCAAGAATTAAAACAACATGTTTTCAAATGATCACCCATATTCTTATAAGTGAACACAAGGCTATACATGTTGACAATATATGAAAAAACCTTAGAGGAGAGTGAATAAGGTATAATAAAATATAATGAGAAACTCTAAAAAAATATAATGATTTATAATGGTTCAAGGTCCTGATGCACCTCTACATCCACTACAAGAAGGTATTACAATGATCATCACTTCTTTAGGTTTATGAGCCTATAATCTCAATGACCTATCTAAAAGATGATTTACACCTTTTCCTAGTTAATCTTATTAGGTTTATAGATATACAAATTCAATGACCTCTCTACAAATTCTAGGCACACACAAACTCTTGAAAATGGATTTTGAAGAGTATTGTTGTGTTTACAATTGATTCCCCACAAAATATAGAAATGAAAGTGTATAATCAAATGTGAGGGAAGTAAACAAACTAAATGAATAAGTAATACAACTGTAAGAACAATCTAACTAAATATGAAGAAAAAGTGAGCATTAGAGATGTTTGATTTAGATTTGAAAGTTTGAAATCAAAACTTTCACTAATTTTTGTAAGATATGAAAATAATGATTTTAGAAGAGTTGTGTTAGTTTGATCAATGTTTATTAAAGCCTAACAATGTTTTTTATAATGTTAAAAGATGAGAGAGTTCGGTACTGGCCGTTGGGTGTAAAAAGTACTCCAATAGTTGAATTCCAAAAGGCAAAAGATTTTAGAAATGCCTAGACTAGTCGATTGGTATTCAAACCAGTCAATGAGTTTTGAAACCAATCGATTGATCAACCAGTTTTAAGTATTACCCACCTTTACCAAAAAAAAAAAAGGCGACCATTACTTGAGCTACAAAGTTAGAAATTAAGTTGTTTTTTTTAATAATAAGTAAATATCTTAAGCATTCCAAAGAAATATTATTAATCCAAAAATAATGTCTACATAATTTATGGTGAATTTCACAAGTCATATCAATTTTAAAAAAAAAAAACTTTTGCACAAATATTTAAAAATATTTTTGATGCATAAACTCACTTTAAGATTTTTTAAATTTATTTTCGAATAGGATTAGAAATATTAAATAATGAAAAAATCTAATTACTCAATATATAAATTATTTGTGTGTAAAACCTAAGACTGTAGTATAGTCCTTAAAGCTTGAGTACTAACTTCTTAAACCACTTGTTTATCCCTTCATCATTTGTGTATTTCAAATATAAAATTGAAGTACTTGAAGATAGAGTCTTTTTTTTTCTTTATTGATTTTTGTCATGTGCTTGAGATATGATTTATAAATTTAATCTCCTTATCACTTATTAATTTAATACTTATTTGGATTTACTTATCAAAAGTAATTATCTAAGATAACCACTTATTTTGAAGAAAAAAAATTATCTTAAACAATTTTAAAATAAGTAATTATCTTAGATAAATATTTTTGATAAGTAGGTCCAAACATGCCGTTAGTTAAGCGTTGAATACTTTATTATTATTTTGTTCCTTCTATGATACGCATGTATACTTAAATAAGATAAGTTAAATTTATAACTAAAACTATTATCATAAAAATAAAGGTTGATTAACTTAAAAGGTTAACAATATACATGGTCAGGAATCAAGGGAAAAGGGACATCAGCATCATATATTTAATTGTTACATGTTTGATATTAATTTGACTTGTAGGAGAAAAGGAAACATAAATATATTCTTATGCCATGGTGACAAGAAAGCACCATAATCTTTTTCTCTTCCGGTACAACGCACCACTGAATTGGCGTTAGCTTTATATTAATAATCTATTTCTTGTGCGGTGCTAACAAAAGTGACGGGCACATCCGCAAATTCTAGCTCTTTTATTAAGTATGCATGATTTGGTATGCGTGTATACGCCTTGTTTGTTATTAACTTGAGATAATGGTCGGCCGCGCGGCCGGTTAAAAGGTCCCTCGGCATAGAGTTTTTATTGTTTATAGAGGTTATAAGTGACCCGAGGACAAAAAAAAATATGAAGTTGATTTTGACAAGTTACTTTTGATTCAACATAGGATAATTGTAACTTAATTGATCATATTTAAAAGTAGTGCTCTTGTAAGCTCTTTCATTTCTTTTCTTTTTTTTCTTTTTTTTTTTGCTTTTTTATTTGTTCACGGTGAGATACTTTTTCTTTTTCTTTTTTTTTTCCAAAGCAACTTTAGTGTTTAAAATTAAATCTAAAACAAATAATATTTTCTCTATATAAAAAAAGAAGTCATTATTTCATCAATTTTTTGTTAAAAAATGTTATTTTAAAAAAGTAAAAGTCTATTTTTTATTTTTATCTTTACTTTTTTTAATTATATATGTAGTAAATGCTTTTTATTTTTCAATTAATAGTGTTAGTGTAATTTAATACTACTTTTATTACTTTTTTAAAAAGTGTATAAAATGATAGAATAAATTTCTTTTTTATATGAAAGGAATAGTAATAAGAAAAGAAGTTCAATTTCAAATTAGGAGTGGCAATGGGTCGAGTCTAAGTTGGGTCCAGCTAGACTCAGACTCGGATCCGTTTATATTACCTAGATCCAGACCCGACTCAGATCCGTCGGGTCTCAAAAGTTTAGACCCAGACCCAAATCCACAGGATCTAGCAGATAAACGGGTCCTAAATGGGTTTGGCTATTTTTTTAAAAACAATAATTAATAATCTATGTAAATACAAATACATTTATATTTTAAATAACTTAATATGTATTTTTTGTTTAAAAAAAATCCTCTGAGTAAAAAAATAAATATTTTAAAATATTTACGTTAACTTTTCAAATGGTATTTTAATACTTTTAGAATACAATATTATACATATTACTTAGAAAGTAAATATACAAAAATAAAATTAAAAAAAAAAAAGAATGAGGAGCTTAAATAAGATTATGACAGTGATGACAAACATAATATTAGTATGTATTTATATATGTATATATATTCACAAACACACACATATATACTAAACTGGTCTGACGGGTCGGATCTAAATCTGGAACTATTGAACCAAAATTTAGACCCATTTAAGTACATATAGACCTACACCCAACTCAAACCCGTTGGATCTAAAAATTATGGACCCAGATCCTCTAAAAATTAGACGAGTCTAATGGATTTGGGGTGGGTTCAGAACCCATTGCCATTCCTATTTCAAATAGATTGTAGAGTACGCTTCTGACGTAAGTACAACTTAAGATATGTTTGACATAACAACCTAATAAACCAACTTATGAATGAAGAATTGATTATTGGTTGAAACTTGATAAGTCAGCCAACTTTTATACAAGTGTTGGGTAACTACTTATAAACTAGTTGAAAAGTATTAAATGATATTTAATATCATTTATATTAATCAGAAATGAAGCTAAAACTTATGATAGGATGAGCAATGAAAGATTAATTTATAATAAGTTCAATGCTACTTAATTATACATTTATCCCAGAGCTACCTTATATATTGGCCAAAAAAAAAAAAAACTAGTTGTGAAACAAACAATTTAACTTTTAGCCGGCTTAAATTATGTCAAACACAAACTCATTCCCTTATTCCTCGAAGTTCAGCAATTTGGCTCTCTGATGAATCTACATATCTTGTAAACCCTGCCAACCCGCTCTTTTAGATGACTTCTCATTCATATTAGAATTACTTTTATCATTTTTGGGTCATGGTCTCCAGGGTCTAGTTAGATAGAAAGCCTTTTCCCCAAAGCAGGCCTACTATAATACATATGCTGGATGCTGCAGCCAGCAGTGATTGTACACCTTCAATGAAAACAAAAATGACCAACCCGTTGGACTATTACGAAAGTGGTCTTCAGCTCAGACCAACCCGCTGGACCGACACGCGTGTGGTCATTGATCATAATAATGTAACCAATTACTATCCTCCGTATCATTTGGCTCAATACTCTTATCACTTATTTCAAAAGCGTAAAATATTTTTATTTTTATTGTTCACAAAATTTCAGGATATCTATATTTATATAATATATAATAACAAAGTCATAGCATCATATAAAATTTTCTCCTAAACTAACATTTGTCAATATATGTGCCTACACTTATTTTTTTTACCCGTATTAATATAGTGAAATTATTTATAATCCATAAGCTATATTTCGTTCATATTAATTATAGATAATAATTACAATTTAATTTCCATAGAATATATTCAAACAATGTTATTATAAATCATTCAATAGTTGATGAATGAGATAGTTTGACATATACTTTTGCTATATTGTACTTCTATTTTTTTAAAATAATAAAAAACAAGAAAATTTTAAGACCACTCAATTCTCATTAATGATAATAGCATAAATTATCCTCTCTGTGTAAAATTAATCAACTCTTAAACTCTTTATCTTTCCAACTTTTTCCTTTTTTTTTTTACTAATTGCACTTACTCTTTCTAATTCAAATTAGGTAGTAGTTAAAGTCTAAACTTCAATTCACTATGTTTGTTTCTATTTTCTCTATTTACTTCATCCATTTTTAAAATAAAGTCTTTTTAAAAATTTACACGCTATTTTATGAAATAAAAACTATAATCATAATATGACAATTATAACATTTATTGAAAAAAAAATAGGACAATTAATGCATAAAAAAAAAGATAAAAAGTAGGGGTAAAAATAAAAAATAAGCATTAACTTTTCTAAAAACAGCTTTAATTTTTAAACAAAAATATTGAGCCAAAAACTCTTCCTTTCAGAAGTGGAGGCAATACTTCTTATTACTGTAAATATTAACTAACCTTAACAATTCTTTGACAAATATTTTGAAAAATTAGACATGAACATAGTTATCAATTAATATTCTTTAATTTATTTATAATTATTATTTAAATACAATTTATTTTTGTGTTGTTACTCTATTTAATAAGTATTTTTTATCAACCAAATAATAATGACTAATTAAATATTAATCTCTCAATATAAAAAATGGAGTCATTTTATTACTAAATTTTTGTATACAAAAAAAGTTAAATTAGAAAATTCAAAACCTTTTCATTTTTACCCTTATTTTTTTAATTATATATACATTAAATGCTTTCTTATTTTTTAATAAAGGGTGAAAGTATAATGAAAAAACTACTTTTATTAGTTTATTAAAAAGTGTATAGATTGATAGAATAGCTTCTTTTTTGTTACAGATGGAACATATATTTTTAGGAAATAATTATATATAATTTAATATCTTGATTTAAATATATAATCATTAGCATTATTTTTATCATTATTGTTATTATCTATTATATAAAACTTTGTATTTAATTTAATTTAGAAAATTTAGAAAAGTAAAATCCGTGCAGCAAATAGGTGCAACACTAGCGTTAAAACAAAGATAGAAGTTTTGTGCATTTTGGTGAATTTGTAGGATAAAATGCTTAACTTAACATCAGGTCCTATTATTTAAATTATTATATAGATTAATAATCAACTCTTTTATAATTTGGGTAATGAACGAGAATTTTATATACCTTGAAATTAAAGGAAACCATAAAAATAGTGATAATTTAATGAATATCTATTTATATGCATAAAAAATATATATAGCTCAAGAAGAACAAGCAATAACATAAAATCATATATATATATATTGAATTTTAATTATAATGATATTTTTTCAATGAACGTATCTCTATATTTTAAATACATTGGATAAAAGTTTCTAATATGTATTTAGGCAAAAATAACATATAAAAGAAATTACGAAGATCAAATTATATTCTAGTACTATTATAAATGAAACTTAGTTTGAGCACATTATATATGTTAACAAATAAAATTTACTCACCATATTTTTTAAATATTGTATATTCTTATAAAAAACTTATTTAGATAAAAATAAATTTAAAAGATTCATAAACAAAAATTAACATTTTAAATTGTAATTTTGGATAAGTAAGATATAGTAATTGATTATGTGGTAGGTTATTATGTATATCAAAAATAGTTACGAATATATATAGAAATTGTAAGAGCTCGGGCTTGTGCATTTCTCTCTAAGTGTTTAAAGTCTTCTTAAGCATAGCCATCTATGCTATTATTAACAACCTAATCATACTTGTTGGTCAAAATCTAGTGAGGTCCCGGTTCCACTACATTCCACACTTGGTATCCCTTAGACTGTATAAAAATAAAACTCCATATGGCTCTTTCACCAACTCTAATATTGCCCATTTCTTATAGTTGAGTTCCAATTTTACTTTCTCTTTGGCCCAGTCATCTATAGCTAGTTGTGAGCTCTTCAAGCATACCTAATTTGATAACACTTCAAAGAGCTAATGTATTGGTTTAATGGGAAAAATACTTTAGAGGTGGGTGAATTGAGTATTTGAGTTTATTTACAATTTTATTCAAAATTATTAAGATATAATTAATGTTCTTGTTGTGAATGAAGAAACTCAATATTTAAATTCCTTAAAATGATCTAAAGTTGATCTATATGCGGAACACTTCAATTTCATTTTTTTATTGAGAGAGTTCCTTCCCCAATTCTTTGTACAGTTTCTCATATATGAAATATAGTAACAAAATTAGCACCGAGTTTTATGTCGTTCTTTTATTTATAAGATACTCCACTTAATGAATAGCATACATACATAATCCTAACAACTTATCTTATTATTCTTACTAAATAGAAGCAAACATGACACTTGTGTTTTGAACTTTCAAATCACACTCCACTTCAACTCTAAATTGGAGCATACTTCTAATTTTAGGAGCCAACTCAGATCACCTAACTCTAGTTTCACACAAACTCAACCTCTCAAGCTTGCCAAAATGATCTCTACTCTACGAGCAATAAAGAAACTATATAACTCAACTAAAACTTGATAACATAAATCTCAAGAAGGAAGTTAGGTAAAACCTTACTATTTTTAGAAAATAGTTTCCTGATTAATCAATTCACCATAATATTGAAGTTGTGAGTATCTTTGCTTACTCTAAATAATGTAATATTTCCCTACGATTATTTCACGACTCAAATTTACTTCTAGTCATTGTATTAAATATAAAAAGTATCTTAAAGTTACCCAAGTGATAATAGATATGTATAGTAAGACATCACTTGCAAATAGGATGGAAATCTTCTTCTATTTTTTTTAACATCTACAAATATTTAGGATAAAGATTGATGTATTTGACCATAACATCTAATGAATCCATGTGTGGTCAAATTATAAAAAACTTTTATGATAAAATCTTTCATGTAAAATATTTTGCTTGATATTATTCGCATATTTTTGTTAAAATGTGTTAAATAATTAGCTTTTATATAATAAAAAAAATAGAGTATGATGTTTATCTTAAAGATGCACCAAAAATATTATGAATCAAATAT
This sequence comes from Tamarix austromongolica, assembly GCA_039764185.1. Taxonomy (NCBI): domain Eukaryota; kingdom Viridiplantae; phylum Streptophyta; class Magnoliopsida; order Caryophyllales; family Tamaricaceae; genus Tamarix; species Tamarix austromongolica. Next base: position 55,295,237 of record CM077816.1, read on the forward strand.
TTTTATCCACACCAAGAATATTTTCTTTTTTTATAGCACCTATTACAAAGGAACTCAACAAGAAACTCAAGCTAAGCATCTTCTAAAAATACAACTATAAAAAACTTTTGGGAAAATCACTTAACCTATGTTGAAAGAGTATATATATATATATACTACCTTACACAAAGACTTAAAGTCTAGATACTCCTCAAAGCTTAAAGGTCTTCATGTAGTGCATAATTCCTCCATTAGTTCTTTTAAATATGTTTATCTCATACATCTTAAAACTTGCAAATAATTATAATATGGAATGCATAAGAAAACATTTTATTTGTTATCATCAAAATAAATAATTCAATAATTCCTCCATTTCAATGACGACAAACAATGATGTTATTGGTTAAGAGAATGTGCAGAATATGACTTGTTTCTTCCAATAGTTCACTAAAGCTTACATGAGTCTCTAAAAATGAAAATCTTCAGTAAATTTATGTATTGATGATAAGAAATTAACACCAGAAGATATTATAAAGTACAATATTAGTGTGGATTGAAATTTGAAATTTTGTGTTACTATTGTTAGTACCTTTATTTGATTAAAACATATATGTAACTTGGCATCGAGGAATTTAAAAGCCTTAAATTTGCATTGTGACACATAAAAAATCTACTTAGAGTTTCAACAAAGTTCAAAAATACTAAGAGGTTCCTGTGTTTCATCAACCTAGCATTGAGTTTTCTCTAAAGTTCCTTGGTAAGAGTTACCGTATACAAAACAATCTCTATTGAAACATCATATACATCTTCCATCTTTTTTCATCACTAAAAATATCAACAATAGTTATATAGCATATAAGTGAGAAAAAAAACTAGTCAACCATGCCTTGATTAAATAAGAGTACTTAAATGTAGAAACTATTAACTCTAAATTAAATATACATTAGTGTGGGTGCTATGCTAGCTTCTTCAACTACTATAATTGTTAAGACAAGTAGAAATAGAATATTAGATATGAAAGTAGTCATTTGTTAATAAATTACTTCAAAAGTACATAAGATAATTCACTAACTAGAGAATAAGAGTGAAAATAGATTATTACATTCAAATATAGTTCAAAAGAAAATGGAATTGGATGGGTAAGGAATAAGAGAGAAACTAAGAGGTAATTGAGCTATCTAACTTCCTTATAATCGTGACATGTTGGAAATTGGACAATTTGGTTTGTGTGCCAAGGTGTTCTAAGTCCATACAAGTCCAATGACAAAGTTCTTTTAGTTCTCATGCACCTTAATGCCAAAGCATTCACCTTCTTGTAGTCTAATTAGTAATCATCACTTTGTTTGTTAAAAATTTTCCATTCAAATATAGTTAAAAAAAATTGGGATTGGATGGGTACGGAATAAGAGAGAAACTAAGATTTAGAGGTAATTGAGTCATGTAACTTCTTCATAATAGTAACATGTTGAACAATGGCCAATTTGGTTTATGTACCAAGGTGTTATAAGTCTTTGAAAGTTTGATTATAATGTTCTTCTAGTTCTCATGCACCTTAAATATCAAACCCTTCACCTTCTTGTAGTCTAAGTAGTCATCATCACTCAGCATTGTCCTCTTTGTTTTTTTTAACACCTATCATTTTGTCCTTCTTCTAATTTAACTTGTCAATTTCTTCCTTCCTCACCAAACAACCACTAAGGATTGCTAAGCTCATGTTCTTGGGAATAATGGTGTATGGAATAAATCTCTAGAGGTTAATGGCAACATCCCTCTCTAATAGGTACCTTTAAATAATGAAAATTTTGGATATCTATAGACCATAAGGTAATGAGTGGTTAGGATGATCAATAGCTTGTAGAATATGCTAGAACAATAGCTTGAATGCATCATCCTCTTAATTATTCTCTTTAAGAGTACCATATTCTCCCTTATCATCCTTAAAATCCTTAGTTTCTTTCTTTTATTCCCATTCAAAAGGTTTAAGGATGATTTTAGCCATACCTTTCTATAACCAACTCAATATTTTCCTATTGAGTTTTTTGTAGGGTTCTCTCAATATCAGAGGTATTTATATTCATCCTTTTTATCGTCACATTTTTTCTTAGATTCTTCATAACTCAAGCTTAGCAATTCTTCCTTACATAGAATAACCATTTTTTTTAAAACTTGATTAGGGATCTTATCTCCTCTTTATTTGTAGTTTTATAAGGAACATTCTCTTCCTCCTTCTTAGACTCTCATTTATCCTCCTTTTTTTCTTTGTCATTCTTCCCTATTTCCCTCTTATGATTTCTCCTTCTACTTTGTTGTCTCTTACCTTTTCTTCTTTTCTGACTTGGTCTTATCTTCCTCCATAGCCACTACCTCAACAACTTTTTATTTTCTCTATTTTGGACTAACAATAGAGTCCAAAACTTCACCTTTATTCCCATTCTTCTTAGCACTCTTAAGCTTATCTAATTCCCATTGCAATACCTAATACCCTAGTTTTTTTTTAAAATTTAGAATAAGAACCGTTAGATGATTTCTTAGAGCTTTTAGTCACAAGGGTTTTGGTTTCTAGCATAAAAGGGGTTTTGAATGGCATTCATCGAGAGTTTTGTGATTCAGAGGTGTTGGAATCTAAGGTAGTGATTGAGATATTAAATCATTAGAGAATATTAAGAAGTGAGGAAAGTATGATCAAAGAGAATTCATGAGAGAGAGAGAGAGGCATAAGGAAGAAAAAAGAAAAGAATTGTGTATGAGATGAGAAAGAAGGAAGATTATGATGCATATTTATAACAAATCATACAATGATAATAAAAACTAATTCACATTAGGAAAGAAAACATGATCATAAGACAATCTTATTATTTACTATGCCATTCGCCGTGTAAACGATAACAAATTGAATGAGTTTTTGTTAAAATGGTAAAATGAATTAAAATGAATGTTGTTTAGTTAAAAAGGAACTCTACTTGGTTCCTTGTTAAGTTCCTTCCAACACAAGAACAATATTATGATTTAATATTCACATCTTATGCTTTTGAGAAGACTAATTATGATTTAAATCACAAATATGCATGATTACCAAAAACATATCATTGGAGGTTTTTAAAGAACTTAAACTACCTAATTAATATTAATCATACCTAATTACATTTTGAGTTTCTCAAACCTATCTTGACTTCATGATTTTGTTGGTATATATTCATTTTGATTTTCAATAATAGCTCTTTCACCATGTTTGTGTCTCACATCACTTGAGTCTACCTCGACTTGTGAGGGTTTCTCTCTCATTAACTCACTAGAAAACAAAGCCCGCATTCGTGCATCTAGGGTAGAGTGGAAAATTTCTAGGTTTGCTTTGGTTGAACTTCCAGGGATCTAATACTAATGCTCTATTTGATTTTAAGTTACAATAATTAGGTAAGGATAAAATGAAAGTTTATAGGAAAATTAATGTCCTTAGTGATAAAATAGATAAAAAGGTATGGTATGAATATTAAAATGCATTGTCATTTGGTAGTGTAAATTAGAGTAGGGGAATGTTATACATTTGATTAGAATACAAGGGCATTTTGTCTAATATATCTTAAATTTACAAGTGCAAAAGTACTGGATTTAAGGTTGAGATATTAAGAGTTGACTTTAGTATTGGTCAATTACTTTTCATTATCATAAAGATAAATCACTTTATCAATCTAAGATGGTACAACTTCTATATTAACTATAATAACAAATTACATATTCAACTTATTAGACATTTATTTTTTATATTAGATGAATAATATATATATTTTTATATTATTTAGGTCAGTTTTTAAATTTAAATTTTTGATCATACTCATTATGTACATTATTTTACTTAAAATTAGAATTAGTATCTTTCCTCAAAATTAGGTTGTATACTAATTTATTAATGGTAAAAAAAAAGGTATAATAAAATAGTTAAATTTAAAAATTGACCTAAATGATATAGAATAAATAAATAAAGTATAATAAATCTTGTTAAAAAAATAAATTATAAATGAATCCGATGTGCACTTGACTATTTAATAAACACTTTTTAAATAAAAAATAAAAATAAATTTTAAATTATACTTACAGCATTTATTAAAAAATAATAAAATATTTTATGCATATGTAGCAAAACAATGGGATAAAAATGATAAGTAAAATTTGACTTTTATTAAAATATATATCTTTTTTGTACAAATATCTAGACTTAAAATAAATTTCTTTTTGATATGGACAGTAATCTAATTAAATCACCATGTACTTCTTGCTTGATGTGTATGAATATATCCACATAAAATAAATGATTATTTTCCAAAAGAAATATTATAAGTTATAAAAATTAAAAAGTGTATCACAAAATATAAAATTAGTGTACAAATAATACTAATATTTATATCATGCACTCGGAGCACCTTGTAGTATATGTTTTTATAATTATAAAATAATTTAAGGGATGAAAGTTACAAATCATCCTACATTTATTTTTGAACTTTACGGTTGTGGATTTCATTTTTATTTCCTTTCTCATCCTTGAACATTTATACAGCTAAATATATTCAATTATTGGGTAATAGGGTGCTTTGAAATTTATGCCAAGAAGAACAAGTATTATCTAGAAGTGAGAAATTTTGAGGATATAGAGATCCAAATTTGAATTTAAGCAAGGTCGTTGGTGTCAATTTTAGCAGAAATTTTTTTTTAGCCTTAATAGAATATGTCCACAAGCAAATAGAGGTACAATATGGGCTAGCGAAGGTGGTCAAATTAGTGAATGTGTTTAGTTTGTTATTGTGTCTAGTGTTTTCTTCTTTTCCATTCATAAATAATTAGTAAAGGCTAACCAAAATTTTAATTTAGGTTAAAAAAATAATTCTTATAGGTTCCAAAAAATTAATATTTTTAATAACACATTATACTTACATGTTCATTAAGTGATTTGTCAAGACAAGAGAATGTGATTTGTGGATATCTTAGAAATCTAGGAGAGTCAAATATTATCATAAATGTATATGTTATTTGCTATGGATCTAATCATTATATATTAATAACCTATATTTTCTATGTTATGAATCTCTAAATTTTGTATTATGAACCTAGGTATTAGATTTAGGTTCACCAAAAAATCATTTCAGTTAAGTTGATAAAGTATTTAGGTTTAGTTTGTTCACCGTTATGCTTGAACATGTTCGTATTCTATGTTCAAGATCCTTTTTATTTTATATTCAACTCATAAAATATCCAGGTTTATCACATAAACGATTTAGGTTCAATAAAAGACTTTTTTTTTTTAATTTTAGATTCATTACTTAAAACTATTAGTTTCATCACATAAAACATTTATGTTCATTCCATAAAATAAACATGTGCATTCATGTACAGATGTATTTGCTTCTTTTTTTTCCTTTTAAGTTCAATGCATTAAATATTTAGGTTTATCGCAACAAACATTTAGGTTCACTTCATAAACTTTTTTTTTATTAAACTCATTTTTGTTTGGATTCATTCTTGTAGTTGCTAATATTTGTTATCCTAACCTTTTTTTGGGAATAAATTTAGATCAATTTAATAATAATTATAATGTTATAATATTTTTCCTAATGTTGTTACATGCATATTACAAAACCAACCTTTATAGATCAAAAATCAGAATTCTTGAGAGTTTTTGAAATTTCATAGAAGTTGGTTCTAGGAAAAAAAAACTAAAATTCAAGTATCTTATTTTAAGATAATATTTATGTTAATTTAATGATGATTTTAATATTATAATATTTTTTTCCTAATATTATTACGCATATACTACAAAGCAAACGTGACAGAATAGAAATTGAAATCCTAAAGAATTTTTGGACCAACTTCAGCAATAGTAAAAAAAGTTTTTAAATTCAAGTACCCTTTTTTGAGATAAAATTTAAATTAATTTAATATTGATTTTAATGTTATAATTATTTTTCGTAATACTATCATACGCATGTTACAAACCAAACTTGATTAAATGGCAATCAAAATCTCAAAAAAATTTAAAATTTCACTGAAGTCAAGTAATAAACCCATAAGAGGGAAACAATCTATAAGTAAATGAAAAAAAAAACCATAACATTAAGCGTTTGGGTGCATTATGGAAAACTGCTATGTTCAACACATAATACACATTGGTTCACTATATAATTTGTTTCACTAAGTTCATAAGATTAGATTAATGACATAAAATTTGAAGGGTCCTAGCCTAAATCATATAAGTTCGTGATATATAAAACATATTCATCCTTTATATCAATTAAGTTCATCTAAAAAAGTTCACAAGAGTATAGCATTAAAATTTTAAATTCATAATGTTTGGATTTATCACAACAAAATTTCAAGGTTCATGATGTAACACATAAGTTCATAAAATATTACTAAACATATATACATAGTAGAAATTATATTATTACAATAAAAGATCATGTGCCTATAAATAAAAATTACATAATTATAAAATATATCTTGTATTTATCATACTTGCTGAATATTTTTATAATAAAAAATTATACAATTTATAAAATAATAACATGTCTAAAAATATAAATTATAAATTATAAAAAATAACTTTATATATATATAACTCCATATACCTAAATAAAATTATTAAAATTATACAAAAGTCCAAGATTCATTGTACAAGTAATTGAACTTTTTACTTGAAAAGACAGCCGCATTTAGTGGCTTGGGGTTGCACAAGTTCCTTGAAGATGCATGAAAAAATATAAGGGGAGAGACAAGCGCTCAGAGGGCAAGCATGTCCGCGGGTTTGTACGAATTCTATCCAATTAAACTTCTTTATGGATCTAATGATTTTCTCCACTACAGGGCCCGAAAGTAATTCGACTTAAATTTCCCTTTTGGAGTATGCACTATCATTATCCTTTTGTAATCGATCCCACCACTTTTATATTGTGTCTAGTTTGTGCGTTCATCTTCGCCTTTTTCAAGCTTACACACTCGGATCCCAATTAATCTTATCAAAGTAAACGAAGAGTGTCGTTGGCAACCATCAGCTGATACATCACATTTTTTTTATTTATTTTGGTTTTTCGGTAAGTATATTTAAAGACAATCGTGTATTTAGCTCATGTTTGGTTTTACTTATTATTAATAACTACTTTTAGATAAAAATTATTTTTATAAATCTACTTTTAAAAAAGTATTTTTATAAGTAAAACGTATGTTTGTTTTAACTTTTATTACATAAGTGATTAATGCTAAAAAACTACTTATTGTATTTTTTTAGTGTTTGGTTTTCATTTTCCTACAAAATTACTTTTTCTTTTCCATCTTTAGTTTTTATCTTCCTATATATATATTTTAGAAATAATTACTATATAAATTAGGTAATATTAACTATTAAAAAGTATATTAAACATTAACAAGTATAGAAAAAATATAAAGATATTACGAAGTACTAAAAATTATAAAATAAAAATTATAAACTTATTAAAAAAAATTATGAACAACCACTAAACAAACTTTATAAAATTCACAAACATCTAAAACTCAAATATTAATTATAAATCAAAGTTTATATTATGCAATAAACATTCTTAAATTTATAATAAGCATACATCATAATATAGTTCAATGACGTGCATTGTAAATATCATCTGCAATCCTACCCCGTACCATTTCCATTTCTCTAGCCGCTCTACCCTCTACATGTTGTCCAACATCTCTATTCCTATTGTTTTCTTCATATATTTCTCTGCTACAAAACTCATCAAATAATATATCATCCATTCCATTCAACCTAATAAAATTGTGGATTGTCATTGTTGCAATGACAATAAACATTTGTTATTCCAAACTATAATTCGGCATTTGCTTTAAGATGGGAAAACGAGCCTTCAAAACACCAAAGCAACGCTCAATCACATTTCGCACTGGCGAGTGTAAATGATTGAATAATTCTTCTTTTCCTTGTGGACCGCCAACTCTTTGAAAATCAGATAGATGATACCTTGTATCCTTGAATGGCGCAAGATAGCCAGATGTATTGGGATAACCTGAATCAACCACATAATATTTACCTGTATAAAATGTAAGTTCATATTATTCAACTATAATATTTTATACTTAATATATAAAATAATGCTCTATTTACCTCGAGGAGGATGATGGAAGTTTTTGTTGGGATCTCGAATACAGTGTTGGAATATTCGAGAATCATGAGCAGACCCCTCTCATCCAGCTTCCACAAATGTGAATAACATATTAAAAGAACAAACTGCCATAATATTTTGGGAACACATTCCTTTATGATTACGATAGGGCATTTGCTCATTCTTTGGAACACAAGCATCGATATGTGTTCCATCTATCACTCCTACACAATCTTTAAAATAAGGCCAAAGTCTCGAATCATTCATGATCTCAGGAGGGACCTCATCAAGGCTTCGATGAGGCCTTATAATATTACTAGCAATCTTTGATATAGCAACTAAAACCTTGTTGAAATATCTACTAATAGTTTCTCCAGAGTGCTAAAATCGATCTTGCACAACTCTATTCCTTTCATTGTGACCAACTGTATATAAAAAAATTGCCAGTTGTTCTTCAACGGTCACATTATACATATCACTTAGCAACCTCCTTGATCTTAAAAAACTTGCTAACCTTAGAAAAGCATCCTTTTTCATTCTAAATAAATCGTGGCATAGCCTATCATGACCATTCAATATACATTGGACAAACTGGTGACCTGTTTCAGAAGATTCCAAACAAGCTTGCTTCTCGATAGACACCTTCCTTCTCTTTCGCAAATGTCGCACTACAAGTAAAAGTAGTAGTAGTCTTTTTTTTCGATCGTCCATCTATTCAAAATCAAAGCATCACTTGTATTATATGTATATCCAATATATATGCATAAAATTATATACAACAAACAACACTTATGTTTTATATCAAACAACATGAATATTTCAAAGCTAATTCAAAAAGTCACAAGTCCAAAAAATTACATAAGTCTATCAAAGGTAGACTATTCTAAAATACCAAAAGTCACAAGTCCAAACAATTACATAAGTTCAACATAAACAACATAATTCATACTTCATAGTTTTACAAATAGAAAATAAAAAAAATCTCAAAAAAATTAGTCTTTTACAAAATACCATAACAACCTAACATCCTTGATTAACTCTTAGAGTGATCTCTTAAAGATTCCAACAAAACATTACGCTTTTGGGAAGTCATATACATCCATATGTCTCTATTATCAGAATCCTTGAAAGCATTAGTACCAAGGATAAATAATTCATCAGTAATTTCATCGGCCGTGTCATTTAGAATAGCTAAATATTCTTTTATGGTGGGGGTTGTTGAAGGTTGAGGTGTAGGCAAATGAGGATCATTATTAATCTTAAATGCACATTCGCATAATTGTAGCAACTTATAATCAAGCTTGTCACTAGCTGACTCCTTTCTCTTACGAGAACTAGATTATTAACTCTTAGAACGCTTGTTGCTTGACTTTTCCTTTTGGCATGTCCCACCATCTGAATCACTAGAATCACAACCCTCGATGTCAATGACTTTTTTGCATTTAGAAGGACCCACATTACTTGTTTTTAGCTCTTCATCATCCTTATCAAAACTTGGATGAGTCCCTTGAGATGGAGTCCATGAATGTTCTCCAGTTGCATGAGTACCACCAAAAATTAATCGAAGCTCATCTAAATGGGCAATTGGCTTGTTGCGAAAGTGTTTACAACTTGGATTTTGCTACAAAAAAAAATTATTACATGCTATATATAATAATAATAATAATAAAATAAGTTAAAAAATATAAAATTGTAATTTACCTGAATAAATATCTTCCACCCATCCTCCCCACAAGTGATTGCACCTGTTATTGGGTCTCTCCCAAGTCCGGTTTCACTTTCAAGTTTTACCCATGCCATGTAATCTTTTTTTGTTAAGATAAAATGATTTTTTACTTGAATTTTTTGGTATCGCACGTTTTCAAGCCTATTAAGACCATCAACAATATTGGACCATCCAATCTTGTTGAAACTTGAACTAGGCCTATTGCCTTTCTTAATCTCCTCAACACATAATTGAATAAAGGTTTGATGTCTTGATTCAGTCCAATGTGCAATATCTGATAAAGATGTCATAGATCCTAATAAAACCATGAGAATTTGGAGTTAGTTTGTTTTCGTGTAGAGAAGGTTTGATGTTTAATTGATAACTTCCAAAAAAGTAAATAGAAATATTATCAAGTATATACATGACACCCGTTTGATACCAAATTTGTTCTAACAAGCATTTCAGAAAGTAGAAGCAAAATCATCCAGATATCAGGAACAATGAAGCATAAGAATTTTGTTCTAACAAATCAATGTGCAACTTATGATATATGCTCCGGTTCCTAGCTACCTACTCACAATCACAAAGATGTATATATATGAAGCATAAGAATTTTTTTTCTAACAAATTAATGTGCAACTTATGATATATGCTCCTATTCCTAGATACCTACCCACAATCATATATATATATATATATATATATATATATATATATATATATATGTGAAGCATAAGAATTTTTGTTCTAACTAATGAATGTACAACTTATGATATATGCTCCGGTTCCTAGCTATGTACTCGTATAATACATGTATAATAATGTTGAAATAGTGGGCAAAACCAATAAATGACAACAACGTAAATACATAAGCAATCGGTTGTCTTTTAACCCCTCAACTCAGTCACCCAACCCAATGGGATGCGTCGTAGCAGTTCTAACTTCCATCAACCGCAAAACACAAGTAAAGAATATTTGCTTTTGTCCTTCGCATTATCTGGGAAAAACACAACAATTATTTTGGGAACCCTTTAGGATTGCAATCGGTGTATCTTTATCTATACTAAACGATCACCCAACACTTGCTTTACTTTGAACTGTGAAAGATCCCCCCAATCATAAGCACACACTCTGGTCACTCATGGCTACTGAAGCTGCTGCTTCTGATCACACCCCTGCACCAACACCACCAGCTCCATCCCATGATCATCAGGTATTGTAGCCGTCTCCCATGTTTTCTCTTTTACACTTTTCATTTTTAATTTTATCCAATTTAAAATACAGTAAATAATTACAGATGTTTCCTTTCTGTTATTACATATGTTAATTTAAATGGAGTAATAATATATATAAAAAAATCTGACTAACAAATGGGACTATAGCGTATTTCACACATGATTCTTTGCTTTGTTATCTGAGGCATCCACATAATTGTGTTCCACAACACACTACTGAAAAGGCATACAAATGTCCGATCTATCTAACTCGTCTAAGAGAGGACCCTACAGCTTGTTTGCGATTAAGTAAAATAAAAGTTTCGAACAATCCACTACTGCTTTAATTATTAGCCTTTCGATCAGGCAGCAAACGAGTGTGGCCCGAGCAAGCCCTTTCTCTGAGGTTATTTCTGCACGGCTAGCTAAAGAAAATTTGGTAGAAAAATTTGGGAGAGAGGTGATCGGAATTCTACAGGCAATTAGAAAAGTGAAAGCGTGGATGTGGACGGGGGGTAGCGAACGATAATGGCCGACGCTGAAGCATGGACATCAATCGGTCCCAGCATCGGGTCATGGTGGCGGTATGATTTCAAACAAGCTTTTCATATAGAGTTTTGACCCCCCCTTCCCCCCCAAAATTTTAGATTAGATCAGAAATAAAAGAAAGAAGGGAGATCATATTTCATAAGAGAGATCAACGGAATCGAGCTTTTCGACTTTGATCCGACAAAACCACCGATAGGTGAGCAGATAACCAAATAAATCGATGAATATGCTGCCACTGTTGTGGTCGTAATTTTCATGCTACCTCCAGACGACTGAAGATCATCTTTTAAGGATACTCGTAAACTACCCATACACCATCTGGTTCTTCGAACCCTAACTCCTCTGCGTCCCCTCTATCCATAGTCCCCCAACCCCTTCTCTCTCATTCTCGACAACAATAGCACAGTTGCAAAAGACAACGAAACTAAACCAGTAGTGAAAAAATCAGGCACCGAAATTACTGGATATAATCAAGCTCATTATTCTAGAAAAAAAAAAAGACAAACCTGGAATTCGAAGACGAAGAACAATCAAAGCTGACCGAGAGCTACAACCTAGACAAAGCGAGCGGTAGAAATGGGACTGTGGAGAGGGTTAGAGAACAAACTTTCACGAGAGGCTCGGGGTGGGGAAATAAACGATTTTTTTTTAAATGATACCGTGCCGCATGTTGGGAAAAGTAATTTTAGAAGTAAGTATAAGTTACTTATAGATAATTACTTTAAGAAAAGAAATTTTATAAATTACTTTTTTATAATTACTTATTAAAAGTAAAACCAAACAGTTATAAAAATGTATAATTACTTTTTATAATTGATTATCTAAAAAACTACTTTTCCTAAGTAAAACCAAATAAGCTCTTAATTGTATAAATATTTTAAATATATTTTTACAAAGATAAAAGCAATTTTTTTTGTGTTATAAATATTTAGACATTATTTCTATTAATATATAATGTTTTAAAAACTTTATATTTTAAATAATTTGAAATTTTTTTATTTACATTTTAATAAAAATAAAGTCTAAATATTTAAGTCTTAATGAAAATAAAGTACAAACCTTTATATCTTAATTTTTATTTATTTCTGAAGCATTTATGCTTTAATCAGAATAAAATCTTCATATTTGTACATTTAAGAAAAATTTTCAAAACATTTATATTTTTATGGAAACTAATCTAAAATATTTATTTCTTTAAATACACTTTTTCCACATGCATAACTATTCTTATGTTTTATTATATTCAAAATAATCTTATGCTTTATTATAATTATTATAAAATAATTTTTAGATAAATAATAATTCATGAAATGCATAACAATTTTTTTAATATATATTATCATGTTCCACTTTCACTTCAACAAATTACTACTCCATTTGGGTTTTAAATAAGTGTTGTTTTAAAATTTTATTTTTGATTAAAAGTATTTATTATTTTATATTTATGAAGTAAAATTTGAATTATTTTTTTAATTTATTCTTTAGTATTAATTACTCTATAAATTTGTGTATATTTATCTCTTTATCTTTCTCATAATAATTATCATTTTAATTAGAATTTAACAGCGATAATTTAGTCATTAATATTTTTTTAAACCTTGTACTAAAAGTTTAAATTAATTACGTCCCTTATATAAAACTGGATGTGATATTTATTTAGCGAATCCTAAACGTATATACCGTGTTTCAAATCTACTAATAATACGTAAATGATTGACTAGTAGAGGTATTACAATATTATTTATATAAAATTATTTTTCTCCTTTTTTCATACTTATTAATTTAGTACTACACATATGAATTGATATATTACTCCATTTTTTTTCCAGATGAGTATATGTTAATTAATTAACTTAGTTTATAAGTGTATATGTTAATAATAATAATTACAACACACACTATAAACTACAGGATCATAACTATTATTATATTAATGCAATAAAATTATACCATGCACCTGGTGATAGGCTGAGCACTCATCTGATGTGTCATCTTCTTAGCACAATACATTTATAGCTAGTACAGGGATCAATTTATTTTGATTTTTGCTTTGCATACTACCGCTTGACGCAGAAAATTCAATCTTACTCTCCCCTCCCTTCTAAGTAACTATGTATTATACTGACATCGTTTAATAAATATTTTTTATGTAAAATGCCGTTTTACATGATACAGAATATAGCAATGTTCATCAATTTGAATACTAATATTCATCTTTTCAAAACAATCGCATTCACCAACTAAAAGGCTCAAATTAATCAATTTGAATGATTGATTGAGTCAACACTACCACTAACTCGCAACAATTACAATGTGTTAATGCCAATACTACATGACAGCAGAGGCAAGAAATATTAATCTCATGAAAGGACTGAAAGCTTCTCTAAAATACACAGATTTACACGTGTAGGGGAGTGTTTAGTCTTCAACTCCCAAAATGTAAAAGTATCTAGTTTTTTATTTTGGTGCCCACTATTCTTTTGTAGGAAGTAAAATAATTGATCGGTAATTGAGTTTGCTACATAATGTTTCATATGTAATTAGATGCGCCGAGACGAGACTTAGCTTAGTGGATGTGCTTGACTTTGAGGGGTGTTTGCACTCCCAATTTACAATGCCACAAATGATCGAAGTTTTATGATTGAATATATGTTGTTTTAGTTGATAACTTTTTTTAAATTATAATAAGCATAATGATTGTTACTGCAGTAATTAATATAAGTTTAGCTTACAAGTTATTCTCATATCAATTATAAGGCAGAAAATTACAATGTGAAATATAACAATCATAAAATGAGGAAACTATCATAAATATAAGTAAAAGTTTTGGAGGCTAACTTCAAATACAATATTCAAATACATAAAGAAAATATCTTGGGAGAAGAATCCCAAAAGGGAATCTAGCTCAAAACAAGAACAAGATAATATAACATTTTGATCCCAACCCTATACATGAAGCATAATCATTCCTTCAGAGCGCCATAACTCATACGTAAAATAATCGTCTAGTGAGTCCGCAATGACTTACACAAACTCAATAAGAACTTTTATTTGTGGGAATAAGCAACACTCATAAAAAGGGTCATCAGTACATCACGTATTAAGTAAGGTAATAATATAGTCATAACCAGGTACACAAAACATAAATCTCATGGATGCATAAAGGAGCATGTTAGATAATTTAAGATAAAACTAACTCCAGAAATCCATCATTTATTACAATTATAATCCATATTCTTAATACATTGAGTTTAATGACCCTACTATTCTTAAATTGGTGGAAAGTTCTGAAATACCTCTTAAGGACAACACACCTAACCACTATTTTTAAATCGGTGAACAGTATGAAGCATCTCTTAGGGAAAAACACACACTTGAACCACTACTATTGTCTAGTGTAGCAGACCCAAAGACTCAGTCCTGACACTCATAATCTTTCACTTTAAGTGATTAATATCTTATTCATTATGTTTATCTCAAGATCATATTCTAGTTTACGTTGAGCTAGGAAATGTAATACTCCAAATTTTAGCTAATCCTAATCCCAAGTAATTAATATTGTCACCTAATTCTAATCTTGAGAAATTTATATTTCTATGTTACCCTAACATAAATTATCTTAACCTAGTTCTAAATTTTAAATCCAAAACTAATTTCTTTCCCTTTTCCTCTTATCTTTCTCCTTTTTCTTTTCATTTTCTTCCCCACTTGCCCGACTTCTTTTTCTTTCTTCTCCCTAGGCTTGTGTGAACCCATTCATTGTTCCTTGACCAAATCTCCCTACCCTAATTCCATCCCACAATCTTCACACTACCCTCACCATCACCCCTCAACTCTTATTTTCCTATGTGATGTATTGTGTTGACAAACATGCCCGATCAACTAACCTTTCCTTCTCCCTCTCTTTGTGCATGTAACCCATCTATGTATATATATATACATTACATGCACCGAGTCACTCTTTCTCCTTCTTCCTCCACTCTTTTGTTGAAACATTACCGCCAACTCAATTTATTCTCCTCCTTAATGTCGCCAAAATAGCCTAAACACTGACCACCGGCGACAACCTACACCAAAATCCCCCACAACCATTGGCCAAACCAACCACACCTCATCCTCTCCATTCGACATAAGCAACAACAACCCCCTTTCTCCTTTTCTTTTCCCTTGGTTGTGGCCAAAATCAATGCACCACACCACTCCTCTTCGGTAACTTCCATCACAGCTCACACTCCACCATCGGCCAACAACATCGTAGCAACCCTTATTCATTTTTTCCCTTGGTTGCAACAACAACAACCGCACTACACCATCACCCTTCGGCTAAACCAACCACACCAAGCCCTCCACCTTTGGTTACATCCACTGAAGCCCACCCCCTTCTTCAGCCAACACCACCAGTAAACACCACCTAGAAAGGGTAGCTTGTGTCGTTGCACCCACCTCAATGGTTCGACACCTTGACATTCCTCCTATCATGGTTGCAAAAGTTTTTTTCGAAGCACTTATTTGGTTTGTTTTAGTTTTCCTTCATTCTTCCGCCCTTCCATTACCTTAATACCTCCTCAAGTATGTTATTTATGTAACACCTTAGTTTTTACTAACTGAAAATTTTAGTTTACAAAGTTAAGTGTGGAAGCTAAAATAATAAAAATAAAGGGTGCTACCACCACACTTGGTACAGTTCCGGTTATCCTTAACATTCTCATACCAATTGCAAAGGCTAAAATCATTACTCCTCTTATACTTATAATGTGATTACAAGAAACAAAATAGAGGATTCAAAAGATATATATTGTGCTACATAAAAGCAACATCAGAGATTCACAAAACTCAGAGGGAGAGAATACAAAGGGACAAATGCATCCAAACACAATCAAAATCAATATATCGAAAGACATCGGATAACTCTAGGCTCTCTCAACTGAACTACCAGCTTCAATTGAACTCAAAAGCTGATATGCAAATATCACTGTCCATTGAATAAGTAAGGGCCCATGAAATAAATCTTTTAGTATAACGACACTAAGCATTCCTTTATACTAAACTAAAATGAAAAACCAGCATGGAACACATGCAAGTCATCAAAATAATACATGGTAAAAACATCAATCAGTACATACATCATTTGACCATTCATATAATCACATCAATACCACCTACTAACCATACTCATTCATCTATAATCAATTAAAACTTACCAATGGAACATCCAAGCCAAGGCCAAGACAATAACCACATGCCACATAACTCATCATCAATCCTGACAAATCTCACAACACAAGTAGGCTTACAAATATAGATCAATAAAAACTCATCGTATCATAAGTAGGCACGAAGGAAACTATTGAACCACACCTCTTTATTAGATAATAACCATTTCATTCATTTATTTACGTTGAGTTTAGAGACCCCACTATTTTTAAACCTGTAGAATGGTCTAAAGTTTCTCTTAGGGACAACACACCTGAGCAATTATTATCATATGGTGGAACTGATCTAACACCTCTGAGGGAAAAAATCTTCTAAGGCACAATTTTTAAACCTGTGGAATAGTCTAAAGCACCTCTTAGGGACAACATACTTGAGCCACTATTATCATCTGGTGGAACAGATCTAATACCTTGGTCCTGAATCACGTACTCTTCCACTTTAAATTATTAATATCTTATGTATTAGGTTACTTATCTCAAATCATATTATTATTCATGATGAGTATAGGGCCCTACTATTTTTAATCAGATGTAATGGACTGAAGCACCTGTCAAGGATAACACACCTAAGCTATTATTTTCATTTGGTGGAATGGATCCATAACATCACCTCTCAAGAAAAAAATGATCCTAATCCACTATTCTTAAATCGGGGGAATGGTCTGAAGCAGCTCTTAGGGACAACACACCAGAGCCACTATTATCATCTAGTAGAATAGATCCAAAAACACCTTGGCTCGATTTATATGATCTTTTACTTTGAATGATTAATATCTTATTCATGATTGATTCAAAGGTACTTAACACATTTAAAGCAAATAAGCACATCACGAAGATCATAAGTCCGTTCTCTATAGTTAAGCTCCCTATAGTCCTCAAAACACTAATTTTACACTTTTATCATAGCTCTTCTTCTATCACTCTTTTAATCAAAAAAGTTAGTACCTCTTCCTCAAAATTTATTATCATAAATCATACTCGAATTTCAAGGCCTAAATCTAAGGTTTTGCACGTACGATAATAACCATATCCCAAAATTCACTTTTCCCAAGTCTTATAAACCTTAATTTCACAAATCAACCTTAAATTTTTATGTATAGCTCAAACACTTATTAGATCCGACATACATTCCTAAAAAACTAATATTAACAACATATTCAAATTTTATGGTGTAACTCTACCGCTTCATACATGTGATAATAGCCTCCTCGTTGTAGGGTTACTATTCTCAAATCAAACCATTTGCATACTTTATTAAAATTAGGCCATTCACAACTACTCTAAACCCTTTAATATAACTTTCTTAGAACATTTAAGATGGTATAACACCTTAGAATACCATGATTCTCATATTTAACCCATGTTGACCAAAATACCCGTTATCGATAATATAACCCTTAATTTATACAAATCTTATGTGCTTAGTAACATTACTTTCAAATCCACATTTTTCTCCATAAACCTTATCATACTCATTTCAAAATAATTATACCATTAATAAACCCATGATTCATCCATATTTTACATAGAAGGTTTTTCCATATAAAATAATAATACCGCCTAATTTTTACTTACTCATTTTCTATCATGTAATATCAACAGCTTATTATAGTATCAACATTCATATATTAACCCAAATAATAACAATAACATGGTATAACACAAAATCATGCATATCATATATTAGACACAAAACCCTAATGTGCTATCATGTAAAATTTACTATTTTAGAAGAGTATAAAAGTTACCTAAATTTTAGCAAAAATATAAAAACAGTGGTATCCTACTAAATACTATGAAATCTCACTAATTAGCTTCTATACCTAAAAATAATACCAAAAATACCAAATTGATATTTTAACACATAAAATACTAATTATAATAATAAAATATCTATCTATATAAAATTATCAAATACCCTTACATATATATAATAATACCAAACTTAACTTAAAAACAATACAAACTCATACTGTGCATGTAGCGTGAGCCATGCACACGCTAAGGGAAAAATGGTGGAGTTGGTCGTCTAGATAGGTGAGGTAGGGAGAGATGGTGGAAGGGGTGGAGACTAGTGGTGATGGTGGTAAAGGTGGTGGCAGTGGCTCAGTAGGCTGGTGTTTGAGGGGCAATGACTGTGATGGGAGGTGGTGCAGGGGCTGTGAATGGTGGAGGTGATGGGGAAAGGTTTGGCTAGTGTAGGAAGGAGAGGAAGGAAGGTAGCGGTAGAGAGGGGCCGAAGGTGGCGGTGGCTAGCAAAGGTGGAATATGTAATGTAGAAGGAGGGATTGCAATGGTAGAGGGCATCGAAGGGGGAGGGGTAGCAACAACAACAATTTCCACTGCCTAGGGATGAGTTGTGGTGAGTTTTGTCGTAGGGGATTGGGGATCAACAAAGAAGAAGAATAAGAAGAGGAGGACGAGGATGAGGAGGAGGAGGAGGGTGAAGGCAATATGTGCGATGGTGATGGTTGTGGCTAGACATAGTGAGTCGTAGGGTTGTTGTTCGATGGTGAGGGGTGGTGAGTGGCTGGTGGTAGAGGGCAGGGGAGCTGGGGAAACATCAGGCTAGTGGTGATTTTTAGGTGTTGCATAGGCTGTGGTGGATAGCTCGAGCCAAAATGAAGGGGACAACAATAATTCCAATTATTGTTGCCTAACGGGGGTGTTATGGGAGAGTGAACTAAGGGGTTGGGGAAGGGTTATCCAAAATATTCTACGGAGAAGGAGAAGAAAGAAAGGAAAGGAAAGGAAAAGATACAGGTGGTTGGGAAGAAGAAGAAAGAAAGAAGAAGAGGAGGCCAACGATGGTGGTGTGTGCACATAAGGGAAATGGTGGTGGTGCACAAAGATGGTTGGGTAGGAAGAAAGTTGTGCAAGAAAGGAGAAGAGAGAGGAGGGAGTATGCATGTGCTATGTGTATGTATGGAAATACGAGATGAGAGGAGGGGCTGCTCATGTATAAGGATAAGGTTAGGAGATGGGTTTTGTTTGGTTGAGGAAGGATGGGGTTGAGAGAAAGGGAGTTAGGGATGGTTAGTGTGCTAATGTGTCTAGATATATACATTTACTCACCATTGGGTTGAGTGCAGTGAGATAAGGAGGGAGATATGGAGAGTGATTGGAGAAGGGATATAGGATAAGAAAGGGTAGGAGGATAGGGGAGTGCAGAAAGTAATTTCATGGGGGTAAAAGGATAGAGTAAAATAAAAATAGGTATATTTTATTTTATTTTTAGGTTTAATTTGGTTGTGTTAGGATATTGGGTTAAATACATCGGGTAAAAATATTTAGGTTTAGAATAGGTCCATAAAAAAGGAAAAAGGTAAAAATAATTAGGAAAAATGTTTATGAATTTATTTAGGTTTCGAGTCAAAGGTTATTAATAAGATAATTAAACCAAGGTTTAAGGGTTAGTTTTGAATAAAAAGCTAAACACCCAACATAAAAGGTTGTAAAATTTTGGGGTGTTAAAGTTTAATCCTAAGGGTGTTTTATTGTGTTTTC
The DNA here is from genome assembly GCA_039764185.1 of Tamarix austromongolica. Taxonomy (NCBI): domain Eukaryota; kingdom Viridiplantae; phylum Streptophyta; class Magnoliopsida; order Caryophyllales; family Tamaricaceae; genus Tamarix; species Tamarix austromongolica. Next base: position 55,315,542 of record CM077816.1, read on the forward strand.
TTAGGTGACATTCTAGAGATGGGATAGGATAAACATACTTAGAGTCTATAGTCATTTTCGTAAGGATACTTGTTGTAGTCTAGGATTTTTGGTTGCTAAGTGTTATGCATGTTTTTGTGTCATACCATGTTATTATTATCATGTAATTTAAATGTATGATTGTTAATTCTACAATATGAGATTTGATATTGTATGATAGAAAATAAGTAAGTTAAGATTTTGTGATATCGTACGATAATATTATGTGGGGAAACCCTTAGTGAGATATATGGTTGTAATATTAGTTTAATAAGTTATGATGAGTATGACATGAGTATATATGGTATATGGATATAAATAGAGGAATTGGGAATAATTTTACCAATATATGTAAGATTTAAATGAAATAAGGGTTTTGTTATCGGTAAGAGCATTTTGATCCATATGAGTTTAATATGAGAATAATGGTATTTTAAGGTGTTATATAATCTAAAATATATGAAGGAATTTATAAGAAGTGTTTAGAGTAGTTTTGAATGACCAATGTTTAATAAAGTATGAACATGGTTTGATTTTAGAATAGTAACCCTAAACTGTGAAGGCTATTATCATATGTGTGAAATGCTAGAATTAGGCCATGTAATTTGAATATGTTGTGAAAATTTTTGTTTTGGGATTGTACGTTGAAAATGGTATTTGTTTGATCCCTAAAAGGAAAGTTATGATGGAATTGTGAAATTGCGGTTTATAAGTCTTGAGAATAGTAACTTTTGAGATATGGTTATTATTGTATGTGCAAGACCCTAGAGTTAGGCCTTGAAATTTGATTATAATAATAATACTACTACTACTACTACTACTACTACTACTACTACTACTACTACTACTACTACTACTACTACTACTACTACTATTATTATTATTATTATTATTATTATTATTATAGTAGGAGGTATTAACTTTGGTGGATAAAATAGTAATAAAAGATGAGTTATGAATAAAGTGTGAAATTAGGATTTCGGGAGAATATAAGGGTCATAACCCTAAAGAACGACCTTATGATCTTGTGATGTGTATTTACCTACTTTGAATATATTTTTTTACTATTCAAATCAATCATGAATAATACAATAATCATTTAATGTGAAAGATCACATGAGTTAGGCTGAGGTGCTTATGGGTTTGTTCTGTCGAACAATAATAGTGTCTTAGGAATATTTTACATTGAGAGGGGAATAAGTGTGTTCTATTGGATTAAGAATAGTGATGCCCTAAACTAAATGTGAAAGATAATAAGATGTGAAATAATTAACCTAATGGATAATATATTAATGAATTATAGTGGAAGAGTACGTGAGTTATGACCGAGGTGTTGGGTTTGTTCCACCAGATGATAATAGCGGCTCAGGTGTGTTGTCCATTATATGTGCTTTGAATGCGATTGTGTGTATTATATGTTAGTAAGATAGGGATATTTTTTGTAACGTGTTTCCTGTGTTGTAGCTAAATCACCATGACACTTAACGGTTGTGTTGATCGTTTAGAAAAGACTTTTGAGGTACTCATCGGTTTCGTCCGATGTCCTCCTCAACCTCTGCTGCCACCACCACATACGCATTACCCACAGGAGGATATCTAAGAAAAATGGCTCTGGATGGTTATGGGACATCAACCTCGACCTACACTGGTGATGAGGACTTAGTCATCATAGAATTATAGATCCGAGATTTGGATAGGACGTATGAGGAAGTTGACTACCCTCCTATTCGGAGGATGAGCATTTTAGCTTTCTTCTTACGAGGAGTTGCCAACACCTGTGGGTATGTTAACGTGCGTAGGGAGGGTCATCAATGTCCTGGGAGGACTTCAAGTCAGTAATTCACACTAATTTTTACCTTAAGAGTCTTAAGATGGATAAGTTGAAGGAGTTCATGCAACAGACTCAAGGGAGCCTGATTATGAGGTAGTACTTGTAACACCTCCAATTTTTTAACTAGAAAATTTCATTTTGAAGACAAAACTAGGGAATTTTACCACCACATCAAACATAAGAAAAGTGTGATCATCACCTAACCCATGCCGGATGCAAGGCAAAATGGAACCATAAATGATAAGATGCTTGCCTATAATATTAATACAATAGTACACAATGATAAAAACCGAGAACAGAAATATAGATAGGAGTATGAGAGTTTACAAATCTAAATTGGGAATCAAAGTAAATAGTTTAAATAACCGGAAGAACAAAAACTTCCCAACGTAGTGGGAAAACACCTCTAATTAGTTAGCCTAACTATTAGCATAAATATAAATATCCAACCCTAAGTAATGGCTAGCTACTAATCCACATCAACACCCTCAACATACTCTAACTGAGAGTCATACCTCTACAAATCATCATCTACTCCCCGGACCAAAAGTCAAATCATCATAGTGACCACACAAGTGTAGTATCAGTACGGTGACGTACTGGTAAAGCATACTAACTAAAATATGTTAAGATTCACGCAACACATTGAATTCACATAGGAATATGGTGATAAGCATATCAATATAAATTGACACTTAGGCTCATGGTAGTAATACAACAAGGCATGCTTGCATGGAAACCAGGGAAGAACAATTAATATGGAAATGCAACACAATCCATATAAGGTAAACCATATTATACTTCTTCCTTTAGTGATCACTTAAGTTTTTAGTTAGTAAGATAGTTCGTTTAACCATACCCAACTCTCCACCATAAGCAAAAATCATGGTGGCCAATGAACACAATGGGAAGAACACCCACCACACTGGGTTAAGATATATCGAATGGGCTTTTCTTTGAGGATACCACACCTAACAAACGTGGTTGAAGTACATCAAAGGGGCTTGTATTGGGATACCTCACCCACCACGCCTTGAATGCCTTCACTACAAGAGCTAAAAATTTGGGATACTAAACCCGCCGAAGTAATGGATAATACGAAGTGACAAGGGGCTTGTACATGGTATACCTCACCTACCTGTACTAGACACTGATGCCATGTCGGCCTGCCAAAGTATAATCCTATACCTCAAAGATATGTGCATACCCCATACTGACCACAACCCGGTAGAGAAGAAAATAGGTCCTAAGTGAAAGATATAAACCATAAGGTGACCCACCCACTAACTGCTGGTCAGCTACCCCGAGAGTCAGAGAAAAGGCCCAAACGATATCTTATTATATTATTATTCATTTTCAAGTGATATCAAAAATCACATATAAAGGCCATAGAAAATCAAATTGGGTCTTTCTAAGTGATAACACCAAACATAATTAAACTCCAAAATTCACCAAAGTGGGGGTTTCCAAGTGATTACACCAAATACAACATAAGATATAAAAGCCACCAATTAGGTGTTTAAAGATGACACCAAACTTAACCAATTTAATCCAATTATCATCATTATGATTCTTATTACTTCTAGTTCAATCATGGTTGAAATTATAATTTAAATGTTGTAAACACATGGATGTATTAACACAAGAGGCCTAAAAGAGTATCAGCAATGAGCAACCGAACCAAGCGGCATGCAGATGAACCATTCAATCAGCCCCTAGGACCATTCAACTAGTCTGGTCATACCAGACCTGAACCAAAATAACACCAAAGCACCATCCGACTAGTTTGTGTCACCGATTGACTATTCATAGGAACCAATAGATGGGTTTGGGACTAGACCACTTTGGTTTTTGGGTCACAAGTTGATGGGTTTGATAAAATGGTTGATTGTTCATAGAAACCATTCGAGTAGTTTATCAAACCAATTGATTGATCTCACAACCAATCGATACAAATTTCCAAACTATGCAACTGGTCGCACAACCGGTTGATGGGTTGAATGAATCGATCGACTAGTTTCGGTAAAACATGACCCAAAATTGTGATGCACACTCCCAAAATTTACCAAACTTTACCATAATCCTCCTAACATGCTTCTATATCATAAAACACACAAAAATACATGATTCACTCTTAGAATCATATAGAAACATAATAATGTAGGCATTTAAACAGATCATGCTCAAATCACCAATTCATGCATAGGATTATAGACAACCCAACAATGCTTAATCTCAAAAGTAATTCTACCACATGCTTAAACTCTAGGATACAATTATGCCATGCTCAACAAAAAACACACCAAACACATGGAGCCTCAATAAGAAACATAACCTTATTTATATTAAAGATAAGAATGCCTTACCTTGAAACAATTCGTCTAGCACAAAAACTCCTACTTGATGGCTATCTAATAGGACCTCAATTTAAAAATCCATTTCAAAACTCCAATAAAATCAAAGAAAAATCATAAGAATAAGAATAACAACAAAATAAAACCCAACATTTTCTCAAAAATAGAAGTTTAAGGAAAATAAACTAAAATCTCATACCTTTCTGAAACTTTAATTCTTCCTTACTTAATAGAAATAAAGGATAACTAAAGCTAAGGTTATAAGAAGAAAAGGGAGGCAATGCTCGACCAAAGTAGGGAGAAAACTAGAGCAAGCCTTAGTTTTTACTCTATAGAGAGGAGAAAAGGAAGAATAAAGGAATTGTCAACACTTAGGAAAATTTTTGACCAAGAAAAGGGAGAAGAGAGCAAAAAAAAAATAGGTGAGAAATGAAAATGGATCTGAAATGAAAGGTATAGAGTTGAGGGTTGAACGACATTCATAAGAGAAAGGGAGATGATACTGGTATGGTTGAGTGTGGATAATGAAGAGGTGAGGGCAGACTTGATGGAGTGGTGGGGGCTTGAGTGCAATCAAGAAGGGGCATGGGAGTAGGTTGGTGAGTTAGGGAATGGGTGCACTAAGTTAACCATGCATACTAGCTACTAGAAGAGAGTGGGATAGGTGAGGGAGAAGAGAGAAGGTGAGTCATGACTAAAAAGTGCTTTTTGGGAAAATATAACTAATTAAAGTCATAAAATGATATAAATAATGTGAAAATAATCCCAAAGTATTGATATATGCTTATTATCATAAATGGGTTCTAACTGGAAGTTTTCATAAATATTAGAAAGAAATTTGAATCAAAATCAGAGATGGATCTAAAATCACAGGATAACCAGTTGATCGCTCTGGAAAAACTAGTCGACTAGTTTGTCGAGAAAAAAACTATAAATTTTTGATCCTACCAGCCGATCAGTTAGGCAAATCAATTGATTGGGACGCCTAAAATTCATATGTTTATTAGAATTTCAAGCCCATTCCAAAACCAAAACTAATTTATTTTATACTAACATGATTTTTAACACATTTTGAAGGGTTTTAGGATGGGGTATTATAATACCACGTCTGATTTGATGAGTTATTTATATTTGTACTAGGGATAGCAGCCAATGAATCAATAGTGGTTTACCAGTTTGAGAAATGGCTCTATTTTAGCATTCAATGTATGATGGTTGTCATGGCTTTCTAGGACTTGGCCACATTATACGAGTGGACATGTGTCACTACTATTCTTGTAAAGGAGCATACATCCATTTAGGGCGAGAGGAAGATGGAGACATAGGGTTCTGGAGGCAGAATCTAGTTTCGAGGAGGTGGACCTCTAAGGTTTCAACAGCGGGATCAGACCTAGCCTCAAGGACGTTAGTTTTGACACCAGGTTCAGACGAGTAGTTAGAGAAGGTTAGCCGAGGTGTTTCATGTGTCATATCTGTGGTCGGGATCATTAAGGGTAAGATTGCCAGGGACTTCTATTCTATGTAGGAAGTGTGGTCGGCTAGGCCACTAGTCATTTGAAAGCCAACATCAATAGGGTTAGTTCCAACATTAGGGACCCTTGATACCTTAAAATAGGCATACCAGTAATAGGCCTACCAGCCACAACAATAGCAACAGTAGAGGGCCCTTGACCCAACCAGTGGTCAATCTAGGGAGGTTGAGGGGAGATCGTAAGGGCCTCGCCCATTTTCTCAAGGGGAAGGAAAGGCCCAGGGTTCTGGATGGTATTATGGAGGATACTAGGGAGGATAGTCAAGTGGGTTTAAAAATAGATATTACACACACACAAATCTAGTTACAATATATATCCTTACCAAAGCATCTACAGTCTCTACTTATGTATAACTGAAGATGCCTCCTCCAGGACCAGGGGAATAACACCTAAAAATTAATAAAATTATAGCATTAGAACTCATGTAATAAACTAAGGAAAATATAAGGCAATGCAGTGTGGAAAGAGGAGAAATAACCGAACTAAACCAACATAAAGCCTCAGTGGAAAAGGCGTGCCAAAATGGAGGGAGCAATGATACTTGTTACCATTGCTTTGGAAGGGGGAACAAAAAGGAAGGATACATCTAAGGGGAGGGATTAGTGGTGGAGGCTACAAAAAGGGGATAAGTTGCAGAAGCTGTTGTCGAATCTTGGGATAAGGCAATAGTGGGGATGGCCGGCGGTGGGGGTGAGCTGTGGTGTTGAGGGCTAGTGCCAGGGTGTTAGATGCAAAATTGAGGGGCATTGTTGGTTTGGTATGGATTTTTGGTGATGATGAGGTAAGGAGAAAGGAATAAAAGGATTAAAGGATAAAGGCTTGGTGTTTTTGCTCATTTGATGATGGAATGGACATGAGAGAGAGGGAAAGTGGAGAGGTGAAATTGTGTGGTCCATAAAGAAGATGAAGCAAAAATAGGAGGGGTATTTATAGAAGGATGGGGTTGAGGCGTGTAAAGGATGATTGGTTGGAGGTAAGGGAAGTTGGCATGGGTCGATTTTTTGCAAAAAGATCAAGTAGAAAGGGACGAGTTGGTGGTGCAAATTGTGGGGAGTATGCAGTTGGTGCAATGTGGCCGTATGGGTGGTAGTGCATGGTTAGGAAGGGTAAAGAGAAAGAGAGTGGAGTTATGCAAGGACTACTAGCATTGCCGGAATGAGAAGGAATCTATCAAGCAGGGAGAAAAGAAAAGAAAAGAAAAGAAAAAGGGTAAAAGAAAGAAAAGATCTTTTTGGGTTAGGTTTAGAGTTAAGTTTAAATTTTAGATTAAGGGATTAGGATTATGCCAAAATTAATTTAGTAAATATTTTGGGTTAGGGTTAGGTTAAAATATAAATGATTTAGGGTCAAGGAATTTAGGTAAGATAAAAGTATCGATTATCCAAGATTAAGATTAGGTTAAAATATAAAATAATCGGCATTAATACTAGATAAAAATTTAGGGTATTACAATATTAGTTTATGAGATGAAGTATATTAGCCATTCAGCCAATGAGTATAAGTCTTCTAAATTGATGACTATAAGTTTTTAGTTGACTATTTCATCAAATTGTATTCATCAATTTGAGCCAATGAACATTAGCATTTAAGCTAAAAAATATAAGCATTTGAGATAATAAATATTATTAACCTTTGAGATGACAAATATAAGCATGAGAACTTATGAATATTAGGTTTTGTGTTGGTAAGCATTTGTATTCAAATGTTTAATGTATGATGGTATTTTACATAATAATTTTTTTAGCTTATAAAGGATATTAATATAGATATCTATTTATAGACATTAATATAAGAAACAATCTGGTGTGATTTTTTTGGTAATTAATAATTTTTATTAATACCAAAATATATCATGTAGTATAATATTTATATCTATATCATATCAAGTTGGTAACATATCCAACATAGCTAAGAAGTTCGCATTTATCCTACTATATCGAGAGTTTGACAAGCTTATAAAGCTATCTACGACTCGTTTACCCTATTGTCTGGGTAGCAAAGTTTAACCTTGAAAAACACATAATTCCTATTGATCTATAACTAGTATAACACCCCTTTCAACCAACACTCAACGCAAGCCTCCATACTTACTTTGTCTCCTTGTAGTACTAAGAATCCATAACATCATGTGCCTTCATATTGATGGCTGGAACAAAATCTTTAGTTAGTTGAACTACAACCTACAACTATATCTAGCCATTTTGCAATCAGTAAATAGATGATCAAGGTCCTCAATAATTTATTGGAAAATAGAGCAATAAGTGTTAGATAACATCCCCCATCAAGCTAACTTTACCTTTGTTACTAGTGGAAGATGACAAGCTAGCCACATTATAACCTTATGTCTTAGTAATCCTGCATGTTGTCACACCAAAATCTCTATTGTACCTTCTCAACCCGAGGCCTAATTAAGTTTTACACCATTTGATTCTTGTATGTCCCCCCATAATCATCAACTATACCTACTTCTATGTGTGTTTATGGTAGATGACTTAAGCTATAGTAGGTTCAGGCTAAGCTCGTTTACTAAATGAGGTTAAAAATAAGGTTAGAGGTAAGCTTGTTTAATACAAGAACCTAAAAATAAGGCTTGGACTCATCTCATTTATAAATGAGTAGAGATTTTAAATACCCAAGTCGAGCTAGCTCACAAGCTTTTATGGTAATTGAGCCTAACTTGCAAACTTTTGCACTATAAACAAGCTCTAGCCCAAAATTTTCATGCTCAAGCTCATTTATTAAATGATACTAAAAATGATGCTTAAGCTCTACTCGTTTAGGTGAATAAACGAGCCAAGCCCTTAACTAGTAGAGCTCAAAAGGCATGTAAGCTGGCTCAATTCTTTTACAACCATATATGTATAGATGGATACTATTTTTAGTTAAACATCATGCATCGATTTGATCCATAAAATCTTCTTGTTCATCGCCAATTTCCATAGGTATCATCCTATAGCATCTTGGTGTATTTATTTTTAATGAATCAAATTAAAAAATAAATCAATTTATTTAAATTCTAACATTTTCATCCAATTTTGTTTGTTGATACATATGTTCATTTAGACAATTAAACTAGTGTGATAAATAGTCATTTTCTTCTATTTTACACATAAGATAACTTTGTTATATACTATTAGGTACAATATATAAGAATTTCTTTGAGTTGTAAGATATTAAAGTAAAGTAATAACTATAATACATCTAGTAAAAGTATATTAAAGATCTATGGCAATGTAAATCTAAACAGGAAAAGCATAAAATAGATGAAATATTTATTTAAAAATATTCATATGAAAATACACACTTCACAAAGGTGTCAATGCACAAGTTTCTCATCAATAAATGCACGGTCCTACAAATAGTGTAGGCTACCGTTCATATGTGACCATGTCCTTCTCACTTCTATTCCTTCTGAGGCACAAATGGGATGTGTAATTTATTTTTATTTGTTCACTAAGAAAATGGAATGTGTATTTATGAATAAAATAATATACATTCTATTGTATAAGATGTGTATTATCATTATAATATGTGCATTTATTGATATAAGATGTGTATTTATTGCTATATGATGCATATATTTAAACTATATATGTATTCACCACTATAAGATAGACATTTTAATCTCTATAAGATGTGCATTTATAACTATAAAATATATATTTTTCAATTAAAGATATGTATATTTTTCCAATAATATATTTATTTAAAACACATGTACTCATTCCTTGTTGTTTTATTAATAAAATATGTGCATTCTTATTTGGAAGATGTGCAGTGTCTTAAATAAAATGTTTATTTTATTGGATTAAATGTATATTTTGTGAGGGAATATAATATGTGTATTATATTGGATAAGATGCATATTATTTAATAAAAATATCAATAAATTTATAAAAAATATCAATGCATTGATGTACTATATTTCTAGGGAATGTATACTTTACCATAAAAGATCTATATTTATGAGTGAAAAAGTGTGTATTGATAAGGGAAAGATGTGTTTATTATTATCTTTCTTCCATGCAGTGTTTAAAACAAGCTTTAATTATATTGCAAAATTTTCATGGTGGCTATTAGTTGCCAGTAGCAGGATGCAAATTACCATTTCTCATTCAAAAATAAAATTGTAACACAAAATTTACTACAGAAAAAATTCATTTTACAGTGGAAGCATATAGCCAAAATAACTGAGTGTTACCGCCATAATTGACATAATTTTGACTAACCATCCCATTCTTATGTCAATCACAAGTTTAACTGGATAAATAGGACACATGGAAGGTTTCCTAATATAAATACGAGTTTGGAGATTAACTCTAGGGTATAATAACAAAATACAACAAAAGGGATACTATGGATCAAAGAGTCCAAAATGTATTCGGGTAAAAATATCATCTGGATAATATGACTCTTCATCCAAACACCCAGTATAGGAAAAATCACTCCTCCCTATACAATGCATCAAAGGAAGCAAAATCATCTAACTGATCATCAAAAAACCGGCACAAAAGCATCAAGGTTGTCTTCTCATGGGAGTGAGCATCACCCATGAAAATGATAATTAATATGCTATGTACTGAGTAAGGTAACAATATAGTCGAAAAAGGGAAACATATAATCACATGAATTTACAGCGGAAGGTAGCATACATGCAAGGTACATAAAGTAATACAAAGTAATTACTAGTCCGGATTCATATTATTAGAATATAGCGTGATCCATTCTTTTATTTATATTGAGTTCAAGGACCCCACTATTTTTAAACCAATAGAACAATTTGAAACATCTCTTAGGGGAAAAATACCTGAGCCACTATTATTGTCCGGTTGAATAGACCTAACACCTCTTAGGACAAAGCACTCCTGAATTACTATTCTTAAACTGGCGGAACGGTCTGAAGCACCTCTCATGGACAAGACACCTAAGCCACTATTATTATCCTGTGGAACGAACCCATAAACACCTCGGTCTTGAATCACGTAATCTTCATATTAATGTCTTACCCATAAACACCTTGTAACACCCCCAAAATTCACTACTGAAAAATTTCATTTTATGAGAAGAAATTGCGGAAGCAAAATATTAAACAGTGAATTTCGGGGATATTACCGCCACACCTAATACCAGACCAGTTCACTCATACCGTTCTAGTACCAAGTGCTAAGGCTAAAGAACAAAATATAAATTGCTAAAAATTCAAACCATTATTAAGTCAGAGTTGCGCAAATAAACACTTTATAAGAATAGGTTTCACAAATGGTGGTTATAAGAATAAGAAATACATTTAAACCAGAGAGTAAAAGCAAAGGGAGAGCCCTAAGAGTCCGGATAATCCTTACGCTCTTTCTCGTTGCCCACTTGAGTAGCACCTGAAATTGGACCTACAAGGGACACTGCCCATTGAATAGGCAGAGCCCCACGAATGGAACCCTTCAGTACTATGGTACTGAGTAACCCTTTAAAGTCACATTTAAAAGCAGGCCTGTAATGTCACACATGATACAAAACTACATGCATATATAACAAGATGTGTATATATAACATTCACATAATTAACAATCACATCAGATATCAATAGGTCGTTATGAACAATCAATACTTTCGGGCCTTAAGCCATGTCATAGTGAAAAATCAATACATTCGGGCCTTAAGCCATTAGTTCATCATTATTCCATCAATCTCATATTTCATATCCATGTGAGTGTGGGAACCCCACTATTATAGCCGGTGGATTGGTCACTTATAGGGCAGAACACACCTAACTACTATTATATGCTGGTGGATCGGTCTTCAGGGCAAAACGCTCCTGGCCACTATTATTCACCGGTGGACCGGTCTGGCCTCGACTCACATGGTGTTCCACTATAAGTGATTAGTATCTTTCCATAACTTTATTCACATACATAACTGGTTTTATTGAGCTCAGGACCCCCCACTATTATTGCCGGTGGATCGGAATACATATCAACATCATCCAGGGCAACACGCTCCTGGGCCACTATAGTATCCGGTGGATCGGTACTCATAATCACTTGCCAGGGCAACACGCTCCTGGGCCACTATTATATCTGGTGTATCGGTACTCATAATCACTTTCCAGGGCAACACGCTCCTAGGCCACTATTATATCTGGTGGATCGGTACTCATAATCACTTGCCAGGGCAACACGCTCCTGGGCCACTATTATAACCGGTGGATTGGTAATCAATATCATAATTCAACTGGGCTCGGCTCATAATCTTTTACTTTCATGATTAGTATTTTTCCTTTGTTTAATCTGCACAACAATTCCATTTATTTGCCTCAGACGGGAGATCAAGAACCCGGGACACAAAGGTACACCGGTCGTACCAGTGTATACAAGCTACTCAGTACCCTTCAACCACAAACCCAAGGACGCAAAGGTACCCTGGTCATACTGGTGCATAAAGCTACTCAGTACCCTACCGACAAGGACACCTAATCCATAAGTATGCATACCCCCTAACTAGGTCTGTAGAGCTAGATAGAGTAAGATATAGGGCCTGGCTAGGGCACAAAGGCACACCAGCAAATACTAGAATAATCGTGGGCTAAACCACGTATTTAGGGTAGCAACCCCTAAAGAGCCATCATTCCCGATCTCGAGGTCTTTCACTTTAAGTATTAGTGTCTTAATTAAAGTGATCACGAAAAGCACAATAATCAGATAAGTATTCACTTTCAATCGTTCCGATATCATTAGTCGTTTCTTATTCAGGCGGTTATCTAAGATAACACAGAGAAATCATTAAGGCCATCATAATCTCATATAATTCTGAGTTAAGATTCGTTCTCATAATACTTATTAATTATCAAATACTCCTACCATGCTAACCAGCGTTATTTGAGTCATATTATAAAATTCCACAATCACAACGACATGTTAGGTACAAATTACCCATTTACCCCTTACTTATATAATTGCTAAGTCGTCCCTTCCTTACTTGACAAATTACCATATTATCCTTCAGATTGCATATTTACCAAATTACCCCTTACTTGGTTTAGGTTACCAAGTTATCTCCTACACTTTTTAGATCACCATTCACCCCTCATAATTGCTACACTTATCATATTTTCCCTTTGGTTGGTTAGATCATCGCATTGCCCTTCTCCTTTGTTATAATTACTAAATTGCCCTTGAGTTAGATAAATTACCAAATTACCCTCCTTCATTATCATGATTACCATTTTGCCCCTTTAGTTGGTTAAATAATTACCAATTTACCCTTTGGTTAGTTAAATTACCAAATTGCCCATTTAGTTGGATAAATTACCAAGTTGCCCTTCTCCTTTATCATAATTACCATTTTACCCCTCTCAATTATTATAAATGCCATTTTACCCTTTTCAATTATTATAAATCCCAAATTACCCTTCTTCATAATTACAATTATTAATTTACCCTTCTTCATAATTATAATTACCAATTTACCTTTCTACATTTTTATAATTACTATATTGCCCTACTCCATTATTACCATAATACCCTTTTGTTGGTTAATTTACCAAATTACCCTTATCTATTATCATAATTATCCAATTACCCTTTTATAATCATAATTTAGTTACCAATTTATCCTTCGTTGTTATCATTATTACCAAGTTACCCCTTACTCCCAAGTGTGCCATAAATATCCTTTTATTTACAAAATTACCCTTCTACCCCTTACTTCCAAATTACCATAATATCCTTTTATTTACAAAATTACCACAATACTCTTTTACTTATAAAATTACCATGACACCCCTTTTACTTTACAAATTACTATTTTACCCTTTTACATCCAAAATTACAATTTTTATCTTTCCTTACAAAATTACCATTTTGCCCTTCTTCTCCAAAATTACCATACTACCCTTTACTCCCAAAATTACCATAATACCCCTTTACTCATAAAATTTCATTTTCCTCTTTACTTCAAAACTTACCATAATACCCCTAACATCCCAAAATTACCACGATACCCCTTTTTTACTGGTAAAATTACCACATTGCCCTTTTGCCTTCAAAATTACTACTTTACCCCCTTTATTACACCGCTTTTATTAAATTAACATTACCACATGGAATAATAATATTAATACTCCATTAATAATATCCAACTCCACCAACCATTATATTTTAATATAATACTTATAATCACCCACACATATTAGGCCATAATCTAGCACAAGGAATATTACCAAAATGCCCCTAGGCTCCCAATAATATTGTTCTTGCATAAATAGTCACAATAACATAAAATAACAAGGATAGGTACTTAATGCTTCCATTAATAGCCAAAATCTTTCCTTAAGCGACATTTCCACACATAGCACATAAAGGGCATACTTTCCTTTTTATCAAACAATACAAGCCAACATATAAATTATGCTAACAACCAAATATCAGACATAATAACATATTAAAAATCTTAACGTGTAAACATACGTTTAAGTGGGCTTTAACGATTACCTTAATTCCCACAAAATTGAACTTACCGGTATTCTGGTTAAAGATTCAAGCTTTGATTAGAAAAATCAATACCTAAGAATAATATCAATATTTATTAGAATAAGAAAATCAAGATATAAGACTTTATAAATTTTACTTAAGGAAATAATTAATTTAAATATTATCATACCTTAAAGTTTTTAATAAAAATGGCCAATAAATGCAGGAACTCATGCTGCATATGCAGCATGAGCTGCCTGCAAAAATAAAAGGAGGAAAGGCTCGAAGAGGGGTGATGGAAGGTAAAAATGGCTATTTTCTGGTTGGGGTCTTTAGGTTAGAAAAGAAGATAGATGGGGGAGGTTTCAAGGCAAGGGAATGGTGCAGGAGTGAAGGGGAGGTGTAGGTGGATGCTGGGAATGGGTTGGTGGTGACAAAGGGCGGCGGTGATGGCGGCGGCGAGATGGCCAAGTTGGCTGCCAAGGTGGGTCGAGGTGGAGAGGCTGAGAAGGAAGGAAAAGAGAAGGGAAAAATGAAGGGGTTCGAGGAATTGTTTCAGCCAAACAATGGATGGGGATCGTAGAGGAGGTTGCAGGGATTTGAATGGTGGGTTGGGTGGCGACAGAGGCGGCCGGAAGGCGGCGATCGGTGGCGTTACAGGAGGACTGCCGAGAAGGGGGGAATGGGGAGAAAATAAGTGGGGAGGAAGAAGGGTTGTGGGATGGTTAGAGAGGGATGTTGTGGTGGTGCAAGGCTGAGGTGGGGGTGGCAGGGAGCGGTACAGGGGGTTGGTGAGGCGGTAGGAGCGGCGGAGGGCGATGGCGATGCAAAAACAGGGGTGGAAATGGGAGAGGAAGAAAATGAGAGAGGAGAGGAGGTCGGGGGTAAGGGGAATAAGTGGCAGTCGGTGGCAGTGTTTAGGGTGGCAGGGAGGTGGTAGGGTGGCAGGGAGAGGGTGACGATGGGGAGGAAAGGGGAGCCATGCGGGATGGGGTGCATGGCTACCCAGTTTCCGATATTATGATAAAAAAAAGGGCAGGGGAGAGAGAGAGAGAGAGAGAGAGAGAGAGAGAGAGAGGAAGACAGGTGGTGGTAGCAAGGTTGCAGGCGGTGGCCGGGCGGGGTGTTCGGGGTGGCAGAACTGGGTGATGAAGACAGGTCGGGCGTCGATCGGGGTGCTGCTGGGTCGAGGCATAAGAAAGGAGAAGAAAGAAATAAAGGAGCAGGCCGGTCGGGGAAGGGAAAAAAAAGAGACTAGTCGGCCGGTCCAGGGGAGAAAGGAAGGAGGAGAGGAGGAGGGCTGGGTCGGCTGTGCGTGTGGGGGGGAGAATGGGCCATCGGCCCAAGCGCAAGGAGGCAGGCCTAGCAGCCCGAGCCAGGAAAAGAAAAAAAAAGAAAAAGAAATGAAGGAGGAAAAGGAGAAGGAAAAGAGAAAAGGAAAGGAAAATGGGAAAATTTAAAATAATTGAATTTATAAAATAATAGGATGTAATATTTTTGATAATAAATTTATTTAATAATTTAATTTAATATAATTAAATATATGGGCTTAAAAAGGATAATTATAGTAAAATACTAGTTTGAAAATTTATTTAAGTAAAAATAATATGGTAAAATAAAAAAATATTTATTTTTAATTTATTAAATACTCCTATCCAAATTTTTATACTCAAAAATCCATAAAATGATTAAACTAAATAATTTTAAAAGCTAATTTATTTCAAATAAAAGTTATTTATTAAATTATATGTTTTCTAAAATTTTGGGGGGATTACACACCTAAGCCACTTTAAATAATTAATGTCTTACCCATTAGTTACTTATCCCAGATCATATTATTATTCACGTTGAGTATAGGGCCTCACAATTCTTGATCCGATGGAACAAACTAAAACACCTCTAAGGAAAAGCAAACATGAGCCAATATTATCGTCCGGTGGAATGGACTCAACACCTCTCAGGGCAACACGTGAGCCACTATTCTTAAACAGGTGGAGTGGTCTGAAGCACGTCTCAAGGACAACACACCCGAGTCACTATTATCGTTTAGTGGAACAAACGCATAAATACCTTGACCCAACTTATGTGATCATTCACTTTAAATATTAGTATCTTATTCATGATTATCTTAATGAGTACAAAACATAATTAAAGCAAGCAAGACATCAACATACATATAACAAGACTGTTCTCAAAGGTTAAGATGCTTATTTTCTCCCTAAAATCTTAAATTCACAATATAAGCATAACTCCTCTCATATTGATCATTTATCCACCAAATTTAGTATATCTTCCTCAAATATTATTATGTTTAACATACCTGAAACTAAAGGTCTAACTTCTAAATGAGTCGGATAAAAAGTAATAAGAGATTAAAGTTGAATAAATATGTTATAGTATTAAAAATCGGATCGAAATAAAAGGTGAAGCAGTGAATCGATCAGGTCACCGGTTATGTTTTATGTATTGGTTATTGAGAGCTATTAATCTATCAAATCTGACAAAACATCGACCAAACTAATAAAAATTAATGAATCAGTCCAAAAAACTAATCGGACGAATCGATCAAAAACCAATTAGGAACCAACCAAATTCATATATTATTTTATTTTATTTTATTTTATATTTTTTAATTTAATATATGCCATTAATTTATCTATTAAATTAGTAAACTAATTATAATACTAGTTATACCATCCATCCGATGCTTAAACTTATGAAACATACTATGTCTGACAAAAGAGAAATAATAATTTACTAAAGGTTATGTTACGGAGTCAGCACACAGTAATCTCCACGTCGTCTAGTGCCACCCGTCTTCAGCGGCCACAATCAACGGACGGATGAATTGTTAATTTTGATCGCGACACTTCCAATTTCTTTGTAGAAGCTGGAGGAGGACGTGATTACCATGATGCCAGTAACAAGTGAGTATGTTGGAAAGAGTAAATCTCCGTCGTAGTATTTGTTTAAAATATCAGGAAAAACCTACAACCGTGAAGTTCCACTCGAAACGAACGGGTTCGACCGATCCAACTTTCAAGAGCTTTTTTTCCTTTTTTAATTCAGGCTAAGAAACCGTGACCTGGTGATCAGGCTTTGAGGACGACTTTTTTTTTTTTTTTTTCTAGTACATATTTTAATTTGGGTCATAAATCATGGTCGCCGACATCACATGAGGCATTACGGAGGGACAAAACGATTAGAACAAAACCAAAGGCGTCCGACCTGGCTAAGCTAAGTTTATATATATATATGAATGGAACACCATTTTGCGTATATAAAGCATCAACCAGTAGTGCATGCGCACTCCAAATAAGTATTTTTCGCTGTGAGGTTGCGAGCGAGCTATAAGGGCAGGCGGGCACGCAGCTTAATATCATGGCGATGGCGAGCAGCAATCTTGTTCGCGTATTTCTTCTACTCGTTTGCTTTTCCCATCTCATCGTCTGCTCACACGCCGTCCCCCTTTCAAGTAAGATCTCCCCAGAAACGCGATCCATCTGCTTGATTTTCAGCTCCTTAAGTTTAATCTGCTCGTCTTGTGTGTGCAGGAATCAAGACTCTGACAATGGAAAAAATTGAAGCCGGTACACTGACCTTGCAAAACATTCAGATGCTGGTATGTAAATTAAAGTTCTTATTTATTTATTTATTTATTCCTTTCTCGGTTTGATGCGTGTGTGTTTCTTGTAATTACTTCAGTACCATTTTACTAATATGTTTGATCGAAAATTAATTAATCAAGCAGGAAGCCAGGGAGGACATCTCGAATCAGGGGGACGACAGGCAGATAGAGAGGAGATTGGACCTGGAGATCCAAGACTACCCGGGATCAGGACCTAACGGCCGTCATACTCCCTAGGCATTGAATGTCTGCAGCTGCCTCCTACCTTTAAGATTTCGGTATCGCGGGTTGCTTGCAGTTGCTGCTGCTGGGTGGTGTTGTTTGTCATTGTACTCTTGGATGGATAATAATAATACTACCTACTAGCTAGTTTGTTGAGAAGAACAGCTATGATGTTGCCATACGGATGGTACTGTTTAATCAAGTACAAGTTGACCTTTGAGTTCATTATTATATAATAATAATAATAATAACAATAATCTTCTATAAGTACTATTGCTGTCAAAGGTCGCATTTCTTATTATATATGTATATATATATATAGTAACCCATATAAAGTCTTAATTAAGGCCGATACAACTAGCATATATACATCTAAGTATTGACTTACAGGACCTTATTCTTCGGAGGCCCCGAATTTATAAATACTTTATGGCCCTTTTATTAATTATTTAAGTAAAATAATTTTTTTTTTAAAAAATCAAACAATAATTAGCATTGACACACCTAACTCCTTATTTCTTGTAAGGTTATTTACCACTATATTTATACCAATAACTAACTAATCGTATTGCGCTTTTATACGATATAATCGGTGATACTTTTGTAGGTAAGGGGTTGTTCTCTTTGACTTAATTTTATTAATCTTATCTAACTTGATATAATATGATCTAGTATGATATAATCTTATCATTATTATGATTCTAATAGTGATTATAAGCATTATTAAAAATAGTATTGATCATAATTATAAATATTATTAACAATAAATATATCATAAATATTTTTTATTTAATAATAATAGAATTCATTACTATTATTCTTATTTATTATTAATTAAGCTTAATCATATAAACTATTATTAAAAATATTTCAAATTATTAATAATAACATTATTATTATTATTATTTAGTATTATTGATTAAGATTAATCATATAAAAAATTATTACAAATAGAAATAATAATATTAATATTACTAAATTTTTTTATAATATATATATATATATATTATTTTCAATATTCTATTTATTATTATTATTATTATTATTATCAAATATTAATATTAAAAATAATTATTTTGAATTATTATTATTATTATTAACATAATATTAATATCATAATATGTATACTTGTTTTTTTAAATGATTAATTAATTAATATTATGATAATTTATTATTATTAGTAGTAGTACTAATTATTAGAAATATTAATAATTTTTTAAAATTATTATTATTAAATAATTATTAACATTTATGTATCATATTCATTAATATTACTAATAGCAGTTTTATTAATTATTATTTAATCATATTATTATTATGAAACTAATATTGTTATTAATCGTTACCATTATGAACTTTAGAATTTGATTATTTATTATTCTTATGATAATTATTTATGTTAGTTAATAATTATGAACACTATTTAAAAACTTTAAATTAACCTACAAAAAATATTTTTAAATGAATTAATTTTTTAGTTAATAATAAATGGTTTGGTTGTTACTAATTATTAATTACTATTATTCTTAGTGAATTACTTATTATTATTATTATTATTATTAATTATTTTCTAAATATTTTTAATAGAAATTATTATTATTATTATTATTATGGTATTAATTTTATTTTTTAATGAACTTATTCTCATTAATTATTAATTTTTATATTATTAATTTATTATTTTTATTAATTATTAATATTATTATATTTGTTTAAAAATTATTTATTATTATTAAATTTATGTTTTTTAATGTCAATCGTAATAATAATTCAATCAATAATTGAGTGAATATATTATTATTATAATTATTTTAATTATTATTTTTACATGATTAAATTAATATGAAAAATATTAATTAAAATTATTATAAATTATTATATTGAAAGTAGCACTTATCTAATCTAATAAAATCTTAGTATTCATTATCTAATTTAATTTCATTTGACCTGATAAGCTATAAAATTAAGGTGAGACTATGAAGCCCTAATTCTAGCCTTTTGCCTATTTTTAATTATATTATCTTTTACAACTATGAAAAATATGAAATGATTATATTAAAAAATTATAATACTTTTCTATATAAATAGACACCTATATTAACATATTTCCGCCCATTAAAAGCTTATTATGTAAAGTATGTTATTTCTAAGGTACAAATTCAAACTTTATTAAACTAAAATTCCAACACTAAATAATAAATTAAGAAAAATTATATAAAAGACTAAATATCATCACAAGGTTGTAGAAAGATCACTACGCAGTTAGTGAATGACCATCCAACATAGTTAGTGAATGAATATGACATAGTTGGTGGAATTTTATTATATAGTGGGTGAATGAATATCAACACAAAATTGGTGAAATATAGTTAGTGAATGATCATTACCCACGATTGTTGAAAGATCATTAAATAGTTGGTGAAAGGTCGCCACACACTTAGTGAGAGATCACCACACATAGTTCATGAAAGATTACCACCCACTTGGTGAAAGATTTAGAGAAAAACAAGAATAAATTATTACAACAGTTTTCAAAACTTAAACAGTTGTTGAATATAAATTTTTATTTATAGAGAAGATTTTTTATATTTTATATTTTATTTTTTAATTAACTAAAATAAAAATAATTTATTTTAATAAAATATGAAAAATGTTATTTTTATTTTTATAAAATTGTCATTGATTGAATAGTGATCACTATGGCACTAGTTATATCATGCAAATTACAATATTTATACTATCATTAATGTCATGCCTTGTGCCCATTTTACCATCAAATTTACCTACATGGCATTGAGTGTAATACCTTTCTTTTCCAACCCTAATTACCTTACTTGATTAATCTCCTTAATCATTATAAAATATTCTAACCTTGATTATTCACTCCTTTCATTCCATATCGAACATTTCCTTCATTTGTTTTGTTAACTTACGAGAAAGAATGTGTTCACACTACTAAGCACAAGGGTTAGTACACAAAGAATATCACATAACACATAAGCCTAGCAATTATTTACATATGAAAATTAAAGGCCAACTCCCAAAATTGAGACAAAATTCCCTCATAGACTAAACCAAATTTTACTAATCATATAAGGTAAAATAAATTTATTTACATAGAGCAACTTCTAGGCTTCAAAACCAAAGACTCTAATACCAACATGTCATACCCCCAATTTTCTCAACCAAAAAACCTTTGTTTTTAATATAATATAGAAGTGATACAACTAAAATAGGGGATGCTATCACCACATTAAACATAAGAGATGTATGGTTATTTACTTGACGCGTTATTAATGCAAGGTAAAACAAAACTAGTTAAACATGCACAAGATATGGAAGAACTAAAATGAGTTAGATAAAATAATAGACGATATATCAATGTTTGCAAGATTCCAAAATACAAGAGAAAGAACCAAAAGTTTAAATAACTAGAAAGAACCAAAACATCCCGACACATTGGATAAAACTATCTATACTTGTTAGACTAACTCTTAGATACAATAAATAACTCCCCAAGAAATGATTATCTAGAGACTTACATCATCACCCCATAACCCTACATATTATCCTATACTCCTTCAAATAAAAATTCATATCAACACAATGAACATAACAAGGTCATATCAATATGGTAAAATACTGAGTAAAACAAGCATATCCTATGACATAGAAGGGATCATGTTGTACATGTGATACTATAATAGGGCAAAAGAAACATTCTTACAGATATATAATCATGGAATAATATGGTGTGATTTCCTCCTCAAATGTTGAAGATTTAAATATTAGAAGAGAGGGATATTCAGTGGGCTGAATATGAAGAAGAAGAATGTGAATCTTTAAGCAAGATTCAAAGAAGATTGGAAGAATGGTATAAATATTCAAGAGGTATGACTCTTCAAGCAAGATTTAAGGAAGATTTCAATAAAAAGTTTAACTTTGAATGTTTCTCCAATAATACATTAAAAGTATCCTATCTAAGATTACACCGAGTAGTCTTAGTTAGAAATATTTACTCACAAAAAAGGAAAATAACCAAGCGTATTACTTGTGTTAGATTCAAATGATCAACATTCTATGTTATAATGTGTTAGCATATGCCTTATATAGGTAGTCACACTTTGCTAAGTAGTAGACAAATGTGGCCAAAGTAATTTTAACATGGCTGATTAGCACACTGACTAGTAAAGCAACATAGTACTAAACTATATAATACATAAATTGAATAAAAAATTATTACAAACACACATAGCTAATTATTACATGAAAATAACTAACAAGAGTCCTAATTTACATACAAATGATAAATATGTCTCCTTGACTTGTAATTTTTAATTCCATACATAGTAGCTTCCTTTGACTTGTAATAACTTGTAATATACAAACTATTAGATATGTTGACATATTGAGGTTCATATATATTCTCCTTACAAATATGTTGCATACCTATTAGAATTACTCAAAATACACTTGTTAAGGTTATTCCCATTATTAATATTATCATCAAAGACAAATATTATAATAGGCTCCATAACTAAGTATGCTAGATCTTCATTGTCTTGATAATCTATAGATACTCCCACATCATTCTCCCTAACTATTATTTGTCCTCAAATTGACATCACTATAATATAGAGACAAATCACCGATATTAAATGTCCTTAAAACACCCCATAAGATTATGGAAGTTCAAGTTCATGAGCAATTCTCCAAATTTTCTAAGGATTTTAAATGGTTCATCTACCATTGGCATTATTTTATGTCTTCTTAGATTAGAAAATCTTTCCTTTAGCAAATGTAACCAACCTAACTTACCAGGACAAAATGCCTTTGGAGTGCGACGTTTGTTAGCTTGATTTTGGTATCTTTCATCGGTTTCTTTTATGTTCCCCTTGATTTGTTGATGAATCTTTTTCAAAATAACTCTACTCGTTCCTTAGTCTTATAATTTTTAAACTCACCTATATTCAAGGGTACTATATCAATTGGCATGTATGGATTCATCCCATACACAATCTCAAATGGGTTGGAGTGAGTAGTATTTGAAAGACTTTGATGATAAGCAACTATACATGAGCTAACTTAATATCCTAATCTTTAATAATTTTACTTACCAATGCTCTCAACAAAGTGCCAAGAGTGCAATTTATAACTTTAGTTTGTCCATCAGTTTATGGATGATGTGAAGTACCATATAACAAATTGGTGCCTAACATGTGTCATAGATTCTTCCAAAAGTAATTAAGAAACTTGATATCTATATGTGAAACAATACTTTTAGGAATACCATATAGTTTCACAATTTATTTAAAATACATGTCAAAAACATGTGTATAATTATCTATTTTATTACATGAAATAAAATAAGCCATTTCAGAAAATCCATCTACCATGTGAATAACATAATGTTTACCTCTTTGTGTTCTAGGAAACCTTAAGATAAAGTCCCTTTTAACTCCTTTCCATGGTTGTCTAGGCATAGGTAATGGTGTATATAAACCTTTGTGAAATGTTTTTTTAACTCTTTTTGTAAGCAACACACCAATTTACTGTAAGTTATATACCTTTAATCACGCATGGCTAATATAAATTCTCTTATAATATTTCTAATGTCTTTTCAATAACAAAATGTCCTGCTATATCTCCTTCATGTTCCTCTTTAATATGTAAATCTCTAAAACTTGATCTCGATACACAATTTTTTTTAATCTAAATGAAACATCATCTTGTAATACATAATTACTATAATATCCATTTTCTTTCTATTCTCTATATTCATCACTAAAATCTTCATCTTTAGAATAAAATTATTTTAACATTTCAAAACATAGCAATTTAGTATCTAATATAAAAATCAATTTAGACCTTAGAGAAAGAGCATCACCTACCACAATTTATTTTTCTTATAAATGTTTAACAAAGAACACAAAGGATTGTAAAAAGTTTACCCATTTTGCATGTCTAGGACTAATTTTCTTTACCATGTAAGTATTTCATGCTCTATGATCATAATGTTATACAAAAAGTTTAGGTATCAAATAATGACTCCATGTCTCTAAGCTACATATGATGGCAAATAATTCTTTGTCATATGTTGAATACTTCAATTCAGCACCACTTACTTTTACACTAAATTATACAATAGGCCTTTTTTCTTGTGAAAGAAATCCTCCTATCCCTACCCCGCTCGCATCACAAGTTACCTAAAAAAGTAGGTCAAAATTAGGAATAAATAATACAAGAGTATTGCACAATTTATTCTTGAGGGCTTTGAAGGCTTTATCAGCTTCATTTTCCCAATTAAATTCTTTATTTTTTTATGAGTTGGGTAATAGGTGCAGCTATAGTAGAGAAATCATTAATAAACCTCCTATAGAAATTAGCTAACCCATGAAAACTTCTTACTTGGTAAATATCCTTAAGAATAGGCCACTTTTTAATAGCTTGTATCTTAGTAGGATCAACTTTATTACCCTCACCACTAAAAATATAACCAAGAAAACTACATGTGGAAGCATAAATTCACATTTTTTTAAATTTTCCATAAAATTTAGTTTTTCTTAGTTTATCAAATAGTTTCCTTAGATGCACAATATGATCATATTCATTCTTATTATACAAAAGTATTTCATCCAAATAAACCATGATGACGTAACCTAGGAAAGGACAAAATTTTTATTCATTAGTCTCAAGGAAGAACTAGGTGCATTACACAATCCAAAAGGCATCACAATCTATTCATAAAGACCATATTTAGTTTTAAAGGTTATTTTCCATTCATCTTCTTTTCTAATTCTCATTTGATGATATCCACTTCTTAATTCAGTTTTGGAAAACACATGTGCCCCACAAAGTTCATCAAGCATGTCATCTTGTTTAGGAATATGAAATCTATACTTGATAGTTATATTATTTGGTAGAGGAATTATAAAAATTAAATGTATAGCATGCTCTATACCTCTAATAGGTGGTAGTCTAAGAGGTAAGTCATCAGAAAATAGATCATTATATTCATCATGTAATCTAGTAAAATTTAAATTATTAGAACTGTACTCCCCAAATTGAGATTCCTTTACTACTAAGGCATGGCAAACTCTTGCCTCATCAATGCAATCAATCATATCATTTTCATGTAAGAATAAACTCTTTTTAGTCTCAATAAGCTGCATATGATTAATTGAGATGGTTTAAATTTATACTTTTTTTTCTTTAAGAAAAATATATTCATTAGTCATACCATAATGGATTGAATTTTTATCATATTTCCATATTGTTTCTAGTAACATACCACAAGCATCCATAGGTAATACCTTATGCAATACTTCATCATGATAGTCACTAATATAAAAAAGTAATTAGGGTTTGCTTATTTAACTTATCACCTTTGTCTTTATTAAGACATTGTAATGAATATGGTTTAGGATTATTATTAGTTACTAACCCTAGTTATTTAACCATCATTTCACTAGCAAAATTAGTGCATGAACCACTATCTATAATGAATCTACAAACCTTATCACCAATTCTTCATTTAGTTTTAAAAATTTTATCCCTTTGTGTAGATGGATCATTAGGTTTTATTTGTAATAAACTTTGAATTAAAAAACATGGATTACCATCTTCTTCATACTTACTTAAGGTACATCATTAGATTTGGTTTATAAGTCATCATTATCATCACACAGTTCCATTCCCTCTATTTTATTTAAAGTAAAAACTCTTTCATTAGGACATTCTCTATCAAAATGACCATATTCCTGTAATCCCCCAAAATTTTGGATAATCTATAATTTAATAAATAGCTTTTATTTCAAATAAATTAGCTTAAAAATTGTTTACTTTAATTATTTTATGAATTTTGAGTATATAAATTTGGATAGGAGTATTCAATAAATTAAAAATAAATATTTTTCTATTTTATCATATTATTTTTATTTAAATAAATTTTCAAACCAGTATTTTACTAAAATTATCCTTTTTAAGCCCATATATTAATTATATTAAATTAAATTATTAAATAAACTTATTATAAAAAATATTACATCCTATTATTTTATAAATTCAATTATTTAAAACTTTTCTAGTTTTTGATTTTCCTTTTCCTCCTTTTTTTCTTTTCTTTCTCCTTTTTCTCCTTTTCCTTATTTCTTTCTTTTTCCTTTTTCCTGGCTTTGGGCCGCCAGGCAAGCCTCACCCCTCTTCCCTTATGCTTGGGCCTCCGGCCCACTCCCTTCCCTCCTCTCCTTTCTCCGGCACAATCACCCAGCCCCGCTCCCCCGTTTTTTTTCTTCCCTTCCCTTCACCCTGGACCGACCGACCCAGTCTTTTTTTTCCCCTTCCCTGACTGGCCTGATGCTCCCTTTCCTGTATTTTTTTTCTCTTCTTCTTCTACGCCTCAACACAACCGCTCGCCCGACCTGTCTTCGTCGGCCATGACTGCCACCCCGAGCACCACGCCGACCACCGCAGCCTGCAACCACTACCACCACCTTTCTCTCTCTCTCTCTCTCCCCCTATCTTTTTTCACCAATTTAGAACTGGGCAGCCATGCACCCCATCCCACATGGATCCCCTTTCCTCCTCTTCGTCACCCTCTCCCTGCCACCCTACGACCCCCTGCCACCTTAAATGCTGCTGCCCGATTAGCCACCTATCCCCTACCCTCCCTCTTCTTTTTCTTCTCCTCTTCACCCTTTTTCCTGCCCTATTATTTTCGAACCTCACCCCCCGATCTCCTCTTTCTCTCATTTTCTTCCTCTCCCATTTCCACCCCTATTTTTGCAACACCACCTCCTCCGCTGCTTCCTCTGCCTAACCAACCGTCGACAACACTTTCTGCCACTGCCTGCTACCGCCCTAAACCACCACACCACCCCTCAAGCCACCCTACAACCCCTTCTTCCTCCCCACTTATTTTCCCCCCATTTTCCCCTTCTCGATAGTCCCCCTGCAACCCCACCATTCGCCGCTGTCCGGCCACCTATGTCACCACCTAAACCACCAGTCCACACCCTGCAACCTCCTCTACGACCCCCATACATTGTTTGGCCGAAATATGCCCCCGAACCCCTTCATTTTCCCTTCTCTTTTCCTTCCTTCTCAGCCATGCCCAGCCCGACAGCCATCTTCGCCGCCTCGCCGCCGCTGCCTCCGTCGCTCTTGGCACCAAAAACCCATCCCCAGCCTCCACCTATACCCCCTCTTCACTCTTGCACCATTCCCTTGCCTTAAATCCTCCCCCATCTACCTTCTTTTCTAGCCTAAAGAACCCAACCCAAAAACACCCCTTCCGCCTCTTCTCCATGCAACCTTCGAGCCTCCCCTTTTTATTTTTGCATGCAACTCATGCTACATAAGTAGTATGAGTTGCTGCATTTATTGGCCATTTTTATTAATAATTTTAAGGTATGATAATATTTAAATTAATTATTTCCTTAAGTAAAATTTACAAAGTCTTATGTTTTGATTTTCTTATTTCTAACATAATAAATATTGATATTATTTTTAGGTATTGGTTTTGCTATTTAAAGCTTGAATCTTTAACCGGGATACTGGTAAGATTCAATTTTTGTAGGAATTAAGGTGATCATTAAGCCCCACTTAAACGCATGGATAAACGTATGTTTGCACATTAGGATTTTTAATATGTTATTATGTTTGATATATGGTTGTCAGTATAATTTATATGTTTGCTTGTATTGTTTAATAAAGAGGAAAGTATGCTCTTTTTATGCGCTATGTGTGTAAATGTTGTCTAAGGGAAGAACTTGATTATTAATGAAAGTGTTAAAGTACTTATCCATGTTATTGTGACCATTTATGCATAAATAATATTATTGTGAGCCCGAGGGGCATTTTAGTAATATTCATTGTACTAGATTATAGCCTAATATGTGTGGGTGCTAATATGTATTATGTTAAAATATAATAGTTGGTGGAGTTGGATATTGTTAATGGAGTATTAATATTATTATTCCGTGTGGTAATAATAATTTAATAAAAGTGGTGTAATAAAGGGGGTAAAGTGGTAATTTTGGAGGCAAAAGGGCAATATGGTAATTTTATGATTTAATGGCAAAATGGTAATTTTATAAGCAAAGGGGTATTATGGTAATTTTGGGAGTAAAGGGTAAAGTGGTAATTTTGGGAGTAAAAAGGGTAATATGATAATTTTATAAGCAAATGGAAAAATGTTAATTTTATAAGTAAAGGGGTATTATGGTAATTTTGAGAGTAAAGAGTAATATGGTAATTTTGGAAAAAAAGGGCAAAATGGTAATTTTGTAAGGAAAAATAAAAATGGCAATTTTGGATGTAAAAGGGTAAAATAGTAATTTGTAAAGTAAAAGGGGTGTTATGGTAATTTTATAAGTAAAAGGGCATTGTGGTAATTTTGTAAATAAAAGGATATTATGGTAATTTGGAAGTAAGGGGTAGAAGGGTAATTTTGTAAATTAAAAGGATATTTATGGCAAACTTGTGAGTAAGGGATAACTTGGTAATAATGATAACGATGAAGGATAAATTGGTAATTAAATTATGATTATAAAAGGATAATTGGATAATTATGATAACAGAGAAGGGTAATTTAGTAAATTAACCAATAAAAGGGCATTATGGTAATTTTAATAATGGAGAAGGGCAATATAGTAATTATTAGAATGGAGAAGGGTAAATTAATAATTATAAATATGGAGAAGGGTAAATTAATAATTATAAATATGGAGAAGGGTAAATTGGTAATTATAATTATGAAGAATGGTAAATTAATAATTGTAATTATGAAGAAGGATAATTTGGAATTTATAATAATTGAAAAGGGTAAAATGACAATTATAATAATTGAGAGGGGTAAACTGGTAATTATGATAAAGAAGAAGGGTAATTTGGTAATTTATCTAACTAAGGGGGCAATTTGGTAATTTAGCCGACTCAAGGGCAAAATGGTAATCATGATAATGAAGGAGGGTAATTTGGTAATTTATCCGACTCAAGGGCAATTTAGTAATTATAACAAAGGGGAAGGGCAATGCGGTAATCTAACTAACCAAAGGGGAAATATGATAAGTGTAGCAATTATGAGGGGTGAATGGTGATCTAAAAAGCATAGGAGATAACTTGGTAACCTAAACCGAGTAAGGGGTAATTTGGTAAATATGCAACCTGAAGGGTAATATGGCAATTTGTCAATTAAGGAAGGGATGACTTAGCAATTATATAAGTAAGGGGTAAATGAGTAATTTGTATCTGACATGTCGTTGTGATTGTTGAATTTCAGAATATGACTCAAATAACATTGATTAGCAAGGTAAGATTATTTGATAATTAGTAAGTATCATGAGAACGAATCATAATTCGGAATTAGATGAGATTATGATGGCCTTAATGATTTCTCTGTGTTATCTTGGATAACCGCCTGAATAATAAATGACTAATGATATCAGAACGATTGAAAGTGAATAAGTATCTAATTATTGTGTTTTTCATGATCACTTTAATTAAGACACTAATACTAAAAGTGAAAGACCTCAAAATCGAGAATGGTGGCTCTTTAGGGGTTGCTACCCTAAAGTCGTGGTTTAGCCCACGATTATTCTGGTATTTGCTGGTGTGCCTTTGTGCCCTAACCATGTCCTATATCTTACTCTATCTAGCTCTATAGACTTAGTTAGGGGGTATGCATACTTATGGATTAGGTGTTCTTGTCGGTAGGGTACTGAGTAGCTTTATGCACTAGTATGACCAGGGTACCTTTGTGCCCCTGGGTTCATGTTTGAAGGGTACTGAGTAGCTTGTATGCACCGGTACGATCGGTGTACCTTTGTGTCCCGGGTTCTTGATCTCCCATCCGAGGCAAATAAATGGAATTGTTGTGCTAATTAAAGAAAGGAAAAATACTAATCATGAAAGTGGAAGATTAATGAGCTAGGTCTAGTTGAATTATGATATTGAGTACCGATCCACCGGTTATAATAGTGGCCCAAGAGCGTGTTGCCCTGACAAGTGATTATGAGTACCGATCCACCGGATATAATAGTGGCCTAGGAGCATGTTGCCCTGGATGATGTTGATATATATATTTTGATCCACCGACAATAATAGTGGGGGTCCTGAGCTCAATAAAACCAGTCATGGATGTGAATAAGTTATGGAAAAATACTAATCACTTATAGTGGAACACCATGTGAGTCGGGGCCAGACCGGTCCACCGACGAATAATAGTGACCAGGAGCGTTTTGCCCTGGAGACCGATCCACTGGCATATAATAGTGGTTAGGTGAGTTCTGCCCTATAAGTAACCGATCCACCGGCTATAATAGTGGGGTTCTCGCACTCACATGGATATAAAATCCGATAGATGATTGAATAATGGATTAAGGCCTGAATGTATTGATTTTGCACTATGACATGGCTTAAGCCCTGAAAGTATCGATTGTTCATTACGACCTATTGATATCTGATGTAAATGTTAATTATGTGAATATTATATATACACATCTTGTTATATATGCATGTAGTTTTGTATCATGTGTGACATTACAGGCCTGCTTTTAAATGTGACTTTAAAGGGTTACTCAGTACCATAGTACTGAAGGGTTCCATTCGTGGGGCTCTGCCTATTCAATGGGCAGTGTCCCTTGTAGGTCCAATTTTAGGTGCTACTCAAGTGGGCAACGGGAAAGAGCGTAAGGATTATCCGGACTCTTAGGGCTCTCCCTTTGCTTTTACTTTCTAGTTTAAATGTATTCCTTATTCTTGTAATCACCATTGGTGGAATCTATTCTTATAAAATGTTTACTTGCGCTACTCTGATTTAAAAATGGATTGAATTTCTAGCAATTGATATTTTGTTCTGTAGCCTTAGCACTTGGTACAGGAATTGTATAAGTGAACCGGTCTGGTACTAAGTGTGGCAGTAATATCGCTGAAATTCAAAGTTTCATATTTTGCTTCCGCTATTTCTTTTCATGAAACAAAATTTTTCAGTAGTGAATTTTGGGGGTGTTACATCCCTTACATTGAAAACATTTTTTAGTAGACATTTCAATCACATTATTACTATTCTTCTTTGATCTCCATGCAAGTATGCCTTGTTGTATTACTGTTATGAGCTTGAGTGTTAACTTATATTGATATGCTTATCACCATACTACTATGTGACTTCAAGGTATTTCATGACCCTTACTATGTTTTAGGTAGTCTATTTTACCAGTACTGCATCATACTAATATTGCACTTTTGTGGTCATTGTGATGATTCGGCTTCTAGTTTGAGGAACAAAGGATGATTTACAGGGATACAATTCTAAGTTAGAATATGATAAGGGTGATGACATGGGTCAGTAGCTGGCCATGTATTGTGGTTGAAGATTTATATTTTTTGCTTCAGAGTTTGCCTAACTAGCTAGATGTGTGTTTTCCGCTATGTTGGGATGTTTTTGTCTTTAGGTTATTTAAACTCTTGGCTTGTATTCCTATATTTTGATTTTTTAAATTCTCATATTCCTTTTTATTTATATTATTGTTCTCATATTCATTATCATTAGTGTTATTGTAATATTATTATAAGCATGCATTTTTTCATTTGTGATTCCATTTTTTCTTGCATTAGACATAGGTTAGATGATGATCACATCTACCTGATGGTTGATGTGATTGTAATATTTTCTAGTTTTGTTTTTCAAAAACTGTAGCATTGCCTTCAAAATAAAAATTTTTGGTTTGAAAATTGGGGATGTTACACCCTAATATCCTTTAGGTGGGTTATTAAGTTTCCTATTAGTCATTATTTATTTTTTTTATTAATCATTTGGTACCTTGGTAGAGTAGTAGTCAAAAGTAGATAGGATTCTATTATTTAGAGTATGTTTTTTTTTATCATTGGTGTGTGCATAAGTATGATGTGATCTAGATAAGATTTTTTGAGCTTTTCCTTTTAAATTTTGGATAATTATTGGTGGGTAATATCAAGCTTTAATTACGTATAAAAGGCTTCATGTAATCATGTTGGTTTTGCATGGTTGAATGAAAGTGATGAAGTTGATTTTTCAATTGAATTTTGTGTGATCTCTTCTCTATTTTGTAAAAATAATAATTTATGAGTGAAATATTTAGAAATCATATATATTTTTACTTTTTGGGATAATAGAGATATCTATCTCAAAATTATATAATTAACTCCACCACCATAACCACAATGAATCTATACATACATATATACATTCACATAAAATAACAAATTTTCATTATATTCTACCTTTGAAATCCTAAGTTATCAACTTCCATTAGCGCTTGAATTAACCATGATTATTAGCCATTATTCCATCCCCTAATCATGTCACCAAATCCCTAATTTAAACCCCGTACAATCATCCCCAACCATCCCTTATAAAACCAAACCAAAAAAACCCTAATTCCCAATTCTAATAATCTTTTCTATTCTTTTTTTCATTGAGATATGTTCTCACACCATCTATTTTGGTGTTGTGTGCACCTTCTACACATCACTTATATTTCACCATTATAGTGTTTATGTTTCACCACTATTGTCTTCATAAGTAATTGTAGTATTCTCTATGTTTTACTATAGTTGCTTCCATGTTTCACCATAGTTTCTTCTATGCCTCACCATATATTGTTGTTGTTATATTTCACTAATGTTAGCTATGATTTCCTATAAAACTAACTTATCACATTTCACCATAATTGTTTTTATATTTTACCACTATCGTTTTATGTTTCACCATTGTTATCTTCATGTTTCATGATAGTTGTATCCATATTTCACCATTATTGCTTCTATATTTTATCATAGTTGCTTCTATATTTTTCTATAGTAATTATTATATTTCACTGATGTTAATAGTAATTTTTTGAAAAAAATTAAATTATTATGCTTCACCACAATCTATGTTATATTTTATCACTATTTTATTATGTTTCACTATAATTGTATATATGTTTTACCATTGTTTCCTCAATGTTTCACTAAATTTGTCTTCATCTTTCACAAAGCTACTATTATTTTTCACCCATGTTAATTGTGTTTTTCCCAATAAAATAATTTTTTCATGTTTCACTATGATTACCTTCATGTCACCACTACTATGTTATGTCTCATTACTATTTTTCACCATAATGTGCTTTGCCAAAATTCGATAAAAAATTCAAGAATATTATAATATATCTTCTTTTTTATAATATTTCTAAGAGAAATTTTAATTTAAAAAAATTATTAATACACACTATGGCCTGTAGACATCATAAAGAACAATCATCTCCCATTTAGACTTGTGCAAAATCAGGGCGGCCCACCCAACTAGCCTAACTTGACTCACTCACAACCATAAGCTAAGCTGACTTATAAGACCCATGCATTTAATTTGGTCTCTTTTATTTTAGGTCCAATTAAGTACGGGTCAACATTTTAAAATGTATGAAATCTGTAGACTTTTATGAACTTTAGTATTCTTGGATTTATTATTTGTCTATTAAATAACTCTCATTTAACACTATCCTCGGGGCGATGGCTTATATTTTAATAATTGTTTTCATAACAATATGTTTTCAAATTAGTTATTTTTGAGATAATGTTGATATAAAGTTATAATAAATGATAGCATGAACCATTTTTTTTTACTCTTTTCCTCCCCCCTTTTTTTCTTGAAGTCGAATTAAAGTGTTAAGAAAATAATATCAAATTAAAACTTAAGTCAAAAGTATTCTTACATGAAAAAATGATGTTAAATAAAAGATAATGACATGATAAATATTGTCATCCCTATAAAATAGTTTATATCTCAATATAATATTTACAAGTGAAAATTGGATAAGGTAAGACATAGTATATATATATTTTTAATGAAATCTATTTAAGGAAGTACAAAAATTAGTATACCCATTCATGTTAATTAAAAAATTACTTGTAAAAATAGCAAAAATCATCAGCTAATAAATAAATAAATAGAAATATATATATAAATTCTCAAGACCCATGGGCTAACTCAACTTGATGTAGTCCTATATTGGCCTAAATTAAACAGGATAAAAATATATTTACAAATTATTAGGGTGAGTCATGACCCGATCTACTTGGATCCGTATTAGGCCCATTTCCGATCTGGTTCTAATCGGTAAGTATTTCCACCATGACTGCTCCAACGTCATAATCCCATAGTTTATACGTCCTCAGTGGAGAAGTGAATATTTCAGAGTAAGCACCCACTTACATTGTGAGGCCACTTACAGTGTGAGGCCATCTTTGTTTGCGTCTAGTTGGGAAAGATTCAATTAAGTATTAAAAATACATTGATACAACAATCGTTGAAAGTTGCTTCAAATTATGGGTCTTTAAGATTGACTTACAAGGGTTTTGTGATCCCTTTAGCGATCAGGCAGAAAAGTAAACAGGATTGAGGAATATAAAAGTTGAATTTTATTTTTTTTCCTGAAAGGTGAACTTTGAACTTTTACGTAATCAAGTTTACGGAATTTTAGTGCTCGACAGCAATAGCAGACTTTTTAGTTGTGTCGGACGTTTGAAACATTGACCTTTAATTTATTAAAATAATACTTGCGAAACACAATACATATTATATGTCTCTTTTAAAGTATTGTTAAATGATTTCTTTGAGAGAAGCCGGAGACCTTTTTTTTATAATTAATTTTATATTTTTCATATTTAATTGTTATATTCACATTTAGGTTTTAACTCATATAAATATATCTTTCTAATTATAATTTAAAATTTTGATTTATAGTAATTGATTTGATATTTGATCCAGAGCAATGACAATAAGAAGTGTCCATATTTTAGTCCGGACTTTAAAAATTGGGTTTTGCTATGGACCAAATACAATGCTAGTCGGTTTTTGACTTTATTATATACATACCAAAAAGATCGTCGCTGTATATGTTGAAGAAAAAAGTTTGATCATTAATTTCTTCTAAAATATAAAATATTAAACATTAAAAATATGATGATTATATTTGTATTATTTTTTTTTATACTTTTATGAATATATATTAAAATATATTAATTGTCAAACTTTATCTTCAAAATATGTAACGTTAATCTTCTCAATACAAAAAAGTTAATATTTTTTTTTAAATCTAGATATTTGGTATGGTTTGGTCCGATCTAAACCTAGTTTTAATTATTCAAGATCTGTGAGGAGGGATTTTTTTTGTTAAGATTAAGTTACTTAAATTACTTTTATTTACCTCAACTTAGCGTTTATTGTATATTTCCCACAACTCTCTATTGTTCCCCATCTTTTGCCAAGGCTATCGGCCACACATTTAAATTAGAGGATGAAAAACATGTTACATAATGGGGAAAAAATCTTACAGGAATTTGCAATCAAGCATCTATAGTAGCGTAGACTTAAAATGATATAATCTCGTGCATACAAGTAAGATATTTAAGGCAATGGGCTAATCAATATTATCTTAGCTTTATCAACCTCTAACCTTGTATGAAGTGATACCGAACGAAGTCAATAATCAAATTTTTACTAGTATTATTATTTATCTTAGTTATTTTGTAAAATTACTACAAATTAGTAATTTAGTAAAATTATAATTAATAATTTAGTAAATTGTACTATTGGTTATTCAGTAAATAATCTCCTATTTAAGGATTGTATAAGTCTGCATTATAGTAGTTTAGAGAAATATTTTGAAAAAGCTATCCATTGAGATTAGGATTATGTCATCATGCCTTTAACTTTGGATCATTGTAATCTCTCATAAGTTTGATCAAAACCTTACCTCATTATGCTGCCCTCTTATCCAAGTTTGGAGTTATTCATTAACCAATGGACGGCGTGTCAGTCAATCCCTCTCTTCTCCAAGTTTGGAGTTGTAATCAAGGGTGGTTTGTCCTTAAACAATAATTTTATTTCATTTTATTTGAATGTGATTATGTTGTTACTAATATTCATTTATTTTCCTTAATCTCCATTTGACTTATGTCAAACCCATAGTTAGGTTCTTATCATTTCGTATCAAAGCTTGGGTTCGATCCATCTTTGTTGCCGCTTATTGTCCCCTTCACCCAAACTCTTATAATAATCTTATCATACAGCCTTCTTCCCGCTGTATTAAATTGGAAGTGGATATATATGTATCTCATGAACTGCACATGACCAGATATTGCTAATGCAGTTAATAGGCTAAGTTGCTATACCAATAGTCCTAGTAGAGAACATTGGAAGTGATCATTAGAGTTCTAGGATATCTAAACCACATTAAGAACTTTGGATTGTAGTATAAAAGAAATCTTGAAGTGGTAGAAGGCTACACTGATGCCAAATGGATATTAGATTCCAATGATTCTAAGTCCACTAGTGGATATGTATTCACACTTGGAAGTTGTGTAATATCTTGGAAGTTATCAAAACAAACTTGTATTTCAAGGTTGACGATGGAGTCTGAATTTATTGATTTAGATAAAGCCAGGGAAGAAGCTGATTAACATAGAGACTTCCCAAAATATATCCTATATTGGGAAAACCCGTGTCAACCATATGTATCCATTATGATATCCAATTTGCAATTGGTAGGGAACGAAGTAAGATATACAATAGTAAGTATAGACATATTCATCATAGACATAATACTATTAGGAGGTTGCTTTCTAGTGGAATTATCTTAATTGACTATGTAAAATCAAAAGATAATATTGTAGATCAACTTACTAAGCCATTAACTAAAGAGCAAGTGAAAAGATCATCAAGGGGAATAGGCTTAGAGCCTATGGATATATAGAGTCTTCATGGTGGCAACCCAACCTAACTAAATGGAGATCCTATGATCTAGGTTCAATGGGACAACCAAAATATGGATGACTCAACATTACATTAAGGAACTTTTTTCCATTTACCCATTCCTATGATGAAACAATGTAAATAAGAGGATAATCTTAAGCTAAGATTTTAATGATATCTATAAATTGATATGTTCAAGTGGAATATCTAAGGATACAACAATTAGAAGATCACCTACATGAGTAGAAAGGGGTTGCTTCTATGAGAATTTTGTAAGTTTAAATTCTCTAAAGCACTCATGGAACCAGGAGGTATTTATGGCTAAAACAAACACAAATGTGAGAACCAAATATGCTTAAAGAAATTTAGTGTTTTCTATTTTCTTGGTTTATACTAGACGGATAACTGTTCAAGGAGACTTGCCCACTAATTAGCCAATAAACTCGATAGAAATTCATTATGAAAAGTTCAAAGTCTTAGGCTACTTATCCAAATGCAGTTTTCTTCTCTTATTCAATTAGTATGGAATGAAATTTTGAGTTTATCTTCCCTAAAGGGGATGGATGTATTCCAAGAAAGATATTATTACCTTATAAAAGGGTAATGTGAGAGATATCAATTAAATTATGATATTAACATTTTTAATGGAATAAATTTACAATACAATCTTGTGGAGGATTGTTGTATTAAATTGTAAGTGTGTGTGTGTACATATACACATACATACATACATATATATGTAAGTGTGTGTGGGACATGGTGAAAGGCATATACATTGATTTTACATGGTACTCATACATCAAATAGTGTAGTATTTTTTTTTTGGCATGAACCACTCTTGGTCATGTAAGAAAGACAAAGAAAAGGTAAGTAATTGGTTTACTATCAATTTCTTGAAATGACACATTATTTATTATGCCACATTCGACATTTTTTTATTAACTGTATAATGACACAATTCTACATCACCAAACCAAGCGTGCACAATTCTGAAGGGGGTGTTACTCTAGTAATTGTTATCGAGAGTTGTGATTATTTAGAAGAGTCGTGTTCATATAGACAATCACTTAAACATCTATAAATACCCCTATAGTCCACCAGATTAAACAATTTTTTCTAGTATCAAAATCAGAAATAATTTCTTCCTTTCTAGTTAATATCTCTATCTATTTGTCTCATTCTACAATGACTAATTGAGTATTAAGCATAAACATTGGTTTCGCCGGACTCTTATCAAACTGGTGTGCTAATTTTGATAAGAACAAAAAAATATGTTCTATCCTGGGAGGTAATTGTTCACAACTTTGGACACCATAGGAGTAACAAATTTATTTTAAGGATACAGCATGAATTCAGTAGGCTCGGATATCAATTTAACTTTTTTCATCTTCTATTATTATTTTGGTTAATTAGGTACGTCTATTATTGTTGTTGTTATTATTTGTTAATAGTATTTTATCTACTTATTTATTTAAATACCATAAAATTCTTTATTATACGTATAATATACATCCAACACTTCCAATAAAAAAATAAAGAAAGAAATGTTTCCTCACTATGACACTACTCTCCACGTGCAGCAACCATCGATCATCAATGACAAAGACACTCATTTGTGTTCATAAGCATTGAAATCTTGAAGAGTAATTGAAAATGAACATGTGCAAGCCTATGAAATTTGTTATTTTCATCCTACTTTTGGGTAAGATTACGGTAAAGGAAAATGAAAGAGGAAAAAATAGGGCTTTTTATACTAATTCATGAGGTGGTAGTTTGAATTCTAAAGGTCACCATCCTTGTGAAGCATTATTAAGCATCCAAGAGGGTGTAGCTTATACCCTACAACCCATCATATGTAGTCCACTATGCAACACGTTGATCTTATAATGAAGTTAAGAATTTAAAAAATAAATTGAAACTTTTTTTCCACTAAAATTGGTAGAAAAGTAGGCAACATCAACATATTACAAATTACTCAAGAGCCCTTCATGAAGGGGCACAACCAGCGCTAGTTGATTCTTTTATGAGAGGTAGGATTACTTTCATGCTTTCATATTTCACAAAATAGGAAGGCAAAGGAATAGATCCTACATAGCTTAGTTCAATTACAACACCTAGTCTCTATTGCTCCATCTAGTTCAAGCAAGTCCTCTTTCTGAAATATATGAAGATACAAAAAGATGGTAGCTAGACTTCATATATTTTGTTTGGGGCATTCACTGTTCACATGCACTTGAAAGAAATGGTTGTTCATTGAATAACTATATACATTAATACATATATATGCATTATACCGTTGCTTACTTCTAAATGTATCTCTTATCACGTCACATGGCTTCTTGTGGATAAATAAGATAAAACATATGATAATATTAGTTTATCTTAACATAGGTTTATCTTCTAATATTATCTTTATTATTATTATTAAACAGATATGATTTAATATCTTCTAATATATTGTAAACAAGCCGCGAGATTGATATATAGAATAGAAGATAGGAAAACAGAGAAACAAGTTCTATTTGGTTTCTCTTAAATCTTGTGTTTATATTTGATTTTCTTACTTGGTATCAGAGCTGTAATTACTCAAAGATCTTGTCCTTAAAATTCACCATGGCAGATCTAAGCTCTCAAGCCTCTACATATCACAAAAATGATGATGTATCTATAACACACAATGGAAATCAACAAACTCATGTGTCTGCCGCAACTTCAACCAACTAAGATAGTGCATTAAAGATGGTAATCAACCCGTTAAGTCAACTCATCACAATGAAACTCAATGATGGTGACTATTTAATATGGAAGTTTTAAGTGGAATATGCTATAAGTAGTTATGGATTGGAAGGGTTTATTTCAAGTGCAGAACCTATGCTTTCAGCCACCATTATTGATACATTTGGTTTATTCATCACTAACACAACATATGTGGCCTACCAAAGACAAGCTAAACTTCTTATTTCATGGCTACTATTCTCAATGTCCTCCAACTATATCCCGTGAATAATTGGATGTTAGATAACTCAAGAATTATGGACTATGCTTGCTCAATCCTTTACATCACAGTCGATAACAAAAGTGATGTATTACAAGTGACAACTTGAATCCTACAAGAAAGAAGGAATGTCTATGAAAGATTATTTGGTAAAGATCAAGACTTTAGTGGATCAAATAAGAGAGGCAGGCCATACGATATTTGAATGTGATCATGTATTGGCTATTCTGAATGGCATGAGGGATAAATATGAAGCTATTGTTGCATTGATAGCCTCTCAAGAAACTTCCTACAATCTATAGTGTAGGAAATCTTCTCCTTGGTCACAAAGGGAGAATTAATCAAATACTTACAAGAAAAATGACATCAAACATAGTATCTCAGAGAAAACCAAATAATCCTAGAAATTGGGGATCTGGGCACGGTATTCTAGTGGTCAAAGAAGTCAAAGAAGAAGAGTCAAGGGAAGTGGTGATTGAAGCAACATAACATAATGTTAACAGTGTGGAAAACTCGGATATACCATTCAGAAATGCTATTGCATACTTGATTTCAGCTTCATAGAAGTTAATTTAGTAGAAGGTGGCTCTTTTTCTAGTGGAAGTTCAACACCAGCCATAGATAGTAGTGGTGCTTCTATCAATATGGTTCAAGACACCTATTTGAATACTCAAGAATCTACAACCTAAGTGCTGACTGCCCATTTAGCATCAAACTACTCAAATTGATATCCAGATTTAGGTGCAACAAACCATGCCACAAATGATCTAGCAAGCTTGAATCTTGGTTCTAAATACATCGGTTAAAATCAATTCTATATGGGAAATGGTCACGGCCTAGGTATTTCTCATATAAGCCATTCTTTAACACCCACCTCTTACAGTGCTAAATTATTATCTCTAAAAAATATCGTACATGTTTTCCTCTAATACTTAAATTATAAGACATTCTTTAATACCTACCTCTTACAGTTTGCTAGAGATAATGGTGTTTATTTTAAATTTCATCCATGTTTTGTGAAGGATCTAAAAACCAGAGACGTACTTCTTAAAGGGATAGTGCATGATGGCCTCTACCAATTCAAATTACAATTTCAAATGGCTCAATTTCAACATAGCATAAAAAATAAGAAGACTCAGACCGGTTCTACCTCATCTAATTCTTTTCATGTTAATTTTACCTCTACTAGAAATTATGATTTTTATGTTTGGCATAGGAAATTAGGACACCCTTCCTTAAAAGTAGTTAAGCAAGTATTAAATTCTTATAACATTCCAGTTCTTATTAATAATAATAATTTAGTTTGCAAGTCCTTTCAAATGTGTAAATCTCACAAACTTCCTTTTCTCATTTATCAAACCACCTATAATTAACCCTCGCAACTTGTTGAGGTAGATATCTAGGGACCTGCTCCTATGGCTTCCCAATATGGCCATAGATACTACCAAAGCCTTGTTGATGCCTTCTCTCTGTATACTTAGATTTGTATTTTAAAATCAAAAGCTGAAGCACATGAATGTTTTATCCAACTTAAGGTGTAGGTGGAATTACATCTAAATAAGAAAATTAAATGTTTTAAAACTTATGGGGGAAGAGAGTTTTGAAGCCTCACTACCTTAACAAAAAGATCATATATTATTCATAGAACTACATGTCCATATAATTTTGAACAAAATGGAATCGTTGAAACAAAATATAGACACAAAGTGGAAACTGGCCTAACTCTTCTTGCTCAAGCCAATCTTCCTCAGAATTACAGTTCCGTTGCATTTACTAGTGCCATCTACTTGATAAACAGGCTTCCAATTGTGTTTCATCATGGATAGTCCCCACATGTGGTATTTATCTCTACCAAACCAAATTATAAATTCTTAAGGTTGTTTGGCTGCTTGTGCTTTCCTTATCTCAGGTCATATAATGCTCACAAAATGGATTATCCTCCCCATGCACTTTTCTTGGTTACAATACCTCTCACAAAGGGTATAAATGTTTGGATAAGGATGGGAGATTTTTCTTTATGTCATGCCATGTTCTGTTTGATGAATCAAAATTTCCTTTTCAATACAAGTAATAGATCTATGAAGAAGAAGATGCTCTATGTAATGCTCTAATAACAACTACAACTATTCCTATTGTCACATAGAATCTTCATCTCCTAGTGTTTTATATGACCAATTAGAGAATTCCTCCAACCTTGGGTTTGCATCAAGTTTTTACACTTCTACTTCCAAAGTGTGCTCTGGCTCTTTAGAATCATGTTCAAGTTCTTCTTAGTCCCTTACTAAATCAGTTCATTCATGGCCTTCTTATAATCAAGAAATGGTTTCACACTCTACTCCTATATAGGTGGTTAACCAGTATCCCATGATTATAAGAGGGAAAAAAAAAAGGATTTTTAAACAAAAAATTCTATGCTATTTTTTTGGATTCAAATGAACCAGAGACAATAGGGCATGCGTGGGAACATCCTTGGTGGAGATAGTCCATGGAAGATGAATATTCTGCATTGAAGAAAAAAAAGACTTGAACACTTGTTCCTTTGCCTCAGGATAGGAAGGTGGTTGGTTGTAAGTGGTTTTTTAAAGATAAATAGACATTTATATGGAAGTGTAGCTCGATATAAGGCAACACCAGTTGTAAAAGGTTATGTACAAAGTCATGACATTGATTTTGGTGAAATTTCCAATCCTATAGTTAGACCAGCAACAATTCGGATCGTATTGACTCTTGCCTTTTCTACTCAATGGTCAATAAGTCAATTAGATGCCAATAATGCCTTACTCAATGGTGATCTAGGTGAAGAAGTCTACGTGGAATAACTAGTAGGACTCAATGGCAATAATGTTTTGGTATGTAAGCTTAAAAAGGCTTTGTATGGTATGAAACAAGCACTTAGAGCTTGGTTTGAGAAACTTAAAAAGTGTCTTGAACAACTGGGTTTTAGCTCGTCAAAGTCAGATCATTCCTTATTTATTCAATAGACATAGACCTTTACTATTTTAGTGTTGGTGTATGTTGATGATATCATTATCACAGGTAATGATGAGTCTCAAGTGCATAGATTAATTAATCTTTTGCATGATTCTTTTTCTCTAAAGAATTTGGGCAGTCTTAACTACTTTGTAGGTATAGAAATTGTTCATATAAAAATAGGTCTGCACTTATCTCAAAGGAAATATATTCAAGATTTGCTAGGAAGAGTTAAAATGAATGAAGCTAAGCCCCTTCCTACACCAAAGCTATCTAAACAAGAAGGAGATCCCATTGATAATATTATTGAATATAGATCCATGGTTGGAGTATTACAATACATTACTATTACTAGACCAGATATTTGTTTCAGTGTTAACAAGGTTGAACAATTTATGTAGCAGCCTCTAAGCACTCATTGAAAGGCAGTGAAATGTATACTAAGATATCTTAAAGGTACCATTGAAGATGAACTAATGATGAAGGCCACTAATCAACTATAGCTTATTAGTTATAGTGATGCAGATTAGGCAAATATTCCTGATGACAGAAGATCAGTAAGTGGGTTTCGTGTATACTTGGGGTGCAAATCTCATTACTTGGCACTCTAAGAAACAACACATAGTGTCAAGATCAAGCACTAAATCTAAATTTCGAAGTTTGGCCAATGCAGCATCCGAATTGATTTGGATACAAGGTTTTCATCAAGAGCTTGGTATCTTTAATCCTATGCCTCCCATTTTATGGTGTGACAATCAAAGTATAGTTGGCTTATCAGCAAATCCATTTCTTCAAGCCAGGACCAAGCAATTGGAACTAGATCTATATTTTTTAAGAGAAAAGGTTGCAGCCGGTCAAATTGCAATCAATCATGTTCCATCCATTGATCAAATTGCAAATATATTTACTAGGCCATCACTGTAGTTTTATGTCAAGATGAAGTAGAAGTTGATGATAGAGAAACTGACATAAGAAGAGAGCATTGTTTCGGTGGGGGAAATAAAGATAAAGCATATGATAAGATTAGTTTATCTTAACATAGGCTTATCTTCTAATCTTATCTTTATTATTGTTATCAAAACGATATGATTCAGGATTTCAGGGGATTAGACATATCAAACTCTAAATGCATTATATATATATATATATATATATATAGTAAACAGGCTGTAAGATTGATATATAGAATCGAAGACAGAAAAACAGAGAAACAAGTTCTCTTCGGTTTCTCTTAAATCTTGTGTTTATATTTGATTTTCTAACTTGGATATCAGGCACTAGAGCTTTACTTAATGTGGCCTTTGATAGTTCCCATGAGTTTCTTCATTTCTATATAACATTTTTGCTAAAAGCCAGAATTCTTTCATCAGACCATCGATCGTTTCACATTAGTTGTCCGCGAACTATGATGGCGAATTTCTGTCGCCAGTGGCCTACTAAACATAGATATGGTAGGCATCCCACAATATGAAATCATTCTTCTCCGGGAATTGCTTCAAAATTTAGTTATCTAAAATAATTCTGTTAATGAAAAAAATATATATGCTAACAATTTTTTTAGAAAATAATTATTTACGATAATTACTATATTTGAAGTAACTTCAAAAGAATTTGTTATATTTATTGTTTGTTAGCACCGAAAGTTAGGCCTGACTTCCGATGACAGCTACACATTTGACTATCTTCTGAGATACATTGATTGGTTGGTGCACTGATTGAAATCATGTTTTATGTCTACCTTGTGTAACAGTTGGAATCAATCCTGGATTCATCTCAAAAGAAGCCATGTTCTTTTGCATAGTCCTATCGAGGGAGATACCACTTTTTTTTTTTTTTTTTTTTTTAACAATAAAATAGTCAGTTGACATG
The DNA here is from genome assembly GCA_039764185.1 of Tamarix austromongolica. NCBI lineage: Eukaryota > Viridiplantae > Streptophyta > Magnoliopsida > Caryophyllales > Tamaricaceae > Tamarix > Tamarix austromongolica. Next base: position 55,360,195 of record CM077816.1, read on the forward strand.
ACGCTGCGTACGTGTGGACCTTCCCCCCAAAACCCACTAGGCTTCATTCATACCGTTGATAGTGTTCTTTTGGCCAGATGTTCGCTTTACTCAAGAATTTGTTTAATATTTCAGCCACATCTTGTGGGCTAGCGGACACATTTTACTATTTTAGTGGCCAGGCTAACAATGATGGATGGTGGGTCGCATGGAGATTTAAAAAGAGCTTGAAAATTTGGATATGGATTAGCGATCAATCCGTTGCTTCATTATAAATCTTCTCATGCTTTTTCTGACTATATATAGAAACATGCTTTTGTCTGAGATAAAAGGCTTCATTGAGTTTTGCTGATGAGCGGATAAAATTTTAGCATGTTGGTAGAGACAATAGGGCTTCTTCGATGATTTCCTAATAATTTATTACCCTGTTAGAACACGTTAGTCCACTGATCGCCTATATTAACAGTGCTTAATTGCTTGGAGGCCTAATGTTTTCATCATTGGTGGTCGATCTCCTGAGATCTGCTTTTGAATTTAGTAGCTTCTTGATGTCGACATGCAATACGTCAGATGGCCTTCAGATATATCCAACTCGTTTTGCTATCTTCGTAAATGAATCGCAACTATTCCTGTGATAATATGATTCTTCACAACTCTAATGTTGGATCAACTAGATTTTTACACAACAATATTTCTCTTGATTATCGGTTAAATTTTTTTATTTAATGATGAACTATACAGGACCGGTCATCAATCATCAATCATTGGTCCTAGAGGTGGCAATTTAATCAAGCGGGTTGGGTTGTGATGGGACTGGTCGGTTTCATGGGTTGAGCTGGGTCACTTATGGTTCATGTCATTATAGGTCATTTTATCACTTATATCCGTTTCAAGTCAAATTATTAAGTCGAGTTTGGGTTCAAGCCTGATTACTTTGGGTTAGGTCATTCTAGGTTTAGGTTATCACGGATTGTTTTGGTACTTGGGTTGGGTTTGAGTTAAATAAATTTGAGTAATCTCGAGTCAATTTTGTGGCTCAAGTCATATTAGTTTGGGTCGAACCACTTTGAATTTTGGCTATTGCGGGCCATTTTGGTAGTTAGTTCGTGATAATTTTGGTCAATTTGTTAGTTTAGGTTGAGTTATTTGATTCGAGTCATTTTAAATTTAAATCAAATTATCATAGGGGTTGAGTTTAAGATGCTTTAGGTTTGAGTAATTTTTTGTCAATTCATTAGTTCAAATTGAGCTTCTTCGTGTGTCAATTTTCTTGGATCCTTAGTTTACTCAAGTTTGGTTAGATCATTTTTAATTTAGTTTATTAAAGGTTAATTTAATAATTGGGGTGGAGTCTAAGTCGACTTACTTTAAGTTCACATTTATTTAAACTTTAGGATGACTTAGGTCAGATTGTATTGATTCTAACTATTTTAAATTAGTAGATTGATATTAGGTCATGCTAATTTCAAGTTAGGTTGATATCGAGTTTTATTGATATAAAATTGGGTTGATATCAGATTGAGTTGATATTAGGTTAAGTTGATATCGGGTTAGATTATGTCGAATTGGGTTGGATTCTAGTTTCTAGTTGGCTAGGTTCACAAGTTAGGTGTGGGTCAGCTCGAGTTCAAGTCAAGTCAATTATTGATGGGTCAGCAATAGGTTGGGTTAGTATTAGATCAAGTTTGGGTTAGATCGGGTAGATAATTTTTTTTAAACAGGACATTATCTGTCATGTCAGTAGGGGAAGAATTAATTAATGTCTATGACCTTCTAAGGTAATTTACATCGTATGACCAGTGACATGGGCATGCCATCTAGTGTTTTATTTTATTTCATTTTATTTTTTGATTTAATTTTTTTTTCATTTTGTTTATTAAAAAAGGACAAAAAATATATCATAATGTTTTTAAAATTTTACTCTATAAATATATATCTATATTAATATAATTCCGATAAAAACATTATTTTGAAATATTAGTATAATAATAATGATATGTAATTAGTATCGGAAAGGATATGCACACTATTGATGAGACATCTTGAGAATAGTGTTGAAAGTTTGTTTTAAATTTTAGCAGAATAATAGTAAAAGATATGTGAAACAATGATGAAAGATGTGTATACTAACAATGAAGGATTACTATAGCAACAATAAATGATATTTATAATAATAGTGAAATATTGCAATGATAGTATTCAAATTTTGTAGTAAATTTTACAATGAAAGATTAGTGTAATTGGATTGAAAGATTAATAGAAATGGGGTAAAATATTAGTAGAATTAGGGTGAAAGATTTTGATAAAAGTGTTTTGAAATTTTGGCATGATATTGATGAAAGATATGTAAAATTGAGGTGAAAGATTAGTACATGTTTGGTGAAAGTTAAACATTTTAATGGTGAAGGTTTGGTAAAGCAATGTAAAAATATTGGAGTAAAGAAAATATTTAAACATAATTAATATAATATTGATGAAAGATTAGTTCAATTATGATGAAGGAATAAGTTATGTATGATAAAAGATCAATTTATGGATGGTGAAATATTAAATGTACTTTATTGTAACATCCTTTTTTTAACCCTAATTACCATGTAATTAATCTAATAACTCATTTATTTTTTTTAATGTTGATTTCCAAGTCGATCAAATTAAATTTGAGTCTTCTAAAGTTCATTTCATTTATTTGCATAAAGTCATATTTTTCATGATTTTTTATTTAATCATTTTTATCGATTTTCAACTCATCTAAAATCTATAACTCATTCTAAAATTATTCTCAAGGTTATCAACTTATTTCGTTTGATTTTAGTTCACCAGTTGCTTCATAATGGTTAAATTATGAATAATTTTTTTATGTGATTAGATTATTTTAGTCCTTTTTTTTTTATCTATTTAGGCTCTGAATACATTTCTTGATCAAATATTTTACATAAATGATTTTTTAAAATCTTTGAGCACCAACCCATACCTATTTAGGCCATTCATTATTTCTTTCATGCATTTGTGGAAAAATACATTTGTATGGACTATGCGATTTTCTTGTTTTGCTTGTTTTCCATTCATTAAGATTCAAATAAATTATGATACCTAATATATTTATATATTTGGACTACTAAAATTATTTCACAACCTCCCATAAAATTTCATGATTTTTTGCGTTTATTTGATGTTTTTCCTAATAAATCTCTATTTAATTCTATTTCTACACATTTAATTATCTAAATTTTTAGAAAGTTAGCCCTTTGACCCCTTATTTATGTTGACAACCACTCCTAACTTGGAAACTTGGATTTTATCTTGTATTTGGGCATTTAACCCCAATCTTTACTAAAATCCAATCATCCAAAATTATCCTATATAATGTGTGCCTTGCAATACTACTCTTTCTTCTATAACCCAATCAAGTATTTAAGTGGCTGACCTCACCCCCTTTTCCCTTTCGATTTCATGTTTGAATTTGGAACAGTGGGAAAAGTCCATGTGTGCCCATAATCCCCACTCAATGCTCATAATTTCTTTTTCCTCTTATATTCATTATCAACCTTATGCCTACTTATTGCTCTCTTCCCTACCTTAATTTCTACAAGCCCCATATGCCCTGATTTTGTAGTAGTTACTTTGATTTCCCCTTTATCATTCAACCTTTGTAGCATGAATCTTCATCTTGTTATTGCATTGTTGGTTTATCTTGTGGTGGTTTGGTGGTGATTTGTCTTAGTTTTCATACCTTCTAATGTATAAGAAATCCAAATTGGTGAAGAGTGATTGGTGGTGATTGCATTGAATTCACCAAAGGTTTGAAAGAGAAGGGTAAGTTAGAATAGGATAGTGTAAAAAGAAGAGAAAGGATGATTGAGAGTATAAAATGTAAAACCAAGGTACCTCCTTAGATCTTGCACACTTTAAACTATTCACCAAGGCTTAAGACTACTTAATGGAAGTTGGATAGATTTTGAGATTAAGTCTCAAACTTGAGCTCAAGCCAACCAGATAAAGAGATAAGAGTTAATATCCAAGTATTTATCTTCCATTAAATGAATCCCTCACAATTTAAAGCTAAGAATTTAGGACTTATAAAAAAGGTGACAACCAACTAATCGAGTTATAAGGACTTGGTTTAGTTACAATCAAACTAGTTAGGTGTTTTAGTAACTTTAACAAGCTAATTCTATTCTAACTAATTAAAATCAACTAGTATGGTGTCATAACTTGTGAAAATCAACACGCATGACCTTAATCAAGGCCTTACACTTCATTATAAGTCTTAGAAATAGGCTAAATGCTTAGGTAAAGTAAAAATTACAAATATGGTAAATTAGACAACTATCCTTTCAAATGATAAGCCTAATGAGGAAAATAACACTTCCCAACATCCATCAACAACCTATGATTATTTTGATCAATTTATAGCTACTTGCTCCTTAATTTGAGATAAAATTAAGGCCTTGGAACTCCTCAAAAATTCCCATCAACAATTTGTATAGTTGTTGTCCTAGATTTATAGTCCCAAGTGAGCCATTTTCTTGAAAATAAGCAAGCATCATTTCTAAATTTCTTCCTACTGAATTTTAATCCCTTTGAGTCATATTTGAGTCACTAGGAAGTTGGAAAATTTGGTGGCATGCATGGCTTCCTTAAGATAGTTTTCCTTTCCATATGATAATAGTGTTGAATTTTCCTAAACTAGAAAAATTTAAGCTTACCATGACAATTAAAGAAGCACTTTAGGGGGATGTTCCTGCATCACCATATTTCTCCCCAAATCTTGAACCACTTATTGTTGTTTTGTAACCCTCCTTACACAGCTTCCTACCTCCATAATAGCATCATCCTCTTCCTATTTTTCTTAGATTCTTTTAGTGGTTGTTATTGTTGTTGTAGCTTATCGAATTCCACCACTCCTCCATCTTTCCCCTTTTCTTTTACTTTTCCCTTAAACAAATTTATTAGTTCCTAACCCTTATTATTTTTATTTGATGGTGTCCAAGCCTAGGAGGATAAGTGGTGATTTAAGGAGTTTTATTTTATTTCTTGAAGATTAGCTAGTAGGTAATGTGATTAATTTTCTAGATATAGGATATAAGATATTTTTGTTGTGTTAAGATAAGTTCCATGTATCCATGATTACCTTTTTGTTGAAATAATGCATGAGAATATATTTAAGTTTTGGCATGATGGTTTAATCTTGGAGGCATTAATATGTAAGCATGGGAATTTGGATGAGATATATGAGTTGAATGATTTTATGTCTGTTGAAACCTTGATGAATATATTATTAGCGTGTGATGAACATTCTATTAATCATTGATGAATGTGTAGTAGAATCATGATGAATATGCCTCTGCCTAAAATAAAAAATTTCTTAGCCTTGTTATATATGTGAGCTAAAGTAGTTTTTAATTTGGGTGTCGTTGGAGTTAAAATGAAATTATTATGATTTTATTAAGTTTGGAGGTATTCGGTATAGTTAAGGATAGTTTGGCCATTAAACTTTAATTATGGAAATTTAGAATTGAAGTGAGTATTATGGTAATATGATAAGTTAAGTATAATAGTTTAATTAACTGAAATGATTATAATTAGTATAAATTATGGCTTAACGATAAAGTGTCCAAAATAAGCATAGATCCCTTATGGGTAAAATTATTAAGTTATGTACTTAATTTGATTTTGACCCATTTTTTGGCTTAATCATGTTTAGTATGAAACATTTAGGTGCTTTCTTGAAATAGGTACATTAATGAGTTTAATTGGTGGTTAAATGAATTAAGTAAAGAATTAGGATTAATAAGAACTTTATGACCCTTTCACCTTTATAATAATTTTATTAGCTCTTTTTTTTTTAGCTTCAAGATATATCTAAGGGATTTCTAAATGTAATAATGAGTTATAAGTGTGTAATTAAATAATTGGAATAGGGTTTCTCAACATACTAATTGTTATTTTATGCATAACATGTTTTGTCTAATTAACCTTAATGTCTATCTAATTACATTTTAATTCACAATTATTGATATGAATTCATATAAATAATGATATGTTATCAGTAATTGGTATTATTAAGTGTTTTAACTTGAGTATATGAGTGGCTATAATTATCTTGATACTTCATAAGTGTTAAAGTGGGTTGTAATGATAAGTTAATGATGATGTTTTAAGTGAAGTGGTTAAGTAAGTGATATTATGTTAAGTGATGAGTGTGGTTATTACGCTTGAATAAAATATTAATATCAAATGGAAAGATCACATAAGTTAGAATCGAGAAAGATTATCCATTCCACTAAAAATAATAGTGGTCCCCAGGTACATTTTGCCTTGGAAAGAGTTATATGTCCTTTATCCTGGTTTTATTAAAACCAGAGTGGCCATATATATGCTCTATACGATTTTATTGCACCATCCTATAGGGGATACCCATATTTAAAGATAAGTCTCTAGTTTTATGGACCCTGTGAGTGTATTGCTTTGGAAGATGCTTTATGCCATAAATTCATTCCACCAGACATAAAATAATGGCCCTTAGAAGTGTCATGTCTAGGAAGGAGGTTTATGTCACTAATCATTCCTGGTACTCAATGTAAATAAGAATTAAATTGTATGACAACTAATTACATATAATAATATGAATTATACTCCAAATTTTATCTCATGATATGAAAGAGGTCACAACATATTTTGTAGCATTCTCTCCTTTAAGTGTGTCATGATATATTTATGACATGCTAGGTTTCTAGAATAATCATATTACTTATTATTACATGCTATCATTTCATTATTATATGTGTATTCTTATATAATCACCATGTCATATGTGTGTTAGGTGCATCATGCTACACTTTGAATTAATCATGTTTCTCCATATGTAAGTACTCATGTGTTCAAATGAGCAAATGCCCCTTATTTTTGCATGTATTTTTCATGTAAGTGCTTTAACATGTTACTTGTGGTAGAAAGATGTAGCTAGGTTGTGGGTGTTGTGTTGTAGTTATTCAGATTCTTTTCTTATTACATACATACATGCCTTCTTGCATACACACATACATCCATATATCCATAAATACATACATACATATAAATGAAAGAAACCTTGAGGGGTGAATATGGTTATTAAAAAAAATAATATAAAAATTAAAATATGACCCATAATTTATAGTGGTTCAAGGATTAAATTTTTCCACAACCATTACCAAAAGGTTTTGATTTTTAGATTTTAAACATACTTTGTATTTATTTATGATTACTACTCTCTTTGTATATGAGCATACAATCTCAATAACCTCTACAATATGATTTAAAATTTTACCTTGTTATCTTCTCTAGGTTTATGGATCTACAAATTCAATGACATCTTCTATGAATACTAGTTAACACAAAACCTCAAATAATAAGTTTTGAAGAGTGTTGTGATTTATTACAAAGTATCCCACAAATGATTCAAATATGAAAGTGTAAGAACAATTTTTGTGAGTGTAATCTAGTTAGAAAGAATAAATTTTGCAATCAAGAAACTGATTCTAGCTAAGTAGAGTGAGCAAAAATACTTTTGAAAGTATCTAAAAAAAACTAAATATGAAAGTGTGTTGTCAAGAATTAATTGCAGAGAGAGTTGAGAAATAAATTTTCAATTAATGAGAGTTCAAAATTTAATTATTATTATACCCCATAAATGCCATTTATATTAGTTTCCAATAATATACATGTTAGAGTAAAAAGTATGTAATCATTGCGCGAGTAACAAACAAAATTTTTAGCATTTAGTGTTAACCAATCAATCAATTTAGGGAACCAATCTATTAGTTATCCTAAACAATCAATTGATTGGTATAACCGGCCAAAGGATTATGCTTAGACTTGATTAGAAAGTGTTACTATTGTATAAACTAGTCATTGGTTATTTGAATCAGTTAGTCGGTTTTGTGCTTTACATTTTTGGTCCTATGAAAATATAAGAATAGTTGATGTATTTGCTAAAACCATTCCATTAGTTTGGTCCTTAGTTAAAAGCTATTTTGCATTTATATATCAACTCTTATCCTGGTTAGTTAAATTAGTTGATTGATTTCAAGAACTAGTTGATGGGTTTGAGGAAGCCAATTGAAGTGATCGACCAAAGATAAAATCATATTTCACAGTACTAAAGATCTATAGGAACTAGTTTATCGGTTTCAAGGATCATTGAAGGTTTAAAGTCTTGCTTTTGAAATCATAAAAAATTTGATAAGTTGTAAAACTAATCAAATGGTTTCAGTTGGAACCAAACACATATAAATATTTAGATAATTTTTTGGGATTTTAGAAACAACAATGAATTCATATCAAATAAATTATTAAAGAAGATTTTAAATCCCAAGAGATTAAAATCAAAAGTATTGGTTCTCACATAGCCTTAAAAGATAACCTAAGACTTAAATTATAAACCTTGAGGTCTTGAGTCATGATAGCTTGACACAATATTCTCTTTTTCCTTAAAACTTGATTATTCGCTTAAATGTTGCACTTGAAAGAAGGATTGGTTATGTGTACTTTGAGACTTGATTCTTTTGTTAAGCCATTGCACTTAAAGGTTAGTTTGGATAAGTGTGGTTTGACATCCTTATGCTCAATGTATTTCTTGCACACTTGAACAAAATGTTTTAAACATGTTTGTTATCATCAAAATAAGTATTAATACATTAATTAACCTAGGAGTTCAACGACATATATATTATATATGTATGATTGTCACATTTGTATTGTAATCTTGTAATCCAAGATCAAATGTTCTTGGCACCTGATCTCTAGTTTTGAGTTGTTCATTTTTAGACTTGCACCTAACATGGATTGGTGATAAAGTGAATTTTTCCCATATTTTTACCTCTCTTTCCCTTATATTTGGGACTTCATTTAATCTATTTTGCATATTTTGCCATGGTTTTGGCCTATTATTTGTACTACCATTTTCTTGAGCCTTGTATTGCAGGATTTCCCACAAAACACCAAGATCGAGAAAGAATTGCTTATATTTAGAGCTAAGGACCTAGAAAGGAAAGTTTGGGAGGAGAGTGCATCGATTCAACATGCTTATAAAGATGCATTGAAGCTATGAGAGCCAAAAGATATGCCAATATATCCTTAAGAATACTCAAAAGGGGAGTGCACGGTTGGCTGCACACATAGGTGCACAACCGTGTAGCACTCCCATGTGTTTAAAGAAGAAAATAGAATCACACGGCCAACCCATGCCAGACCTACATGATCATGTGAAATTATGAACTGAAAATTCGAGGCCAAAAATTTTGCACGACCTGGCCGTGAAAGGCCTACACGGCCATGCAAAGTCAAAATTTCCAAATTGCTGAGAGCTGAAATATTTCACGGCCAGGCCGTGCAGCAGCGATTCTCCCCATGATCTACGTGCGCGACATGGCCGGTGTGATGGGGAATTTTGTGGAACCCCTCAAGGATTTCTTAAGGAGAGAGAGAGGATGTTTTAATGGAGTCTAAGGCCCCTCATTATCAAGCATATCTTCTTGTAAAAACTTGTTTTTCCTAATCTTTAATTTTTTAGAAGATTCAATTGTGTAATTTTGACGGTCGGTTCGAATCAACATTGCACTCTTCTGAATTATGGTTATTTCAATCTAATTCTTCTTTTCTTTATCTATTGCATTGTTATTCCTCATCATGCTATTTATTTCGTTCATTTTATTTGTAAGTATGAGTGAGTAGTCTCTTTTCTAGGATTGGACTTAGGTACTGTTTTAGTAATTGATATGATGAAATAAAGTATTATGTCATATGATTGATTCATTGATACTGTTATATATGCTAGATTTGATTGTCGTACAGTGGATTTGACGAAATCCGACCTCCATAGATGTAATCTACAACTGAAAGGTTGAGATTTCTTAGGGACTCTATAATTGGTGGTGCTTAATGGCTTTAATTTAATTTGTGAGTCACGAAAGTAGTTGAAAAATTAGATTAAATACGTTCTTATACCTTGAAAGAGGCTAACCAATATGATTTGACCAATTGTCCATCGTTAGTGAACTAATTTGCGACATAAGTATTGTTTCATTATTGATTATTAATCTGGAGACCAAAGTTCGATCCTAGGTTTTATTGCTATTGTTAGAATGCTTTTCATACTTTTTCTTTTCATCTGAAGGCATACCTCCACTTTTTGTAGATTTAGTTAGTTAAAATAGTAAAGAAGTGCAATCAATTATGAATTCTCTGTGGGATACAACCTTGAAATGCTATAATGAATCTGTGCACTTACGGAAATAGCACAACAAGTTTCTGGCACCGTTATTAGGGATTTTGGGTAATTGATATTCTGTTCTTTGTTATTTTGGCTTGACTAAATCCTTTAATTCCCTTCTATTCTTTGTCTTCGCTGGCTAATATTTTGCTGTATTCACTTTCAGGAACCTTTTATGCAACGATCCTTTCAACTTGGGCCCCCAAGAGAGCTTGACCCTGAGATCGAACAAACGTTGATTGGGTTGCGAAGGTGGATAATTGAGACAAAAGCAAGCACGAGTTCAGAAACCTCGGCTGACACTGAAGGAGACGAGGAGCAACATTGCTCTCTTAAAGAGTTTGCATCTCCAAATGCATACGAGATGCAATCGAGCATCCGAAAGCCTAATGTAGCTGCCAACACTTTTGAACTGAAACCTGTGTTGCTCAATATGGTTTAGTAGAATCAATTCGGTGGTAGTCCAACGGAGGACTCTAACTTACACATTTCTATTTTTCTCGAGTATTGCGACACCTTGAAGATGAAGGGAGTGTCGGATGACGCGATCAAGCTTCAATTATTTTCGTTCTTGGTATGGGACAAAGAAAGGGCCTAGTTGTAATCACTTCCCCTAGGTCCATTACCACTTGGGATCAGCTTTCTCGAGCCTTCCTCGAGAAATAATTCCCACCATCAAAAATAGTCTAATTGAGGAACCTGAATACGAGCTTCAGCTAAAAGGATGGTGAATCACTCTATGATGCATGGGAGCACTACAAAGACATGTTAAGAATGTGCCCACATCATGGGTTGGAATAATGGTTACTGGTCCATACGTTTTATAATAGCTTATGTTACAACACCAGGTTGACTTTAGATGCAGCAGTAGGAGACACCTTCATGAATAAAAGTATACCGGAAGCCAAACAACCAATTGAAGATATGGCTCAAAATCATTACCAATGGTCAGATGAGTGTTCTACAGCTAAGAAGAGCGACAGGTATGCAATTGATAATTTGGACCATCTTTCTTCGCGAGTTGATGCATTATTTTAGAAAATTGATAAACTAAGTGTTAATGCATTAATAACCCCCTGTTGTTTGTGAGATTTGTGTCACTGAGAGACATTCATCGGTGGAATGTCAATTGGTTACTCCTACACCCCCTGAAGCAACCCTAGCGGACCATGTTAACTATGTCAATAACTTCAATCAAAATGGAGATCCATTTTCCCCCACCTACAACCCTGGATGGCTAAACCTTCCAAATCTGTCTTACAAGAACCCACCTCAGAACCCCATCCCTCAATCAAATTTTAGGCCCCCATGTTTCCAAAACCTTAGACCACCATTCCCATCTCCTCCCAATTTAAATATTAAGTTGATGATGGAGAGATTCATAGTCTCTTAAAACAAACAAATTGAGGATTTGAAGAATTTGGTCAAAAGCTTAAGCTCTAAGGTTGAATCCCTAGCCACCCACAATAAAATGATAGAAAATCAAATCATCCAAGTTTCTCAACAATTGGGATCTTCCTCTTGACCCACTACAATGCTTCTCGGATAGCCAGAGACGAATCCTAAGGGATCTGTTAATGCTATAGCCCTTTGAAATGGAAAAGAGTTAGAGGGCCCTATTTTATAAAAGAAAGTAGAGGAGTCGAAGAGGAAGTGGAAACGCAAAAAGAAGACACACAGGTTGAGAGTGAGACCATCTTAGGAAAAGGTACCAAGGAAGAAAAGTATGTCCCCCATCACCACCTTTCCCTCAACGACAAGCAAAAGCGAGATTAGAAAAACAATTCAGAAGGTTTGTAGAAATTCTACAGAAATTGCAAATCAATATTCCATTTGTGGAAGCCATATCACAAATGCTTGCCTATGCCAAATTTTTGAAAGAAATCCTCTCCAATAAAAGATGGTTAGAAGAGTATGAGACGGTAGCACTAACATAGGAATGTAGTGATATTATTGAAAACAAGCTTCCACCTAAGCTAAAAGATCCTGATTCATTCTCTATTCCCTGCACTATCGATGACATTTCCATTAATCATGCACTTTGTGATCTTTCTATTTGTAAGAAGCTGCAGATGGGAGATTTGAAGCCTACCACCATCTACCTCCAACTACCAGATCGGTGGGTGAAACACCGAGTAGGCATATTAGAAGATGTACCTATCTAGGTCGGTAAGTTTTACATTCTGGTTGATTTCTTCATTTTAGAAATAGAGAAAGATGCTTAAATTCCCATCATTTTGGGAAGACCTTTCTTAGATACTATAGGAGCAGTGATAGATGTGAAGAATGGAAAACTCTCCCTCAACATTGGGGAAGAGAAAGTAGATTTTGACTTACCTTCCACCGTGAACTTTCCATTAATTAATGATACTTGTTGTATGATTGATACAATGGATAGGATGATTCAAGAAGATCTTGCTGATTTGATTGTAGAAGATCCATTGGAGAAATGTGTAATGTGGTATGACCTAATCTATGAAGGCGATGAAGAAGCAGTTGCTTACGCTGCCATGTTCGGAGAGGATCATGCTTATGCAAAACAATCGGGTGTGGTGAGCTCGATTGGAAGAGAATTATATGGCTCATCTTATATGGAAAAAGCTGTATCTAAGGTAGAGATAAAACCTCTCCCTTCCTCTCTTAGGTATGAATTTATGGACTCAAAAGTTGAATATCCTCTCATTATAAATGCTAGCCTAAATAAAGAAGAAGTTGAAAAATTACTTAAAGTTCTTAGGCTGCACAAAGATGTTATAGGATATTCCATTAAAGACATAAAAGGCATAAATCCTTCATTTTTCATGCATCGTATATTATTAGAATAAGGAAATAAGTCCTCCATTGAGAATCAAAGACTGTTAAACCCAAACATGAAGGAGGTTGTGAAAAAGGAAGTGCTTAAGCTCCTAGATGTAGGAATCATTTACCCTATCTCATATAGTGAGTAGGTAAGCCTAGTTCAGGTTGTACCTAAGAAAAGGGGCATGACTGTCATAAGAAATGAGCAAAATGAACTAATTCCTACAAGAACAGTCACCGGGTGATGCATGTGTATTGACTATAGGAAGTTAAATAAAGCCACCCAAAAAGATCATTTCCCCCTTCCTTTTATCGAACAAAAATTGGAAAGATTAGCTAGGCACTCTTATTTTTGCTGCCTATATGGATACTCGGGATTATTTCAAATCCCTATCCACCCCAGTGATCAAGAAAAGAAAACATTTACATGCCCATATGGTACTTTTGATTATAGGAGAATATCATTTGATTTGTGTAACGCCCCAGACACTTTTCAACGCTGTATAATGTCCATATTCTCCGATTTTATTGAAAATATTATGAAAGTATTTATAGATGATTTCTCTGTGTATAACACCACCTTTGATGATTTCCTCAACAATCTTGCTAAGGTCTTAAAATGATGTAAAGAAATGAACCTTGTTATTAACTAGGAAAAGTGTCATTTTAAGGTACAAGAAGGCATTGTTCTAGGTCACTTGATCTCCAATAGGGGAATTGAAGTTGATAGAGCAAAAATTGACATTATTGATAAGATGCCTCCCTTAACTAATGTCAAAGGTGTTCGGAGTTTTCTAGGCCATGCTGGATTCTATAGGAGGTTCATAAAAGATTTCTCAAAAATTGCTAAGCCTCTAACCCACCTCCTCATCAAGGATACCCCTTTTGCATTTGATCAATCTTGTTTGAGTGCTTTTAGCAGTTTAAAAGAAGCATTGACCACTACCCCCGCTATGAGACACCCTGATTGGAGTGTCCCTTCTGAGGTAATGTGTGGCGCTAGTGACTATTCCATAGGGGTTGTTCTTGGACAAAGGAAGGACGGGAAGGTGTATGCCATATACTATGCCAACAGGAATTTAGATGATGCACAAATGAATTATGATTCAATCGAAAAGGAACACCTAGCTGTTGTGTTTTCCTTGGAAAAATTCAGATCTTATCTTATCGGATCGAGAGTCATTGTGTTCACTAATCATGTAGCTCTTAGGCATCTCTTGGTAATTAAAGATGCAAAACCAAGACTGATTAGGTGGATCCTCCTCTTGCAATAATTTGATTCAGAGATCAAAGACAAGAAAGGTGTTGAAAATGTAGTAGCGGATCATCTTTCCAGGCTGAGGCAAGAGATGCATGAAGAACCCCAAAATGAATGCCCTATTGATGATTCTTTCCCTGATGAAAATATCTTTGCTGTAGAGAGTCTCCAAGCCCCATGGCTCATAGATCTTGTCAATTATATTGTTTGTGGGGTGTTACCTGAGGACCTATCCTATCAACATCGTATGAAATTCCTTTCTGATGTCAAACATTATTTTTGGCATGATCCTTTTCTTTACAAGTGCTATGCAAATGAAGTTTTCTAACGATGTATTCTAGAAGATGAAATTTTGGATGTTATTACCCATTGTCATTCATCATTGTAAGGTGGTCATGCTAGTACCTCCAAAACAGCCATAAGGGTACTTCTTACAGGGTTCTATTGGCCAACGCTCTTTAACTACATGAGGAGTTTTGTGTTGGCATGTGATCACTGCCAAAGGACTAAGAATATTTTGTGATGGAATAAGATGCCCCTGAATAACATTTTTTAGGTTGAGCTATTCGATGTATGAGGGATTGATTTCATGGGGCCATTTCCTTTGTCTCACAACAATAAGCATATACTGGTCATAGGGGATTATGTTTCTAAACGGGCAAAGGTGCTAGCGTCTCCAACGAACGACGTAAAGGTAGTAATTAAGCTTTTTCAGAAGCTTATTTTCCCCCGTTTTGGAGTTCCTAGGGCTGTGATCAGTGATGAAGGATCCTACTTTGCTAACAAGGTCTTAAGAAAGCTCTTGAGGAAATATGGCGTAGCTCACAAAATGGCCACTCCATATCATCCTCAAACGAGTGGTCAAGTGGAGATTACTAACAAAGAATAAAAGGGATCTTGGAAAAGATCGTATCCAAGTTAAGGAAAGATTGGTCCTCCCGACTAGAAGAAATTTTTTGGGCCCACCAGACAGCCTATAAGACCCCTATTGGCACCACGCCATTCCTTTTGGTGTACAGAAAAGCATGTCATCTGCCTGTTAAGGTCGAATACAGGGTATATTGGGCCATAAAGACTATTCACCTAGTTTTGAAGGAAGTAGGCGAGCGGAGAATGCAGAAAGAATGAAGAGGTGACATGACAGACATATTCTCCGAAAAGAATTCAAGGAGGGAGAATTGATACTCTTGTTTAACTCCCGTCTGAAGCTTTTTTTTCGGAAAATTGCGATCAAGGTGGTTGGGTCCATTCCTAGTGCTTAAAGTATATCCTTATGGGGTAGTGGAAGTTTGGAATGAACCTACAGAAAGGTTCAAAGATAATGGGTAATGTCTAAAACACTATGTTGACAGGTCTCCAGTTGAAAAGATAGGCTCCATCGTCATTCTTGAGGTATCATCTATCTGAAGAGCATATAGGTCGAGCTAATGACCCTAAACAAGCGCTTCATGGGAGGCAAACCATGTTTCATGTTTTTTTTTTGTTATGTTTCTTTTTGTTTCGTGTGTTCCTTTTGTTTTGTAATCTTCCTTTTTTGTTTTTTTTTGTTTGCTTTGTTTTTCTTTCTGTGTTGTAGTTTTTGGCAAGAAAGATGTCTTATCAAAGCTCTCTAATGGATAATAGAAGGATATAATGCATTACATGAAAAAAAAGGAGCAACAAAAATGAAGGATACAAGGTTGCAAGGCCTAAGCATGGTCCACTGCACGGTCGTGCATGATCTTGTCACTTAAAAATGGAGAAATCTTGAGAGGAAATTTTTCACATGGCCAGGCCATGCCAGACCTACACGGCCGTGCCAATCCATAATCTATCAGGCCGAGAGGAAAATTTCTGCACCGTCCGCCCGTGCCAGACCCGCACGCCCATGAACCCTTCTTTTTCTCTCTCTCACTGTCACCTCCTATCCCTTTCAAACCTTAACCCTTTCGAACCTTAACCCTCTCTAACCTCTTCCTCATCCTTTTTCCTCCTAGATCTACCTAACCAATACCACCCACCACCTTTTCCACCACCATCAACCTCCTCACAACCATTACATCCCTGCACAGCCAGGCAGTGCACATCTTGCATACCCTGGTTTTTCCATCCTTTACTCAGCCGTGCAGAACCAACCACCACACCTCTGCACACCACCCTTTGCAGCACCCATTTCACCAACACAAATACCACTTTCACCACCATTTCCACCACCACTTGCCACTTAATCAACCTTTTTACCACTACCTCTACACACCCTTGGTGTGTCCCCAGTAATGGTGCCAAAAATTGGTGTTTCCTCGTAGCCATCACGTAATTTAAACCCTCTTGTTGTCAATTGTAGCATTGGTAAATAAGGGTATCGTTCTAGCCGGGGATTGAGAGGGCTCACCTCTATTTAACTAGCTAAAACTATAAATAAAAATAAAAATCCCGAATAACACAAAATAAATAAATAAGAAAAAGAATAATGGGGGTTATAAAAATAAAAATAATTAAATAATTAAAGGAACAAATAAAATAAAATAAAATAAAATAATAATAAAAATAATGAAAATAATGGGAAACCCGTAGATATGAGAAATATGTTAGGAAAATAAAAATCCACCACTAGATTAGGTCAAAATATAATATTAATTTCTAAATCATATTTTAATCATGAGAATGAGATCAACCAAGTTGTACACCAAACGTAGGTCCATACACCTTATATTACTTCCCTTAATTAATTAATACGACAAAGTGCCAATATTAACCCTATTAAATACTAGCAGTATAGCATCAACAAGCGGCTCCTATATTTAACTAGATTTAATGCATTAAGTGTAATTGGAAGGCTATCAATCTAAGTACCCAAACTAGTACACATCGCATATCTATCTGTATTTCCTTTCCTTGACCCACACGTATCGAAACGTTTTATTACTTCAGTTAGAATCACAAAACTCTTAGGTGAATTGTTATCTAACCAAGCTGCAATTTATACATATAAATTCTAGTATATTTAGATGGCCATCTAGCAGGCAAATAATCCTACATACTATCACTTATGAGGAAATCAGAACAAGGCATGCACCAAATAAATTATACTTGACAGAATTATATATATAAATGATAGCAATTAAAATAGAGTCAAGAAACAGTATCATGAAACAAAGAAAATAAAATTATATATCAAACCCTAATCTAGGGTTTCAATTTATTCCCTAACAGTAAATAATCAGCTAGCCATAATTATAGAATTAATTACACAGAAATATATATCTAAAATATAATTTAAAATAAGAGAACGAAATAACTAAAATTAATTTTAAATAAAAGATCAAAAATTTATTCAGATAAAAATTAAGTTTATCTAAAATAAATTCTATCGGTATTAATCTTCCTCTAATTTTCTTCCTTCTCGGTTGTCTTTGATTTTCGTGCAATTCTTTCTTTTTCTTTTTCCTTTCGGCTGATGGAGGCTTTGACTTATGTGTCTCTCCTTCCGTTCGTTGATGGCTGATGTGTCGTTGTGCTCTGTGTCGTCATCCTATGTTTCATTGTTTGGCTGAGCCTTTGAAGGCTCATTCCTCTCACGGTCATTCTCTGACATGCGGCTCCCTTCTCTCTTAATTAATGCATCTCTGTTGCCCCTACTCCTCCAGACGCCCTTTGTGTCCTTCAATTCGTGCCTCCCATACTGTCGCCGCTGCTCCCCTTTTTATTCTTTTTTTCTTCTTTGCCATGTCAGCCCTTTTGACGGCTGACTCTCCTTCTTGCAGCCTCTCTTTTCTTTTTCTTCTTTGACTTTTCTTTCGTCCGTGCAAAGG
Source organism: Tamarix austromongolica (assembly GCA_039764185.1). Classification (NCBI taxonomy): domain Eukaryota; kingdom Viridiplantae; phylum Streptophyta; class Magnoliopsida; order Caryophyllales; family Tamaricaceae; genus Tamarix; species Tamarix austromongolica. The sequence continues at coordinate 55,378,271 of CM077816.1, forward strand.
CCTGCTGACTTCGCAGGCCCGCCTCTCTCGTTTTGTCCTGTGCGGCTCGTTTGGTTTGCTTTTTGTTCCAGGCCTTTGGGCCTTCGACCTTTAGCCGTTGGTCCAAAGGTCCAATTTCTTTTTTATTTTTCTTTTATTTTAAAAAAACCTACAAAACAAAATTAAATAAATAATATTTTATTCTAAATTTACTTAAATTATATCATTTTAGCTCAAATAATAATATTTATGCAATTATTACCACTTAAGCATAAAATCATAATTATTCATCTATATTAGTTAAATAAAATACTAAAAACTAAGATTATAAGGATATAAAATGTGTCAAAATATGAACTTATCACCCCTGCCTATGTTGGTTTTTATCTTGCTCCACCTACCTGTGCACCACCACACACCACTCATCCTGCTCCTTGTTTGTACACTAGTTGTGCATGCAAGTATTTTTCTTAGCTTGGTTTTTCATTTACTTGTTCCATTCTTTATACCTTTTGTTCTTCTATTATTCTTTCTCAAATTCCACTTTATTTTTTCCCATCTCAATTATGGTATGTGTTCTACCCGAACAATTTTCTAACATTTTGATCTCGCAGATAAAAGTAACAATGGCCCCCAAGAAGGGATCAAAATCCACATAGGAGGAAGGTGAGTCCTCTCGACTACAGCCACACCAATCAAAAGGGAGAGGTAAGGCTACAAATACACAACCCTTGAATCCTTACAAAATTACCTTTTCCGACCCTTATAATAAGGATGTCTTCGAGGGGCTAGTGATACGGGACATTAACCCAACTCGATTCGCTAATTAGGATTGTCTCGAGGCACTAGGGATAAAGGAGGATGTTGTGTATTTGCTTTCTTGTAGTGGTCTTTACCATTTCTTTTCCAGCACGTATCCTATGAGTAAGAGGCTCAATCTTGAGTTCCTCAGTTCCTTTGTTTTTGATCGTTCCGATGAGTCCCTCATGTTTAAGCAATTTAATAAACCTTGTCAAATGTCTTTGTCTAAGTTTTCATCATTTCTTTGCCTACCCTCTTATGGTCCGCAACTTTCCAAGTGTTTCAAAATGTAGGATCCTCAAGATTTTTGGCAAGAAATTTCCTTACCTAAGAAAGGATTTCCTCTTAAGCCATATAGTGGACATCACTTGAAGGCCACCCTAATTTATAATCTGACCTTGTGTTATGTCCAATGGCTTCTGGCCAGTTCAATTTTTAGCCGGGGGGAGAGCCAGGGAAATGTACGTAAATTGGAGCTCTTCGCTCTGTATTGTATGCTCTGGGATAATATCTTCGATGTAGGGTATTATCTTACTGATCATCTTGGTTCGGTGAGTGCCAATCTCACCGGTGATAGCATCATAGACGGTATCATCACGTACATTGCCACTAGGTTTGTTTATCACCTAGATGACATCCATGAGGATTTCCTGCCTACCTACCTTAGGCTGAAAACCTGAACAAATATAAAGTTAATTATACAGGATAGTGTCAATATAAATTATATTATAATTAGGAAGTGTGGTACCTGCTTCCCAACCCAGTCTTCACCACTCTCATTGGGACCGGGCGCACCAACTAGTTACCCCTCCTCATACGCCATGCCCAAGTCAGGCTATGTCACCTCCCTCGGATGAAAACCCTGACATACCGGAAGAAGGCCTTCATTTACCATTGCTTACTCTTCTAGTGCCTCCTTTTGGCATTGATTCTAGCCCTTCTTTCTTAAGCACTTCTTGGGACGACTGCTTCCAGCTCATTGATGACCGATTTGATATGTTGGAAGCCCAAGTTGCTAGTCTTTGGGAGGTCGTTGCTCCCATAGACCAAGTGAACTCCATGATACATTAAATGTATCAATGTCATTTGGAGCACGGCTACCCACCACCCCAGTAATTGTGTTTGCCTCCCCTTGTTCCTCACTTCCATATTGCGAACCATGTGGTATTCAAGCATAGGGGAGCCATTTTTTTTCTGTCTTAGCTATTGCCTGTTTTCTGTTTTTTTGTTGTTGTTTTCCTTTTCTGTCTATTTTCATTTCTGGTTTTTGTTGCTTGTGTTGTTATTTTGTGAAATGAATGCTTATGATGACCAAATGGTAGAACCTTCTGCATAACTTGGTCATGTACTAGTAAGACTCATGAATTGTGAGCTATTATAACTCTTTTTTTTTCTTGAAAATTACTTATAGCGCAGACCCCCCAAGTGATAGACTCTCAAACCGCTTATTAGTATAACACTCTAATAGTTTATTTTCGTAGACTTACCTATCCCGACTAAGATTTAGGAGATAAGGCTTATAGCAAGGAACTAGTGAGACTTTGAGCCTTAGAGACTGTCCACCTTTATGTAGTCTTACTTTTTCTAATTGTGTGTTCTCTCATCTAATATGAGAAACTAGAATTTGCAGACGCTCTCTTCGAAACTGCATATGACTTATGCATACATTAGTGTGATAGAGGCATGTATCTTTTTTGTTAGCTACTTTATCCATAAGCCACCAAATAACATTTTTTTTTCCTTTTCTTCAACCCCTTTGAGCCTAGGAATTTCCCTTCATTTACCTACATACTAGATTTTTTTCGAAGAAACTACCCTACCTTGGTCTGAAAAATAGGGAGCGGTAGCTAATATATTTTATTATGGTAGACAGGGTACAAAGACAAGCATGGGGCTATATTCTTCCGAATTAAAAAAAAGAGAGAGAGAGAGAAAGAAAAACTGAAAAAGTTGCATTATTTCCATTTGTATCTAATTCTTCTTTTCTTAAAAAAAAATGGGAGCCTTGATGTGTATTTAGGTGTGATTAGAAAGTTTCCAATTCTGATTTGGATTTGTAGTTACCGCTCCTTTAGTTTTAGGCCCATAGCTTCATTCCTAGATCTACCCTACTTTTTCACCATGGCCCCATTACAACCCTATAAAGACCTCTTGATTTTTGTAATGCATAATGTCTTTAAGCGGTGAAGAAGAAGAGTTTCTACAAGCATATGGTCGTTCATAATTAGATAGGAGAGTATGAGTGACATTATTATCCCTACAAACACAGATGAGCGCATAGTGTCTATACTTAACCAAAGAGAGTAAGTTTGCGGCCTTGTTTGACCTATGTTTTGTTAGGATGACATTTACACGACCCTAAACCGCCTTAGAGTGTCATAATAATTCTGAATTATGTGTCCTTGCTGAAGGGTTATCTCGCTTTATTTTCTTTACTACTATTTCCGCTCGCAATATGGGTCGAACTAGACTTTGTATGCCATGTTTATGTTGTTGGTCCTGTCATCTGAGGCTTTGTTATCATTCTGCTTATTATGTTTCTATGTTTCTATGTTTGGTTAGGGACAAGCAAAGTATAAGCATGGGGGAGTTGATAAAGTGAATTTTCCCCATATTTTTACCTCTCTTTCCCTTAGCTTTGAGACTTCATTTAATCTCTTTTATATATTTTGCTATGGTTTTGGCCTATTATTTTCACTTCCATTTTCTTAAGCCTTGTGTTGTAGGATTTCCCACAAAAACACCAAGACTAAGAAAGAATTGCTTATATTTGGAGCTAAGGACCTAGTAAGGAATGTTTGGGAGGAGAGTGCATCGACCCAACATGCTTATGAAGATGTATTGAAGTTATGAAAGACAAAAGATATGCTAAGATATCCCTAAGAAGACTCAAAAGGGGATTTCACGATCGGTCGTACGCACAGCTGCATAGTCGTGCAGCACTCCCATGTGTTTAAAGAAGAAAACGGAATAGCACGGCCAGCCTATGCCAAACCTGTACGGTCGTGTGAAATTCTGAATTAAAAAGTCAAGGCCAAAAATATTGCATGGCCAAGCCATGTAAAGTTGGAATTTCTTAATTACCGAGAGCTAAAATATTGCACGGCCAGGCCATACAAGGGCCACACGGCTGTGCCAAAGCAATTCTCAGCACGATCTACATGCGCGACATGGCCGGTGTGATGTGAAAATTTGTGGCATGCCTCGAGGATTTCTTAAGGAGAGAGAGAGAGAGAGAGAGAGAGAGGACTTTTGAACCAATATATTAATTTATATTTCATTAAAATTTTAAATTAAATAATTTATGAAAAATATTATATCACATTATTTTCTCCTATTTTCCCTTTTCCCTCTCTTTCCTTTTCCTTTCCTTCTCCTTTTCTCCTTTTCCTCCTTCCTTTATTTTTAATTTTTTTCTTTTCCTGGCTCGGGGTGCCAAGCTTGCCCGTGCGACTGGGATGATGGCCCATCTACCCTCTCCCTCTCTTTCCCCTCCTCTCTCCCGCGCACCTCGACCCAACCTAGACCCCCTCTTCTTCTTTTTTCTTTCTTCCCTTCACCCTAGACCGGCCCAACTCCTCTTTTTTCTTTTCCCTACACTGGTCCGGTCTGGGCTCCTTCCCTCTCCCTTCTTTCTTTCTTCTTCGACCTCTATGCCCGACCAACAGCCTGCTCGACACCATGCCCTACCACCGAGACGTCTGCAACTCCTCGCTGCCAACCACTGCCACCACCTGCAACTCTCTCTCTCTCTCTCTCCTATCTTTTTTTTCACTGTTTTGGAACCGGGCAGCCATGCACCCCATCTTGCATAGCTCCCCTTTTCCCCTCTTTGTCAACCTTACCCTGCCACCCTAGACACTACCGCCCCATCAGCCACTTTCCCCCTCTCTTCTCCCTCTTCTTTTTCTTCACCTCTTCAGCCTCTCTCCTGCCCCATCTTTCGATTATCTCCCCTTCCCCGATCTCCCTGTTCTCTCCTTTATTCTCCTTCCATTTTCCCCTATTTTTGCTCCACCGCCGCACTGGACTTCCTGAGCCGCCTTCTGCCACCGCCTGCTACAGCCCTGCACCCTCACACCACCCCCTCGAGCCCACACTTCCTCCCTTCTCCCCCTCTTCTTTTCCTCCCCACTTTTCTCCCTTATCGGCAGGCCACCTGCAACCCCTCCTTCTACCGCCGTCTGGCTTCCTCTGCTGCCACCCAACCCACCATTCGACACCCTGCAACCTCCTCTACGATCCCCATACATTGTTTGGCAGAAACAAGTCCTCGAACCCCTTCATTTTTCCCTTCTCTTTTCCTTCTTTCTCAGCCCCTCCACCTCAACCCACCTCGGCAGCCAACTTTGCCACCTCCCTACCGCCGCCGTCACCGCCCTTGGCCACCGTGAACCCATCCCCGATAACCACCTACACCCCCTCTTCACTCCTGCACCATTCCCTTGCCCTAAATCATCCCCCACCTACCCCCTTTTCTAGCCTAAAGACCCCAACCCAAAAATAACCATTATTTCTTCCTTCACCTCCCCTTCGAGCCTTCCCCTTTTATTTATTTTTTTGCATGCAGCTCATGCTGCATGAGTAGCATGAGTTGCTACATTTATTAGCCCATTTTTGTTAACAATTTTAAGGTATGATCATATTTAAATTAATTATTTCCTTAAGTAAAATTTATAAAGTCTTATGTTTTGATTTTCTTATTTCTAATATAATAAATATTGATATTATTTTCAGGTATTGGTTTTGCTAATCAAAGCTTGAATCTTTAACCGAGGTACTGGTAAGATTCGATTTTTACAGGATCTAAGGTAATCGTTAAACCCCACTTAAACGAATGGGTAAAATTATGTTTACACATTAGGATTTTTGATATGTTGTTATGTTAGATATATGGTTGTTAGTATAATTTATATGTTTGCTTGTATGGGTTAATAAAAATGTAAGTATACTCATTTATGTGCTATGTGTGGAAATGTTTTCTAAGGAAAAAATTTAATTATTAATGAAAGTGTTAAGTACTTATCCATATCATATTATGTTATGGTGACCATTTATACTTGAATAATATTATTGTGAGCCCTAGGGGAATTTTAGTAATATTTCTTGTGCTAGATTATGGCCTAATATGTGTGGGTGATAATAAGTATTATATTAAAATATAATGGTTGGTGGAGTTGGATATTGTTAATGGAGTATTAATATTATTATTCCATGTGGTAATGTTAATTTAATAGAAGTGGAGTAATAAAGGGGGTAAAGTGTTAGTTTTGAAGGCAAAAGGGAAATATGGTAATTTTATGATTAAATAGAAAAATGGTAATTTTATAAGTAAAGGGGTATTATGGTAATTTTGGGAGTAAAGGGTAAAGTGGTAATTTTGGGAGTAAAAAGGGCAATATGGTAATTGTATAAGCAAATGGCAATATGTTAATTTTATAAGTAAAGGGGTATTATGGTAATTATAGGAGTAAAGGTTAACATAGTAATTTTGAAAAAGAAGGGAAAAATGGTAATTTTCTAAGGAAAGATAAAAATGGTAATTTTGGATGTAAAAGGGTAAAATAGTAATTTGTAAAGTAAAAGGGGTGTTATGGTAATTTTCTAAGTAAAAGGGTATTGTGGTAATTTTGTAAATAAAAGGATATTGTGGTAATTTGGAAGTAAGGGGTAGAAGGGTAATTTTGTAAATTAAAAGGATATTTATGGCAAACTTGGGAGTAAGGGATAACTTGGTAATAATGATAACAACGAAGAATAAATTGGTAATTAAATTACGATTATAAAAGGATAATTAGATAATTATGATAATAGAGAAGGGTAATTTGGTAAATTAACCAATAAAAGGGCATTATAGTAATTTGAATAATGAAGAAGGGCAATATAGTAATTATAAAAATGAAGAAGGGTAAATTAATAATTATAAATATGGAGAAGGGTAAATTAATAATTATAAATATGGAGAAGGGTCAATTGGTAATTATAATTGTGAAGAAGGGTAAATTAGTAATTGTAATTATGAAGAAGGGTAATTTGGGATTTATAATAATTGAAAAGGGGTAAAATGACAATTATAACAATTGAGAGGGGTAAAATGGTAATTATGATAATGAAGAAGGGTAATTTGGTAATTTAGCCAACTAAAGGGTAAATTGGTAATTATTTAACCAACTAAATGGGCAAAATGGTAATCATGATAATGAAGGAGGGTAATTTGGTAATTTATCCAACTCAAGGGCAGTTTGGTAATTATAACAAAGGAGAAGGGCAATTTGGTAATCTAACCAACCAAAAAGGGAAATATGTTAAGGTTAACAATTATGAAAGGTGAATAGTGATCTAAAAAGCGTAGGAGATAACTTAGTAACATAAATCGAGCAAGGGGAATTTGATAATTATGCAACCTTAAGGGTAATATGGTAATTTGTCAATTAAGGAAGGGATGACTTAGCAATTATATAAGTAAGGGGTAAATAATGTCGATTAGCAAGGTAAGAGTATTTGATAATTAGTAAGTATTACGAGAACAAATCCTAATTCGGAATTATATGAGATTATGATGGCCTTAATGATTTCTCTATGTCATCTTGGATAATCGCCTAAATAAGAAACGACTAATGATATCATAACGATTGAAACTGAATAAGTATATGATTATTGTGCTTTTCGTGATCACTTTAATTAAGACACTAATACTTAAAGTGAAAGACCTCGAGATCGGGAATGATGGCTCTTTAGGGGTTGCTACCCTAAAGACGTCGTTTAGCCCACGATTATTCTGGTATTTGCTGGTGTGCCTTTGTGCCCCAGCCAGGCCCTATATCTTACTCTACCTAGCTCTATGGACCTAGTTAGGGGGTATGCATACTTATGGATTAGGTGTCCTTGTCGGTAGGGTATTGAGTAGCTTTATGCACAAGTATGACCAGGGTACCTTTGCGTTCCTGGGTTCATAGTTAAAGGGTGCTGAGTAGCTTAATGAAATTGTTGTGCTGATTAAATAAAGGAAAAATACTAATCATAAAAGTGAAAGATTAATGAGTCGGTCCCAATTGATTTATGATATTGATTACCAATCCACCGGTTATAATAGTAGCCCAGGAGTGTGTTTTTATGGCAAGTGATTATGAGTACCGATCCACCGGATATAATAGTGGCCCAGGAGGATGTTGCCCTGGCAAGTGATTATGAGTACCGATCCACCGGACATAATAGTGGCCCAGGATTATGTTGCCCTAGATGATGTTGATATATATTCCAATCCACCGGCAATAATAGTGGGGGTCCCGAGCTCAATAAAATTAGTTATGGATGTGAATAAAGTTATAGAAAAATACTAATCACTTATAGTGGAACACCATGTGAGTCGGGGCTAGACCGGTCCACCGGTGAATAATAGTGGCCAGGAGCGTTTTGCCCTGGAGACCGATCTACCGGCATATAATAGTGGTTAGGTGCATTCTGTCCTATAAGTGACCGATCCACCGGCTATAATAGTGGGGTTCTTGCACTCACATGGATATAAAATATGAGATTGATTGAATAATGATGGACTAATGGCCTAAGGTCCAAATGTATTAGTTTTGCACTATGACATGGCTTAAGGCCTGAATGTATTGATTTTACACTATGACATGGCTTAGGGCTTGAAAGTATCGATTGTTCATAACGACCTATTGATATTTGATGCGAATGTTAATTATACGAATGTTATATATACACATCTTGTTATATCTGTATGTAGCTTTGTACCATGTGTTACATTGCGGGTCTGCTTTTAAGAGTGATTTTAAAGGGTTACTCAGTATCGTAGTACTGAAGGGTTCCCTTTGTGGGGCTCCTGCCTATTCAATGGGCAGTGTCCCTTGCAGGTCTTTTTCAGGTGCTACTCAAGTGGGCAACGGGAAGGAGAGTAAGGAATCATCCGGATTTTTAGGGTTCTCCCTTTGCTTTGACTTTCTGCTTTTAATATATTCCTTGTTTTTGTAACCACCACTGGTGGACTATATTATTGTAAACGGTTGTCGCGCTACTCTGATTTAACTATGGTTTGTAAGTTTTGTTTTACACTTTTAGCCTTAGCACTTGGTTTTGGGATGGTATGAATGAACCGGTCTGGTACTAAGTGTGGCGGTAATATCCCCAAAATTTACCATTTTATATTTTTCTTCCGTTATTTCTTTTAATAAAATGAAATTTTTAAGTAGTGAATTTTGGGGGTGTTACACGAAATCCGACCTCCATAGATGTAATATACAACTGAAAGGCTGAGATTATTATTGGAATTTAAGTAATCACGAAAGTAGATGCTTAATTCTTAGGGACTCTAAAATTAGTGGCACTTAATGGGTTTAATTTAGTTTGTGAGTCACGATAGTAGTCAGAAAATTAGATTAAATATGTTCTTAAACCTTGAAAGATGCTAACGAATATGATTTGACCAATTGTCCACCGTTGGTGAACTAATCTGTGATATAAGTATTGTTTCATTATTGATTATTAATCTGGAGACCGAAGTTCAATCCTAGGTTTTATTCCTATTGTTTAGTATTTTCACGTTAGAATGCTTTTCATAATTGTTCTTTTCATCCGAATGCATACCTCCACTTTTTGTAGATTTATATAGTTAAAATAGTAAAGAAGTGTAATCAATTATGAAGTCTCTGTGGGATACGACCTTAAAATGCTATAACGAATCCGTGCGCTTGCAGAAATAGCACAATAGTTGGATATGAGGAGTACCTTTTCTATGTTGGATGTGACGATTACATCCATTATATTACTATAATGCTTCTACAAAGTTTTTTTTTCTTCTGTAGTAAATTTTAGGGTGCCACATATATAGAGGAAGTTCACTGCTAAAAGATTAGTTTAGTTATAGTAAAAAGTTAATTCAGTTATGTTGAAATGATCAATTCGTTTTTGGTGAATGAATTGTTTATGTATTATAAAATATCAATTTATGTATAGTGTAACATTATCTATATTCTATGGTTAAACATCACCTCAAAACTAGGGAAAAATTCAATTAGTAACAGTGTATTATTAATTTATGTATGAGAAAATATCACTTATGTGTAATAAAATAAAAATAGTAAAATTTATGTATAAAAATGGTGAAAGATATATAAAAATTACTTTTTAAGTGAAAATTGTATCAATATGGATATTTATTTGTAGAGAAAAATCTTAAGAATATTATGATATTTATTTTATAAAAATCTTATTAAGAAATATTTCATTTTTTTTAAAAAAAATTGATGATATCATGATGATTTCAGCATGCTACACCATGCTCTAGGTAAGACCAGTGATAGGGTATAAGTATTAGGCCTTCTGGTGTCACTTTAACTACATGGTGTACTAGGAATCTTAGGTTATAAAAAATAGAAAAAAAAGAATTCTTATGTAACGAAAACCATATTAGTCCCAAATTATTTAGTGATATTATCTTTGGATTCTCTATAATCTCATTATTTAAAACCTTTTAGTTCTTCATTGGCAGTGTAATACTTTGTTTTTCAAGACTTTAATTTAGCTTATTTAAAAGAAAAACCTATTATTTTATATAAATTTTGCTTGGAGTTTTCCCAAAATATTCTATTTCAAATATATGATCTATACATGTCAAAACCTCGGTAAAAAAAATTTAAATTAAATATTTAAGTATTTAAAGTTCTCTTGGTCTTAAATGATCCTATATATGACTTTAGCTTCCATAACGCTATTTGAGTGATATTTGGCCATCAAGATTTCTAATAAATATTTGAGTGATATTTGGCATATATTTATATGTGTTTAAGTGTGGTTGTATATATGATAACATTGAATAAAATATTATTCATGTAAGATGAAAGAGAATTTGAGTCAGGAATAGAACTTTATTCTTTGGGTTGGCCTTTGAGGACGGGTTGGCTTCAATATTACTTATTTATATTGGACATTTGGGTCAAGGTTGTTCACTTAAATCCACAAGCATATGAATGCCGTAGAATCCAAACAAGGTCATATCATCAGGGACTTTGGTGTTAACTACTAATTTTCATTGGTTTTGACTATCCAAATGGATTGATTATAGAGGGATGAATGATAATTGTATGTAAATAAAATGACAAAAATGATAGGGAATGCTAGTTATGAATTCAATCAAGTAGAAATAAGCCTAGGATCAAATTTCAGTTACAATTCCAATATAATTTAATAATTCAATCTATCTTATATTAGATTTGTTCAATACATTAGAAAGATTTAGCCAAAATTAACTATTAATCTCTTTCGATAAATAAAATTCATGATCAATTAAATCTAACAACCTATTTTTATGGCTATAGATCTAATTAAACCCATTAAGAACAAGTAAATTCAATCAATTCCCGACGATCGCTAATCTACTTTTGCAAGTCATCAATTCCCATATAATTACTAAGTTTCGGTGTTAATTATAATCTTTCAATTCTAGTTAACAACCTAATTATATTAAACTAATGATCAATTAATCTAACTCTAATTAATTAAATGTTAGTTATCAAATAACGTAATTCAAGCAATTCAGACAGCAATTCAATAAATTTATCAAATCAATAATGGAATCTATCCTTATTCGATCCTAGAACAAATAATTACTCATGCATAATTAAAACCATAAAGCACAATAATGAAATAAAATACATAATAGTAGAATAGAAAGAGGAGATATTAATGGATAAAACCTTAGAGATGAAGTTTAGGTGGTTCAATTCTTCAAAATTGATGTTTACAAATTAAAAGTAACGGATTAAACTATTGTGCTTTGCATAAAAGAGAGATTAAATACAAAGAAAAATAGAGAGTAAAGAGAAGGAAGGAGAGCCTCCGAATATGCTTTGATTTTTCCTAAATTAGGTCTAGAAAAATCCTCCTTTGAATGTAATCATTTGATCCTTTAAAATCACACTAAAAAAGTAAAATATGAAACCCAATCTAGCCAGAGATTCATTATTTGCTCTAAAAGCCAGTACAACCATGGTGATCAACACTGGCAGGTCGTGTTGGCTAATAACTTCTTTATCCAGAGTTAAAATGATGTAATCTTGGATGCATTTGAAAGGTGAGAAGAAGTTCCATAAATTTTGTTCTTTGCACTTTTCCAAATTGAGATTTAATCAAACGCAAAATTATTCACTTTTCAATCAAATGTAATTATCTCATAAATTAATAAGGCCATATACATATTAAGCTCTTTACAATGTCTAATCAAAACCTTCATATTGCCTAGTATTAGCCTTATTTACATCTTTTTAGTGCATCTACAAAACAAAATGCCAAAGGATACAATATCCACAATTCTAATAGAAAATCTAAGAATATGTGTAAGGAATCCATGGAAACAGGCATATATAAAGAGGGAAAATATCCTATTATAAGTTCTTTTTGCAATTTATCAATGGCCTTACATATACTATAATTTGATCTACGTACCTATTAGAAGATATTGATGGTTAAGAACTAGTTGATCGAGTTAGTGTGACATATGATATTGTTCCATGGATTGAGATATACTTCCCTCTAAAAGTTAAATAATGATAATTGATTTGGTTGATCACAATCTTGAAAATAAATTAATGCTTAAGTGTCAGGATTTAAGCGTGTTTGTTTGTGGCCTTTGTTTATGTACTTATCATATGAGATTGTTATAATATGTGTTAATGTAAGATATAAGTTAAATTTGATTATATGCTTAATATTATGTATTGATTATGTTACCCTAACATTGTTATCATATGTAGTTCATGTATTGATTGTGTTATGTAAGCATGTTATATCTATAGAGTAGCTGTAATTTACTCAATACATGTCTTGCACTGATACTATGCTTTTTCATATGAGTATACTCAATGCATAAGGTAGTTGGATTAGCACCTAGAGTGATTCCTTTTGTTAGTTTGTAGACCAATAGTTAGGGTTATCTAGTTTTTTTTATAATAAATTGAAATTTTCATTAATTACCAAAATTGGACAGTATGTACACCAAAAGATACATAAGATGTTAGACAAATCTATCAAGTCTATCCAAAAAAAGCTCCATATTTCTCCTTCTTCTTGAATGAATTGAGACCGATGAAATTTTAAAGGATAATTTCTCGAGTCACTTTCTTCACATGAGGAACCTTAGCTTGGAAGATGGCTTGATTCCTTGCTTGCCAAATCTTGTACATAATTGCAGCAGTCATCATCCTCATAACCTCCTATTCTCATCTTCTTTATTGCTTCCTTTGAATAATCCAAGTTTGTAGTTGATCCCATGTAGAGTAAGGTGGACAAATGCCTAACCAATTACCCAAATTGTACCAAAGGTCTCTAGTAAAATAGCAATGCATGAAGAAATGGTTCCAATCTTCCTACTCTAAGGAACAAATGATACAATGCAAATTAGTAGTAGCACCCCATTTCCCAAGTCTTGCTCAAGAAAGAAGTGCTTTTTAGCATAGAAACAAGTGAATAATTTTATGTCTAGGTAGCTCTGCATGCTTCCACACCAGCTTATGCCAAGGTTTGACTATTATCTAGTATTACATTCTTTGTAATGTCTTTTTACAATACCTTATTCTTCATTAACCCTAATTAGAACCCTAGTTATAAATATGTTATTTTATGTGTAGGTATTTAAAGAAATTGTTATAGGATATATTGTGTTGAATGTGGTATTATTATGTGTAATAGTATAGGGTATTAAGTTATTAAGTAGCCAAATTAAAATTAGATATAGATTAGAATTTTAGGATTGGTAGTTAGCTAGCCAATCATTCATAATAGCGTGCTATTCTAATATCCCTATAGTTCATCGAAGGATTTTATTAGTCAACCGAGGCTAGGTAACTATTTTTGGTTTGTGATTTTTGAACTTTTTTTCCTCCAATTTGATTCCTTTTCCTAATATTTTTATTTATTTAGGTTCGTAACTTTATTTTACACCTTCCCATAAACATTAGTGTTTTTTGGGATTTTTTTATATTTTCCTTAATTATTGATCTTTCCTAGGTTAAAAATATATTAAAATTGGGAAAATATTGTTAATGCATACAAATATTCCTTTAACCTTCCTTGATCATACTACAATTCATTTCTTCATTTTAATACACTTTTGAGTTATTTTTGGTTAATTCATTACCTATGCTTGTTATCTTGTGTCCTTTGAGTCTTTCTTGCATTCAACCCTTTTTCACTCTCTTCCCATCACCCTACCTCTACCAAATAGACCTTTGCTTACCAAATATCAGGCTTGTTGAATTTCTCTCTCTCTCTCTCTCTCTCTCTCTCTCTCTCTCACACACACACACACACACACTCATAATCTCATTCAACCCATTTGCACTCTACCATGTCTACACCACCTCCCGCTTGATTACTTTTCGTTCAAGTGTCTTGCAAGCTATGTCTTCCTATAATACCTATCCCAAAATCCTTTAAAATATGTTTAAAATTATGTTGATATAAAATAAATTATTTTTAGTTTTTGAATGGGCTTTAACTTCTAATAAAAATGTGAATTTCAGGCTTATTGATTGACCGGTTTACCTAATCAATCGAATGGTGTGCTCAGAAATAGACAAATTTGTTCTCAACAAACTAGTCGGTTGGTTTACCCAAACCGATCTACTAGTTATCCTGTAATTTCATATCCATTTATGATTTTAATTCAAATTTCTTTCTAATGTTTATGAAAAATTATAATTAGAGCCCAATTGTGCTGATAATCATATTTTAATGCTCAAAGATTATTTACACATTTTTTAGATCATTACATGATTTTAATTAGCCAAAATTTTCCAAAAAATACTTTTAAGGCAAGCATTACCTTCTCTCTTCTCCCTCACCTATCCCTCTCTCTTCTAGAAGATAGGTTACATTGCTTCTTGCACCATCTTTTAGCTCACCAACCCACTACCATGTCCCTTCCTAACTACACTCAACCCTCCATCACTCCATCAGGTCAGCTCTCACTTCTTGGTTGTCCACACTCAACTTTACTAGTCTCATCTCCCTCTCTCCTATGAATGTCCACCAAGCCTCACCTCTATACCTTTTATTTTTTGATCCATTTTCATTACTCACCCTATTTTTCTTTCTCTCTTCTCCTTTTTCTTGGTGGAAAATTTCCCAAGTGTTAAGCATCCCTTTTTTTCCTTTTTTTTCCTCTCTTCTAAGAAAAAAATAGAGACCTGCTCAAGTTTTCTCCCCTTTTTGTATGAGCATTATATTTCTTAATTTTTATAATATTATCTTTAGTTCTCCCCTCTTTCCCTTAAGCAAGGAAGAATTAAACTTTGATAAAGGTTGAAGATTCTAGTTCTTTCCTTTGACACCCTATTTTTTTAGAATGGTTGTGTTGTGTTCTTCTTCTTCCTCTTATTTATCCTTGATATTAGTGAAGTTTTGAACGGTGATTATTAATGGTTTTAAATTTTATTCTCTAAGGAATCAAGGTTCTACTAGATATCCATCAAGTAGGATCTTTTGTTCTAGAAGAAATGTTTAAGGTAAGGCATTTTTATCTTTAACATAAATAGGGTTAAGTGACTAATTGGGGTTCCATGTGTTTTGTGTATGTGTGAGCATGATCTAATTTGTATTCTATAATATGAGAATGTGGTACATTTATTCCTAATTTAGCATTGTTGGATTTCTCTGATTCTATTCTTTTATGCATAAGTTTTGGGCTGTGCAGAAAAATCGAGATCTGAAAAAGTGATCCAGTATCCAAAAATACCAATCCAAAATTTTGGATATCTGATTTGATTATTTAGTCAATTATCCAATCCACTAAAAATATCTAGTTCTATGAATAAGTTCATTATATTTAGGCCTAATCCAATTTATAATCTCATTTTGTTCTTTCCTATTATAAACATTAACATTAGCTTCCAAGTTTCAATACATTTTCTACATAGCCTTACCTTTAGGCCTGTGGCCACGGGATGACCCACACAAAACACACACACACATGTCGCATTGCTAGCACCCAGACTAAGAAAAAAAAATGATGGCCTACATAGGCACACCGCACACACACTAGACACTACACAAGTACATATACACACTATGTCACTACACACAGTGACACAAACTCGCAGACATAGGTAGCACTCAGCAAGAGGCTTCCTCGTCAATTTTATTTCTCTTCAAGTATGAAACCCTAACTCTACTTCCATAATTCAGTTCTTTAGCCTTCCTTGTCAATTTCCTGTCTCTTCAATCTCCTCTTCCATTTCCTTCCTCTTCGATCTCCTATTCTTCCATTTACTGAACTCTAATTCCAAGCTCCATCGCTAACTCATTGTCGATTCCCGTTGCCTTTCATCATCCAAGGTGAGTGTTGTGCTACTCTTCTTTCCTTCCTTTCATTTTTTTTGTTTTATTAGCCATTAATCATCTATCATTGCAATTTACAACCGTTAATTTTTTCTATGTTATTGACTTGATCCTTGTTCTTAGGGTTCATATTTCGAACAATAGTTGGCTAAGACGAGTATACAAGAGGTAAAGTTCTTTAATTTTCTTTTCTCTAGTTCTTTGGCTGATTTAAGCATTTCTATGTTGATTTTCTTGTTGATTTTGCTATTGGGTGGTTGAATTTTTTGTTGCATCATCTAAATAGTTAAAGGTTGGTATTTATATTTTTTGGCCGATTTATAGTTAGGAATCTTGGGATGGTTAGGGATGCTCTATTTTTTGTGTGTGTTCTACTAATTTCCAGGCTTATACGTTGCTGGATTTTTTTTGTTATCTTTGTTGACTGTTTATTATTTATTCTTCAGTCTCCTTTTTTCTTATCTTCAAAATTTTATTTATATTCATAAAATTCCTCTTATAATCTTGTTATCTTGTTTAGACTTATTAATTTTTTTCCTTATAGTTGATATGAAAATGGTAGAATAACAAAACTCATAATGAGTAATTGAGTATGGTGTTAAGTGTTAACACCCAATTATTTTACATTTATCTTCTGCAAGAATAGAAGAAAAAAAAACATTGAATTAAACTTTAAGGTGTTACAAAAATGATTTGCCTAGAAATTGCATAATCTAAAGGGCTTGGCTCCTTGTCGAGGACTCGAGATTCTGCTCAAATTTAAACTTCTATGGAGAAATGATCAAATAGTATATGGGGCACAACCTCTACTTTGTTGGTATTAAATATGTTAATCCATGTTTCATTCCCCATTCCTCTGTGTAGGATAAATTACACTTTGAACGGAGTCTTGCTAGTTGCACCTAGTAAATTTAGGTCCACTAGTAGGTAATCCACACACATATAGGTAATATTTGAAATATTGTGTATCTTCTTAGTGTAGGAATCCCCTAGCCTTTTCATCGGTTTCTAATATGGCATTGAATTCTCCTATGACCAACCAAGGGCCATTAATTTTCTAACTAAGATGATGCAAATTATTTCCACAAGTCCCTTCAAACACTACTAGAGCTAAAACCATAAACAAAAATAAGTTCTACTTTAGTGTGGCTAGGTAAATTCCACCACACAATGCATGATCTTGGTTGCTTCCTTCACTGCTATTACAAGAGCTTCCTTTAAGTCTTTTTTGGCCGATTGATCTCTCTAACTTGGAGGAGGTTGGGTTTTATTTTACCATGTACCTTCTAGTGCCCATGCTAAGTCTTGATGTATAGAGTTTAAAGAACCAAAGCTTGAATGATTTTGTTTTTGTTTTGTTGCTCTTGTGGTTATTTATCCAAAAAAAAAATAATAATGTCTGTTTCCAGTGGTCTTGTTGTTGGTGGTGGCTTTACTATTTTAATTTAGTTACTTAAATAACTTACTAAAATCTAATTATTAAATTGTGTTTTATTTTTATGATTGTGCAGTGCGAAGTTTATATAATGGAAGAGAGTACATATCTTAGGGATGAAGCTAATAGCCCTCCTCCAGGTTTTTCACTAGATATGTTTTCTATCCCTCTTGCTCCACTAACCCCTGTTGCACCTAACATTGCTGATGATGTTGAAGCCTCTAATACTGTGAAACCTGAAATTAAGAAGTATAGATCATGGGTGTATGAACATTTTAAGAAGTTGCCATGCATTGATAAGAAAGACCAAAAAGCAATGTGTTTATATTGTAATATGTTTTTAAAGTATGTTGTTGCCCCATCAAAAGGCACTTTCAACTTGATTAATCACTTACAATGTTGTAAAAGATACCCAC
Organism: Tamarix austromongolica; assembly: GCA_039764185.1. Classification (NCBI taxonomy): domain Eukaryota; kingdom Viridiplantae; phylum Streptophyta; class Magnoliopsida; order Caryophyllales; family Tamaricaceae; genus Tamarix; species Tamarix austromongolica. The sequence goes on from CM077816.1 coordinate 55,396,250, forward strand.
CAAATGTAGGAAAGAATCAAAAGCTTCTTATATATCAATATGCTCTTAGGAATGATACTATTGATAACGAAAAATTTCTAATGGGGGGTCATCTTTGTAATTGGTCATTTAATAGTATAGTTCATAGGAAATCATTGGCTAAAATGATATTCCTTGATGAATTGCCCTTTAGATTTGTGGAAAGGGAGGGCTTTAGAAGGTATATGCAATTCACCTAACCAAGAGCTGTAATTTCTCAAACCACTGTTACTAGAGATATTTTTGAATTATTTATGAAGGGAAATTCAATCTTTAAGAAAAATTTAGTTTGAGTTTATCTCACCACTAATGCTTGGTCTTCATGTCAAAACTTGGGTTATATGGTTCTAACTGCTCACTTCATTAACAACAATTAGAAGCTGAAAAAAAAATTATTAACTTCTATCCTATAGCAGGTCATTCTGGTGAGTTTATTGGGCGGTCTATAGAACGATGCTTGCTGGATTGGAATATTGATAAGGTCTTAACAATAAATGTTGATAATGCGAGTTCCAATGATAAATGTGTTGATTATTTAAGAGAAAGACTCAATTATTGGGGTGGGTCTGTTTTTAATGGTTCTTGTTTACATGTAAGATGTGCTTCCCACATATTGAGTCTTGTTGTAAAGGAGGATTTGAAAGACTCTAGTGATCGCATTCTTAGAGTTCGTTTTGCTATTAGATATGTGAAATCTTCTCCGACTAGAATGAAAAAGTTTAAGACATGTGTTGAGCAAGAGAAAATAGAATCCAAAAAACTTATTTGCTTAGATGTAGAAACTAGGTGGAACTCTACATATTTGATGTTAGATGCTGCTTTGCAATTAAGGAAAGCTTTTGATTTGTTAAAAAGAGATAAAAATTATCGTGATGAAATGGAGAAGCTAAAAGGTGTGCCTACGGATGATGATTGGGACCACATTCATGTCTTACTTCCTTTCTTGGAATCTTTTTATGACACTACTTCAAGAATTTTTGGTTTATTATATGTCACGAGGAATATGTATTTGCAAGAGATTCTTGCGATTTTAAATATGATTTATATTGCATGTGATGGTGATGATTTTAACATGGGTACAATGGCTTTGAGTATGAAGAGGAAATATGATAAATATTGGGGAGGGTCAAAAAATACGAATGTGTTACTATCTATTGTTGTTATCCTTGACCCTAGGAGGAAGATGAAATATGTTGAATGGGAAATTAATAAGTTCTTTGGAGCTAAGGTTGGTTGTGAGCTCCTTAAAAAAGTTAAGGATACTTTAAAGAAGTTATTTGAGTTTTATGCTTTGAAGGTTCATTTTTCTTCAACTCCAGATCAATCTTCAGTTTTGGTTGAATGTGAGACTGATTTTGGGAGTCATATGCTAAAAAAAGCAAGAGATATGTCTAAAAAAGAATTTCAAGATTATGTCCAAGCTATAGAGTCTTCTTTGCTTGCTGAAAAAAATGACTTGGTTAGGTATTTAGAGGAGAAATTATATGCTACTCCTGCTGGTAGAAATTTTGACATTCTTTCTTGGTGGAAGCATGATGGAAAGTGTTTTGAGGTTCTTGCTCTGATAGCCAAGGATGTATTAGATATACTTATATCAACTGTTGCATCTGGGTATGTTTTCAGCACCAATGGTTGTGTATTATATTTATTTTGGAGTTCCTTAACTCCTAGGATGGTGGAAGCTTTAATCTCCACTCAAGACTAGTTGTGATCATCTTGTGAGCCTCTTTGTGTTGAAGAACATCTTGAGGATCTTAATAGGATTGAATAAGGTAATTGTATTATTTTATTCTTATCATTTATTCTTAGTATTTTTTCTATTATGTTATTATGCTGTCTTTAATAATCATGTCATTTTAATTCAAGTCTATTTTTTTTTCAGATGTTAAGTTCCTACCTTCTGTTGTGTAAATAGATGAATCAGATATCACTGAGTTTGATGACATGTAATGTTGCCACGAATCAATTAAGTTATTATTGGTTATTGTTTTCAAGTATTTTCTATGCATGCTTTATAAAGTTATGTTTGTTTTGCTTTATTGTGGCAGATTTGTAGCACTAGCTTGCAGGAGCTATGTAGAAGCTGACTTGAGTGCAACTATGTAGGAGCACTAGGAGTATGGAGCAGACTTGCAGCTTACTATCTTTTGGAAAAATTACTTCAATCAGGAATATATGTAATTAATTAGCAAGGAGAACTATTTTTTTTTGTGAATGTCATGTGCTGGTATTTAATTTGAGTAGGGGTATATGTAATTAGTTGTTGTTGTACTTGGCCTAGTATATGTATTTTTTGAAAGGCCTAGTATATGTAATTAGTTTTTTTAGTATGTAGTGTAATTAAGTAGGGACGTATATAATTAGTTATTGCTATATTCGACCTGGTATTTTTGGAAGGATAGTGTAAGTAGGGGCAGTTCATTTTGAAAAATTAGGGGCCTGAAATGTATTTTTGTATGGCTAGGATTATTTTTTGATTGCTAGCATGTGTATGCGTTGTATATTTCATTGTTATGCTAGGCTGCTAGCTACTTGGGAGTTAATGTTTATAAAGTTATTTACATGTTATGTTTTGGATATGGATTTCTTAAATTTTCTATAATAGTATATTGTGGATAATGTATTAAAATTTTTTTGTACACAAGTTAAGCAATTAAATAAGTATTTATGTAATTTTTTTAATTACAGATTATACAACATATAGGTAATGAAAGGAAATCGAATATTTTTTTTTTTGCAATAATCGGATATATCTGAAATCTAATCAAATATTTCGGATATCTAGAACATCAAATATTCAAGGTATTCGGATGTGGATTTAGATATTGGGTATCCAATATCTGGTCGGATCTAATATCCGAAAAAAATATCCGTTTAGATGCGGATATCCAAAAATGCACACCCCTACATAAGTTGGACTATGCAGCATGATTCATTCAAGTACTTAGCTTACCATATATCCATGTGATTCTATATGTGCGGCATGTATTTTTATGTGTGTTATGACATAGAAGTGTGTTAGGATTAATATGAAAATTTTTGAAATTTTGGGTGTGTGTATAACAAGTATGGGTAGTGTTTTACCCAGACCAATTGATTGGTTCCTCAAACCCATTGATGAATAAATATTTCTAGCTATTTTATACCCTTTTTCTTTATGCTTTTAGTTATTTATGGGAATAATATATGAAGTTAGTTATATTATTTTTAATTATGTGCTTAATTTATAATAATTTCATGTATTTAGTTAATTTAGAGCTTAAAGTTGATTTTAGTGTATTTAATTTATAGGTACTAATGATGCATGGGATGATAAATCAAGATAATGGAAATAAAAAATTTAGAATAGATTATTTATTAAAAAAAAATAGATAGCACATTGTGTTGTCAATCCAAAAAAATAAAAAAAAAATAAAAGAAGAAAAGAAGAAATAAATGATGCATGGGCCTGACCAGAGAAAAGGGAAAAAAGAAGGAAAGAAAAGTGTATTTGGTAGGTAGGTAGGCCATTGAAAAAAAAAAAAACAAAAAGGCGCAAGAATAAAAGGAGAAGAGAAAGCCTAGTGGCGAGGAGAAAAAAGAGCGGATGAAGGGCACAGAGCCCTAGGTGTAGAAAAATTAGAAGAGAAGGATTGATTAGGAGAATGAAAACAGATAAAAAAGAAAACAAATAGGAAGAGAAGAATGTGAGCCAAGAAGACGACAGTAGAGGCGAGAAAGGGCATGAAACCCAAGGTGCATGAAAATCGAAAAAAAAGAGAAGAAAAATCAATAGTTTTTTCAGCCAATGGAAAAAAAAATATTTTAGATCAACTGATTATCTGAGTACAATATTATTTTTTAGTTCTTATTTTGAATATGAAATGCTATAATTTTCTATTCAAATATGCACATATTTAATATTTCATGCATAATTTGGATTCTGTATCTAATTTAATTACTTTTATTTTAATTAATAGCATGTTATAATATTCTTTTACCAAAGATATGTTGAAACCCTATTATTTATGCCAATAGATTAATTGGTTGCTTGATTAATAGATTATTTTATGTGTTTTATACTACCGTTATTATTTATGCTTTATTAATAGACTGATTACCTTTAACTAATGTTTAATGACTCCAGAAAAAAATACAATAGCTGATTTTCCACATTGGGTTAAATAGTATAAACAGGAATTGAATGGTTGGATAGAACAACTACATGATTTCATGAACAATGGGGAAGGTTTAATAATTAATTAAACTTAACGCATCATCTTTTATTTAAACAATTTGACTAGAGATGTCAGGATTGATAATTGGTGATAGGACTACGTAACTCAAGAGAATGTCTTAGTTAAATATTCTCATTGATACAGAGCTAGTAATTAAAAATATTAATTAATTAATTAATTAATTAGTTGTTATAATTAGATAGTGGTAAATCCAGATTCCTTGGTAACTTTTATTAATTGATTTTATCTTTATTAATTTTTATTTGGTTTCGTTTTAACTTAATTTAGTTTATTTGAATTTTTAGTTTAGAATTAATTAAGTTTTTTTTATTTGATTGCAGTTGTTTAAGCCCAATTTAAGTAATTAAAGTCTTTTTATTATTATTTAGCCTTTATGGGAACGATAATTTGGTAGTTTTAGTGCCTTGTATTACTTGCGATCGATATACTTGTCAATAGGTATATTTGGTTGACATAAATTTTTGACACCATTATTTAGGACTACTTTAATAACCCTAGACCTAAAAATTTAAATATTGATATATATTTTTAATTATATTTTGTTTTATTTTTGAAGTTTACTCAATTTTCTTGGTTTTTGGTATTTTTGTATTAGTTGTAGGTCACTAGTGCATGACCCGAAGCAATTCTATTGAATCAATAGCTTTGGATTCAGAGAGTGAAAGAAAGTTTCGTAAATTAAGGGCACATTTAAAAATTTTTGTCGTTGCAAAGAAACAAAATCAACAAATAGCTTACGGGGAGCAAAATCAGCTACAACAAGTTGGGAGATCATTGAAAGACTATACTACCCCTAGTATAGCATATTCGAAATCAAGCATCAAAAGAGACGCTATTGAAGCACATAATTTTGAGATCAAGCCTACTATCATTCAGATGATGCAAACTTCAATATGTTTTTGAGGTACACATAATGATGACATACATGCTCATATTACCACTTTTATTGAAATCTGTGATACCTTTAAAATAAAAGGTGTTTCAAGCAATGCTATTAATCTTAGATTTTTTCCATTCTCATTACTTAATAAGGCTAAGAGTTGGTTAAATTCTTTAGTAGCTGATTCTATTACAACTTGGGAAGATTTAGTGAAGTTGTTTCTTTCTAAATTTTTTCCGCCTGCAAAAACTGCTAAGTTAAGAAATGACATCACTAATTTTGTGCAAAATGATATAGAATCACTATATGATACATGAGAATGATTTAAAGAATTATTAAGGAAATGCCCATATCATGGCTTACTTATTTGGTTACAAATGCAAACATTTTATAATAGTATCTCTGCAACTAATTGTTTTATGCTAGATGTAGCAGCAGGTGGCACTATTATGAACAAGACTCCCGAGCAAGGCCACCAATGGCATTCTGAATGTGCTCTGATACAAATGAATGTATAAATTCATTCTATATATCCCATTACAACATTAGAGGCTAAAATGGATTTAATCACTAAGAAATTAGACAATGTGGGTGTGCTTCATGTAAGCAGGTTCAAGCAAATGTATCTATTTGTGACTTATGTGGTAGACCACATGTTAGCATAGAGTGTCAGTAGGTAATATTTTCCAACCATCTTTTTATCAAATTAATTGTATTGCTAATAATTTGAGTAGGAAAAATAATCCATATTCCAACGTATATAATTTAGGGTGGAGGAACCATCCACACTTCAAATGGAGAAATAATAACTCAGAAAGGCCCCTTGGATTCCCACCACAAAGACCTATGTCGCTTGATCCAATGCCACCTCAACAACCACATAAGCCTTCATTAGAAGAAATGATGAGCAAGTTCATTAGCACTACTGAGAAACATTTTCAAAATCAAGAAGCCTTAATCAAGAACTTGGAAGCATAGATTGGGATATTAGCTAATGCAATTTCTAAAAGGGCACCCAACATGTTGCCACGTGACACAGTGGTGAACCCAAAAGAGTAAATTAATACTATATCATTAAGGAGTGGGAATACGTTACTTGAACCACAACCTCAAGAGATAAAGAAAGAAGAGGAGAAAACTCCAGAATCAGTTCTTATGTCACAATAATAGGTAAAACTGTATGCCTCTCCTTCTCCATTTCTATAAGCATAATCTTAAGTAAGTTAGATGCATAATTTACCAAGTTTCTTGATATTTTAAAGAAATTGCTTATTAATTTACCATTGATTGATATCATGAGGCAGATTCCTAATTATGCCAAATTTCTTAAGGACATCCTTACTCATTAAAAGGAAATCGGAAGATTTTGATGCCATTAGATTGAATGAGGAGTGTTATGCTATTTTATAAAATAAATTACCTCCTAAGATGAAAGATCCCAGAAGTTTTACTATTCCTTGTGTAATTAGTAATGTGAAATTTTATAAAGTTCTATGTGATTTAGATGCTAGCATAAATTTGATGCCTTTTCCTATTTTTAAGTTATTAGGTTTGGGAGAGCCAAAACCCACTATTATGTCTTTGCAGTTGGCTAATAGATCAATTAAGTATCCTAGAGGCATAATAGAGGATGTTTTGGTGAAAGTGGATAAATTTATATTTCCTTTTGATTATGTTGTGCTTGATATGGAAGAGGATTAAAGGATTCAATCATTCTTGGTAGACCATTTCTAGCTACAGGAAATACTCTGATTGATGTCCACGATAGTAAGTTGATTCTTTGATTCCAAGGTGAGGAATTTACATTTAATGTCTTTAAAATCATGATACCATTTTGAGGATGACACTTGCTATAGCATTGATGTATTGAACAAAGTGATTAATGGTTTTTTTCAATCAAGTGTCATAAAGGATCCTTTAGAGAGATGCTTGGTACAATCCCACAGAAATGAAGATGGTGAAACAGTTGAAGAGGTCATTCAATACCTAAGTGCTTATCCACCTTATGAGAGAAACAAAGTAGTCCCTTTATGAGGACTAGAGAGAGATCAAGTTCCAAAGTTAAAACTATCTATTCAAGAGCCACTAATTTTGGAAATCAAGAAACTCCTTAAACACTTAAAGTATGTTTTTCTTGGGCATAATGATACCCTTCCTGTTATTATTTCTTCATCATTAACCGAACTGTAGGAAAAAAGTTGATGAGAGTGCTTAGGGAGAAAAATAAGGCCTTTAGATGGACCATCACTGATATTAAGAGGATTAGTCCTTCCACATGCATGCATAAAATCCTAATGGAAGATAACAATAAGAAGGTGATCCAACCTCAAAGATTACTAAACCCAATGATGCAAGAGGTAGTGAAGAAAGAGGTAATTAAGCTATTAGATGCATGTATGATATATCCCATCTCTATTACCTCTTGAGTTAGCCATGTACAAGTGATTCCTAAGAAAGGTAGAGTTATCATGGTTAAGAATGATAATAATGAGTTGATACCTACTAAAACTATTATTGGATGGCATGTTTGTATTGATTTCAGAAAATTAAATGATACCATAAGAAAATATCATTTTTCCTCTTCCCTTTATTGACCAAATGCTTGAGCGTTGACTAGGACACGAATTTTATTATTTTTGAGATAACTATTCTAGTTATATATAAATCCCCATATCTCCTAAGGAGCAAGAAAATACCACTTTTACTTGTCCTTATCGCACTTTTGTATATAGGAATATGCCTTTTGGCCTTTGTAATTCTTCTAATACTTTCCAAAGATGCAAGATGGCCATATTTCATGACATGGTTGGGAAATTCATGGAAATTTTTATGGATGATTTTTCAATGTTTGGCTCATCTTTTGATGCATGCTTGGACAACCTTGAATTTATGCTAAAACACTATGAGGATGTTAATCTTATTTTGAGTTGGGAGAAATATCATCTAATGGTGCAAGAAGGGATTGTGTTAGGACATGAAATCTCATATAAGGGGATAGAGATAGATAAAGCAAAAATAGAAATTATTGAAAAATTATCTTCCCCAATATGTGTTAAGGACATTCATAGTTTTCTTGGTCATGGTGGTTTCTATAGAAGGCTCATTAAGAACTTCTTAAAATTTTCAAAACCTCATGTGACCTATTGGCTAAAGAATCGACCTTCAAATTTTTTGATGTGTGCTTAAAGGCTTTTAACACTCTTAAAGAAAAAGGTAGTGCATGCTCCTATTATCGTTGCTTTGGATTGGAACCTTTCTTTTGAAATCATGTGTGATGCAGGTGATGTAACTTTAGGAGCAGTTTTGGGACAGTGTAGGGATAAAATTTTTCATACTATTTATCATGCTAGAAAAACTTTGAGTTATGCACAAAAGAATTATGCCACTATTGAAAAAGAATTGCTAGTCATGGTCTTTGCTTTTGATAAGTTTCGCCCTTACTCATTGCTTAATAAATTCATTGTGTATATTGACCATGCATCTTTGAGATATATTTTTGTTAAGTAAGATGTTAAGCCTAGAATCATTTGATGGATTCTATTGCTATAAGAATTTGACTTGGAAATTAGGGATAGAAGGGAAGCAAAAATAATGTAGCATATCACTTATCCCGCTTACCATAATCATATGAGGTAATTAAAGAGGGCGAGCCTATTCGTGACACATTCCTTGACGAGACACTCTACGCAGTTACAAATCATCCTTGGTATGCTAATTTAGAAAATCAACTTATAAGTGGAATGTTGCCCAACGACTTGTCTTATCATCAAAAAAAGAAGTTTTTGCATTAATTGAGATATTATTTTTGGGATGACCCTTATCTTTATAAAAATATATTTTGGTCAAATAATAAGAAGATGCATCCTTAAACATGAGTTTCACTCTATTTTAGCTCATTATCATAGTAGAGAATGTGGTGGTCATTTTGGACCCACCGGGACTACATCTAAAGTTCTACAAGGCAGTTTTATTAGCTTGCATTATTTAAGGATGATTATGCTTTTGTTAAGGCTTGTGATAGATGTCAAAGAGTTGGTAATATTTCTTGAGAACAAGAAATGCCCCTTATAAATATTTTAATTGTTGAATTATTTGATGTATGGGGTATTAACTTTATGGGACAATTATTCAATTCTTTGAATAATAAATATATCCTTGTTGCAGTCAATTATGTGTCTAAGTGGGTGGAGGCTATTGCATCTCCCACCAATGATGCAAAAGTTGTCACTAAATTCTTAAAAAAAAGAATAACTTTACGAGATTTGGAACACCAAGGACTATCATAAGTGATGGGGGCTCTCATTTCAATAATAGAGCATTTAGTTTTCTCTTGGCCAAATATGAAGTTACACATAAGGTTGCAACTCCGTATCATCACCAAAATAGTAGATAATTAGAAGTTTCAAACCAAAAAATTAAAAGGATATTGGAAAAAAAAGGTTAATGCTTCTAGAAAGAATTGGTCTTTAAAGTAAGATGAAGCACTTTAGGCATATAGGAATGCTTTTAAAACCCCAATAGGAATGTCTCCCTATAAAATTGTTTTCAAAAAATCTTGCCACCTTCCTATAGAACTTGAGCGTAAAGATTTTTGGGCCACTCGTTTTCTTAACGTGGATATGTAGACTACAGGTAAAAGAAGGCTTTTATAATTAAATGAGCTTGATGAATTTTGATTAGGTGCATGAGAAAATGCTTAAATATATAAGGAGCGCAAAAAGAGGATGCATGATCAAAAAGTCATGAAATGAGATTTTGAAAAAGGGCAACAAGTGCACCTTTTTAATTCCCATTTGGCATTGTTTCCTAGTAAATTGCACTCACATTGGTCTGGATTGTTCATAGTGACATAAGGTTGTTCCCTTTTAAGTAATAGAGATAAATAGTTTAGAGAAAAGAAACATTTAAAGTAAATATATGTAACACCCCCAAAATTCACTACTAAAAAATTTCTTTTTATTTAAAACAAATAGCGGAAGTAAAATATAAAACGGTGAATTTCGGGGATATTACTGCCACACTTAGTACCAGACTGGTTCACTCATACCATTCCAGTACCAAGTGCTAAGGCTAAAGGAATGAGATACACTTTGCTAGATCTCCAAAACATGTTTAAATCAGAGTAGCGCAATACACTTTACAAAATTAGAATCCACCAGTGGTGGTTACAAGTAGAGCTGGCAAAAGTTGACCCGACCCGAAAAATCCGACGAATACCGATTCGATCCGTCCGAAATCCGATCCGATTTTATCCGAGTAATTAAAAGCCCGAAATCTATCAACAAGGACACCTAATCCATAAGTATGCATACCCCCTAACTTGGTTTGTAGAGCTAGATAGAGTAAGATATAGGGCCTGGCTGAGGCACAAAGGCACACCAGCAAATACCAGAATAATCGTGGGCTAAACCACATCTTTAGGGTAGCGACCCCTAAAGAGCCACCATTCCCGATCTCGAGGTGTTTCACTTTAAGTATTAGCATCTTAATTAAAGTGATCACGAAAACCACAATAATCAAAACGATTGATTAGTCGTTTCTTATTCAAGTGGTTATCCAAGATAACATAGAGAAATCATTAAGGCCATCATAATCTCATATAATTCCGAATTAGGATTCGTTCTCGTAATACTTACTAATTATCAAATACTCTTACCTTGCTAATCGGTGTTATTTGTGTCATATTATGAAATTCCACAATCACAACGACATGTTAGGTACAAATTACTCATTTACCCCTTACTTATATAATTGCTAAGTCATACCTTTCTTACTTGACAATTTACCATATTATCCTTTAGGTTGCATAATTACCAAATTACCCCTTTAGTTGGTTACATAATTACCAATTTACCCCTTAGTTGGTTAAATTACCAAATTGCCCTTCTTCATTATTTTAATTACCGAATTACCCCTTTAGTTGGATAAATTACCAAATTGCCCTTCTTCATTATCATGATTACTATTTTGCCCCTTTAGTTGGTTAAATAATTACCAATTTACCCTTTAGTCATTTAAATTACCAAATTACCCTTCTCCTTTATCATAATTACCATTTTACCCCTCTCAATTATTATAATTGCCATTTTACCCTTTTTCAATTATTATAAATCCCAAATTACCCTTCTTCATAATTAAAATTATCAATTTACCCTTCTTCATAATTATAATTACCAATTTACCCTTCTCCATATTTATAATTATTAATTTAACCTTCTCCATTCTTATAATTACTATATTGCCCTTCTCCATTATTAAAATTACCATAATGCCCTTTTATTGGTTAATTTACCAAATTACCCTTCTCTATTATCGTAATTATCCAATTACCCTTTTATAACCATAATCTAATTACCAATTTATCCTTTGTCGTTATCATTATTACCAAGTTACCCCTTACTCCCAAGTTTGCTATAAATACCCTTTTAATTTACAAAATTACCCTTCTACCCCTTACTTCCAAATTACCATAATATCCTTTTATTTACAAAATTACCACAATACCCTTTTACTTATAAAATTACCATAACACCCCTTTTACTTTACAAATTACTATTTTACCCTTGTACATCCCAAATTACCATTTTTATCTTTCCTTACAAAATTACCATTTTTCCCTTCTTTTCCAAAATTACACTATTACCCTTTACTCCCAAAATTACCATAATACCCCTTTACTCATAAAATTTCATTTCCTCCTTTACTTCCAAACTTACCATAATACCCCTAACTTCCAAAATTACCAAAATACCCCCTTTTTACTTGTAAAATTACCATATTGCCCTTTTGACTTCAAAATTACTACTTTACCCCCTTTATTACACCACTTTTATTAAATTAACATTACCAAATGGAATAATAATATTAATACTCCATTAACAATATCCAACTCCACCAACCATTATATTTTAATATAATACTTATTATCACCCATACATATTAGGCCATACTCTAGCATAAGAAATATTACTAAAATGCCCCTAGAGCTCCCAATAATAATATTCATGCATAAATGGTCACAATAACATAATATAACATGGATAAGTACTTTAACACTTTCATTAGTAATCAAGTTCTTCCCTTAGACAACATTTACACGCATAGCATATAAAAGAGCATACTTTCCTTTTTATTAAACAATACAAGCAAACATATAAATTATACTAACAACCATATATCAAACATAATAACATATTAAAATCCTAATGTGCAAAAATACGTTTATCCATGCATTTAAGTGGGGTTTAACGATTACCTTATATCCCGCAAAAATCAAATCTTACCGGTATCCCGGTTAAAGATTCAAGCTTTAAATAACAAAATCAACACCTAAAAATAATATCAATAATTATTATATTAGAAATAAGAAAATCAAAGCATAAGACCTTATAAAATTTACTTAATGAAATAATTAGCTTAAATATTATTTTACCTTAAAATTTTTAATAAAAAATGGTCCAATAATTGCAGCAACTAATACTGCATATGCAGCATGAGTTGCATGCAAAAATAATTAGAGGAAGGCTCGAAGGGGAGGGTGAAGGAAGGTAAAATGGCTATTTTCGGGTTGGGGTCTTTAGGCTAGAAAAGATGGCAGGTGGGGGAGGATTAAGGGCAAGGAAATGGTGTAGGAGTGAAGAGGGGGTGTAGGTGAATTCTGAGGATGGGTTCACGGTGGCCAAGGGCGGCAGTGGCGGTGGCAGCGAGGCGATGAAGGTGGCTGCCGAACTGGGTCAAGGTGGAGGGGCTGAGAAGGAAGGAAAAGTGGGGGAAAATAAAGGGGTTCGGGGACATTTTTCTGCCAAACAATGTATGGGGATCATAGAGGAGGTTGCAGGGAGTCGAACGTTGGTTTGGTTGGCAAAGTAGGCGGTCGGACGGCGGCGAACGGTGGCGTCACAGGAGAACTGCCGAGAAGGGGGGAAAATGGAGAGAAAATAGGTGGGGAGGAAGAAGGGTTGCGGGATGGCTTGAAAGGGATGTTGTGGTGGCACAAGGCTAAGGTGGAGGGTGGCAGGGAGTAGTGCAGGGGGTTAGTGAGGCGGCTAGAGTGGTAGAGGGCGGTGGTGATGCAAAAATAGGGGTGGAAATGGGAGAGGAAGAAAATGAGAGAGGAGAGGAGGTCGGGGGGTAAGGGGATCGAAAGGATGGGCAGAAAATGGCTGAAGGGGAGAAGAAAAGAAGAGGAAGGGTAGGGGGTTGGTGGCAGTCGGTGGCAGTGTTTAGGGTGGCAGGGAGGTGGTAGGGTGGTAGGGAGAGGAAGGTGGAGAAGGGGAAGGGTGGCCATGCGGGATGGGTATGCATGGCCTGCCAGATTCCAAAATGATGAAAGAAAAAGAGGTACAGAGGAGAGAGAGAGAAGGAGAGAGGCAGGTGGTGGCAGAAGGTGGCAGCAGGCGGTGGTCGGTGTGCCTGAGGCGCAGGCAGTTGTGGCTATGGCGACAGGTTGGGGAGCAGCTATGTCGAGGCGTAGAAGAAGAAGAGAAAAAAAGACAGGGCGGGGAGCATCAGGCCGGTCAGGGAAGGAAAAAAAAGAGACTGGGTCGGCCGGTCCAGGGGAGAACGGAAGGAGGAGAGGAGGAGGGCTGGGTCGGTTGTGCGTGTGGGGGGAAAGAATGGGCCATCGGCCAAGGAGCGTAGGAAGGGGAATGTACACCGGGCAGCCTAGCGGCCCAAAGCCAAGAAAAAGGGAAAAAAGAAATAGGGAAAAGGAGAAAAGGAGAAAAAAAAGGAGAAAGAAAAGAAAAAGTAGGAAAAAGGAAAGTGGGAAAAATGGAAAAATTTAAAATAATTAAATTTATAAAATAATAGGATGTAACATTTTTTATAATAAGTTTATTTAATAATTTAATTTAAATTAATTAAATATATGGCTTAAAAAGGATAATTATAATAAAATACTAGTTTGAAAATTTATTTAAATAAAAATAATATGATAAAATAACAAAATATTTATTTTTAATTTATTAAATACTCCTATCCAAATTTTTATGCTCAAAAATCCATAAAATAATGAAACTAAATAATTTTAAAAGCTAATTTATTTAAAATAAAAGCTATTTATTAAATTATAGGTTTCCTAAAATTTTTGGAGATTACATCACTACCCCCTTAAAGGAAAACTTTGTCCCCGAAGTTTACACCTTAGTACTAGGGTTACAAGGAGGGACCCTAAGTTTCTTGGGGTAACTAACCCCTTAAAGAAAAACTTACTTAACTATAGAAAATAACTACACACACATTAAACAATAAAACAACTATACGAGGTCCGACGGTAAGCTCGAAGAAGTTGTATCCCGATCGATTGCTTGCTCATCTGCTTCAGTTAACGAGGTTGAACAGGTTGCTCCAAGTGCTTGATTCGGCCGAACTGATAGTTGTTGTATCCTCTGGATTCTTTCGCGGGGTACACTGTAGCACTCGTAGCTCCTATGCCCAAGTTGTCCACAATCGTGGCATTGAACCAACTTTCCCATGCAATCCTTACCTGGATAATCTCTTTTGCAACGTCGGCAATGGCAGTGTCGAACTGATCTCTTATTTTCCCTGCCATTAGGAGCACTTTGATTCTTTTTATGCCGAACTTTAGTTTGAAGTTGAGGTTGGACTCGCAAAACCTTGCTACTGGGGCGATGACTCTTTTCTCCGGACTCGGTCTCTTCGTTCTTCCTTTTGCCTAGGATGGAGGCTTATTCTTGAACCAAGGCGTTAGCGTTACACGCCCGCTTGTACACCATACTCAGATCATGGAAGATGTTGGCCCCATCATGCTTCGAATGTTAGAGTGAAGTCCTTGCTCGAATTGAAATACCGTCGTTGCCTTGCTAGCTACTATTTCAAGTGCGAACCTCAGCAACTCCATGAATCGTGTGTAGTACTCTCAGACCGATAGGTTTCCTTGTGTAAGCTCCATGAATTCCTTGAGTTTGGCCCTCTTGAGGCTTTCTATGTAGAAACGCGTGTGGATGGCGGTCTTAAAGTCGTCCCAAGATACTGGTCATCCTCCTAGGGTTTGAAGGTCTTCCCACCACATGTCAGCTGGTCCTCGAAGGAAGTACGCTGCGATGTTTATCCTTCGCTCTTCTGGGAAGTTGAGCACCTCAAAAGTCCTATCGAAATCCCGTATCCAACATTCTAGGACCACGGGGTCTTCTTTCCCGTCGTAGGTTAGGGGTCGATGATGCAAAACTCTATCCCCTCTCTGATACCCATCTGAGGTAAGGAGGTTTGAGGTTGGGGTACTGGGGATCGCTGAGCTAATCCCATGAGCACTTCAAACGCACTCTCTAGGTTGTCGATTCATTCATCTCGATCCATGTCAAGTTAGCTGTAAAACAGAAGTTTGTTAGATAAGGTGCTATTTCCTTAAGCTAGGTGACCTAATCCTAGATCACTTAATTTACCCATACCTAACTCTCAGGACTAACCCGGTTCTCAAAATAGGATAGAGATTTAAGGGGAAAACCCTAGAAGAATAATTTAATCTTCAAAACTTCTATGAAACACTTTGATACTTACTTGTAGTATCAGCTCAAATTATTTAAAAACCGAGGAAGGTTTTATGAAAATACCTGATACCAACTTGTGGTACTAGCTTAAAATAATTGAAATTATAGGAGTGATTGAAACCAGGTCAGATACCAACTTGTAGCATCAGCTTAAAAAGAATAAAAAATGGAGGAGTGGTCAAAACACGCTTCATAATCAAATACAAATTCGAAAACCAAATTTATTTTTAAAAACGAGCATGGTCAAAGGGACCAACTGCTCTGATACCATACTTGTGGTATAAACTTAAAAAGATTAAAATCAAGAGTGTGGTCAAAACCAGCTCTGATACCATACTGTAATACCCCCAAAATTCACTACTGAAAAATTTCGTTTTATTTAAAACAAATAGTGGAAGCAAAATATAAAATGGTGAATTTCGGGGATATTACCACCACTCTTAGTACCATATTGGTTCACTCATACTGTTCCAGTACCAAGTTCTAAGGCTAAAGGAATGAGATACACTTTGCTAGATTTCCAAAACATGTTTAAATCAGAGTAGTACAATACACTTTACAAAATTAGAATCCACCAGTGGTGGTTACAAGAACAAGAAATACATTTAAACTAGAACGTAAAAGCAAAGGGAGAACCCTAAAAGTCCAGATAATCCTTACTCTCTTTCCCGTTGCCCACTTTAAAGGTCTTATCCTATAGCGACTTTGCAATTAAGTACACAACTTCATCATTCTAGCTATATAGATCAATATGGAGCAAGAATATGCAAGCGGGTAATGAGAAAATACGAAGAATTTCTAATTGTAAACTCTAAAAAAATAGATATGAAACCTAGGATTGAACATGAGTCTCCAAATTTGTAATCAATGATGAAATAACGTATAAGTCACAGTTTAATTCAATAATTGTGAAAAATCGGTCTACATTTATTTGCTACCCTCTTTAAAGGTCTAAGAATGTATTTAATCTAATTTGCCGACTACTTTCACGACTAACAAATTAAATAAATCCATTAAGTGTCACCAATTTTATAGTCCCTAAGATTTAAACATCTACTTTCGTGATTGCTTAAATTCCTATTTGTATGCTAATTTCTGATAATAATTTCAACCTTTTTGTTGTAGATATTATCTAAGAAGGTCGGAATTCATGAAATCCACTTTACAACAGTTAATACTAGCACACGAAACAGTGTATATGAACCAAACATAATACATGATACCTCAATTGATCATATTAATACCAAAACGGACCTGCTCAACCTAGTCATGCAGTTTTTTTTCTTTGAATATGCACACATAAGTGCTGTATGACTGTGCAGCTGGATGTGCAACCAGTTTTGTAGCACCATATTCTTGTTTCTTTTAGAGTTCTTGGCATATATTCGGCTCTTTTAGCTTCTAGACTCTTCCATAAACATATTGGGTTTATTAATCATCCTTCAATGCCTTCTATGGTGGGTCCTTTGCCCTGAAATCATGCACTACCTTCTTGGATTTGCACCTTCTTGTGGAAATTCCTGAAAAACAAAACTCAAGAGAGTAGTAGTAGGAATAATAGACTAAAACCATAGTAAAATACATAATAAATACTAAATGAAGTATTAAAGAGAATACAAAGAAAGGAAAAAATATATAAAAATATTCACTTTATTAACTCCCCCATGCTTACCATTTACTCATCCCCAAGAAAACACACAAACAAAAGAAAAAAACAATGGAGAAAAACGGAAAGAGATCAATGCCTCAGATGATAGGAAAAACTACATAATCAAGACATACAATGGCTAGGTTGACCAATACTTCGAGCGATAATAGTAGGAAAGTAAAATTAAAGCGTGACTACCCGTTAGTCTGAACTCACAAATCAGTATTATCATGACACTCTAAGATGGTTTAGGATCACGTCAATTTCATCGTTATGAGACATAAGTTAAACAAGCCCGTAGACTTCCTCTCTTTCGGAAAATGTGAACACTATGCACTCTTGTATTTTGAAGGGATCATAGTGTCACTCAAAACTCTCCAACCTAATAATGATCAACCATATGCTTGCATAGACTCTTTTTCTCCACCACTCAAAGACAATATGTAGAAGAAAAATCAAGAGGTCTTAAAAGGGTTGTAATGGGGTCAGGGCTAAGGGTAGGATAAATCTAGGATTGTAGCTAATGGTCTAAAAGCTAGAGGAGCAGTAGCTACATGTATATGTTAGAAGTTGAGAGTAAAAAATCCCTAGTCACACTTAATTAACAACCAGAGCTCTTTTCTACAAAAGTTTTTTTAAATTTTTGACTATCCCACATCACACCAAAAAAAATGCTTCTCTTCCTTCAATATATAATTTTTTTAAAAATTATAAAGAAGAGAAATTAGCTACCATTGGATCACTCTCTTACACAAGCCCTACCAAACATCTTTTTTTTTTTTAAATTACAAAGGAGAAACCCCATGCTTACCTCTTTGCCTTACCTACATTAAATGAGTCAAATAGCTACCACTCCCTAGTTTCTAATTACATATTAGAGGATAGAACATATAGTTAGAAAACAGTAAGAC
This sequence comes from Tamarix austromongolica, assembly GCA_039764185.1. Classification (NCBI taxonomy): domain Eukaryota; kingdom Viridiplantae; phylum Streptophyta; class Magnoliopsida; order Caryophyllales; family Tamaricaceae; genus Tamarix; species Tamarix austromongolica. The sequence goes on from CM077816.1 coordinate 55,414,453, forward strand.
TGCATTAAAAATGGATAGTCTATAAAGCTCAAGGTCTCATTGGTTATTTGCTACAAACCTTATTTTTCAAGTCTTGGTCTAGATGGGAAAATCTATGAAGATAAACCACTAGAGTGTTACATTAATAAGTGGTTTGAGAGTCCATCAATTTGGGGAGTTTTCACTTAAAGCAATTTCAAAACATGTTCGTTATATTTGCTCGTAATTTATAAGTCTCACTAGTGTATAATCGAGTTATCTAGAAAATTCTATCATGCAGTCCTCATAGGCCTATCATTTCTATAAATAAAAACACGCAAAGCCAAAAATAAGAGTGAGAAAGAAAGAAGAAAAAACACATCAAAAGAAAATTCAACCAAGTAAAGCAACAGAATCAGCATAAAGCAAGTAACCCCCATGCTTGAAGAACACATTGACCACAATATGTAAGTGAGGGACGAGGGGAGAAGCAAGCACAATCATTGGGGTGGGGTGATGGAGGGTAACCATACTCCAAATGCCATTGATACATTTATTGTATCATGGTGTGAATTTGATCAATGGGAGCAATGACATCCCTAAGACTTGACTCTTAAGCATCAAGCATATCGAATCGGTTGTCGATATGCTGGAAGCGGGCATCCCAAGAGATGCCAAAGGAAGAAGGGCTAGTGTCGACACTAAAAGAGGTAGGCGCTAGGAGGCAAAGCAATGGTAGATTGGGTTATTCCTCGGGAATGTCTGGATAGTCATCTAAGGGGGTCATAGATTGACCAGTGTGAGGCATAGTGGGAGAAGGTAACCAATTGGTGTTACCGTTACCTATAAGAGTGGTGAAAGCTTTGTTGGGTAACGGGTACCACACCTCCTGATTATAGAATAAGTAGTAGTGAAGATTATCTTGCATAATTAGCTTCATGTTTGTGCAATTTTCCAACCCTAGGTAAGTGGTTTGGAGATCAATAGGTATACCGTCTAAATGGTGCCCAAGCTAGGTAGCAATGTACGTAATGATGCTATTGATGACGATATCACTAGTGAGGTTGGTGCTAACTATACTCAGATGGTCAGTGAGATAATACCCCCTGTCAAGGGTATCATCCAATTGTATACTACATGGGGCGAAGAGCTCTAGCTTTCATACATTGCCCTAGCTTTCCCCCTACCAAAGAGTGTTCCGGCCAAAAGCCTTGGCACATATCATAAGGCTGGGTTATAAATTAATGAGGCCTTAGTGTGGTGTCCTCTATATGGCTTAGGAGCACACCCCCTTTTGGGCATGGAGATTTGAGTCAAGACTCTTGAGGATCCCACAATTGTGGTTCCTTGGTAAGTCTCCAATGAATAGGGGGAAGACGAAGCAGAGACAAAAATCGATATAGTGTCATTTTTCTAGTCTCATTGAAGAGGCAAAAAAGAATGGTATTCCCTATCCTGTCAAAATAAAATGAACTGAGGGACTCAAGGGTGAGTCCCTTACTCATGGGATATGCACACATAAAGAAGTGGGATATACCACCACGAGTGAGAAAATACTCAACATCCTCTTTGATCTCTAGTTTCTCAAGACATGCCCAATCGACTTATTAAGTGGTTGTAATGTGTTGAGAAATAAGCCCCTCATTAAGATCTTTGTCATCAGGGTTAATAAGCACAATACCACAGGGATTATAGGGTTGTGTATTTACTTTTTTACCTTTGCATTTGGTTTCGAGGGGTTGTGGTCTAGAGGAGTCCCCTTCCTCTTGGTTCATTTTAGACTATTTCTTTGGTGCTATAGTTGCGATCTAACTATGAAAGTAAAAAAGATGATAAAATTGTTTGAACAATCACACATCATAGATAAGGTTAGAAATTATACAATGAAAATCAAAGATATATGAATATTATGAAGAGACAAGACAAGAAAGACAGGAAAGAAAATACAAACCAGTTGAGACTGCCTGTGCATGTTTTCCCTATACCCATTTGTGTTTGCTCTAAGCCCATGCAAGTAGGATTTATGGTTAAAAGAAGTGGTGGTGTGTGTGGTGGTGATGGTTATTTCATACAAGCTTAAGATTTGGTATGGTGATGCACAGTTAGGGTTAGGTGTAGTTAGAGGTGGGAAGGAAGGAAAATAGGTTGTGTGGGTGGTGGTAGTTGGTGTTAGGGCATGTGTGTGGTGCTAGCGATGGTGGTGCAGCGATGCACTGGCAGGGAGTGCATGGATGTTTATGGCACAGGTGAGATGAATAGGAGTGCAAATTAAGGACGTTGGCATACAGGTTGTGCACCGACAAGTAGTGCATATTTATATTGGCTAGATAGAGGTGCTAACGGCGTGCAATGGTGGCGATGGTGGTGCTTCGGTGTGGCTTGGGTAGGGGAGAAGGTTGGGTTTGAATGGGAGAAATCAAGAGAGAAAAGGGGTGAAAAGGATTCACGTGCGTGCATCGAGGTTTTGTACATAAAATAGAAGTGCACAGCCATGCATGGTCTGCACGGCTTGGTCGTAGAAAGAAGATTTTGGGAGTGAATGGGCATGCAAGTTCCACATGGGCAAGCCATGCATGAAAATTTGTCTCGCCCTGGTGCCGTAAAAATTGGCACGGCCATGCAGGTTTGGCACAGCCTAGCTATGCAACATCTCATGTCTCAGCTTTTCTTCATTTTTCAACATCAGGGTTGTGCATAGTCGTGCTGAGGTCATGCAACCCTCTTTTCTTCATATTTTTGGCTCCTTTTCTTCAAATTATTCCTTTCTGTCCTATTTCATCCATTGGATAAATTATAATCCCAATGAGGCCTACCAAAACATTGTAAACACAAAGAGAAAACAAATAAAAAGGGGGTGAGAAAAGAAACAACAAACAAACAAAACACTTAAAGCATGGGTTGCCTCCCATGGAGTGCTTGTTTAGGGTCTTTAGCTCGATCATAATTTCTTCACATCAATGATGTTTCAGGAAGGGAAAAGGTTCCTTGCTTGTCGATTGGAGATCCGGAGACATAAGGTTTCAATCTCTGTCCATTCACTTTGAAAGTTCCCATGGATTCACTCCACACTTCGATTGCTCCAAATGGATACACCATGCGAACTTGGAATGGTCCCAACCACCTTGAACGCAGCTTAACTAGAAAGAGATTTAGACGGAAGTTGAAAAGGAGTAAAATATCTCCCTCTCTACATTCTTTACAAGGAATATGTTTTTCATGCCATATCTTTGTTCTTTCTTTATATATCTTGGCATTCTCATCGACATCTAACCTAGATGAATAGTCCTAATAGCCCAATGTGCCTTATATTCAACCTCTACATGAAAATGACATGACATTCCATGAACTAGTCGGAATGGTGTTGTGCTTATAGGGGTCTTGTAAGCTGTCCGATAGGCCTAAAGAACGTCATCTAATTTTTAGGACCAATCTTTCCTCGACTTAGACACTGTCTTTTATAGGATTCCCTTTATCTCCCTATTTTTTCTATCCACTTGACCACTCATTTGAGGGTTATAAGGTGTATCCATTTTGTGAACCACTCCGTATTTCCTCAAGAGTTTGGTTAGAACTTTGTTAGTAAAGTGAGATCCCGCATCACTGATCACAGCTCTTAGAACTCCAAAGTGAGGAAAAATAACCTTTTGATAGAGTTTGACCACTACCTTCAAGTCATTAGTCAGAGATGCCAGCACCTCTGCCTATTTCAAGACATAATCCACTACGACTAATATGTACTTGTTGTTGTGTGATGATGGAAAAGGTCCTATAAAATCAATCCGGCACACATTGAAAAACTCCACTTCAAAGATGTTATTTAATGGCATCTCATTTCGTCTAGAGATATTTCCAATTCTTTGATAGTGATCACATCCTAGTACATAACTTCTCACGTTCTTGAAGAGCATAGGCCAGTAAAATCCTATGAGAAGCACCTTTGCAGCTATTTTGGAGGTACTTACATGACCCCTATACGGTGATGAATGACAATGGGTTATGACATCAAGAACTTTATCCTCGGGTATGCATCTTTAAAAGATCTCATCTACACATTGCTTGTAAAGGAAGGGATCATCCTATAAATAGTGCTTAACATTTGAAAGTAATTTCTTATGTTGTTAGTAGGACAGGTCTTCCAATAATACCCCATAAATGATGTAATTTACAAAATTTGCAAACCCCGCAAATAACATTAGTATAAATAATAGGGTTTCACCATATCTAAAAGATTGTCATTGGGAAATTAGTCATCAATAGGGCTCTCATCTCTTTCTTCTTCATTCATCTCTTACCTAAGCCTAGAAAGGTGATCTACCACTACATTTTTAGCACCCTTATTATCCTTTATCTCCAAATAAAACTCTTCTAATAGAAGGATCCATCTTGTCAACCTCAGTTTTGAATCCTTCTTAGCTAAGAGATGCCTAAGAATTGCATGGTTAGTGAACACAATAACATTTCATCCAACAACATAAAGACCTGGGTTTATCCAAAGATAACACCACAACTAGGAGCTCCTTCTCAGTTGTGGCATAATTAATCTGAGCATCACCTAAAGTCCTGCTAACATAGTATATGGTGTACACTTTCCCATCTTTCCTTTGCCCCGGTATAGCCTCAACAGCATAGTCACGGGCATCACACATTACCTCAAAAGGAAGGCTCCAAACGGGGGGTCTCATTATGGGGTAATTGTCCAAGCTTCCTTCAACTTACTAAAAGCATATAAACATGATTGATTAAATGCAAAAGGAACATCCTTGACAAGTAAGTGGGTCAGGGGTTTAGCAATTTTGGAGAAATATTTAATGAACCACCTATAGAATCCAGCATGACCTAAAAAGCCTCTAACACCTTTGACATTGGCCAGGGGTGGAATTTTAGCAATGATATCAATTTTAGCCTTATCGAATTTAATTCCACAATTAGAGATTAAGTGTCCTAAAATGATTCCTTCTTGTACCATAAAATGACATTTTTCCCAATTAAGTATGAGGTTCACTTCCTTACATCTCTTTAAAACCTTAGCAAGATTATCCAAGAAGTCATCAAAATTAGTTCAATAGACTGAAAAGTCATCCATAAACCCCTCCATAATATTTTAAATAAAATCAGAGAATATGGACATCATGCAGCATTGGAAAGTGGTTGGAGCATTACACAAGCCAAATGGCATTCTTCTATAACCAAAAGTACTATATGGGCATGTAAAACGTAATTTAACTACCTCGTTTTTTATGACCTCTTTCATTTTTGGGTTCAATCTCTTTTGATGTTCAATGGAAGATTTATGCCCTTCTTCTAATAGAATATGATGCATGCAAAAGAAAGGATTTATACCCTTGATATCATCAATGGAATAACCTATGGCATCTTTATGCAGCCTAAGGGCTTCGAGTAATTTTTTGACTTCCTCTTGACTCAAGCTAGCATTCATAATAATAGGATGTTCAGTGTTAGAGTCTAGGAATTCATATTTGAGGGAAAAAGGGAGGGTTTTTGTCTCTACCTTAGGTACAGCATTTTCCTTACATGCTGAGTCATGCAACTCCTTCTCAATCTGAGCCACCAATCCTCTTTTCCAAATATAGGGTTTCCTTCAAGCATGGTAGCGCAGGTAGCTACTTCCTTATCACCATCATTGAACACTCTGTCTCTCATCAATTATTTCTCTAGTGGATCATTTGAGATGATGTTAGCAAAGTCTTCTTGGATCATCCTATCCACCATATCAATTCTGCAACAAGTGTCGTCAGTCAATGGAAATTTTACTATAGAAGGTAAATCAAAATCCACCTTCTCCTCTCCAATATTGAGAGAGATCTTTCCATTTTTCACATCGATTACCGCTCCCGTAGTAGCCAGGAAAGGTCTTCCCAATATGATAGGGATTTATGCATCCTCCTCTATTTCAAGAATAACAAAATCAATTGGAACATAGAACTTACCAACTTGGATTTGTATATCTTCTAATATACCTACTAGATGTTTTAGCAAACAATTTGCTAATTAGAGATAAATGGTGGTGGGTTTCAAATCTCCCATCTGCAATTTCTTACAAACAAAAAGACGCATTAGACTAAAACTAGCTCTAAGATCATAAAGGGCATGGCTAATAGATATATCACCAATAGTATAGGGAATAGAAAACGAGTCGGGGTCTTTAAGATTAGGTGGAAGCTTATTTGAATAATATCACTAAATTCCTATGTTGGAGCTACGTTCTCATATTCTTCCAACTATCTCTTATTAGAAAGAATTTCCTTCAGGAATTTAGAATAGGTAGGCATTTGAGATATACCTTCCACAAATAAAATATTAATTTATAATTTTTTTTAAATCTCAACAAACCTTGGAAACTATTTTTCTAACCTTGCCTTAGCTTTTCTTTGAGGGAAAGGTAGGAAAGGTTTATACGGTGGTGGAGGGACATATTTCTCAACCTCATGATCTTTCCCTAAGGTAGCTTCTTTCTCAATATCTATGGCCTCTCCATTCTTTCCCTTCGTTACCTCGAATCTTCTACCTTCCTCTTCAATTTATTTTCTCAAAGTAAGGCCTTCCAAATCCTTTCCACTTCTAAGTGCTATGGCATTGATGGACCCCTTAAGATTGGTCTCTAGTTACCCTGGAAGTATTCTAGTAGGCCTAAAAGAAGATCCTGACTAATTTGGTTTTCTAGCATCTTATTATGGGTGGCTAGGGTTTCAAACTTAGATTTTAAGTTCTTAACTAAGTTCTTCAAATCCTTTATTTGTTTGTTCTGAGTGGCTATGAATTTCTCCATCATTAACTTAAGGTTTTGAAAACATGGAGGCCTAAAGTTTGATTCAGAAGTTGGATTTTTTTGTTGAAGTTGCATTGGGGGTGGAGGGGTAACAAACTGACATTCGACAAATGAGTGCCCTGCAATACCACAAATCTCACAAACACCAGAAGAGGATGGTTATACGTTAACACCTAATTTGTCAAGTTTTTGAAATAACGTATCAATTAGAAAAGAAAGGTGATCCAAAGCATCAAATTTGTACCTACCACTCTTCTTGGTAGAAGAGCGTTCATTTGACCATTGGTAGTCGTTCTAAGCCATGTATTCGATCAATTGCTTAGCCTAAGGTATGCTCTTATTCATGAGAGTGCCTCCTGCTGTTGTATCTAGAGTCAACCTTATGTTGTAATGTAGACCATTATAAAAGTTGTGAACTAGCAACCATTCTTCCAACCCATGATGTGGGCACATTCATAATATATCCTTGTAGCACTCCCATGCACCATAAAGTGACTCACTATCCTTCTAACTGAAAATTGTAATGAACTTCCTCAATTGAACTGTCTTGGATGGGGGTAAGTACTTATTTAGGAAGGCTCGTGAAAGTTGATCCCAAATGGTGATGGACCTAGAGGGAAGTGATTGCATCCAAGCTCTCGTCTTATCTTGCAATGAGAATGGAAATAACCGCAACATGATTACATCATTTGACACTCCGTTCATCTTCAAAGTATCACAATACTCAAGGAAAATGGAAATTTTCAAATTTATATCCCCCGTTAGGCTACCACTAAATTGATTTTGTTGTACCATATTGATCCATGTAGGCTTTAATTCAAAATTGTTGGCTGGTACATTTGGTTTTCGTATACTTGATTGTGTTCCGTATGCATTTAGACAAGCAAAATCTTTAAGAGAGTGATGTTTTTCTTCCTCTCTGTTAGTTTTGGCCATGGTTCCTCATCTCACACTTGATTTTGTCTCACATTTCCACCTCCTTAGTCTAGTTAACATTCGTTCAATCTCACGGTCAAGATCAGTTGGAGACCTAAGTCAAAAAAATCATTGCATAAAAGGTACCTGAAAATGCATACAATAAGCTATAAAAAAAGAGGACAAAAGCTAAAAAATAAAAAATAAATTAAAGGATCTAGTATAGCTAAATAATAAAGAACAAAATATCAATTAGCCAAAGTCCACAACAACGGTGCCAAAAACTAGATGGGCTCAATCCGCAAGCGTGTGGATTCGTTATAGCACTTCAAGGTTATATCCCGCAGGGACTTTGCAATTAAGTACACAACTTTATCATTCTAGCTATCTATATCAATATAGAGCAAGAATATGCAAGCGTTCAGCGATAATAAAACAATAGATATGAAACATAGGATTGAAATTCAGTCTCCAAATTGGTAATCAATGATGAAATAATTTATATGTCATAGTCTAATTCAATAGCTATAAACAATCAGTCTAAATATATTTGCTAGCCTCTTTCATAGTCTAAGAACATATTTAATCTAATTTTCCAATTACTTTCATGACTAGAAAATTAAATCAAATCTATTAAGTGTCACTGATTTTATAGTCCCTGAGATTTAAACATCTACTTTCATGATTGCTTAAATTCCTATCCGTATGCTACTTTCTGATAATAATTTCAGTCTTTTAGTTGCATATATTATCTAAGGAGGTCGAAATTTGTCAAATCCACTTTACAAAAATTGATCATAGCACACAAAATAGTGTATATGAAGCAAACATACGACAAAATACCTGAATTCGTCATATTAATACCAGAACGAACCTAGTTTAATCCTAGTAAAGAATATTACTCACTCATATCTTTAAGGAAAATAAATGAAATAAATTGCATAATAAACATAACAACAATATAAAATTACAAAGGAGAGAAATTAGATTGAATTAACCGTAAACTAGAGGAGAACAAAGTCGATTCTGAATTGATCATACAAGAATATGCACTTGAATCTACGGAAAATCAAACTAATGAAAACAATTAAAATTAAATGAATCTTTCACTTGGAAATAAGAAGGGAAAAGTGCTCTGAAATCTCCTCCAAGAACTCCCCAAGAAGTCCCCAAAGTGTACCTTAAATACTCCCCATCACACAAGACATGTCGCACACAACAATCGTGGGAGTAACCATCGTTACACGGTAGTGCAAGGCCTTCACGGCTTGGCCGTGTAGCGTTCCTACTCTTGAATAGGAGATATTCATACTTTGCATGGTCGTGTGGTTCGCGCACTGCCTAGCTGTGCAAAGTTTGCAACTTTGATTTCTTCAGCAAAATTCCACACGGTCGTCCATGACTTGCACAGTCTAGTTGTGCATCACTTGCACAGCCTCGCCGTGTGGCTTCTTTTTCTTTGAGTATGCTCAAGTAAGTGCTACATGGTTGTGCAACTATTTGTGAAGCACCATTTTCTTGTTTCTTTTAGACTTCTTGGCATATATTCGGCTCTTTTATCTTCTAAACTCTTCCATAAACACATTGGGTTGATTAATCATCCTTTGATGCCTTCCATACTTGGTCCTTTGCTCTAAAAACATGCACTACCTTCTTGGATTTGCACGTTCTTGTGAAAATTCTTAAAAAAACAAAACTCAAGAGAGTAGTAGTGCAAATAATAGATTAGAACCACAGTAAAATACATAATAGAGACTAAATGAAGTCTTAAAGTGAAGGCAAAGCAAGACAAAAATAAAGAAAATATTCACTTTATCACAAAACCATAATATGTTTAAAGAATCCTAAGTGAATGAGACTAGAGTCAAGCTAATGACTATAAATAAGCACTTTTGGGGACTATAAATAAGTGTTTTTTAGGAGTCAATCCAAGTGTGTGTGCAATTCAATTTTATTTTTAATTTGTTTCCTCATTTTTTTATTTTACAAGCCATTTGGTTTTTTTTATTTCATTTGCTAATTCATAGCAACTTAGCATGGTTATGAAGGAATTCTAGGGCATAAGGACATAAAAATATTTAACAAAGCAATTATGAGGTAACATTTAGAAGGGATGTGTTGTGACATGGGTCATGTTAGCTTAGAAGCATGCACTTATCCCTTGGTATTTTAACAATATTATCATAACCTCTTAGGTACATTCTATATGCTCTCACTTATACTAAATTACTTTTTCCTCCTTTGTGTGGATTGATTGTCCATTTAGGAACATGTCTATAATAAGCATGGAGGAGCTTTGGTTCAATTTTGTGTGCTTCATTGATTTTCTATGTGTTCATTTATATATTCATTTTTTTGTGTGTTTAATTGAGTCTTTTTGGTTTTTGTTGAGTGTTAGGAGCTCTTAACTAGTTAAAGATGAACATATATTTGAAATCTAACTGAAAGAGGACCACAAAACTGACATAAAGTTGAGTAGAGACTTATTATGTTAATTTTAATATAGTGAACGTGTATCTATGTGATTGGATGTGAATGGATTGAGAACGTGAATGATCTTCTAAACATCAATATGGCATGTTGAGATTCATCACAACCTATAATGAGCTTTTGAGCTATGTATACCTTCTTTTCTAAGTGTTTTATATGAAGTAGTATATATTTTATTGGCTTCATTTTTCTTTATAATCCTCATGTGCACTAATTTTTTTGATAAAATTACTTTTCGTAGATCTTGTAATGGACTAAAAAGAGTACTAGGACTTGTTCATGTGCTAATTGAAGCTTTTAAATCATAACCGCCCTGATTGAGGAAATGATAAAGGTACCTTAGGATTTACCACCACATAGCTAGATACCCTTCGACCCCATTGTTTTTGTAAATGAGTTGTGCATCCCTTAGTTACCCTTTGAGCCTTTTACAATGAAATTTATTTATTTCATCACCCACATTTTTTTAACCAAACCTAAAACACACCTCTAACCTTCTTCTAAAAACTAGTAGAAATTTTGATGGGGCTTACACAAGTAATTCAAGTTTGGGAGATTGAAAAAAAAAAAGGTAAAAATGTGGGATACGTTTAAAAAAATAAAAATAATAAAAACTTTAAAAAAAATAACTTATCCCTTTTATTTAATCTTATTTTGAGAAGAAGTGATGAAAATGATGTAAAAGCCCAACATGAAGATATTTGGTCAATGTGATACTATGCTATGTAAGGAGAAAATACCTTGATAAGTTTGAATCTATAAGAAGAGTGTCTATATCAACATGATTCTACTAGGTTTTAGGATATTTTGTTGAATCCTTATTTCCCTATTCTTCATTAAATCCTTAAGCTTGGACCTGTTACAACTCGTATGAAGTCCTATTTGATTCTTGAGATGGGAGACTTTAATCTATGGGAGGTAAGTTAAATGATTCAAGCATATGGTTTGGTCCATTTAGTAGGCATTTTATATCCTTTATGATGTTTTATTCACAAAATATGAACTTTCTTTGATGATATATGTGAGTTACTTATTATTTTTATCATCTTAACTCACATATTTGAGAGTACTTATACATATGTAGCCATATATATGAGAAAAAGGTAAAAACAATAGCATATACCTTTGTGAGGATGGATCTTGATGTTCCTAAGATGTGGTTATGTTTTCATTCATTATTATTATTCTATTCATATTTATCATATTTATGTGCGAACCATATGTTAAAATTAATCATTTAAAATTTTCAGTACTAAATCTTAGTTGATTAATAATCTTGGTGTTGTGAAAGAAAAAGATACTAAGACGATATTAGTTAAGGGTGAAGTGTGTTTTTGAATTATACGTGATTTGTGTGTGATTTTGTAGGTATATCATCTACAAAATCCTCACGAGAACTTACTCATCCTCTAAATGTGACCCAGGGGTTTAAAAGGATTATTGCACATGCTAAGTGCAATCGTGAAACCTACGAAAGTATCTAATTAATTTTATTTTTATAGAGTCATGTCTTTGAGAACAAGCAAGAAGCTAAGTGTAGGGTGTTGATGAATATATATTTCTAGCTATTTTATACCCTTTTTCTTTAAACTTTTGGTTATTTATGGGAATAATATATAAATTTATTTATCTTATTTTTAATTATGTGCTTAATTTATAATAATTTCATGTATTTAATTAATTTAGAGCTTAAAGTTCATTTTAGTGTATTTATTTTGTAGGTACTAAGCATGAAATGATATATCAAGATAAAGGAAATAAAAAAAAGTGAGAATAGATTCATTTTTTAATTAAAAAAATACTAGCATGTTGTGTCATTAGTCTAAAAAATTATAAAAAATAAATAAAAGAAGAAACAAACAACACAAGGGCCGAACAAGAGAAAAGAAGAAAAAAAAAAGAAGGAAAGAAAAGTGTATTTGGCAGGTATATGGGCCATTGAAAAAAAAAACGCAAGAATAAAAGGACAAGAGAAAGCCTAGAAACTAGGAGAAAAAGAGTGGAATAAAGGCACGAAGCTCTTGGTGTAGAAAAATTAGAAGAGGAGAAGGACTAATTAGGAGAACAAAAATTGACAAAAAGGAAAAGAAACAGGAAGAGGAGAACATGAGCCAAGAAGACGGTGGTAGAGGCGAGAAAGGGCATGAAGCTCAAGGTGCATGAAAAATGAAAAAAGAAGAAAAACTATAACTTTTTATACAACCAAAAGAAAAATAAATTGTTTTAGATCAATCGATTATCCGAGTACAGTATTACTTTTTGGATATGATTTAAAATATGAAATACTATAATTTTCTATTCAAATATTCTGAGATTTAATATTTCATGCATAATTTAGATTCTTTATTTAATTTAATTACTTTTATTTTAATTAATAGCATGTTCTAAATTTCTTTTACCAATGATATGGTGAAACCCTATTATTTATACCAATATATTAATTGGTTGCTAGATTAATAGATTACTCTATATTTTTTATACTATTGTTCTAATTTGTGCCTGATTAATTTACTGATCACCTTTAATTAGCATTAAATGAGTCAAGAAAAGATGCAACAGCTGATTCTTCACTTTGAGTTAAATAGTATAAATCATAATTGAATAGGTTGTTAGAACAATTGCATGATTTCATCAACAATAAGGAAGGATAAATAATTATTTAAACCTAAAGCATTGTCTTTTATTTAAATCCTTTGACTAGAGATAGCGAGATTGATAATTGACAATAAGACTACGTAGCTCAAGAGAATGCGTTAGTTAAATATTTTTGTTGACACATAGCTAGTAATTGAAAAGATTGATTAATTAATTAATCAATTAATTAATTGGAAGAATTGGATAATGGTACATCCAGATTCCATGTTAACTTTTATTAACTAATTTTATATTTATTTTTTTTAATTCCATTTTAGCTTAATTTAGTTTATTTAAATTTTTAGTTGAGAATTAATTATGTTTTTTTATTCGATTGTAGTCACTAAGGAATGATTTAAGTGATTAGAGTCTTTGTGTTGACTGGTTGTCCAAGCAGTCGAATGGTTTGGAGATTTGGATTAGTTAGTCATGAGATTAGTCAAGTGGTTTGATAAATTATTCAACTAGTTTCAATGAATAGTCGATTGGTTTGTCAATCTCATCGACTGGTGTTTCTGCAAACCAAGATGGGTTGGTCTCTGCTTATACCCATCGACTGGTTGGAATGAACTAGTCAATTGGATTTCCAAATCCATCAATTGGTTTCTCTACAAGCAAAAATAGATTGGTGTCCACTTAGATCCATCGATCAGATGGGCCAAACCCATCGACCAGTTCTTATGAATAATCAATCAGTGAGGCCAACCAGTCAACTAGTCCACTGATGATGTTTTGGTTCAAGTCTAGTATGACCAAACCAATTGACTGGTCCTAGGCAGCGCTCGACCAGTCCGACTGAATGCCACCTGGTTCATTTATTGATTGTTGATATTCTCATAGGCTTTTTATAATAATGTCTCCATGTAAATACAACATCTAAATTATGATTTCAACTATGATTGCCCTGATTTTAAAAAGAATCATAATGATGGTATGTAGGAATTGAATTTAGTTAAGTTAGATGTCATCTCTAAGTACCTAATTGGTGGATTTTATGATTCGTGATATGTTTGGTGTTATCACTTGGAAACACATAATTTGGTTAACAATTGAATTTAATTGTATTTGGTATTATCACTTGGAAAGACCCAATTTGGTTAATGATTGAAATTTGAATTGTGTTTGGTGTTATCAATGGAGAACACCCATTTTGTTATATGTGGATTTTATTTGTGATTTTTGATATCACTTGAAAATATATAATAATGGAATAAAATTTTATTCTAGTCTTTTTTCTCCTACTCTCAGGGTAGTTGACTAGTAGTTAGTGGGTGGGTCGCCGTATAGTTATATTTTCACTCAATACCTATGTAATACCCCAAAAATGTACTTAGCCTAATTCCACATCATTATTTCCCTAATTTGATTCTAATCTTAAGTAATCTTTTTTTATCCTTAAACTGATTTCTTAATTCCAAAACTTTAATTGAATCAAAAATTTTGACTCAGATAAATCGTAATTTATACACCAAAAATAAAACCCACTAAAATTTTTACTAATCCTAATTAATTTTGGCTAATCTAAAACCACTAAAACTAATCCCCCAACCCATTCTCTTTTCCTTTTTTCTTTCTCCTTTTCTTTTCTTTCTTCTCCTTTCTCCCATCTGTCCAAGCTGCACCAATTGAAATTGCTGCACCTTGACTTACCTCTTCTTCTTCTTCTTCTTCTTCTTCTTCTTCTTCTTCTTCTTCTTCTTCTTCTTCTTCTTCTTCTTCTTCTTCTTCTTCTTCTTCTTCTTCTTCTTCTTCTTCTTCTTCTTCTTCTTCTTCATCTTCTTAAAAACTCCATAGTTAAGTGGGTTGGTCGTGGAGTAATTTTTAGGATGGGTGACCCTCCTGAAAAGTTTTGTAAATTTTCTAAAAATTTCTCGGGAAGCGCATGAGTGAGGACAAAGCACACTGAAAGAACTTGTGTTGATCTGTAGGGCCAGTCGATCAATCCAAAGCGCTCCAAGGTAGCCTCGCGTGGTCATATCAACTCAAGGTGTTACAAATGGTATCAAAGTGAAATCGCGACCATAAGCTGAACTTGGATGAGCCAGTTAGCTACCTAGCGAGACGATTCTTGGGATAAACTATATTAAGACAGTTAGTGGTTGAGACACAATGAGGATGTTTCATTATTTGAGTGGGGGTGAATGTAATACTCTAGTTTGAGCAAAATGTTATAGCGATTGATCTAGCTACTTATATCAACATGGTATACCATTCTTTTGGTATTTTCGTCCTAAGAACTCCATAGTTAAGCATGTGAGTTGTGGAGTAATTTTTAGGATGGGTGACCCTCCTGGGAAGTTTCAGAAATTTTTTAAAAAAAATTGGGAAGCGCGCGAGTGAGAAAAAAGCGTGCTAAAAGGACTCGTGTTGATTTGTAGGGCCAGCCGATCAATCCAAAAGTGCTCCAAGGTAGCTCCCGTGTGGTCGTATCGGCTCGTGGTGTTACAATTATCCTTACGCAACATACACACTCACTATCACCATCACCTGCATGTTCACCCCAACACTCCACCATTCCTCATTGACTTCCCTCTCTACTCTTCTCTGCCACCCCTTGTGCCTCCACCTGCACCCTCCGCATTTTCTTTTCTTTTCTTTTGTCCATTCACATGCCCTTGCCTATCTATCTATATAGACATACACAAACACACACACACACACACACACACACATACACACACACACACATATATATACACTACACACTCTCCTTTCTCCCTCTTTGGCTTGCCTCCATTCTACCCATTTTTGTGTAAGAAAAAAAGTCTGCCTAATCTCCCTCTTCCTTCTCCTTTCTTCCTTCTTTCTTCTTCTTCTTCCTCCTTCTTTCCCCTATTTTTGGTATGCACACCACCATCTTAGCCACCACAGCCACCACTCAACGCCCTTTGCCCAGTGGACCGACCACCAATGTAATACCCCCAAAATTCACTACTAAAAATTTTTATTTTATTTAAAAATTAGCAAAAGAAAAAACTATTAACTTCGAGGATCTTACCGCCACACTTAGTTTAGACCGATTTCCTCCCATTGTTCTAGTACCAAATGCTAAGGCTAAAAAGAAAAAAAAAACATAATTTATGCTAATTCAACCTTCATTTAAATCAGAGTAGCACATCAAATTTGTTACAAGAGGTAAAGTCCACTGTTAGTGGACATAAGAGTAAAATCATTTCGAACAGTGAAATAAAAGGTTAAAAGATAAACCCTAAAATCTTTCTTGGACAATCCTTAAGCTCTTACCCGATATTAGCCTGAATAGCAGCTGTAACAAACCTATAAGGGACACTGCCCATTGAATAGGTAGGGACCCACAAATGGAACCCTTCAGTACTATGGTAGGGCCCTTTATATCAAATTGAAAGGTAGGGCCCGCATGCAACACATCATACTTAAACAAAAGTAAAGACAATATCATATGCAAGCATATAAATGATCATAGCCATGTGAGAGTGATTACACACATCATCCAATAAGAATTATACAATATGAATTCCATTTACTTAACATCTTCAGCACTTACCAAGAGTGATAAGCACCAAGGCCATACTTATATCATATCAATAGATCACAAGGATCAAAGTAACACTTTTGGTCTTAAGCCATTAGTTAAACATCATTCATCATCATCTCTCGAATTATATCCATGTGAGTGCGAGAACCCACTATTATAGCAGGCGGACTGGAAATACACTTCAGGGCAGAACTCACCTAGCTACTATTATTCATCGGTGGACCAGTCTCAGGCAGAAGGCTCCTGGCCACTATTATCACCAGTGGATCAGTCTGGTCTCAACTCACATGGTGTTCCACTATAAGTGATTAGTAATTTTTTTTATAATTTATTAACATCCAAGATTAGGTTTATTAGGCTCAGGATCCCTCACTATTATAGCCAATGGATTGGAATACACTCTAGGGCACCACGCATCTAGCCACTACTATAACTAGTGGAATTGTACACATATACATCTTCCAGGGTAAAGCGCTCCTGACCACTATTATAACCAATGGACCTGTACACATAATATAAACCATCTAGGCCCGGCTCAATAATCTTTCACTTTACATGATTAGTGCTTCTCATTTAATTAACACAACAAGTCCATTTATTTAACTTGAGGAGGAGATCAAGAACCGGGAGACTCATAGGTACACCAGTTGTACTTGCGTATACAAGCAACACAGTACCATCTGGACCTGGCTCAATAATCTTTCACTTTACATGATTAGTGCTTCCCATTTAATTAACACAACAAGTCCATTTATTTAACTCAAGGGGGAGATCAAGAACCCAAAGATGCAAAGGTACACCGGTCGTATTGGAGCATACAAGCAACATAGTACCCTTCAACCATCAACCTAAGGACGCAAAGGTACCTTGGTCACAATGGTGCACGAGGACACATAGTACTCTACCAACAAGGACACCTAATCCATAAGTATGTATACTCCCTAAATAGATCTGTAGAGTTAGATAGATTAAGATGTAGGGCTTGGCTGGGGCACTAAGGCACACCAGCAAATACTAAAATAATTGTGGGCTAAATCGCGTCTTTAAGATAGCAACCCTTAAAGAGCCACCATTTTTTATCTCGAGGTCTTCCACTTTAATTATTAGTGTCTTAAATAAGGTGACCACTAGAAACACAACAACTACATATTAACCATTTATATTTGTTTCTGTTATTATTAAGTAATACTTTTTCCATATGGTTATCCATGTTAGCTTAAATAGACCACTAATGCCATCTTTATATCATCCATTTTCATTTTAGAATTTGTTTCCATTTACTCATATGCCATAAAGGGCTATCATATCATAATCATAATACTGTCTTAGGGTCTAGTAATCTATATCAAAGGATCATGGAACACCTAAACCCTAATATGTACTTCTATCACGTGCAACACACATTTCCATGCATAACTAATGATTAAGGCATCTCTTATATGAATATGAGGTAAACACAATATCACACCCTTTATTCATTCAACCATTTGTTATGCCATGTTCTTGTGATACTCACCGATTTACTAAAATACCCTTATTCTATAATTTAATATTAGTTTGTCTTATTATGGAGGCTTATTTAATCCATTGATATATTATTTGCAATTTACAGATTTACCCCTTCATACTTACGAAATTACTAAAATACCCCTCTTGTTTATAAAGTTACCCAGTTACCCATTTTTGATTGCCAAATTACCATATTACCCCCTCATGCTTGTATAATTACCAAAACCCCCCTCATATTTGTTAGATTACTAAATTACCCTCCATACTTATTAAATCACCATCTTTACCCCCTCATACTTATTAAGTTACCAAATTACCCTTCTAGTTGGTTAAATTACCAAACTCTCCTTTATACTTGTTAAAATTACCAAATTGCCCCTGAGGTTTGTTAAATTACCAAGTTCCCCTTTTGTTAGGTAAATTACCAAGTTTCCCTTCATACTTATTAAAATTACCAAATTATCCTTTGGTTAGTTAATTTACCAAACTGCCCTTCATACTTATTAAAATCACATATTACCCTTTTGGTTGATTAAATTACCAAATTACCCTTCATACTTATTAAAATGATCAAATTGCCCCTCTTACTTATTCAAATTACCAGATTACCCCTCTTTCTTTTTAAAATTATCAAATTACCCTTCTTACTTATAAAAATGATCAAATTGCCCCCTCTTACTTATTCAAATTACCAAATTGCCCCTCTTTCTTATTAAAATTATCAAATTGCCCTTCTTACTTATTAAAATTACCAAATTGCCCTTCTTACTTGTTTAAATTACCAAATTGCCCCTCTTACTTATTAATTTACTATTTTACCCTTTTTTTACTCACAAAATTACCAAATTAGCCTTCCTTTATGCCAAATTACCAAAATACCCTTCTTCTTTATTAAATTACCACTTTATCCCTTCTTCTCACAAAATTACCAAAATACCCTTCCTTTATGCCAAATTACCAAAATACCCTTCTTCTTTAATTAAGTTACTAAAATACTTTCTTACTCACAAAAATTACCAAGTTATCCCCTTTTCCATGTAAAATTACTAAAATTCCCTGTTTACTTAGTAAATTACCATATTACCCCTTTTATTCTTATAAATTACCAATTCACCCTTATTATGCCAAATTTACTAAAATACCCTATTAATATACATGTCCATATACCTCATCTAACACCACCAACTATTATTAATTATTATTATTACTCATTATCACCTACCACACATACCTATTTAGGTCGTACCCTTTTATGCAAGAAAATTTACTAAAATGCCCCTAGGGCTTATATTAACATTATCAATGCAACAAATGGCCACATTAGCTTGTCGTGTCATACGTATGTATTTAAAATTGTCATTAACAATAACACTCCTTCCTTAACTATCATTTCTACACATTACACATAAATTAACAAGCTCTTCATTTCAACAACCAACATATGCTACAAATCATATCATACTTAACATCACACAACATGCACATAATTATATTAAAAACCTAATGTGCTAGCATATGTATATCCATACATTTTAGTAGGGTATAATGGTTACCTTATTTCCTACAATAATTAAACCTTACTAATACCCCAGTTAAAGGTTTGAGCTTTGACTAAAAATTAATACCTAAAAATAATATAAAAAATTAGCATATTAGAAGTAGAAAATCAAAAGAATGATTTTATTATCAAAAGCTTAATTAATACATACTTATACTAACCAGTTTTATACCTTAAAATTAACCAAAATTTGGCTCAAATCGATGCAGCAAACTCACACTGTATAAGCAACGTGAGCTACATGTAGGAAGTGAAGGAAATAATGGGTCAAAGAGGGGAGTTGGGAAAAAGGAGGGGGTTGGCTCGGGTGAGGGTTTTGGGGTTGGGTTGAGAGCTTGTTGAGGGAAGTGAGGGTGATGGTTGGGTGAAAGGAGGGAGTAGGGGTGTACATAGTGGTCAGGGGTCAAAGGTCAAGGGTTAATAGATCAGGACGGTGGAAGCAGTGACTGCAGGGCTAGGAAGGAGGATGCAACGATGAGCAAAGTTAAAAAAGGAAGGGAAAAGAAGAGAAGAAGGGAGAGGCTAAAGGGGGTTTTCAACCAAGGGGAGGAAGAGTGGTGGTAGGGGAGGTGTCAAGGGGTAGAGTGGTGGCGACAGAAGAGGGAGGAAGGTGGCGCATAGTGGTGGTGTAGGGTGGAGGCCGAAAAGGGGCAAAGAAAAAGAAAGGAGGGAAAGGGTGGCTGTAGGGGCGAGTGAGGGTGATTGAGTGGTGTAGGGAGGTAGCAGGGAGTGCCAAGAGGTGGTTGTGGTGGTTGGTTGGGTTAAAGGCGACGAAGAAAAAATAGGGGAGGAGGAGAAGGGGGAAGAAGGCAGAAATGGGAGATCGACAGATGGAGAAGGAGGGCTTAAGCAAGGGAGAAAATAAGAAGAAGAGAAGAAGAAAAGGGGAGGGAGAGGAGGCAGGTGTGGTCGAGTTAGGTGGAGGGTGCAGGGGAAGGTTGTAGGTCGGGGTAGGGTGGCAAGGCTCAAGAAGAAGGAAAAGTAAAAGGGAAGGCATGCGGGGAGGGCTGGAGAGCTTGTGTGGCAAAAAATGGAAGGAAAGGGATGGGGAAGAGGGGGAGAGATAGGTTATAGGGGTTTGTAGGCAAGCGTGTCGGTGGCTAGTTGCAGGCTACCACGGTGTGCAACATCGAAGAAGGACGAAGAACGGAAGAAGAAGAAGAAGAAGAAGAAGAAGAAGAAGAAGAAGAAGAAGAAGAAGAAGAAGAAGAAGAAGAAGAAGAAGAAGAAGAAGAAGAAGAAGAAGAAGAAGAAGAAGAAGAAGAAGAAGAAGAAGAAGAAGAAGAAGAAGAAGAAGAAGAAGAAGAAGAAGAAGAAGAAGAAGAAGAAGAAGAAGAAGAAGAAGAAGAAGAAGAAGAAGAAGAAGAAGAAGAAGAAGAAGAAGAAGAAGAAGAAGAAGAAGAAGAAGAAGAAGAAGAAGAAGGAAAGAAGGGAGGCAGATCACGCCAGCTGGGAAAGAAAGAAATGGGATGGGCTTACCCTGCACACAAGGGAGAGGGGGAAAAAGAAAAGAGGTTGGGTAGGCCCAACCGGGGGGAGAAAGGAAAGAAAGAAATGAGAGGGGGCGTTGGGCTACTTGCAAGGGGGGAGAAGGAGAAAGAGGGCCAGTGGCCCAGCACAAAAGGAAAGAAGAAGGCAGGCCGGTGGCCCAAGGGAGAAGAAAAGAAGAAAAGGAAAAAGGAGGAAAAGAAAAAAGGAAGGAAAAGGAGAAAGAAAAAGGAAAAAGGAAATGGAAAAAATAAAATTAAAATAATTTTTAAAATAATGCTATTTAATTATTTAGATAGATAAATTAATTTAATAATTTAACTTATTTGAAATTTAAGATATTAGTTTAATAGGGTAATTTTAGTAAAATATAGGTTTGGAAAATTCTTTAAATAAAATGAGTATGATAAAAATAACAAAATATTTATTTTAATTTATTAAATATTCATATCCATTTTTATACACCCAAAAATCTAAAAAATAATTAAATTAAATAAATTAAAAAATTAAATTATTCTAAATGAGTGTTATTTATTAAATTTCTAGGTTTTAAATTTTTAGGTTATTACAACCAAGGTCACTCCAACCTTCCCCAACACCGTCTCTAGCTATTGTCACCGACCATCGTCTCTTTTTCCTACTTCTTCTCCTCAACCGTTGCATTTTTACAAAGTGCAAAACCTATGCACGGCCTCAAGCAACGTCCTACAATACTAAAATTTCCTATCGCATGCCCATTCAACCTAGCACTGCCTGCTCGTGCACCCTCGCACGCCCGCGCACTATCCAAATGCATGCACGTGTACATAGGTTCAACTTATGACCTATTTGCCTAGAAATTGAGCACAACCATGCCACTTTGCACCGTCTAACCATACATAATTCTTTCTCTCGGCCTGGGTGTGCACCACCTGTAGCACAATCGTGCACCTTCCCATTTTCGGCCGTGCACCCCTATTTTTACCCCCCAAACCTTATCCCAAAGCCATAAAAATTTGTCTATAGCTCCACCACACATTCCTCTACACATCCACACATCCCAAGCTTCCATTTGACTATGGTTATTTCTATTTTTACCCTCTTTTCCTTAATTTCTCCTTCGGTTACACTCTTCGAGTCTAACCACAAATTTTATTATTTTTTGTAGATGGTATTTTGGTAGCTTCATAGGAGGAATTCTAGGATTTACGTGTTTAGAGTCTGGTGTCCTAGTTAAGGATACTACTCAATATTTAGGATTTTGTGTTATTTTCTTGTATGGTTATTTGTGTTTTCATAATATTATTGATATATAGTGTAACATGTATTGATCATGATATTTTGTGATGATATGAATATTATATTGAAAGGAAATAAGAATGGGTGAGAGGTACCATTATGATTTGGTTGTGATAATGTCATGTTTGTAGAAAAATATCTTATGGTATAAAATATGGGCTAAATAAGCTTTGATAAGTGGAAATAAATATTTTTATGAAGTATGATGATAATTGGTGGATTTGGAAAATAGTGTGTGTGGAAGGTACAAGATTTTATAAAATAAAGGTTATTGTTTATGCTTAAGGGTAATTTGGTCACTATGGGATAATAAGAAAATTTTGGTAGTTTATGTATGCGGTGGATTAAAATATGCTAGTGATATCATGAAGAATGCTTGGAAGTATTATTGTTGTTTTGGTGTTCTTAAATGAATTAATGGTTAACTTGGGAATAATAATATTATAATGATAATATCATTATTCCATGTGTAAAATCTAGAGGTTATTCGGATTCTGAATACATTGCTAACGTTTGACCTTATGAGGTTATCTATTGGAATTGGTAATCATGTAAAGTTCATGGGAGGTGATATGACAAATCTATAGAATTAGGGGTTTGGAGATTTTGGTGAGTAACACATTGGGATAAGATTATTAATGTATATGTATGGGAACTAGATCGTGCATTATGGGTACCATAATAATGATGATATTCAAGAGTGACTTATTATACAAGAATGGATGAATAATCAATATGGGAGAATGATTACTAAAGAGAGTGTAACTAGGGTTTGAAAGGACTTAAGGAATTGGACCTATGCTATATGTATATCTATTTTAATGTGCTTGTTGCCTGAGAGTTAACCTTGAATAAGACACTAATCACTAAAAGTGAAAGAGCACATGAGTAGGACCAAGGTCATCTATTATATATATATATATATATATATATATATATATATATATATATATATATATATATATATATATATATATGTATGTATGTATGTATGGATGGATGGATGGATGTATGTATTCCCGTTCCACTAGGGAGAATAGTGGCTCAGAAGTCTTTTGCCTTGAGAAGATGATGTTTTTAATCTTCATTCCACTGGAAAGAATAGTGTCTCAAGAGCATTTTGTCCCAAGAAGGTGCTTCTGTCCATTCCACTAGATTAAGAATAGTGGGGCCTTTACTCATTGTGAAATGAAAATATAACAGAATAACTTATGGAAAAGATACTAATGAAATAAGTCAAAGAGTACGTGAGTCAATACCAAAGTGTTGTTTTTATATGTATATACCATTCCACCAAGGAGAATAGTGGCTTAGGAGCATTTTACCCCGAGAAAGTGATGTTTTTAGATATGTTCCATCGGATGATAATAGTGGCTCAAGTGTGTTTTCTCTGAGAAGGTGTTTCAAATCATTCCACTGATTTAAGAATAGTGGGGTTCCTACACTCAACGTATATAAAAGAATAAAAATAGATTATATCTAATAAACAACCTAGATCATTATTTGTCTAATGAGATGTTTTCAATTATTTGCTTGTCTACTTATTATCTAATGTAAAAGCATGTGTTATTTGTATCCCTGTTTCGGTACGACTATTCTCTTACTCAGTATGTAGCATACTGATCACCCATTTTATGAGTTCTACTTATTCCCACTATATGCAGGTCTCAAAAGATCAGCTAGATGATTATGCTGCCTATGATGCTTTATGTGGGGATGGGTGACTTCATCTGTATTAAGGGTTGGGTAAAGAGTAATTATTATTCAGTTAATGTATTTAACCAGATACCCTTTTTGGACTCTTGATCCACGGTAACCCCTTCTTTTGTATTTTGTGTATTATAACTTGGACAAACTCATTCTTGTATTATAAAATTTTCTTTTGTTTCTAATTCCCTTATGTTACTTTAATTATTTTAGCCTTGTAATTGATGTAAGGATGGTTAAATAAGCAAATATTATTTCAATTATGGCAGTAACATCCAATATTTTACTTATTTACTTCTGCTGTAAAAATAAAAAATTTAGTAGTAAAAATTGGGGTGTTACAACCTATTTCCTTATCTACGGGGATGCATTCGATAGGAGGTATATGTAGATCTTTGAGGTATAATATTACATTGTAGCATATCAACATGGAATCGGTGTCCAATGTAGGTGGGTAAGGTATCCCAATACAAGCCCCCTGGCACTTTGTATTCTCCATTTCTTAGGTGGGTGTGGTATCCTAACTTTTTAGCCCTCACAAAAGAGACATTAAAGGTGTGGTGGGTGAGGTATCCCGGTATGAACCCCCTTGGTGTACTTGGACCACATGTGGTGGATGCGATATCCCGATTTGTGTGAGCCCTTGTAGTAAGTGCACTTGATGTGTGGTGGGTGTGGTTTCCTCAAAGAAACCCCCTTCAATGTATCCTTACCCTGTGTAGTGGATGTGGTATCCCATTGTGATTATTTATGATGCCATAACTTCTATTTATGATGGAGAACTAGGTGCAGCCGAACGAACTACCTTATTAACTGGAAACTGTGTGGTTACTAAAGGGAAAATTCTAATATGGTTTATATTGTGTGGGTTGTGATACATTTGCCATGTTATTATCCTTCCATGGATTCCATGGAAGCATGACTTATTATACTACTACTTTGAGACTAAGTGTTGAATTGTATCAATATATTCATCACCATGTTGTTATGTGACTTTAATGTGTTACATGAGTCTTACCATGTTTTAGGTAGTATGTTTTACTAGGACTTCACTGTATTGATATTGCAATTGTATGGTCACTGTGATGATCCAACTTCTAGTCTAGGGAGTAGAGGACTATTTTTAGGGTTATAAATCTTAGTTAGAGTATGCTGAGGGTGATGACATGTGCCATTAGCTGGTCATTACTTGAGGTCAAAGTTATATTTGTGCCTAAGAGTTATGCTAATTGGTTAGAGGTGTTTTTCTCACTATGTTGGAAAGTTTTTGTAATTCTCATTTTTTAAACTCTTGGATCGGCTTCTTATATTTGGTTTTTTAAACTATCATATGCATTCTATCTATAATATCGTTCTCACCTTTATTATCTTATACTGTTGTATTGATATTATGAGCATGCATCCTTTCATTCATTGTTCTATTTTTCCTTATAGCAGGCATGGGCTAGGTGATGATCAAACATCTCTCATGGTTAATGTGACAATAATATTTCCTTATTTTGTTTTTCAACACTTCCACATTGTCTCAAAAATGAAATTTTTTTGGTTCAAAAATTGGAGGTGTTACACTTCCTCTCTCCTTTAGAAGATTTTGACCTTCTTATGCCTCATTCATATTTCTATGGGTTGCTTGATTTTTCATAAGTATTTCAACCTCTTTTGTTTAGTTTTTTTTACTCACAACTCTTTCCTCTTTTGTTATACTTTCTTGTGTGTTCATCCCTCTTATTCTTACAAACCCTAAATCGAGCCCTCTCCTTCTCCTTTCCCTGTTTTCCCTGGTCCTTATCTAATTTGTCTTATCTAGTCTCCTCTTTATTTTTAATTAAGTGAAGGAGGTTATATTTGTGGGTTAAATTTGAAGTTTATCCTTGTTCTCCACTCTAGATCATTTCTTTTCATTTTCATTAAGGGTATAATTTTTTGGAGCTTGTGTTTGTCATTTTGATTATTATGTTGTGTGTTGCAAATATATTGTGTTTTTTATGTTTTTGGTTTCCTTGGAGAAAGGCATATTTTGTGTGTTTTTGCTTTAGCATTGGATGTAGGTAAATTCAATCAACTCAGAATAAATGGTTGTGATCATGTTAGGCTTTTTAGGTTTAGTATCATGATAGGTTTTAGTTATTATGAAAATTGTTAGTTTTTGCTATTATTTGCATGAGCACGAAATATGTTATTATATGATTAATTTATGAGTCACTAATATATTGGATGAAAGCATGTACATATTTATTTATCATGTATATATTTATTATGCTTAAACATGCACTTTTTACACATGTAATAATAGGTGGAAAATATGAGATAGTGTGTTATTATTTTATGTTGGATCTTGGCAAGACCATTTTTGTCCAATTGATATATTTTCATGTTATGTCATATATTTCATTGCATTCATTAGGTATTTTACTTACATTTGATACACAATATGTTAGAATTTGATTATGTGTAGGGTTAGTTTGTCATGATTAAAAATTTTCATGCTCAAATGGTAAAAATGTCATTTACATAAGATATGATTATTTTCCTAGCATAAGTGCTAATTACATGCCATACTTTATTATGCATGTTGAACATGTAATTTATGGAATGCTTTCAGGGTGTGTGTGTGTGTGTGTGTGTGTGTGTGTTTAGGATTTTATGTGCTTAATATGCTTAAATCATGCGTAAGGGAAATATTTTATTTTTATTTTTATTCCATAGATTTTTCTTGAATTGATTTTTCCATGTTAAATTGTTCTTCTTAATGTCTTTTAGCCTTTTCTTGAGAATTATTCAATTATATTAAGATTTGGTATTAAAAGAGTTAAAATTGAGATAATTAGGATTTAAGGAAAATTTGATCATATGTGATTAAAACGGGCCTTAGTGTCGAACAATTAGACTAGATTGGCCTTAGTTAACATTTAATTAAATCTAGTATTGAACTTGGAGTTTCACCTTTGATAGTTAACCTTAGCATTGGCCTTTTGATGATATGGAAATAAAAGGTTGAAAAACAAACTCTTGATTTGATTTGATTAAATATTTGGGCTATGTCTTTATGTTTGATTCTAAGCCTATATGGTATTAAATTTTAGTTACCCTAGAGGTCCTTTGGATTGATTGGATTATGTTTGTCAGTCTCCGAATCCTTATAATATTAATTTGAAATGGAATAAAATACCAATAATTTACTATGAAAGACTTGAGTATGGAAAGAAATCCTATGTCTCAAAATATCCCCCCTGAGTGCATAGTTGGACCATCAGGGTTAATGGGCTCATTTCTTCTCTTAAGAAATCACAACCCCTTTAGGGGTACACGTACTTAAGAACTTGAGTGTTGAGATTGTGTATATATGGATTTATGTTGAGTGACTTCCTTGGTTTTTTGTTAAGAAGTTAATGATTTGATTTGTTGATTTGTACTAGTGGATGTGTATTGGATTATGGGATTGTATTCATCTCAATATTTTAATTCACTTTGATTTGTGAATTGTACTAGATAAGCACCATGTTACCTTTTAATAATTGGGTTAGGGTTGGCGTGTTAAGAGTTGAGATTGTATTGAAATCATCTTGAAGTGGACCTTTGTTAGGGCATGCTTGGTTTTTGTTGTATGATGAGTTGTCAAACCATAAATGTCCTTAATTGTTATTATTGTGTGTGTTTATCAGCTCTATGCATTTTAATCTATCTTTAATTGATTGATTGCAATGTGAGCATGTCACCTCTTATGTAGTGTTATGATTTACTTAGTATAAGAAAGGCATATTGATACTACATTTTTAAATGATTATGTGTGGTTCATGGAGTGGCAAGAGGCTTTAAAACATAGAGACGATTCGGTGGAGAGGATTCCTTTTAAAAGAATGGATATTTGGGTTAGAGAGTTAGGGTAAACTAGTGTCACACCCTTGGGTGATAGCTTTTAATTTTGGTTTTCTTTTGGAATCTCATGTCTCATATTATATTTTGTTAGTGTTGTTATACAGAGGATATATTATCCTTAAACCTTTATATATATTATTGTCTCTTGTTTCTACTAATTTTTATTTTGAGCTGAACTATTTTAGCCTTATCATTTTGCACTAAAAGGATTGGGAGATTGAACTTATGCTTAGCGATGTAAATGGAGTGAATTTTACCCAAAATCCGACAGACGCTAAAACAGATATGGATAAATAGATATGGACACAAATATAGATAATGGAAGAAAATACTTGTTAGTTTCTTGTATGGATAAGGATAACGGGTATCCATATATGTACCTGTACCTATATCCATATTCATAAACAAACTCTTTTAATCGATATATAATTACTCTTTTACCCCTATCTTTTAAAATAAATATAATATAATATTAAAGTTAGAATTATCATTTGGCTTAACACTAAATGGGTTTATCCTTCTAATAATATATTTATCCATTGGATAATATCCGCTAATGGATAAATGGGTTATACATTAGGTAATAGAGATTTGATGTATATAGATATGGATGTGTTAGTGGATATGGGTATGGGTTTTTTTATAAGGTATAGATATGGATATGGACATACTCGCCTTGTTTACATCCCTACTTATGCTAAGTTTGACGATAATACTCAATATTTTTATGACTACACTTCCATTTAAACAAAAAAAATACTAAAAATGGGAGTTTACAAGTTGATATCATTGCAACCTCGTCACCAAGTCTGATACTAGCTTTAACAACCCCACCCCATTTTTATGAATTGAAAATTTTATTTTTAAAATGGTTTCTTTTAACAACTAACAATTTTAAAACATTACTAACCCTTATTTCATCCATATCATTTTAGTGAATCCCTACTCCTTTGACTCACTATCCTATAAGGAAATACGTTGCAGATTTATCCCACATGATCAACCCAATAAGATCAAGGTTAATAATTCATTTTTCAATAAGGATGTAACCTTACAGATTCTCAACACCAAGTTTCCCACACAAGTCTAGTTCCACTTCTAAATATCTTATAAAGTCCCCATGGAACAGAGAAGCTAACCTAGGAATAAATTAAGGTCACACACGACCTACACCCCAAGATTTTAGCTCAATTGTGTTTAGTTTTAGGGTTTCTATTTGAAAGGGGAAATAATACCCCCAGTAGTTATTTCAATTACTTTCATATAGTTTTTTTTTATTCCTCAATTGTTATTATTGCATGTGCTTATAAGTTATATGCCTTTTAATTTATCTTTAATTATTTGATTGCAATGTGAGCATGTTACCTCTTAGGAGGTGTTGTGAGTCACTAGTAAGAGGAAGTTGTATTAATATTACATTTTTATATGATTGTGTGTGGGTCATGGAGTGACATGTGGCTTACAACATGGAGAGGATTTGTGGCACATGATTCCTTTCAAGGAATCAACCTTTGGGTGAGAGAGTTTGGGAAAAACTGATGTTGTATCGTTGGGTGTTAGTGTTGGGTTGTCAGATATATTTTGGACTTACATGTCCTTGGTTGAAAATTTTTAGGTATGTTATATGGTGCACATATTATCTGTAAAACTTTATCTACATTATTGTATTTTTTTTCCTACTATTTATGTTAAGTGTGGTGGTAATACGTGATTCTTGATTAGGCTTGCACAAAAATGAAATTTTAAAATAGTAAAAATGGGAGCTTTACACTTTTGTATACCAAATATTTGTTTTGGGCTCTTAAGTATCATGTCTAGTATATCTTTATCACAAGTCTATTTTAATTTGTCTTGTTTTGGAAGTTATACTTTCTTTCGAACTTCATTACTATTTATGTCATCATTTGAATATCCAATTTATTTGAATATTGCAAGTAAATTGGGAAAACAATTGAGTCTTGCACTTGGTATAAGAAATTTAGAGGAAACTTTTATTAAATGTAGTGATAACGCCAACTCATATTTACTTATACACTTCTCCAAATAAATTTAATTATCTTTAACTTTTGCAAATCATTGAAATAAAATAAATGTTTTAAGAGTTAAAAATTAGGGTGCTATAGGTAGGTCTAACCAGCTTCAACTAAATATTTAAAAACCTTTATACTATTTAATTTTATTTAAAATAATATTTTTTATTAACTAAATCTCACCAACCTCTCTTGTCCAACTCACCAATACAAACTCTCAATTCATCCATCTCTATCCTTTATCTACATGTTTAATTTCCAACGAGCACCTATAATACCTCAAAATTTTGTAACCTTAGTTTTGGGTGTTTATCCTTTTATTTAAAACCAATCCTTAAACCTTAGCCTAACTATTTTAATTATATCCTTTGAATTGCAACCTAAATAAATTCCTAAACATTTTTCCTGATTATTTTCCCACTTTCCTTTTTGCTATACCTATTCTAAACCTAATTATTTTTATTTGATACCATAATATATTCAAACTAAACCTAAAACTAAAATAATGAAATATTTCTAAAACTATCCCATCATTTTTACCCTCCCCCCCCCCTAAATTACCCTTGCATGTCTCGTTTTTCTCTACTGCCCCAACCACTTTTCCTAGTAATCCATTTCCCTCACGTAACACCCACACCTTGTCAAATCATCTCTCACCTCTACCAAACCATACCCCTCTTCTCCATCTATATGAACAATATCCCTAGCCTGCTTTCTCCTTTCCTACCCGAGAACAAATAAATTCGTAGCCAGCAATACATATACCTATATACACTCACGTACCCAACCTTATCAGCTTTCATTTTCATTCAAACACTTCTCCCCCTATAATTTCCCTTACGTACACACACCACCACCGTCAGCCTCCCCGTATTTTTTCTTCCCTTCTCCTTCTTATTCTTCTTATGCTCCTTCTCCTTCTCCTCCTTATCCTTATCCTCCTCCACCTCCTCCTTCTTCTCCCCCTCCTTCTCCTCCTCATCCTCCTTCTTTATCTTCTCCTACTCCTTGTTCTTCTTCCATATCGCCCATCTCTTTTTCTTTTCTTTCTTTCTTCTCCTTCTTATAGTAGATTTTGCCAAACCCTTCCCCAACCCCTCAGCTCACTCTCCCGTAGCACCCCCTAGGCAACAACAATTGTTTTCATTGCTGCTCCCTCCTTTTTAGCACCTCTAGCCGTAGCCAACCACCATAGCCTACGTATCACCACATCACCAACACCTAGTAGCAACTACTAGCCTAACGTTTCCCCAGGCCTCGACCACGAGCCACTCACCACCCCTCACCCTCAACTATCAGCCATGCGTCTCACCATTTCCATCCACACCCATCTTTATCACAACTTGTCACCTGCACCCTCCATGTCGTCGCTACTTTTCTTTGATGCCCTTTACTATAGTAGTCCCTCCCTCCATCGTGCATCTTCCACCTCTGTTAGCCTCCACCACCTTCGGCCCCTCTCTAATGTTGTCTTCCCTCTTCTCCTTCCTACATCAGCCAAACTTTTCCCCATCAACTCCACCATTCACAACCTTTGCACCATCTCCTGTCGTAGTAGTTTCCCTTCCTACACCAGCCCACTGAGCCATTGATATCATCAATGCCACCATCACCACCAGTCTCCACCATTACCACCAGCTCCCCTACCTTACCTAGCTTGCCGACCAGCTCCATCCTTTCCCCTTTCATCTGTACACGGCTCATGCTACCTGCATAACATGAGTTTGTATTATTTTTAAGTTAATTTTGGTATTATATATATGTAAGGGTATTTTTTTCATTTTAGAAAAATAAATATTTTATTATTATTATTACTATTATTATTATTATTATTATTATTATTATTATTATTATTATTATTATTATTATTATTATTATTATTATTACTACTACTACTACTACTACTACTACTACTACTACTACTACTACTACTATTACTATTACTATTTTATGTGTTGAAATATTAATTTGGTATTTTGGTATTATTTTTAGGTACAAAAATTGAATTAGCGGGATCTTATAGGATTTAGTAGAATACTGATGTTTTTGCATTTTTGCTAGAATTTAGGTAACTTTATACTCTCCTAAAATGGAAAATTTTGCATGATAGCACATTAGGGTTTTGTGCCTTAAAAATCTTATGCATGATTTTGTGTTTTACCATGTTGTTGTTATTATGTGAATTAATATATAATTGTTGATACTATGATAACTGGTTGATATTACATGATAGAAAATGAGTAAGTAAACATCATATGATATTATCATTTTATGTGGAAAAGACTTTGGTGTGAAATATGGATGTATAAAGGGTTTATTAATGGTATAATGATTGTGAAATGAGTATGATAAGGTCTATAGAGAAAAATGTGTATTTGGAAGTAATGTTGCTAAACAAATAAGATTTGTATAAGATAAGGGTTTTGTCATTGATAGGAGGTATTTTGGTCAACATGGGTTAAATATGAGAATTATGGTAGTTTAAGGTGTTATATCATCCAAATTTACTAAGGAATTTATATAAAGTGTTTGGAGTAATTGTAAATGATATTAGGATGATAAAGTATAAAATAGGTTGATTTGGGAAAAGTAACCCTAAAACAAGGAGACTATAATCACATGTGTGAAATGATAGAGTTTGAACACGAAATTTGAATATGTTGTTAATATTAGTGTTATAGGAATGTTTATTGAATCTAATACATGTTTAAGCCCTACATAAAAATTTATGATCGATTTGTGAATTTAAGGTTTATAAGCCCTGGGAATAGTGACTTTTGGGATAGGATTATTATCATATGTGAATGATCTTAGAGTTAGGTCTTAATAATTGAGTATGTTGATAATAATAATAATAAATGAGGAAGAGTTACTAAGTTTGGTGATTAAAAGAGTGAGAGAAGAAGAGTTATCATAAAAGAGTGGAATTATGGTTTCAAGGAACTATAGGGATCTTAACTCTAGAGAACGGCCTTATGATCTTTGTGATATGCTTATTTGCTTTAAACGTGTTCTATGCCTTGAATAAATCATGAATAAGACATTGATCATTTAAAGTGAAAGTTCTTGTGAATCTGGCCAAAGTGTTTTTGGATATGTTCCATCGAATGAATGTCGTGGATTAAGTGTGTTCTCCTCAAGAATTACTTCAAACTACTTCACCCATTTAAGAATAGTGGCTCAAGAGCATTTTAGCCTAAGAGGTGTTTTTACAGATCTGTTCTATTGGATTAAGAATAGTGGGACCTTATACTCATCGTGAATAAGAATATGATTTGAGATAAGTAACCTAATATATAAGATATTTACCATTTAAAGTGGAAGAGTGTGTGAGTTAGGACCGAGGTGTTGGATATGTTTCATTGGATTATAGTAGTGGCTCAGGTGTGTCATCCCTGAGAGGTGATTCATACCATTCCATCAGTTTTAGAATAGTGGCTTAGAAGAATTTTTCTGTAAAAGGTGTTGGATCCGTTCGACTAAATAATAATAGTAGCTCAAGTGTGTTGTCCCTGAAAGGTGTTTCAGACCATTCCATCAGTTTAAGAATAGTAGGGTCCCTGAAATCAACGTAAATAAAAGAATAAAAATAGTTATATCTAATAAAGAGGTGTAGTCCGACAGTAGCCTTTGTGCTTACCTATGGTCTGATAGTAGCCTTTGTGCCTACTTATGGTCCGATAGTAGCCTTTGTGTCTACTTGTTTTTTGGTAGCTGCCTTCATGCCTACCTATGATGCGATGAGTTATTTGATCTATGCTTGTAAGACTACCTGTGTTTTGATATTTGTCAAGATTGATGATGAGATATGTGGCATGTGGTTATTGTCTTGGCCTTGGGTTGATGTTGTTTTTAATTATAGAACAAAGAGAATCACTTGGATGTTTCATTGATAAGTTTCAGTTAACTCCAAATAAATGAGTATGGTTAGTATGTGGTATTGGTGGTATGTGGTTATATGAGTGGTTAATTGATGTATATACATATCGATGTTTATACTATGTATTATTATGATTTCTTGTGTTGTTCTATGCTAGTTTTTTTTATTTTGGTTTAGTATAAAGGGTTGCTTAGTACTGTTGTACTGAAGGGTTCCTTCTATGGGCCCTTATCTATTTAATGGGCATTGATTTTGTAGGTCAACTTTTGAGTTTAGTCGAAGCTGGTAGTTCGGTTGAGAGTCGACATCTTTCAGTATAGTGATTTCGATTATATTTGGATGCCTATGTCCCTCAATATTCTCTCCTTTTGAGTTTTGTAAATCTTTGATGTTGCTTTTATGTAGCATAATACTTATCTTTTGTTTCTTGTATTCTATTTATTGTAATTATGTTGCAAATCTAAGCAAAGTAATGATTTTAGCCTTACTACTTGGTATGATAATGGTAGAAAAATCGGACTTATACTAAGTGTGGCAGTAACACCTCTTGTTTTTATTATTTTAGATTATGCACTTAACTCTGTAAATAAATTTTTTTTGGTTCATAAAAATCGGGGTGTTATAGTTGCATTCCATTACACTCGTCTAAAATCAACACTTGTCCTTAATCGAATCTAAAAATTAATAGGAATAATATTTATAAATAAATAAATAAATAAATAATAGGAGTAATAATAATTAAAAAGATCAATCAATGAAATTATCAAATTAATATTAATCATAAGCATAAATAAATATTTACAAATAATATTGAATATAATTGTTTAAAGTAATTAATAAAGTATTTTCTTTGTTTCATGAAGAAAGTTTTCATGTGTTTTCATCACAAACGTTTATCACTAATTTCTCTCAAAATATTATATATTATGATATAAAAATATAAATATTCTAGTCATATTTTTTAAAAAATATTTTTTTTTGTTAATATGTATAAAATGATATTATTTGTCAAAAGTTGGCATCAAACTACGTGAATACCTCATTTTTGGAATGGATAAAGTAATATTAATCTATGTTTGAAACAAATAATTCATACAAATAATAATAATTAAAAAAATAACTAAATAATTACAAAATATTTATCACAATTATAATTTGATCATTAATGGAAAAAAAATTAACTATAATTAATTAGATAGTAATTATAAAAAATATATAATTTATTCACAATCATAAATAAATGATTTATGATAATAGGAGTAACAATAATGATAAATAATGTAATTAATCCATCATCATATATATGGATTATTGTTTTTTTAATAATTAATAATTATTAAAATAATGTTGATAAGAAACAATATATATTTATTATAAATAAATAATTGATATTCATGATTTGTAATAGTTACTAATATTTTTTATTATTATTAAGTATAATTTTTTTGCACTAATTATTATTAAGAAAATGCTAATTATATACAAAATTATTGCTAATTAATAATAAAATAATCATTTATGATCAATGTATATAAGCATTAGTTAGAGAAAATATTCATTGTATGTCACTAATAATGAGAACAATTATATTAATAAGAATAATACTATTCATAATTTTAATAGTTAACTAATAATGTAGTTTTTCATAATATTCATTATTAATGTGTGTGTGTATTATAATTTAAAAATAACAACAACAATAACAATAACAAAAATACTCCCCCCATGTTATAATATAAGGCATATAATTATTTTTATTTGTTTCACAATATAAGGCATGCTACAAAAATACTAGAGTTTAAATGCTTTATTATGTATTTGGTCCATTTATTTTTCTTGGTAATTGCAAATAAAGTTAGAGTATCAATTAGAAGAACACAATTAATGTAAGGTCATATTAGTCAATTTAGGTGTTTAAGTTTCTAAAATTTATTACTTCTTAATGTGTATGTTAAAATGTTATATGCCTTATATAATAAATAGGAGGGAGTAGTAAATAATAATAGTAATAATAATTTTTAGAAATTATATTAAGAGAATAATTTAATCATAATTATATATAAATATATAATAAGAATAATATTAACTATAAATGATCAAAATATTAGTAACTATACTCTTAACATTTATAATAATAATAATAATAATAATAATAATAATATGTTGTTGTTGTTGTTGTTGTTATCATTATTTATGAATAGTAATATTTTAATATTTTTAAGTAATATTATAATAATATCAATAATCATAAATAATATTATTAATTAATGATTTTGGGTTTAGTGGTATATAGGGTTAATGGTAAAATAGTAAAAGTATAATTATCTTATATTAAAAATATAACTTATTATTGTTGTTGTTGTTGTTATATATCAATTCATGTGTACTAGCTCGTAATATTAAAATTATAAATAATTATTATTGAAAAATGCTACATGTCTTTAATTATCATTATATATCAATTCATTTTATTTCAAATAAGCTACCAAATATTATTATTATTATTTCAATTATACTCTTATACAAATAATATATGTCTATAAACACTTGGTCATATTATTACTTTATTAGATTAAAATCATATACATACATCAATTGATAAAAATGATTATACATAATGAAATATTATGAAATTACATAATTCTTAAAGTATATAAGTATATATGTAAACAATTTATTGAATCAAATATTATTTATATTTAGTAAATCATATATCTAATTTATTTGAATTTTTATTAACTAGATCAACTTTTTAAGCCCTAAAGAAATATCTAACTAGTTATTTGATTTTTCGGATCAAATTATTTTGACCATCAAATTGGTTTATCAAATATTGAACACATAAATGCCCTAGTTGGAGTTAATGACCCAATAGATTTGATTTAATGGAGAAATTTCAATTTTCCATCTCATCAATTTTATCAATTTTGATAATAATCTCATAACCACCTCCCAAATCTTGAGAGAATCCTCAACCGTAACAAGCAAGCAAAGACTTGTAGCCTATGAGATGAACTCACATAGTAGAAAGAGTTTGCATGAATCCATGAAGACAAACAACAACATGGAGGTGGAGATGAATTATCAGTGATGGAGGTTCAAGAGATAGAACCGAAAAATTAATAAGTCATTTAGTTATTTGAGCTATTTTTAAATGAACTATTGATGAACTACATCTTTTTAAAAAAGTGCTTGTAAAAGTTTTTAAGCAAATTAAGTATTTTTTATACTTAATTTTTAAATAAACTAAAAACAAGGAGTTGGTAATTGTATGTTCAATTATATTTAATGATGAAGGAGGGGGAGGCTAGGGTCTTTAGGGATTGGTTAAAAAAATACAACAAAATGATTCATTGGATTATGAGTTATGTGTTTTAACTAATCTAGTTTAGCTTATTATAGTTTAAGTTAAAATCATGTGTGCAAAATGTTTGTAGTAGAAGACAAATATGTACAGTAAAGAGCAATGGAAACTTAATCAGCGAATTAATTTGCCTGATCATATATATATATATATATATATATATATATATATACACACACACACACACACACACACACACACACACACACACACACACACACACACACACACACACACACACACACACACACACACACACACACACACACACACACACACACACACACACACACATACAAGATAATATTATTGTAACGTATTTCGGTTAATTGTTCATTGAAATTTCCTTAAATACTAAAATCAGAAACCTTAACTCTCCTTACACACCTAATTTACTAAACACAACTACCCCCAAATTTATTCTCATTTCCATTTTACCCCTCTCATTTCCTCACCCCCTCTTATCTCTTCATCATATTTTCTCTATTCTCCCTTATCTCAACTCCTTGCATTCAAGCAATTAATTCTTTTCAAATCTTATATCATTCAAGAAATTATATTTTAATTAACATTCCAATACATGATTTTGGAAGTAGCTAAAAATGCAAGATTTGATTCTTGCATTTTTATTTTTTATTTTTTTGCATTTTATTTGTTAATGGATTGAAAGCAGTATTTGCATACATAGATCAAACATATATTAGTAGATTTTTAGTACTTTTTTGTTACTATTTTAAGCTTCAAACGATATCTATGGATGTCAGAGCAAAACAGTGGCGGCAGTGGGTAGTTCATTCGATAGTCAGTACTACCAATGAGTAATTCACCCACCAACCTCATCCCCGACTAGATAAATCACTCATCAAAATGGTCTCCAAGCAGGTAAGTCACCCGTCATATATCTTCGTTGGCAGATATTTCACTCGTTAGCCTCCTCCTATGTCGATTAGTTTACCCGTCACTCTTTACCCCAAACAGGTGACACAAACTTGGAAACCCCAAACTACAAAACCCTCTAACCCTAATCCTAAACCCTATACCCTAAACCACTTAATCAATGAACTCTAAACCCTAAACACTACACCCTAGACCCTCAAACCCATGATCCCTAATCCCTAACTATAAACCCTGAACCTTAAGCCTCAAATCTAAAACCCTAAAACATAAGCCCTAAACCATAAAGCATAAACCCCAAACCCTAAACAATTAATGAGCTAATGCATAATATTTATTAATGATATTTTTGTTATAATTGAAAAATGGTTGGTAGAGGAGGCAGATGCAGGGATCTAAGGCACGTCATTCCCACTACCACCAGGGTGGCAAAGAGTGCAATCTTTGCTAGTGCCAAAGCACATGCTATGATGGAGTGCGGGAAAGATCCCCGTACTACAAACACACATCATATGTCATTTGAGGAGTATGATGATCCTAGTGAGGGAGCTTTTGTTGGTGCTGACACTAGCACATTTTCCCATAGAGAAGGATCTATTTTCTTTTTAGCATCAAATGGTGATTGGAGATTGACTGAACCTACTAATGATGATCCACTCATTCTAGATCCTCTGACTAAATTTAAAGGTCATGTAGCATACATCATATGTAATATTGATAAGGTAATTTTTATTATTATATAGATTGGTTTCTATTTTCGAACCTATAATTCATTATTCTAATATTCGTTTTGTTATAGGATCCACGACCATGGGTGTAAAGCATCTGCATACCAAATACTTCCACCATCACAATGATTCCTTCATCTCCGCTTTTGATAAGAGGTGACATCTAGAGACTAACAATTTTCACATTTTATTCGATGAGATGACTATTACCCTACATGACGCAATTTACATTATAGATCTTAATTTTAATGGATATGATTATATTAGAGAGCATTAGTGATGGCAATGTAGTGGAGCTTTGAGCCAACATGTGGGGTGAATCCAAGGTGTTGGTCAATTCAACTTTTGTGAAGGGAAGCATGATTGCATTGGATAATATTTTTTATAAGCTTATAACTAACCATGTTGAGGATAATAAATCTTATGCCCGGTTAGCATCCATACCCATTACATTCCAATATAGATGAATGCAATCACAATATAGCTCGTCCCATCCAAATATGCTTGGAACAGCATGTCTCCACAACTTATTAGATAGGCATGCAACTTATTAGATAGAGGTGGTACTATTGTGTTTTCCATCAAGGTTAACTATGAGAATAAAAAGGTATCATAATATGAGTGTCATACATATATAGTATAATGAAAACTAAATACAAAATTAGTGTAAGTAAAAGACATACCGATATTTAGTGTGATAAATTATTAAAACTTAAGATAGTAATGATCTGGTCAAGTTGTTAGCCATAGTAATGATCTGATCAGGTTATTAGCCATTAAGTGGAGCTCTAAGAAATAAACATGTAATTAACCTATGAACACTCAAACACATGAATACTACATTATATATTATTGAAAAAAGGAATCCAAATTTAGGTTGATGCCACCATTTCTCCATCAGAATTGATCCCTCCAATGTATTAGGTGTTGCACGTTTTCAGCAATAGGATCTACAAAAACATGTTCATATAACTTTTAATGAGTCGCCAATTTTATATATATTGTG
Organism: Tamarix austromongolica; assembly: GCA_039764185.1. Classification (NCBI taxonomy): domain Eukaryota; kingdom Viridiplantae; phylum Streptophyta; class Magnoliopsida; order Caryophyllales; family Tamaricaceae; genus Tamarix; species Tamarix austromongolica. Next base: position 55,454,069 of record CM077816.1, read on the forward strand.
CCTCTAACATTTAACAATTCTAGCTCACTACCTAGGAGTTGCAGTGCAACTACTCTAAACCTATAGTTTCCATCACCTACAACATCATATCGTGGTTCTAACCATAAGATGATAGTTGCCTCAATATCATAGGACCACGAAAAATCATGGATGATTCAACGAGTCTTCCAAGTAATATGTCTCTTACTACTACTTATTCCTCGATCCAGTCAACAAAGGAAAGAGCAACCTATGCCATGAGATGCATGACCATGTCTTCAACTCAATCGATGTTACCCAATGGGTGATTTCGAGTAAGCACGCTTTAAGTGCTCCCACTTTGAAGGTCCCCTATGTGTGTTATTACTAGGGCACCCTTTTCTTTATTGAATTTGCTTGTGCAAGTTTAAGAATCTCATCGATAAAGTTAGAATAGTATCTTAGACGTGATGGAGAATGGTCAAACATCATTTGCACCTTAGGTATAATGTTAAAAGCAAATGAAAATGCAGATAAATCAACAATTGAATCATCAAAAGCAAAAAAAAAAATTCTTGTAGTCTAACAAAAGTAAAAGTTTTCTAGAAATGATGCATTGTTGATATGAAAATGGGTTGATGATCTCGTATGTAATAAAATATATCATCTGTACATGATAAACCATGTGTCAACCACAAGTACCACCCACATCCCAAGAATTTGAGACCAATTGTATTAGACCTCTTACTCTCTTCAATCAAGTCAAATGATCTACGACATAAAACATACATAAGCTCCTTGAACAATATGTCATTTGTAAAGTTACGTGAAATAATAAACCATGATTGCCCTATACCTTTTTTCACCTCATTAATTTGGAGTTTTATCAATGTGTCAAAATTCATCTGTGATGATAATATATATTTCTTTAGCTTGCCATGTTTACTTTTCACTCTACAATTAGAATATTAAAATATAAATAATAGTTAATTGTTATTTAATAATAAGTTAAATGATATTGAATATTTACAATAACAAAAAAGTATACATGTTGGTCGTATAAGTGCCAAAGTGAAGAATTTTATCAACCCACATAGAGGAAACATCTCCTTATATGGATTCAATCAAGTCTTGTACACATATTATAACAAATGTAAAAATAAGCCTCATTTGTCACGTATAAGTAAAAACTCATTTTCATATGTCTTAATTATAGTTGCTTGTACAATCTTCATCTATTTGCCTAAGAAACATTCTCCCTCTATCATACTTCCTAACTTTTTTATAGCATGAGAGAGAACATTCTTAGTAATGTATCATCTATATTAAAAAAGAGTATTCATTATTAAAGACTTTGGGCATTGTTTGTGTCAGTCTATATATCTTATCAATGATCACCACATTTGGTTCATAAGGCTCTATCAATCTCTTTACCTTATCAAACACTTACTCATAGTTATATTTATTTTCTTTCATCATAAATGTTAAGGCGATGGTAAAATTCTTACCACATACACAACCAACAACTTTGAATAAATGAATATTGTACTTATTGGTTTTGTATTTGCAATCCAAACAAATGATATATAGAAACGCATGTAACGAAATAATAAAATCTTGATACACAAATATAATATCACTAACCACGTAAAAGTCAGGCGACCAACGGTGCCATAAATAATATTTGTTGGTTTACATGAAGTGCAATAACTATTGCATGATTGTATGCCCCCATCAACCTTTGTATTTTAAACATATGTCTAGTATTGTAGATTGTCTTAAGTATTGCGGTATTATCCCCATCACCCTGCTTCAACTTGTCTGTAATCTCCCTTGATCTGACATTTATTTGGGTTAGTTCATGCACCAATCTACGTTATTTTGAAGATAATCGACAAGCAAACAAATGTTCATACAAAAACTTACTTAATCTATTATTATGCATTTCACATTATACCACTAGTCTCCAACCACCGCAAACATCTTCCTTTTCATGAATTTACAACTGCACCTTTTTATTCCGATAAATCTAACACTTTTCAGATTCACTAAAAGTTGTCTTGTATAAACGCCACATTTCTCACCACATATCAAAACTCTCCCTTTTTTCAGCCTCTCAATACCTAAAATTATATTATATGGCTTTATGATTTATGTAACCAACCAAATTAATAACTTACAATTATTAAAAATCTTATCTGTAGCAAATAAGCCACTCTGATTAGAATTAACTGGATCTTAATTCTATAATTAATATTCAAAATATAAAAATATAAATAATACATAAATATAAAATTGAACGACAAAAATATAACAAGGTAAAGACTTTCAAATAATTCACCCCCTAGAATTTAAAATCGGAGATCAAATACTTCAAAACATCTTACACAATGTTGCTAGGTAAATCACCATCAATATTAAGCCCTAACGGATAACCTACCCATCAAAACTCACCTTGTAATAGATGGTCTGTCTGTCAGGCTTACCTTATGATGGATGACTTACTGGTTAGTCTTCCTTTCTAACATCTAATTCACCCATCAACCTTATTTTTTGATAAATAATTCACCCATCAACTAAACATTCTAATAGGTCACTCACCCATTAAGCCTAAAAATTTTGGGGGCAAAAAAATTAATTTTATCAAATTCATATTAATTTAAACAATCAATAAATTTATTATTTCCTTTTATATTTATTGTATTTAATGTTAAAAGAATTAAATATTATATGATTAATTAATGAGAAGAACACAAATACACACACACACCCCCACACACCCCAAAAAGAGATGTGCAAATATAAAAGGATTAAATTAGTCAAAAAAAAATTAAGGGGCATAAACTAAACATTTTAGATGTACATATAACAACTTCCAATCAAACGTTTGCTCCATTGTAGGTTTGGCTATAAAAGTCCATTTTCTTAATTAAATTTAACTCAAACTACCTGAACCCATTCAAGTCAGCACCTTCGTAATCCGTGTACCTTGTTTGCTGGAATCTTTCTGAAATTTGTAATCATTGACCACTAAAGACGAGGTTGTCACTGAAGTTTCACCGCTTTAAAGGCCAACAGAACGAAGTTTTCTTCTTTTTCTTTTTCCTGTTGCAAAACTACGAGTCAAGTTGCTTCGTCCAGTCAAAAGGTTCCCATTCTCGTGCAAAAGTGGCAACCGCTTGCTTCTGTGCCTCTGCTGTGTCGTACCTCCGGCGACGGTACATGTCTTCCTCCGGTAGTTGCATCATGCCTCTAATAACGTTAAGGCCTACGCTACCTTTGAACTGTCGCTCATCATCGATAACATGAACGAATCCCCTGTTGAGCCCAAACTCCACAAGGAAGTAGGGAAAATTCTTGGGAATTGAACTGCGAAGCCCCTTCTCGCTTATGTCAATTAATCTCTTCGCGTTATGCTGGCTCCATTCTGATTCAGCTTCGTCGATTGCCTGCAGAAAAACTCTGCAAGCATGAACAAAAAGCACAGGAGAATAGAAATCATAGCTAAGGAACGAATGCTGGAAGAAACCAAAGGTGATGCAATGCAATAGCGATCGAACAAAAGCCATTAAGAGAACCTGCCATAGATTTATCAGAATATGTTCAAGCTTCCATTCGGACCAAATCATTATATTACGGACAGATTATGAAGTTTGACCAGCCAAGACAAACTTTGAATATTCACGATAGCTCCAAAACCCCAACCCAGAGAATACAAGACTTTGGTGTGCTCTTTATCCAATACGTGCAGCAAGTTAATCCAGCATCAGAATACCATAGAACTTTTATACATCCATCAGCGTGCCCATCTAAAGAGACTGAGCACAGGCAGCACATAAATGGAAAGGGATTGCGTGTTGAATTAAAAATTCAGTACACAGCAGAAAATTCAGTTCTCTTTCCAACGCAAAAGAATAAGAGATCCAGTCAAGAGTTAAAGCAATTCTAACCTTCTTAAAATAAAGAGGTGCTTCCTTGGAAATTTCTTTGGGTAGAGGTATACACTCGATCAAACAATGACGGCGTTGCTGAGCCAAACCTATAACTGTTTCCAGGAAGATCATCTCTTTTTCTTGTTTTGCAAACATCATAATGAGGCATTTCTTGAAGTTGCGAATTTCTTCCCACACATTATCATCAACAGTCCGCGTGGCAGATTCATGCTGTTCAATTAAGATACAGGTGCACTATTAGAATGGTAATCATCAGTGTGACAAAGAATAAAGGGGAACATTACTACATCCCGCAGATACTTCTTCTAGCTCAATTAAGTGGCATGAAAAAGTTAAAAGAGAGGTGTGACTGTCATACATGGCTCTCAAGTTACTAATCGGTTCACTCAAAACTCCAATTTAGAGCATGGAATACATGGTTCCATGTCCGTAAGCTTTTTTTTTTTGTTTTTTGACAAATTATACAACACAAATGCAGACAAATATAGTAAAAGAATATCCACAGAACATAAAATGAATTGATTGAAGGAACAAATTTGAACATTACAAAGATGTAACCTATGATGAATAAGCTTAATCAAGTACTTGCACTGGATGAGACACAAAAACTTACATGCATTGGTAAAAGGCAACAATGCCCTGGGACAACAGGCCGCTGCAGTGGAAGCATGAGGTAGGTGAAATTTGCAATGGCTATAACAAGATGCCTTGGTCTGTTTGGATTCTCAAAACAGAATTGACATCGCTCCTGCTGGGTAATGATGCGCTTAGAAAGAATTTGTTTACCACCCAATTGATTCTCCACATTTGCACCCTTTTTCCTGCCTTTTCTGCTTGGGCCATCATAGTCATATTCATCATCTGCCCCACCAGATAAATTGTACTGTTTGTTTTCCATAATTGTCTGAGCCAAAATGATATCACTGTTTTCTTCCTCCTTCCTCTTCTGCCTCCTTATGTCATGTGTAACATACCTAACAGAGTATACACACCATTAATAGAGCACACAGAAGGCAAAGTAAAGAGAAATGTTCTCACAACTTCAGCCACAATATCAGGTACAGTAGCTTCACCACAATGGCAGAAGGTTGATGACATGAGACAGACTTACAAATATAATAAACAATGGAAAAATCAATCAAACAGGTGTGGGAGTGGGGGTGGGGTAGGTGAGCGTGCGTGTCTTTGGGTGTTTCCGAGAGCGATACCTGCTTGAATTGCCCTGATTTACATGTCTGGTTGGTCTATCTCTCACTTCATGCTCCGCTTTAGAAACTTCATCATCTTTCTGACAATTGAGAGGAAAAAAAAAATTGAGTTAACTATGTCACAGGTCAATGAACCTGCAGCTGATATTCACATCAGAACCCTATATATAAATTCACATGCTTCCTCATGAACCTTATCAGGAACAAACTCAGTCTGTGGACTGGCCTCATGGCGTAAATCTCACTGACCATCATCCCCCACCTAAAATCTAAGTATAAATGAAATTTATGAAAAGCAAGATTAAACTGTACATAATTATTGTTCATTGATCCTCAACAAACAACAAAGCACCATCCCAAACCAGACATTTTATCATACGGCAACCAACTTCAATCACATTAAGATTTACCTCAAAAATACATTCTTGAATCTTTCAAATATCTCATGGAAATAGAACACAGTATAAACATGGAAAATGTAAAGACATGAAAAAGGCAATGAAGAAAGGGAAAAAGTAAGCATTTAAAGTGTAGAGAAGTTCCTTTGGAGAATAAAGCTGATTGCCCAGCACCTACCAAAAGCTTATCCGCTTCTTCATGTTTACCCCTCATGCGCAGCTGTAAAACCTTAGCTGCCAATTGATTAGCACTCAAAGGCTGTTTTTCTTCAACGCCTTTCTTCTTAGACAGATCCATATCTGATGCTTTGTCTCCCACTGCTTTTGACTCTAAAGCATCATTCAGACCTTTCTTTTCATTCTGCTGACTTACAAATTGATTCATAAAGCTTCCATCATCGGAAAACTTATTCAACTGGGAAACTACATTTTTTATAAGGGCAGCATCCTTACTTTGACCTTTCTTTTTTCCCCAAGACAGTGAATCACGAACCTTGGGTGCTTTCATTTTCATTTCAGGATGGCGAAGTGTTGCATTCTTCAAGTATTCACGACCAGTGTTTTGCTGCAGAACAAGAATAGGAATTGGAACAGATTAATAAAAGATCAACTATATTGTTGATAACAAAAGGTATGCTATACATGGTAGAGGGGAACAGGAGATGTACAAGAAAGGTCCTAATTCTTCTCCTCTGCAGGATGTGCTTACGAAATTTAGGGATGTCTCAAAGTCGCAGTCTACAATTAAATAAGATCAAAACGACCAAAGCCATTTAATATTTTTCTTTCTTTTTCTAATGATCACAGCACGATAACTCTAATGCATGAGGCCATATGGCTATTTTGCAAATACCAATTAACCCACTTCAAATACTACCTTTTCAGTTCCCTGCTTATTCTGGTCAGATTCCTGGTTATCAGTTCGGCCCATCTTTCGGGATTTTATTGCGTGCAGATGAGCATGAGAAGGTGCTGCAGATTGAGATGCCACTGATACAGCCAGATGACCAAGAGATCCCCATCGTTCCTTAGCCACCTGAAGAAAACAGGGAACTTAGCCCATGTGAGACAGATATTTACATAAAGCCCAACATAATGCTCTAAAACTTCTGAAATACCAGCACACCTCGTCAAGAGATCGTCCTTCACGAGCAGCTTGCTCTTCAGCCCGTTTCAAAGCCTTTAATCTCCAGCTTGCACCGCCATCTCCTACTAAAGATGTGGACAAAAGTTTGTCCCTACCACTGGTGGTCGCCTGATCTGAATCTTCAGGGTAACCAGACCCATCGTCCCTTAGGTATGGATTCAGCTCTTTTGGATTCGTCCTTTGTATCTTCTCAATCACAGTAACAAATTAGTCACTTTTAGATGCCACAAAACTTAAATTAAATTTGCAGAAAAATAATACAACTGTGAAACAACATCATAGGAATGAAGCTATGCAAAAAGGCCAGGATGTAATGCACTAATGCTCCGATTTAGAGGTGGATAGTTGAGGCTTAAAAAGATTGATAAAACTACCTATATTAATAAGGTATTCTTTCTTTTTGGAAAACTTATCCTTAAAGAAATAGTTAAACGTGTTGACTTGAAACAATTTAAGGATAGTAACCTTTTGTAAAGTTTCTCACGATGTGTGTGAATTAGTAAAAAAAACATGCCTGAAAATATTCGTATTGATCGGTGGGTCAATCATTAACTCCGAAAGCACTCCAACTAACTACCACAGCCCGTGTGTTGGGGTGTTACAAATATTATCAAAGTGAAATCGCGACCGTGAGGTGAACTTAGATAAGCCAATTAGTCACCTATCAAGACAATTCTTGAGATAAATTGTAATGAGACAATTCGAGGTTGAGGCGCAACGAGGACATTGCGTTCTTAAATAGGGATATGTAATATCCTAAATTAATGATGGATAGTGGAAGCTTAAATAGAGTGATAAGGCTACCTACATCAATAAGATATACCTTCTTTCCAAAGAACTTATCATTAAATAACTTTACAGTTAGGCGTGTTTAACCAATTTAAGAATAGGTGACCTCCTAAAAAGTTTTTAGAGATGCGTACTAGTTAATAAAAAGTATGCTAAAAAATATTCGTGATGATGTGTAAGGCTAGTCATCGATCCCAAAATACGATCCCAAAATATGATCCCTGTAACTACCCTCCATACAATAAAATGGCGTTACCACAATTGCATAACAGCCACAATTTTGCGATTTTTGGATCAACCGCAACACAAAATTTCCAAAACGCAACCGTTTTAAAAAAATCACATATTTATCACTGCAATATTGGCAAAATATCGAATATGATATTTACCGATATTAGCCCATATTTACTGATATTGATATTTGTAGTGAAAAATAATAATAATAAAATCATGCCGCAATATATAAAGTATTGTTCGCGACACCACGATTGTAACCGCAATCGCGACCGCAGTTTTATTGCTTGCTACTTGCAGCCAGTGTGCTGGAGTGTTACATAGGAAGTTGGACTTCCAATACAACAAATAACGATAACAAGACATGTAAGAACAATTTCTCAAGAAATATGTTTTGTAAACAACAAAGCCCACAAACTACTCCAAAACTCACACAGCAAAACAACATGATCATGATCCACAATATGGTTCCCAATAAGAAAAAGGCACCCACATAAATACTAATCTTTTGAAAGGAAAAAAAAAAGTACGTTACACTAAGCTCAATTTAATGTCCACAAAGGGACATTATATTTGACAAGTGTAGAAAGGCTTTACACATTGACCATTGATTTCGACAGAAAAATGGGGAGGGGGGAAGTGCTACTACAATTTTATGATACGTTTCACCTTCCCCTTCCCATTCTATCTAATTTAAGAATCCATTTGGATTGAGATTAACCTAGTTTAAATAAGGTAAGCGAACCTAGATTAGGTAAATGGAGATAAATGCTTTAAAACGTTGTTTGGGTATTTATTAGGTTAACTTAAATGAATAAGTCATAACTTTGTTTTGATTTGAATAGAGGTGAACAGACAAATTTTATGACCAAGCTAACCTTAAACTCATTTAACTACGAAAAAGGTAGTAAACATTTTAATGGTGAATGGAGGTTAATTTTTAACCTAACCTAGCTAGAGTCTCAAAATAAATTGTCAAACAAAGTGCACTAAAAAATTAACCTCCATTAACGTAGGTTAACCGTCATCCAAATGGGCTATAAGATAAGATTCACGGTCCTCTTTCCATTCTACCTAATCCGGTCATTTATTTTTCCTTTTTTTTTTTGGGAGCAAATAAGAAATATGAGTAAAAATTTTCAAGTCCAAGAAATCGAACTATATGCAACGCTAAGGGCGACTCTGTACCATAGAGTATTTTCACCATTAAGGTTTTTCAGTTCTTATAGTCTGCCCATCAACAAATGGCTGGTTCTCAGCATACATTGCAATTTTATGAGGTGATTGTTTCCTAATCACATCTAAGGCATGAGGCCTTTAGCCTATAGGATTCAAGAAAAGAAATACAGGTTACAAAAGATTATGGAATCAAATATGTAAATTTACCAGAGTAGCAAAAAAATAACATTTCACTCAAAAAGGCCTTACAGCCTTAGATTTTTAAGAGACATTACCTCCTCGGTAGATTGCTCCTGGAACTGTTCTTCGTAAGTAGGATTGACATTTCTATCAATCCTGTCAGCAGGCTTAAGCATCCACTCCAAACCCATTTCTCTTCTTACAATATTAATCTCATCCTCTTCACTATCATCATCTCTCCTCTTCATTCTCTTACCCTTCTGCTTCTTCTCAACTTCATGGCCATTATCCTCACTCTGACTCTCAGTAGAACATGATGATAAATCCTCATTTGATGAGTACCACTTCTTCCTAGACCGCTTTTTAATTTTCTCATGCTCCACATCATTTGAACTACTGTAACGGGAACTCTTCTTTTTATGCCTGCGCTTCTCTCTCTTACTAATTGATTTATGCTTTTCTTTTCTGGAATCATCTAATTCCTCACCATTTGCCTGAAAAGATACAATCACACACAAATATAGGAATCAAGCACAAGTATATTTTATCTTTTCCTTTTTTCATCACGTGAATAAAGTGCTGCAAATTTTAGACAAATTCATTAAGAAAAAGGAAACAATAGAAATTTAAGAGTTGTTTTACCTTGTCGATTTCATCTCGAGCTAAGAATTTCACGCCTGCTAGCATTTTCCTCTCCAACTATACAATGCCAACACTGAGGCCTCCCTGTTACATAAATGACAAAATGTTTCATCCCAATTGCAAGGTATGAGACTCGGATCCACATCAGAAGCAGGTCTGTAAGGACTTAAGCTTGATCTTAATAGCTATCCTTTGACTTGTGACTCTCCCGCTAACCATGAGAATTGATATCAATCTATCCTACTTTCAAATTTTAAAAGTAAATATTTTAAATTGTGGTAATGGCTGTCAATAATTATCATATTTGATGTGATTAACTAGCACATGTGTAGCTATATGGGCGGCCGACTAATTCTCTATAAAGAAAGAGGGAAAGGAGGGGAATTTTTAAATTCAATAATATAAGATGAAGAAAGAGAATAGATGGAATGTGTGAGGGATTTGTGAATGAACCAAGGTGTCCAATGTCAGATTATTTTTTGGACTTCTTTCACTGCAACTTTTATCACAAAGAAATGACCGTCAATGTTTCCCTACTTTAGGGTTTTACCATGAACGAAAACTAAAGGTTTTTTACTTGGAAATTCTGTTTTCCTCATTAATTTGTTAGATTCGTCCAAATTTAAACAGCAAGTCAAGATCGCCTGTCCACAACAGTGCTACAGTGCAATCCTGCTGGGACATTACATTCTAAATTACAAGGTATGGTTGCATGGGGCAGGATCCCATATTGGAATGATGGGGGTTTATAAGACTTGAACTCTCCAACAGTCAAATCTTAATAGCTAGCGCTCACATCGCTCTTGCAAAATCCATAGCCCAAATGCAACAAATAATTCCAACTAAAAGTTCCAAAAACAACAGTATCAATCTTGTTCACTCATCCCCAATCAACTCATAGGAAGCAATAGGAACAAAGAAAAAAATTGGAGGAAAGATAACAAGGAAAAATGACTTTCTTTCATAAGTTAGAAAGATTGGAGAATGGTTGTAATACAAACAGAATGAATAGCAAAAAAGGGAAAAAAAACCCACAAGATGAAGATAAAGAAGACATTAAGTATAAGTCCGACAGTAAGGAGAGCCAATTATCACAACCCAATTTGAGAACTTTTATTTTTCTAGAATGTTCTAGAAAAGTGTAGTGAGGAGTAGAAGTAGTAGCAAGCTTCTATGCTAGAAGGGGATGTTTCTAGTACACAGTAGTAGAATATTCTAGATCAATCTTGTATGTTCTAATGGGTCATTTTAGAAAAGATGATTCAGGGTCACTCTAGAGTCTAGAATGCTCCTTTTTACAGAAATGGGATAAGACCTTACTATAAAAGGGGGAGGGGAGTCTGATTTGCTACAAGCAAGAGTTGTATGCCATTCAGAATTACTCTCTCTAATAAAGCTCTCTTCCTCTTCGTAAAAAGCTACCTTGCGTTTTCTTGTAAGTATCAAGGTCCAATTTGGAGGTGAAGGCTGACTTGCCAAACATAGTTGGCTCAATGAGAAGTCGGTATGTGATATGACAAGTGGTATTAAAGTTATATGGGGGAGTAACCAAGAGAAGCACGCTACGGCACACCCTATTGACAACTCACAAACCACTCAAGTTGGTAAAGTTGCCAATAGGAAGAAATCTAAGTACACCTTTAAGAGCTATGGGGTGAGCTTATAACATGTCACGGAGAGGATGGAGTGGTCCATTCAAGAATGCCAAGAAGATTTATCCACCTTGGATGGAAAGGTGGAAGTATTGGAGAAGGATGTTGAGTCTTTACACAACAAAGTGGAGATGCAAAGCTTAGTGAATGTGCTTGCCACAAAGCTCTAAGAGGAGATGATGGAGTCCAACAAGACATTCAAAAAGGACTTGTTGGACTAGATGGGAAGATCCTATGATCAACTCAATGACAGAGAATGTTGAGTTGAAGGAAAGGCTTGCAACCATTGGAGCAAAATATACTCAATGCAAGGAAGCAATCTCAATGGGTGTGGTCGGCACAAGGGGATCCGAGTCTTGCTAGGATCCGCCTAGGCCTCAAAGGTACAAGAGCTCAAAGAACGCTAAGGAAATCACACTTTCCTGCAGAGCATTGAGAGGTACTTTGCTACTTGATAACAAAATGAAGATTAGACAAGCTATTATCTATATTAAGGATGACGTTATGCTATGGTGGCATAGCCAGCATAGATGTAATAATCTGAATTTTAACTAATCCTAATCCCGAGTAATCAATATCGTAAACAAATCTAACCTTAGGAAATTTATATTTCCATCTTACCCTAACTCCCTAATCCTAAATTTTAGCCTAACCCTAACTTTTATATCGAGTTATTAATATATTTTCTAACTTAAACCTAATCCCGAATGATCATTTAATTTAATTATTCTAATACCTTAACCTAAATTATCTCTTTACCTGATATTTTTCCTCCTAGCCCTTTTTTTTTCTTTTTCCCTTCTTCTTTCCCCTTGTGTGCACGACATCCTCTGCCATGTTACCCTTCCATGATCTACAAACACTACCCTTACCATCACCCATCAACTGACTCTTTTTCGGTGTGTGATGGGTTGCGTTAACAAAACTTGGCTGATCACCTCACCCTCTCTCCTCTCCCCCTGGTGTGTGCATATCTAGATATATATATATATACTACACATTAAATGCGAACACCCCCGTCTGTCTTGAATTTTTGCTAAAATCTCCCCCCACCGGAAACTCTTTCCATTCCTCCACTCCTAGCACCGGAAACCGCCACTAAAACCCATCCCCTCCATTCAGCAAAAATCACCAAAGCCACCCCTCCACCTTTAGCCATGTTCACCACAACACCCACCTCCCTTTAGCAGCCACCACCGAAACCTTACCCCCCCTTTCAGCAGCCACCACCGAAACCTTACCCCCCCCCCTTTCAACAGCCACCACTAAAACCTACCCACCTTTCGGCAGCCACCGCCAAACCCCCCTTGTAGCACAGTTTTGGCCGAGACTTCCTTCGAACCTTGGTTTGGTTTTTCCCATTTTTTCACCCTTCTATTAACTTATACCCTCCTTAATTATATCATTTAATTCTAATTATATTTTGTTAATTCTTCTTAGGTGCTATTCCGAAGGTTCTGGAAGAGGCAAGATAGGATAAGCGTGCTTAGGGGACCGGAGGCTTTTTTGTAAGGATACTAGTCAATGTTTAGGGTTGTGTTAAAAGCTTGAATGGCCATTTATATTATCATGTTATTATTATTATATTGTTAAATGCATGTGGTTAATGATATGTTATAATAATATGGATTTTATGATAGAAAGAGAGTATGAATAACAAAAGATGTGTTAATATGATATTGCTACACTAGGTTATACTTTTGTGGATGAGTATAACTTGTGGAAGAGTAGTATGGGTCTAATAAAATATGATAAGTGGGAAATAAGTGCATTTTAGATGTATGATGGTACATGGAGGATTAGGAAATAATGACATTGAAGATATAAGACTTCGGTAAAATAAGGGTTTTTAGCTATCTATAAGGATATTTTAGTCAATATGGGTTAACAAGAAAATTTTAGTATTTTAACGTGTTAGGTGGATGAAAATATGTTAATAAGATCATGTGAAGTGATTGGAGTCACTACGAATGTCATAAGTTCCTCAAAATGAGAAAATGAACTAATTGGGAATAGTAACCTTAAAACGGTGATGTTATTATCACATGTGTAAAATGTTAGAGTTAAACTACGAATTTCGAATATGTTGTTAATGTTGTATTTTGGGGATGTATATTCAATTTGGTAAATATATAAGCCTTATGGGACAAGTTATGACTTGTGAAATTAGGATTTTAGGAGCTTTGGGAATAGTAACTTTTGAGAAAGAATTATTATCGCATATGTAAAACGTAGGAGTTAGACCTTGAATTTCAGATTTGTTAATAATAATAATATTTGAGGAAGATATACTAAATTTGGTGGATAAATGATCAATATAGGAGGAGTTATGCCTAAAGTGTGAATTTAGGGTTTGTGGAAAAAATATAAGCATCTTAGAAACATTTTACCCTGAAAGGTGTTGGATCCATTC